>CAOKZL010000121.1:0-1200000 GCA_948472985.1 Iguana delicatissima
GTGGGGAGCAATCTGTTTTTTAATGGGATTTCAGGTGCAGTAATTTTGAATTACTGCTGTGGTTTGATCAAGCTATGAGTGGGAGCTTACATATGAAAAGGTGTCCTAGGAGAAGGGAGACTAACCAACAGCCAGTTTAGTAGAGGTGAGAACCAACAGGGAAAATGCTGCTTTTTTTGTCTTGTCTTTTTAAGGAGGGACATAGTAGAATGCCATGTTCTCATGGAGATTGTTGTTCCAGCCAGCAGAACAACATTAAAATGCCAACTTTGCTAAGACTGTAGACTGTTTTGATAACGGGGTAGAAAAGATGCTATAGGCATGGGGTAGAACAGATGCCCTATTAAAGAGACCAAAGGAGCATGTGAGAAAGTACACTCTAAAGTTATCGGGAGAATGACGCCATGTATAGGTGTTTCAGTGCTAATACTATAAGCTTCTAAAACATGATGGGGGAGTTGTAGTGCTTGTTTTTAAAAGAGGATATAATGGGCATAACACAGAGCTCTTGGAATGGAGAGAACTAGTGGGATATAGTATCTCTGGGTACTTTAAACTTGTAGGAAGGACAGGGGAAAAGCATATTCAGGTAGTGTCACATTATACATCAAAGACAGCATGATGTCATACAAAATGAAACTTGAAAAGGAGCTGCAGGTTTCATTTCAAAATTAATGTGTATGACAGGTAACAGGGTCCCAAAGTAATTTAGAAGTAGTGACAAGCACTCATTCCCCTGACTGAAATGAAATGCTTAGGATGAGTTTGAAATACAGAATGAAATTAGGGAGATGTTCAAAAGGCTGTAGAAATGGCTACCTTCTGAATAGAAGAATTTAGCCAGTTTCCTGTGAAGTCTTTCTTAAAGTTCCCAATCGCCGTAATCCACGATTACTAAGCGCAAGTGTATATAACTTGCTTGTTCTTGCTGTCTTATTTCCTCTCATTATTTGACAGGAAAGACAAGCAAAAATTTGCCTGTAAGCTCCTTGCAGCATGGACTTGTCCTCTTAAACATTTTAAAGTCCACACATGGAAGGAGAAGGAAGGTAGCATGGTGGAGTTTTGGCAAAAGAAACTGAGGACCTTTTTGCACTACACTGTTATAGTGCTTTTATTCCACTTTCAACGTCCTGTGGAATTCTGGGGTTTGTAGTTTACTGAGGCCAAAGAGCTCTCTGGCTGAGAATTCTAAAGGCCCGTCCCTAAACTGCAAACCCCAGGATTTCATAGGATGTTGAAAGTGGAATAATAGCACTATAACAGTGTAGGGCAGAAAGGCCCTGAGAAGAACATATCAGAGTCCACCTAGGACATGTCTTACCCCTCCAAACTGACTGTTGTTTGGCAAATAGAGTGGATAGAAGTTCCTGGCTGGTTTTGCAACTGAACTGATTACTGTAAAAGAAACTGGACTTGTTCTTTACCTTCTCCTAACATGTGAAAGTGCCAACATGAACACTCAGTAAACAGGAATCTGGGCCTTTTTCTCTTATGCTTTATGAAATACCATAGATATTGGTGGCACTGTATTAAATGAATTAATAGGAATGTAAAAACCAAAGCTCACTTTAGAAATTCAGAAACCACATTGAAGTATTGCAACAGAATAAAAAGACAAAAATATGAGATACATCCTAGCATCTCTTGTGTTTTCTGCTGATACAATTGCCACTCCATCGTGGATACTCAGCCAACAAGAGCTAGATTTACCTGGAAATTCTTCATCAAAATTCTTTGATAGCTGAATCTCTTTTCCTATAATTTGAATCCACTGGAATCAAAAGTCACTCCATCTTCCAGATGATATCCCTTCAGGTTTTGGAGACTGTTGTATTCTCTCTCAGTCTTCTTGCCTCCAAAGCTAGACATACCCAGTTCCCCAAACCATTCATTATAGGGCTTTTCCAGACATTTGCTGCTCTCCTCTGAACATGGTACCTCTTGTCAAACGCTTCTCTCTTAGGGAAGATAAGAAGATCTCTTTGTTATTGTCTCTGCTGCCTTTTCAGTTATTAACCCTCAAAACTTTAAGTAGGTTTCCCTGCCATAAGTACATAGAAGGTATACCTCGATGTGTGAGAAATTTCTACATGTGCTTTAGTATAACAACTGATGTGTTTGGAAGAAATGCTCTGTATCTTTTCTTCCAGAAAGTAAATGTTTATGCTGTGAAGACTTTAACTCAGTACCTCCCAATCGTGAGAATATTCACAGGGAGAAAACAAAATCATTTGGTGTGGAAATTATTCTGTGTAATTTAGTGTCAGAGAAGGAGTTAAAAAAAAAAGTAAAAGGAGAGGGCCATGTACCTTAGTGATGGTAACTGAAAGAAAATATTAGCTGTGCATGGTTCACATGGATGCTTTGTGACTGCAACAAGAAACTCAAAACATTTTCAAAGTCTCACTAAAGTTTGTGGTAGTGAAGAAATATCTGCATTTCCAGAGACTACTGTGTCGTAGTTTGGTTCTTAATAACTGCTTTTTCTAGAGTGTGAAAACAACAAATATTATTAAATTTTTTCCCTTTATTTTCTTCCTTCTTTATACATCTGTTGTCTAAAGCTGCATTCAATTGATCCTCATCATTATATATATATAATTTTACAGTAGCAAAAACAAAACAAAATGGATATTTATATAATGTACTGTGAGGAAAAAATTGCCAGGAAAAATACATTTTTAGGTTTGTTTTCAGATTGTTTTTATTCAGGAGTTTTATATAAATTATAGCTGCAAAGGTATTACTGATTTTCTGTTCGTTCTTTCTTGGCCATATTTTTATTGTTGAAATGAAAAATAGTACTTCAGCGCCTGGTAATATATTTTAAAAAATAAACAAATAGAGGATTACTTTCTGTGTTTATTTAGAAAAAAATACCTGAGATTGCCTTGGGGGTTTCTATTTTTTCCCCTATATTTTGAAGAAGGGATTTATGAGAGTTTTTAGTTAAGGTTTAATTCTTTTCATCCTTCTGTTTGCCATGGTGCACACTTTTCTCTGTTTAGTCAAGCCAGAATTATATTTGTACAAGCAAGGCATGCAATATCCAAGTGTTCTAGGTGCAAACGGGGGCACCTGACCTTTTGTTATTAATCTGTGACAGGTGCAACCTATTTTCTTCCAAATGGTGTTAATTTGCGTGTGCAAATTCACCCCCTGAAATTTGTATTCTGTATAGCCACCCCAGGAGAATTGATCGTCATCATGAATAGTGTAATGGACAGCTGAGAGAGATAATTGCTGATATTTCAACACATTTATGCCTGAAAGTTGGTCTTTTGAGCACACGTCTGTTTTCACTGCTTGTTAGAGAGACTGAAGTTAGTTATTCATTTATGGGCCAAAAAAAAAAAAAAGTGTCTGCAAAAGTTCATGGGTAAAGAACAGCACATTGTTACAAATTAGTTTCCTTTACCATTTCTGGCAAACTCATTACAAAGTAATCGTGGCCTGTGTTGAAGTGCACTTCCTCTGGGACCAATAACTGTAAATAAGCAGGGCTGCAAGCTGGCTGATAAGTTGTTGTTCTGAAGATAACAGTCCTTTTTAGCAGTCTGTTTGACCTTTTCCTTTATATTGCCTGAGGCTTGTCTAAGACCCTCAAGGTCTATTTTTCATCTTAAAATTCTCTGTAGAAAAACAAAATGTGTGGCTTAAGAAGATTTAGGATTGTTAACATATCTGTGTTTTTTTGCATTTTTATGATAATTGCTGGCATATTTTTAAAAATACAGCTAGCATTTACCCAAACAAGATTTCTTTCCTCCTGAAATGCAATCTTTCTTATTTTTCAGGAAGAAATGTGTTTTAATATTTCATGAATTGTTGAGTTCATAGTATTAAGTTAAATAAAAAGATAATAGTTTTCTATTTAATTTCATTTGTATGCATTTTTTCTAAAGGCAGACATTTTAAATTAGTTTATGATATTTATGTTTTGAATATCTTACATGGCATTGTTATAATGCAAGAGGCTTATATGAAGGGAAATACAACCCATCTCTGATTCATAAGTCAACAGTCACTGCTGTTGTTAACTGCTTGTCAAGTTCATTTTGACAAGCAGTTACATGAGAGACTTCTAAGTTACCCTATCATCAACAGCTTTGCTCAGATCTTGCAGAATCAGAGACATTATTTTCCTTGATTGGGTTTATCCACCTATAATGTAGTCTTCCTTGTTTCCTACTGCCTTCTACCTTCCCAAGCAGTATTGTCTTTTCTAGTAAGCCGTGTCTTCTCATGATATGTCCAAATATGACAATCTTAGTTTAGTCATCTTGGCTTCCAGGGAAAGGTTAAGTTTTATTTGCCCAAGGACCCATTTATTTGTCTTTTTAGCAGTCCATGGCATCAGTAGAACTCTCCTCTCCATCACATTTCAAATGAGTTGATTTTCTTCCTATCAGCTTTCTTCACTGTCCAGCTTTCAGCACCATACATAGAAATTGAAAATACAGTGGCATGGAAATTCTAACTTGATATATGATCTAACTTGATCATATGATATATGATGTATCTTTACACTTAAAGATTTTGTCTAGTTCCTTCATAACTGCCCTTCCACGTCCTAGTCTTCTTCTGATTTCTTGACTGCAGTCGCTAAATCAAAATATAGAAAATCTTCAACTATTTCAATGTCTTCATCATCTGCTTTATAGTGATGTAAACCATCTGTGGCCATTACTTTTGTTTCCCCAATGTTGAACTATTTGAAAGTGCCTTTGCACTTTCTTCCTTGACTTTCTCCAGTAATCCTTCCAAGTCTTAGCTATTCTCTGCTGGTAGTACAGTATCATCTGCATCTCCTGTCTCCAATTTGCACACTTCCTTTACCCAAGTCCAATCCTGCTTTGCGTATATGTTCCACATACAAGTTAAATAGATAGGGATATTCTTTGATGATGAGCTTCATTATCTTTATTATTTTTATCTCCATTATCTTTAGATTTTCTTTGATGAACTTCATTATCAAAGGTCTGTTTGCAATATGATCCCTAGTGCCTCTTCATTTTCTGAACCCTGCTTGGTCATCTGGCATTACTTGTTTCATGTATGTTCAAAGTCTTTGTTGCAGAATTTTGAGCATGACTTTGCAGTGGTCCTGTGGTTACTGAATTCCTTGCTGTCCCCTTTATGGGAATTGGAATCTATTTTGAGCATTTCCAATTTGTGGGGCATTCTGTTGTTTTCCTTATTTGTTGACAGATTTTAGTCAGAACTAGAGTAGATACTTTCTCTGTAACTTGAAGCAGCTCTGTTGGTATGTCACCTGTTCCTGGTGATTTATTTCTCCCAAGGGCTCCGAGTGCATCTTTACTTTCTAAAATTGTAGTTTCATCTTCAAATGGTCTTCTTTGAATGAATCTGCATCTCTTTTATATCATTTTTCAGTGTACTGTTTCCATTGTCTTTTTATTTGTACTTGGTCATGTAATGTGTTCCCCTGCTGGTCACAGAGTATCCCCACTCTAAGTTTAAACTTTCCTTTGATTTCTTGGATCTTGTAGAAGAGATCTCCTGCCCTTTTTTTTTGTTATCATTTTCTATTTCTCTGCATTGATTATTATAATAGTTCTCCTTCCTGCACACAGGTCATTGAACAGTTGCATTCGGGATCCTGACTCTATTTCTTTCCCCTTTTACGTTTCCTTCTCATCTGCCCTTAATTGCTTTGAAGAGTTTCGTCTGTTGTCCACTGATGCTCCCCTTTCTTTTTAACTGCAGATAGTGTCTTTTTTCATTCCTCCCTGACAATGTCCCTGGCTCCAGTCCAGAGTTCTTTTTGCTCCTGGTCCATTAGGCTTAATAATGTAAATTTATTTTTTTTCCATTATCTTTAAATTCTATGGGTTGTATTTTGGCATGGTAGTTGGTTTAGTATTCTTTTTTAAGCATTACACTGATTTTTCATATTAGTAGTCCATGGTCTGTGCCACAACCTGCTCCTGATTGTGTTTTTCCAGAGAGAGAGCTTCTCCATCTTTTTCTTCCTATTATGTAGTTACTTGATTTCAGTATTGGCCATCAGGTGATGTTACCTCTTGAGTTGCTTGAATGATGCCTCAATTCCTTCTTGGGATGCTTTAAAAATGTGTTTGTGATGAACAAACGGTTGGCTGAACAAAATTCAATTAGTTACTCTCCTGCTTCATTTCCTGATCCTAGGCCAAATTTTCCTACAATCTTTGACTCTCCTCTGTTTCCTATTTATGCATTCCAATTGCCTATGATTAACAAGAATTCCTAGTGTGTGATCACTGTCTTTCTGGACTCCAGCATAGACTCGTTTGGTTTTTTCTTTTTCTGTCTCTGTAGCTGGAGCATAAACATATGGTTATATTCATACATTTTTCTTGAAGTCTTATTGACATGATTCAGTCAGACTTCACATTACAACTTTTGGCTGCATTTGCAGTCTCTCTCCTCATTATTAATGTCACCCCATTTCTTCTTAGATTTTCATATCCTGAATAAAATTCTGTGTACTTATCAGACTCAAAATATCCCATATGCTCACCCCACATATTGCAATGTTTATAGTTCTATTTCTTGTTTTACTATGCCCAGCTTCCCTGATTCATGCTTCTTACATTCCATGTTTCTAGAATATGTTTCGTGAAGCTTTGGACTTTCTTCTCATCTCTGAGCACAACTGCAGCTGCTCAGCCTTTTGACTTGACTACAATTGCGTCATTAGCCACAGTATTACTTGTAGTTGTCCTCTGCTGTACCGCAGTAGCTTGTTGACTCACAGAGTGTATAGCACTCATCTTCTGATTCTATGACCCATTTAATTTTGGATTGTTTGATGGTAGAGTTTTTCTGGTAACAAGACATTCAAAAAAGATTTACCATATCTCATTCTGCTCAGTAACAAGAAGTGTTAGCTATGGTGCCATTGCTGTTGTCTCTCAGAAATCTGCCAGTGTCCCTTCCCTACTACTGCTTTTGCCCAGTAGCTGTTTGGCACATTTATTTCTCCTCAGCAATAGCCTACTGGACTGCTGCTGTCAGCATAGCCTCTTGCTTCACAGGAGGACACAATCCCACCACCACTGTAGTGGTAGTGCCATTGGTCATACTCAGTGATTTATTATAAAAATGTTATAAAGAAGTAGGAAATAATTTAATTTTTTTAGAACATGTTTTGCTCATATACAAGAAGACCTGTGTAGTTAAAAGAAGTATTAAAAATGGATTCTGTTGAAAATTTAATGTTTGTTGTTACATAGAATTCTTACTGAAGAAACAATTATTTTCCACTAATTTTCAGATTTGTTCAAAACTCTTTCCGTCAAGCAGTAATCTCATTTACAGAAACAAGTGATTCATGATTTGAAATGTTTATTAGCTTTTTGTTAACTATTTACTTAATTTGTACCACATTTTTCTCTCTTCAGAATGAGATCCAAGACTGTTAAACATCAACGCACTAAACAAGTAGAAGTTAAGAAATATAAAGCAAATCAATTAAAACAAACCACAATATTTCATTAAAGTTGCTTGTAACATTGGAGAGTTGGAGAGGCTAAACAAACAGATACTCTCTCTGTTTATTCTATCACTAGAAATCCAAGTGGACTCTGTGGCTTGGAATGCTTGGGACCAGTTTTGTCTGGTCAGATAACTGTGGCCTTTCTCTCTGTGTGTATGTGCATTCAAGTTGCCTCAATAAATCACAAGTTTTAAATCAATTGCATTTGCTGTCAATACATTTCCAGTTAGAATTCATACTGCTGCTGCTTAACATTTAAAGTTCTAAATGGCTTGGATCCTTAATGCTTGAAGAAGTGCCACTCCCTACATATACCCATTTGAGGATTGAGGTCTGCTGGAGAGGTCCTTCTTTGTAATACATTGTGTGAAGATATGGGAAAGGGCCTTCTACATTGTGGTATCCTAGTCCAATTAGGATTAGCAATAATCTCATTTTTGCAATGAATTAAAACATACTTTTTGTTAATAATATTAGATTCTAATGATTGTATCCCACTTGTAAATGTATAGACTTCTAATTGTTTTAATTTGTTAGTTTAATGTATTTTTAGACTGCAAATTATTTGGAATGTTAAAATGGATGATTTTGTGCTTTGTCTATAGATTTTTGGATATAGGGCAGGATGTAAATATTTTAATTAATAAATATGGATTATATATCTGACTTGCTTGGGAAAAGATAAGCTAGAATTTATGGGTTGATCATCATAATAAACAGTGTGCTCTCATTTGAAGAAGGATCCAATTAAGAGTGATTGCATGGTATGTGTCAATTTACTGCTGAAGCTTGATCTCAAGAACCCGATCATATTGTCTGAAATGGGCCTTTATATCAGAAACTGTGTCAAGGTGTTTGTGACAGGGAAGCAAGAAATATTTACAGTGCTTCTTGTTTTCATTGGTGCTGTGACACATTACTAGGCTTTTTGTGAATTCTCCAATGTTTTTTTCTGAGGGACTTTTGCACAAAATTTCACATGTCATTTTGCACAAATAAAATACTATTTTTGCAGAAAAAAACAGTATTTTTTTTGCAAATGAACATTTTGCAAAAAGTCCAGAACTGCAAAAACAAAGACCCCCCAATACCCCCCCCCCAATCTCAATGCATTCATAATCCTGCCGTACAGGATATTTTTTCACATTTTTCATTTTTCTTTCAATTTTTGAATTCTTAAAATTTATTTTGAGATCCTGACAATGACTTAACTTGGAGTTTTTGCTACTATAATCTGGAATTCTTGCCAGCCATAGAATGGTTCTTTACTACTAGCAATATATTGATACTATTGATTATCTAATCTGTAACATAATGTCACAGTGTTCGGTTACAAGTTAAAATTGGTGTCCTACAGAATTTCTGCATCTATTGATAAGAGTGTGCAACATGACCCTGCACGTACACAGAGTATACTGTAGATTTATTTTCTTTTTCTGTTCCAGTTTTTCTGTTCCACTTATAATAGGTAAGGCAGATCTAGGGTACTTCATACTGGTGGTTCCTATCACAGGCAATCACCTACATTATGGAGGGATGCTTTCTTCTCCTCTTTAATGATAAGAGAAAGATGAAAGACAATGAAAGTGATATTTTCTGGTCACATTCAGTGAACATTTATTCCATGAACAGGGTAACATTATGAAAGTTTCAAGGATCTCTGGATCACTGCATGGTGTTTTTTTTTCCCTTTCAATGCCAAGTCTAGTCAAGGGAGGATGTTTAGAATAGTTGGTCAGAAACACCTCCATTTTTTATTCTGTTGACATTCCTAGGCAGCATTTTTCTTTTACATTCTCCAGTATGAACCTGCCTGACTTCTTAGATTTTCTCTCTGTCCTACCTTTAGACTAGTAGGGTTTCATTTGTGGGAACAGATGGAACAACTCTTCTCAGTGGCTGAGAACTCCCTGCCATGGGATACCAGGCTAGGCCTTCAACCAGCAGGCAAGTGTATTTTTATTCAGGCAGGTGTCTGTCATCTATGCTCATTGGCTGCTTAATTGTTTTTAATCTGATGATGTTGCTACTTGTTAATTGATTTGTCCTTATTTCTGTTTTTGATTTAATTTAAAAATAAATAAAAAAATAAAAAATTAGTATTAGGCATACTGAAATATCTAATGTAATGAGAGGAGTCCTTGTTGGGACAGAGGGAATGGATACTATTTGGCAATAAATTTCTTGTTACTGTTCTCTTTGTTATTCTTCATCAGGGTCTTAATGATGTGGATCCATTTTTTCACGTAGAACTACTTTATAGATTCTTTCTAAACATTTTCAGAAAGAGATGCCAGTTAAGTGTTCAGCTTTGTGCTATTTTTAAATCTTGCTGCTGCAGTGAGCCTGGATATGAGGTCCTTGTTGGTTAAGTCTTCATTGCTTCCACAGAATAGTGATATTAACAGAAGAACCCTCCAAAAGAAACTGATTGACTTGTCATTTCTGAAACAAATATCCAAATTCATGTCCAAAGTTTCTTAACTTTAGGGTAATTATGCCACTGATGTGACATTGTGCCCCTCTCTTTGCAACCGTTTGGCAAGTAGGAGAACTTGCCGTTGTTTTCTGATCATCTAAATGGAATCAGATACCACTTACATATTAGTTTCAAGATATTCTTCATTGCCACTGAAATAGATTTATATATCATTGTGTACTACAATGTATTCTAATTCTCTTCAGAAATTGTTACATTTTTATCATTCTTCAACCTACCTTTATAACTGGCACAGGATTTACATTGGTCCTCTAGTAACCATTTATATATGTTGGAAAGTAGAATGAGCTATATGAGAAACACATGATTCAAATTTTGTCTTTGTCATGGAATGGCGTCTTTTAGGTAAACAACTTGGCAAAATGATATATTTGCAATTTTTGAAAAGAGTTTATACCAGTATGACTTAATTTGTCATGCCCAGAAGCAAAATGATGTTGTCTGCAAATAGAGTAATGATATGTAGTTGTCATTTTATTAAAAGTTTGTATTAACTGTACTGAAATCTCAAATGCAATGTTGAATAAAATTGATGAAAAAGAACACCCTATGTGGTGGAGTTTATCCCATTAGTAAATACTTGTGCCTTTGAGTTTGTAGGTAATTTGATAATTAACAAACTCCAATTTTCATAACAATATCAATAGATAGGTCCATTCAGTACAGTCCAAAGCCTTGAATATATCAAGGAATAACAAGATAATTGGTGTGTTAGACACTTTTTCGTAGTGTACAGTTTTAAGGATTTTGCATCCTGAAATTTGATAGTGTGACGCAAATCTGAATTACTCTAGTGCTATATATACTTCTGTGAAATTATAAATGTTTTGTCATGATAGATGTAAAGATTTTATCGTCTTGATTTGTTAGTTAATTGACCAATAAACTGATATCTTTGTGGGTTTGGGGTTTTGAGGTTTGATTTGGCTATGATATTTGAATTAATTTATTATATTTGTATGCGGCCTTTTTCCCAGCATGGACCAAGGCAGCTATTGGATTAAGCTATTGGATTAATTGTAATCTTTTTATTCTAAGGTTTTTCCCCCTGTATTGTAGTGTTAGCTGGCTTGAACATTATTTTTAGTGGAAAGATAACATACTTAATAACTAAATAAATATATCCCCACAATTCTGAAAAGTTAAAGCTGTCCTCCATAAGCCACTGTAGATGACTATACATCCTGCGTGGTTAGTCTACACTAAAATGAAGAACAAGACATTTATTTTACCAATAATGTGTGTTCATGGAGATAAGTACCAGGTGTGGATTTCCCATGCAATTTCATCCAGTCTTTTGGAAGAATGCTCTTCTTACAAAGACATTGCCATATTAGAGGATTTTCCCCTGGAATCACATCTCATTATTTATACCTTTTAGGTAACCTTGGGCGTGTGGACCATATTACTGAATTTGAGTATGATCTGTTCATCAGACCTGACACATGTAATCCACGTTTTCGAGTCTGGTTCAACTTCACAGTTGAGAATGTGAAAGAATCTCAGGTAAGTACTACTTAAATGAAAAGTTTTGAAACAATTTTTTTTTTTTGCTAGAACATTAAAAATGTTCAGATTGTCAAGATAACTTTGAATCTTTTTGGATTTTCCATAGCTGAAATAGGAAAGATTTGTGGTGTAATGTTGTCACTTAAATTAATTTAATAACCTTATTTCCGGAAGGGAAAATGTTCACCCTGTGTCTGGATCAAATAAGACACTTGAGCAAAATGCATCCTGAATTGGGCCTGAAACTATTCCTAATATTATACCTCAAACCAATTACTTGGCTGTCTAGGGAATATGAACTGATTCTAAACTCATTTTTGCTTTTGAGTTGTCTGTCTCTGTGCTGGTAGACAAAAGGAAAGAGATATTTCTTGCTGATTACTCTTCAACCCCATGTCTCTTACAAAGGAATTTAGGATTTTTCAGCATCTTCTTGTGTTTTACTTTTTATTTTCCTGTTGTTTGTGTCCAGTAAGCTTTTCTTTTTGCATTGGTTGTCTTGTAACTAATACATACACTTACATTCACACAGAAGCAAAATATCATGTGTTACCAAGCACAGATGGAATGCCGCAAAATACAAACATTCCTGTAACATTAAAAGGAGGGCTCTAAATAACTTACATATGAATACGTTTGTGAACACTCTCTGTGGTTTTGTCTGTTTCACATATCAGTAGATATTGTAATTTTTTTTTTAATACACTGTCCGGATTTTTGTGCAGACATGAATTTATCCAAATATCCAGGTGGATGCTTGTAAATAACATAAGATCTTTGAAAAACTTTGAAAGAAAAGATAAAAGGATGACACCTATGTAACTGTTGGGCAAGACTTCCTGAATTCCCATTCAGTGGTACTCAATTATCAGAGTGAATCAGTGGTAGCGGAAGTAGAAAATAGGAAATGTGGAGAAAGAGAATAGTTTTCTTTGGAGTGCACAAGAGCCAAATCAGTAACTGTGAATTAAGCAAGAAAAAAATGTTCTCATTTATATAAGGTTTCTATAAATTATAAAAAGGTATTGTTTTTGCTACTAAAAAAGTTAAGAATCTTCTGCTTGTAGAAAACAAAATATTTACGTGAGCTATTGCTATCAAGTTGCTGGAGTATGAGCTTTCTGATGTCTTACAAGATGCATGCCTGCTATCCATGCAGTTTACCTTAGAGCTTGCTCTGCTATGCTGCAGAGGTATTAGACTGTGAAACATGAGCATGTTGGGTATCATTTTCTTATAGGCTAGAACAAGTGGAGAAGAGTGTTCATTTCTTATGTGTATATATTGCTGTTCTTTGAAAATATTCAATGCCATTCACATTTTCTTTACGCTTAATATTGTTCCAACAATTCTCCGCTGAAGAATTTTACCATTTTAATAGACTCTAACACTATTTTATGGCAGTTTTCTTAGTAGAGTTACATTTTGTCAATACTGATTGTGTTCTAATCCACAGATTTTCCTTCTATTTAATATATCTGTTATTGTTGTGTGCCTTGAAGTCGTTTCTGGCTTATGGTGACCCTAAGGTAACCTATCATAGGGTTTTCTTGGAGAGATTTATTCAGAGAGGGGTTTGCTGTTGCTTCCTTCTGAGGCTGAGAGAGTGTGTCTTGCCTAAGGTCACCCAGTGGGTTTCTATGGCAGAGCAGGGTTGAAACTCAGATTTCTAGAGTCATAGTTCAGTGCTCAGACCACTACACTATTCTGGCTGTCTACTTAATATGTATACTTAGTATATATTAGTTTTGAAAATCACAATTTTAAAATGTTATTCACTCTATCCCACCCCATAACCAAAATATCATTAGAGTTAATGGAAGAATGATTTGATTTTTTAAAAAATAGCTATGCCAATATTTGTATTCTTATTTAATATCATAACAACCATATCAGTCTTACAAGAAACAAATGAATATGTTGTCTGATTATGATGTTGCGCCATAGATTATTGGTCCTGTCCTCCTGTTTTGTACTTCAGTCAACAATGATCAAATTATACAAACAGAAGATGAATGAGAATCTGTTTCACTGAACACTGAGATTGTGTGAAAAGATACAGTATATATACAGAGTTCACAGGATATTTGTTTTCATAGTTGTGTACATGAAGAAGAATGGATTCACTATCAACTTTGACTTTTGAGGCCTGTTTTTATAATGTGTCTCCCTGTAATCTCATTTTTTCATCTCTCAAATATCCGTTAAAATGAGTCCTACATGAATGTAATCAAATCTAAACAATACCTAGGGCCGGGTACCACCAGACATTGCAACCTGGTTGAATTAAATGAATGTTACAGATTTGTGTAGCAAAAAATAAAGTGATGTGTTTTATGTTTATTAAATTGTGTAACTGAAGAAAATAAGTTCTAAAGTTCCTTTACTGAATATGTTACAAAATAGTTTTGCATGATTTATTTCCACTATCCTGTACATATCTAGACTGATGCTAGGACTTACTCCCAGTCCGTTTGCAGCCTTTAATTGAGAACATCTTTAGTTACGTTCAAGTTTAGATCTTGTTTTTAGTAATGTATTGTTTAAATACCATTTATTTCACTGTAATTTAAACATAAGTAACTGTGGTTTGGATAGGAGCCTATTAATATTGCCAGAGAATATATAATTACATAATCAAAATTTATATGATCGCTGTAGGTAGCATCTAAAGATTCTAAGTATTCACATACATGTAAAAAGGATGCAAAAATATATCTGTTAAAAAAAAAAGAGGTCCCACCTTTTAGTATTCTTGATCTTCCTGCAATGTGATCATAAAACTGCATTTTCTGGTTCAGTGGTTTGATGAGATATAGGCCCTAGAATTCAGAGGGAATTGTGCTACCTCTAAAAGGAAATTCCTAAAAAACAAAACAAAAAACATTCTGTTCAAAAATTGCTTTCAGTCCTATATTCATTATTATTAATTGTTTGTTATTCATTTATTATATTTGTAGGCTGCCTTTCTCCTGATGTAGGACCCAAGGTGAATTCCAGCAACAAATTAAAACATCAAAACATTTAAAAACAATTAAGAACATTAAAAACCATATATTTAAAAACCTAAAACAATATTCAATTAAAACAAATTAATAAATAAAGCTCCCCTGGCTTACATAAAAGCCTGTTTAAAAAGAAAAGTTTTCACTTGCTGATGAAAGGAGAGCAGGGAGGATGTCTACTTAGCCTCTTGTGGAAGAGCGTTCCACAGGATGGGAGCAGCCACTGAGAAGGCTCTCTTGCCATGTCACCAGGAAAGCCTGGGATGGTGGTGGGACTGAGAGGAAGAGAACTGTCCTTTTATTAAAGCTTCAGTTTTTTCACAAGATTAGTTTAGAATGGAATCCTGTGTCTGGCAATAGCTGAATACTTTTCAGGTTCCTTTAAGAGTTTCAGTTCTGTGATCTTGTAGCTGTGAAATATAGGAAAATGCAAAAGAGATTACTTAAATTGGATGTTAAACACAAGCTTGGATACCAAGATAAACTAAAGGAACTCATGAAAGGAAATGTCTAATCATCTAATCCTACAGCTTCTCAGTTTTGGGCTATTCTCCCTCAGCACTTCCTTGGACCCCATACTTCAGGAGAGCCTCATTTGCAACTTAGCTCTGATGAGAAGGAGACTGCTGTTTTCCGGGTACCTGTGATGGTATTGGCTTGGATCCTGGCTTGCCTTCCGTGGGTAGATGCCTCCTAAGTACAGAACTCCGTTCAAGAGATGGTTCTTTTGGGCAGAACATGAAGAGAGATATGACTTTTGTCAGTGCCATGCTCTGTGCAGATACTTGGACGTGCAAAAATCTGTTCTAGAGTAAGGGAGTAAGAGAACAATAAGGGATTTGGCTAGATAGGACATTTAGCCATATTGGCACCACTCTTCCCACTGTGAGAACCCTGTGCTGGATCAAAAGCCTTCAGTAGACATTCTGCATTTTTAAAATATATAAAAGAATTGGCATTTAAATGTGAGTTGATTGATCTGACTATAGACAGAGTGATTTAATGATTTTTAACTTTACCATGCTATTTAGTTTGCAAAACTAATTGTAGTCAATTGAATTTAGTCCCTCTGGGGCATTTAAAATCAAGATGGTTAGGCTCTTACTATCCTTAAAAACTACTAGCTTAACAGTTTACAGAACATATGATGGTGCAGTTTCTGAGTCACTATAAGGCCCTAATTATCACTTCAACTACTATAATTGAGTGGGATATGGAAGCGAAAACAGAGGCTGTAGTAAGGAAATAAATGCTGGTGGGATTGTTACAAACTTACAAACTTTAGACATCAGTCTGTTTTTCCCAAGCAACTTTGAAAGGGACATTGCTGCAGAATGGGACAACAGCCTAGGAGAGATGAGATCGCTCTAGGTCTGTTACTTTTAATATCTAGGAAAAGAAGGTTTTGTCTTCAGTTCCATTCTGTTATTCCTTAGTCAAAAGAGATATTTCTATATATCAGATTTGGGGAAACTGTGGCCCATGGGGCATATGCACTCTTTACACACCTGTTAGATTCTCCAAAACACCCCCAACTGGGCAAAAACTATTCCCCAAATACGAGTTGCCAATCTTAGACACCCTCTCCCAAAACGATGAAAAGCCCTATGCAAAAGCCACAAATGGGAACCAGAAATCACTTCCACTTTTATTTTTGGCAATACCTGGGGACAGTTTTTATCCTGCCACCACAAATTGTTCCTCATGACCTCTGCAGTTGCCCACTTCTGCTGTATACAGTGGAGGGTAGCTTGTGCAAGTGGAAGTGTACATGACAGAGTGTGTGGAACTGCATTATGTACAAGATAAAGTACAAAGGGAAGTGAAATGTAGCTCCACTATCAGATATTCACACTATGCTAAAACATGGTTAGGGTTAGGGTCACTTTTTTTCTGTGCGGGAAACCCATTTTTGCCCATTAGATGTGTTTGTGTGGAAAAACTTCATTCATTTTCCCCTGTACAATTATTCCTCCATAACATTTAAGGACTATCAAATACCAGGAAAAAATATGCCCAAGTGTTGCTATCATTATTTTCAAATACTGACTGTTATTGAATGTTGGGAACCTGTTTTTCAGCTGGGGAAATGCTTATATTCTTTTCATCTCCAAATCCATTCACAGGGAGAATGAAAGGATGCAAAGAAATTATTATCTGTGCGTTATAAATCATTTTTCTCCCTGTGATTTCTGTTTCTGAGATGGTACACAGAGTAGTGTACCAATGATAATGTGGGAACTATATATATCCCTCACGTTTTCACAGACAATATTATATACATTATTGTCTTAAAATAAACTACCTTGGAAACTTCTACCTCTGTGTGTATGTGTGTGTGTATTTGTTGATTAATAGGTTATTAATCTTTCAAGTAAGAAATTTTTTAGTACACAGATTTGGACTCAGTACTAAGTAATTCAAGGCTCATTGCACAGAGAGTTTGTGGAGTACACATCTGATTTCAAATTTCCACAATATATTCCAGCTTTTAGAATGTAATTAACATTCATGTGTATTTGTGTATATGTACCTTCAAGTCACCTGTTGATTTATGGTGATCCCAGGAGTTTCATAGGATTTTAATAGTCAAGGCATAATCATAGGTAGTTTTGCAAGTTCTACACATATACAAAACTGTGTAAAATTCATATGTTTAATTTCCAATGTCTGCAAGAATATCACACTTGTCAAATTAATGAAACTGATGACAAGCATATTTTATATTCCTGATGGTAATACTGAGTATCTTGTTTATTGAGTAGAGTCTGAATAGCCAGGTGTGTTTAATTTTCTAGCATGACATCTGTCAATCAAAATATCAAACATGAATTCCAAATGCTATAAACAAAAAGAACACTGTGTTGTGATTATTGTGATATGAGTGATATATTTTTTTTCTATTTAAGGACTTACCTGTAATGTATGTTTTAGCTTACATATATTTAGTACTAGTTTTTGGTAAATTACAATAGTTAGAACAATTCCATCATACAGACAAGCTTATTTTTTAACCCTCTACTGGATAACCATAATTTTTTTCTTCCTTTTCCTTCCTTCCTTAAAGATTCCTTCATATTCTTGTTCTAGTAGTGGCTGCATGAAATCCTGACAGTCAGATGAAATTCAAAGTTTCTGTTATTGTACAATTTTGGGTAGAGAGGCAAAATTAGGGCATGGCATGTAAGTCTCTTTGTTAGTTATTGCTCTCAGTGTTTTTCCAAATGACATGAAAGTGGTAGGATAATATATGGTAGGATAGGGTTTTTTCCTTACCTGCCTCTATCTCCATGAATCAGAATTCCTGTTGGATTTGTAAGTTGAGCCAGAGCAAGAGGTAGTTAAAAAAAAGAAAAAGGAAGACAGTGTAGAAGAGATGGGAGAGAGGTTGTAGAAAGAATTATAGAGAAGGCTGACACTAGACTATGATCAAAAGCCACAAAATGGTTTGCGAAGACTTAGACTACTGTTTCAACTGCTTTCTTACTAAGGCTTTTCAGCAGGTCCAGTAGTAGACCTTTGCTTTGATTACTCATAGCTGAGTCTACATTTGTACCTAAGGGAGGAAAACTATGTAGGACTGGATGTTAGTATTTCTGGAATGTTACTCCTATCTGTAGAAATATTTAGATTTTGAAACTACCTGTAAATAATCATGTTAATAATCATGCTAAAATTTTATAGTTTCAAACTGAATATTAGTTGTTAGATTTCAGTAAAGCTGAAAAAAAAAATCCCAAGATACATGCCAAATGTCTCCCTTCAGGTACTTGAGACAGTTTTGCAGGACAGAACTGAAATTTGAAAACTGGTGATAGTTCAGTTTCATTGTTTGCACATACATGATTCCAAATAGAGAATGAATTACAGTCATTTTAGAAGACTGGTAGAAATCCATTGTCATATGCCAAGGAATAGGCCAATTATAAAGGAATGTCTTGATCTAGGTATTATACAAATGAAACTATGAATTAGATGTGGGGAAATGAATAAATGATGCAAAGCCAATGTACTGTAAATGTCATAAAGGTAAAACTATGAAGCAAAATTGGAAAAATGGTTTAGAGCAATAAAATCAGTATTTGGCCAGCAAAGTTATTGCCACTGTATTAATTTTTACCAGCTACATATCTAGCCTGTAATTTTTTAAATCAGAAGGCACATGTTCTTGTACCTAGATAAAAAAAAAAAGGTTCTCTGAAAACTGAGGAACTGTCTGAAATCTTTTCATTCTATTTTATTCTTTTCATTATATTTTAGAGGTATAATGAGTTTAGTGAAGTGCAGCTCATTATTGTAAGCAGATGACAGCTACTGGTATGGTTTAAGGCAGAAACTTTTTCTTTAAGGTTTTGTTTCGCAAGCTATAAAGCATTTCTTTTTAAGGTACAGGGAATCTGGGGTTTTGAAGCACAAAATAGGAATTAAGATACTGAAGAAGGTGGTTTCGCCATCATCTCCTAGCCACAGCTGGGGTAAAAATGCTGTTTTTTAGCAATCCTCACTGATTCACCCTGGATTTGAACAGTTGCCACCCAAATCTTTATATTGTGATATGGAAAGAAGGATGCTCAGAAGGAGGTGCTACTACTTACCTGCCATGTTACCTCCTACATAATTCTTGAAGGGATACCCTGTTGTAATTCTCCTCAGGTGACATTGTTTGCAGTAGTACTTGACCAGTACATGTTTTTTGAGGGAAAGTCGTTTAGAGGGGAATCTTCTCTTATGCCACAGTAATGACTGCCATGCCATCTCATTATCTCCTTTCGTTCTTCCTTAGCATTTGGGAGGTACTACCCAAGCAGCCAATTCTGATCATTGGGTTCACCAGTTGCTTAACTCTGCCTTCACTAGGAATAAGAACAGATTGAGAAATGAACTCATGTATTTCACACCTCAACTCTGGTTTAAATTGATCTCTGATCCTCCCTATTTTATAAGGGATATATTTTGTATTTGTTTGTTGTTTTGCTAGACCAACATATCATCAAACAGTATAGTGGATGACTCTTAAGAATTCTGCTAAAAACACAATATCAATTATTTATCTCACTTTCATTTCAAAATGGAACTGAAATGTCTTTTAATCATGTCATAAACCCTGTATTTTTGCAAAGTGAAGGAATGAGTCACAGTGCACCTACATTCTTCAAAACTGCACAAGAAAACAAAGATAAACATGAGCAAATCTGCAAATCTACACTCATCACTTGATCATTATGGTTAGCGCCTTCTGTCATGAAAACTAATTCTGTGGCGGGGTTATGGGGTTAGAAACTTGATAGCATCTGCATAAAACTACATTTCATGGGGTCTTTGTGGAAATCTGTGATGAGTTAAGAATATTTGTTAAAGCCTTGCTGAGAAACTGAGATCAGAGATTGTGCATATTATTAATAAAAAATGTTACTACTGGACCACTTTAGAGCAATGGAAAAGTTTAATATAATGGTCATATTTTAGAAACACAGATAAAAGTAGTACATTTAAAAGGTGTATATAAGTGCATACCTCATTTGCTAAACACTTTCAAAACCAGATTTCTCCCAGTGCTGCATAATGAGGAATAAAACTGTATAATTTTTTCATTTTTTACAGGGAAAATTAATTTGGGTTTAATTTTTACTAAATTTATTTCACGTTATTAAATATCTTATATATTTTCTGGTTAAACTGTAACCCCCATACTTTACCAATGCCTAGCATTCACCAGTAACTGCAGTCCCAGATCCCAGAGCCCGGCCTACCTATTGCCAACCCAAAACAGCTGCAGCCAACAAGCAGCCACAGTTCCCCAACACCATGTCCAAATCCTGAAGATCCATACAACACTGACAGATGGCACTCCCAGCAGCAGAGCGTTCTTCTGGATCCAACTTTCACCTGCCAGCCCATCGAGACACAAATCCCTTCTTCATTGGAGACTGACCCAAGTGGCCTTCTTCCTCATCTAGTAGTTGCATAGGATCTCTTTCTCCTGCTCCACCTCCAAGTCCCATACATTACACTCTTCCCCTGGCTGAAAGTCCAGCTGACATATCCAGCTGCTCTCTACTCAGAACAGGAACATGTTAACTTGTGTTGATCTTTAATCCAGGGCAAATGTATCCAGCATATACCCTGAACCTTCACCTTCCTATCTTTTTGATGGCCCCTGGAAGAAGCCCATTCTTCCACTGCTGCCTCAGTGACCACTCTCGTCCTAAACAAAGAACTCCTGAACTCAGCAGCTAGGAGTCCCAGCCAGTTTGAGAGTTGCTACCAGCTGAAATCTGGCTGGAGGAGAATGGTCCCTGTGAATGAACAATGGGCCTGGCCAAGGAGGCCGCCTACAAAAGATCTGAAACTTGCCCACTGCTCACTGCTGTAAACATTAAAAGTTGCAGGAGCCACTGAGTGCAGTACTCCCTACATTATGCTTATCTCCCAAGCTGCCACAGGTTGTCTGGGAAAGCCAGTGGCTGCTGATCTGCCTCTGGTGCCAGAGATCAAAAAAGTCTGCAATTCCATTATCCAAAACTGGAACATGATGGGCTGAAAAGGTGATTTTAGCAGACAAACAAAGCAGTACCAGCTATTTTGTTTGTACCAGTACCCTCCACCACATCAGAGTATGCCTGTAACCCAGTAACAAGCTCCCCACCTGTCCTGCCACATAGATGCTCTGTTATAGGTATCAATGAAACTAACCCAAACCTTTAAATCCTCCGTAACTCCCTTTGTAAGTTAATGTGGTGGTGATGGGCTTTGATCCCAGCCGTGATGACAGCCAGCCTAGCACAGAATGCCCTACCAGGAGACACATCCCTATAAGTAAGGTTAAGGTGCCCCTGCACCGCTTTGAGTGTAGCCTTTCACTTAAGCATGAGCCTGAGCTGCTCCCTGAGCCTATCAAGTTTGTCCTCAGGCAAATAAGATGTCCCCCGAAAGGAATCCAACAAAATACCCAAATATACTAAAGTGTTACATGGGCCCTCTATCTTTTCATGCAGTAGCAGAATACCCAAATCCTCTGCTAAGGCCTGAAAAACACCCAGCAACTATAACACTCATCCTTTCTTTTCCTATCATTAATAAGTCATTCAGGTCATGAATGGTGACCCAGCCGTGGGCTTAACAGCCCATTTCAGGAAGGTGCTGAAAGCTTCAAACACTGCAAAACTGACTGCATATCCCATGGGCATGGCCTTATCATAATACCTCTGGCCCTGAAACTTGAACCCCAATAAGCAAAAATCCTCCAGGTGGATGGGTAGCAAACAGAAGGCTGACTGGATGTCACACTTAGCCATGAGAGCCCCTGGGCCACATGCCCATGCCAGGCAAACTGCCTGGTCAAAAAAGGCACAGCAGACAGAACAGTACTCGAGTGAGATAGTATCTTTAACAGACACTCCTTTCAGATGTGAGAGGTGGTGGATAAGCCTAAATTCACCTGGGGCCTTCTTGGGAACCACTCCCAATTGGGAGACCCTGAGATTACTCATGGATGGTTCTGCAAATGTGTCAGCTGCCCTCTCTGCCTTAACTTCCTTCTGAATCTTCAGTGCTACTACTTCAGGCAAGGGGTGCAAAGAAGGTAAAACCGAGATGGGAACGCCAACAGGAAATGTGTGTGTGTGCGTGTGTGTGTGTGCATGCATGCAGACAGCCCCAGGAGTGAATACTCTGGTATGTGGGAAAAATGATACCCCCTTGAACACCTCCATCCCCACCCAGTGAATTTCAGCTAAAGTAGCCCTTAAAAGGGCTGTGGAGTGAAATAGCTCTTGGCTTTGGTGATTCCTGCCTCACTGCTTCAGCATCGTCACTCATGCCCCTCCTCTGCTTTGTTGCTACTGCTCTGTCACCACTTACACTGCTGCTAATGTCTCTTCTCTATCTCCTGATGCTCCCTTGACAATGCCGAAGAGGGAATTGGCCAGTTGCAGGAGCATAGGGTAATAAATACCCCAGCACCCAACTGGAATGAAAACTCCACATCCCGGTCGTTCTGGTCAGGCCCTGCTCCTCCCTGGCCAATGAATTCAAACCACCAGTAGCAGCAACCTTCCCAACAGGCTGTGCAAGATTGCACAGCCTCATGGAAGAAGATATGCAGCCCATCATGGTGGGGCATGACAAAAATGCTGCGCGCTGCCCTGAACTGCAGTCAATCTACCTGGTAAGTCAGGTGGCACCTTAAATAAAAAATAAATATAAATATTTTAAAAATTCAAAAGAATTGAAATACATCAAAAGCAAACAAAAGATACTGTTACACTGTTTGCTTTTCTCCCTGGTTCTTGCTGTTGATTTTTGAAGGGAAACAAAAACTTAGGATATATAAGTGAATGGCATAAAACTGGATAATTTTTGGTTAAAATTCCTTTAAAGGCAACTATTGAATATAACTAGAAACTGTTCATCAATAAAGTAACTTTACACGTAACTTACTTGTTTTATTGCTTTTAAAATGTAACTTTTTCATGAATTGCATATATCCCCCAGCACTTGCTTCTAACATCCTTGAAATTTCCTAGAGAGAATACTACTCTGGGCATTGCTAGGTCCTCCTGAATGACTCTGTGGCCCGTTGACCACAGAATTGCACTGGAGGACCTGGGGATTCCTAGAGAAGTGTTCTCAGGTATTCACAGTTCTTCCAGTTTTGTTGGGGTCTTACACCCCAACCCCCATAAATATGGAAACCTTACTGTATTGTCTTTTAAAGATTTAATATCTTTGCAACTGTGAAGTTTCTTATCATATGAGAAACGTAGCAGCTTTTATGAAGGTAGATATATTATCACTATGCTTTCATATCATATATCTTAAAGTAGCACCTATGTGAGTATGCATAGAGCCTCAATACTCTAAAATACAGTAGCATGAAAAAGCTTCCCTTTTCTCCCTATGTTGTAAAGGTTTATTCAAATGGGATGTCTTTTAAAGCAGAAAATTTGACACTGTATCACCACAGTTTAAGAAAATATATTATTCCTTCCTTTGACATTTTTGGCATGCACAACAGGGTGCCAAACATTTATGACAGTTTACAATGGAAAAACAATATTGCTTTTAGTTAACAATGTTAGCTATGAATATATATTGACAGCATTTTCACTGCAGATTTGCTGTCAACGTAATACAAAGCAAATAGCATTCAATATGTTGAAACACTCAAGGGAATTAAAGAGTTTCAAAAACAAATTTATGGTATTAGGTGGTGAATGTTGAAATCTAATGAAAATGCAAATTTTGCAGCATCAGCAGAATACATTTTGTGTGAGGATAGCAGTTTATCCAAGTTATAAAATTAAGATTAAGTCTAAAAGCATTATGCTAAAAATGCCCTGCTTGTTATAGTAAAGCTACTTTCATAAAATCAACATCTGTTCCCAAAACTTTCTTGCTAACTTCCAAATAGAAACTATATTTGAAGTTGAGAGGCAGGGAAAATTTAAACCAACACAGAAGTCTCCAAATATAAGATGCTTTTTAAAAAGTTTTCTGCATGCTGTATGCCAATTATAAGTGGTACCCCTCCCCATTCTTTGCTTTTAGAATTCTGTGCTATGTTACCTGTGATTTGGCCTTAATTCTTACCTAGTCAACAATCAATTCAAGTCAGACCTTGACGTTTCAGTATAGTTGTTTCTAGTGGCAGCTTCTGCTGATGCAAAGAATGGAAGCAAGAGATCATCACAGCCAAAGCAAAATAGATCTCATTTTCTTTATACATAATCTAATCTTGCTTTTCAGGCCTAGACATATCTTTTGCCAGGAATTAAACAAATGCTGTAAAGTCATTAAGCACACCTGGAGAAAACTATAGGATTAGGAGCTGTTTAAATTTATAGAGAGTATGCCAAGGAGAGAATGAATACTTGTAAATATAGGCTGGTATCCTGTAAGTGACTTATAATGGTGTAAATCCAATTTATGCCATGATACATCACTTTTTTGGTTGTTACAAAGGTGGGAATTATCTACTAACTTCACACAACAACCCAAGTCCCCACACAACTTACCTTTTAGCTGCAGAAGCCCTCCCTTTATAGCCATATAGTTACTGGTGTAGAGCAGGGTGCATTGGAGAAATATCTGGCTACGTACCTAACCACATGATGTTGTTCTGCATTTGGCTACTGGAATATAGCTTCCTGTTGCCCATCTCTCACTGCGTGGCTGTGGACTAGGGCCCCTGCAGCTGAAAGACGGGGTTGGGCAGGGTCAGAAGAAACATGCAACATAGCTGTGCATGCAGAAATTTTATGCTACATCTCCATGATGCAGGATTTCGACCACAGCTTGGAAAGAACCAGTATGAGTTTTGAAAGTTAGCCTAGTACAAATCAACACAATTTCTCACTTCAGTGTTAAATGGATTGATTCTTACTAGTGGTATAGTTGTTTAAATAATTAGTTAAAATGGTGTTTTTTATTGAATGCTATTCATTCATTCAGTTTGATAAGGAAAGCTGAATTCTTGATGCAAAGGTAGTATTGAAATATCTAGGCAATACATACTGGAGATGGATAGTGAAAACCTTCCTTTTACTACACAGTTTTTAAAAGCATTGTTCATCTAACAAAAACAAAAAACCCTAGCTGAACTCTGTCTCATCCAAAACGCAGTTTCTTAAAATACACAGATCAGTAGCCTATGCAGATTTACTCAGCAGTCAGGTTGCCTTTGATCTTCCACAGTATGAAGTCCAAGAGAAACAAAAAGACAAAGCACATACATATGGTTACATTAAAACTCTGCTGCAGCTCTCTCAAATAGCAATCAAACAAAACCAGGCTTGTGACACAAGGAGTCCCAGTGCAGGACTTCAGGACAGCAAATGGCCAGTAGTGTGCTGTTCCTCTGTGCATATCCATATCCTCAAACTAACTAACTAACTAACTAACTAAATAAATAGAATAAATACAATCTTCCTCCTGTCTCTGCAACTGAATTTCATAATAAAACAAAAAACATTTTTTTCCTCTTCTTTCCCTGCCAAAGTAAAGCTGTAGTAGGCCTGTTGCAAGCATCAGTCCAAAAGCTAAGCTTGAGGAGCCAAGTAGTCTACCCAGTTTATGCTGTAATAAACTCATTACTCATGTTCATATTCTTTCTAATCACTATAGTAACTGACTTGATAAATACAAACTGCAGAGGTGGTGATTGTATATACTAGTAGTTTTAAACAGAACAGAGTACTTTTCAGTCAAAAGTAGGATTGTTTGATATATAGTTTTGAAACATACTATATCAATTTAGATTTTAATTATTTTAAGTTTTGAATATACTTTGCTTTTATTGTTATTACCATGCCCCCTTTGCAATGAAAAGCAACCTTTGTGGTCTTTTCACTATGGCACAGAAAACTTTGTGGCTTTCTGAGAAAACCACATGTGCTTACGATATTTTTCAGCACAATACTAAATTGCAGACAGTATTTGTATACAAACAAGATGGTGAAGAGTTCAACATCATGGAAATTTGGGATCGGGGGAAACTGATGGAAAAACAAAGGGAGACAGAATTTCAGTAACTTTTGAGAATTTACACCTATGCACATTTTGATTTGAAACTTGGAATTGCCAGGGGGAAAAGAAGACAAGCAGTGTTATGCACAGCAAGAAAGGAAGCTCAGACAGACTGAAGCTGCAGTCTTTGCTTGTTTGAATGTCAAACAATAAAATGGGGAAAGGTGGTTCCTTGGTCCAGGAGGAAAAGACAGTACATCTGATTGCATTTTGTGGTAAGAAACAGGGAAGGTAAAGGTGTATTGTTACAAAAGTCCACATGGGACAGTGGCAAGGCCAGGGGTGACTGATGCTGTAGTTGTGAGGTGGGGTGTTGTGCCTCTCAAATGTTACACAAAGAATGGGGAAAGCTGAAGTACCATTGGTGTAGGGTGGGATGTGCAACTGCAAATCACATTGTGTGCCAGGAAACAGGGAAGGTGTAATGTATTAAATCTCACATGGAAAACAGCTAGTGCAGCAAGGAGTGGCTGCACAGTGCAAAGTGCAAACAGCATAGCACCTCAGCATGTTGTTCAGTATTTGTTAGACTGAAAAAGAATGAAGCTGCACAACTTTTAGTCTGTCTGAGAAACCCTACATCTGCTCCTAGTTGGTCTTTTGTCCTTACTTTCCATGCTGAAAGCTGCCCAATTTTCAAGGAAGGCTTACAGTTTTCAGGAGAAGTTGCATGGTTTCTGGAAAACTGTGCAGTTCAGTGGCAAGCTATACAGCTTTTCTAGGAAAGCTGTGCAGTTTCTTGTCATTGCAGGAAAAAAAAAAACCTCAAGTGCCTTGGCAACTGTGGGACAACAAAAACTAATCCATTGTTCTTGACATCTATTGGGAAGTAGGGAAATCAAGATTTACCATCACTAGTAGCAATAGGAATTAAAAGACAGGTTAGAAGGTTTGCTTTATCTGTGTATTAGAATTCTTGCCTGTGACTGTTGACTGTAGTCAACTCAGCTTTGCTATAAAAACTCTGTCTCATTGATTGGATGGTGCTTTCAGCACTCTGCTCATTTCAGTTATCTGCTGCATGGCTGAAATAGTGCAAAGATTTTCTCCCGTTACTGATAGCTCCCTATCAAGAGTTAGATGGGATGATTTGGCATTGCTTACTGTTCTGGGATCTCTCAATCAGAGGTGGCTAAAGAGACTTGTTCCACTTGAGTATCTGAACATCATGTAGCAGAGCATACTCTTGAGTTGGTGTCCTCTTTTGGTGGAGTTCATGAACTGTTGGTGATTATACACAGTTCTGTGACCACTGATAGATAACCATCTAGTTAGTTTTATGCTTCCTTCAAGTCTGGTAGATAGCTTATGCCAAGAACTTGAGGCAGGGAGCATGGCCTCATTAATTCTTCTGAAATCAATGAATTTCAGTCACGTCCCAAATACCTTATGAGCTACTGACTCTTAGAGGCACTCCTTGATTTCCAGTGACAGCAGTGGCAAAGACTGCTTTTTGTACAACTTGATTTTGTATGTGAATTATCGTTTCTGAATCAACCTATCTAGGCAAAGTTATCCAAACCTTAGTTATATCACTTCTGTAATGCATCTGGATGGGGCTACTTTTGCAGCGTGTCCGGGAATGGCAGTTGGTGCAACGTAGCTGAGCCATTAACTTGCATACAGTATCAACATTGTATTATTCTGATTTTGAAAAACTTCCACTCACTGGCAAGCCCAATTTAGTGTGTTGGTATACATCTTTAAATGGCTTGGGGCTTTGCCTGTCTTTTTATGAATTTGTCTGGATATTAAGATCTTTGAGAGAAACCATGTATGCAGAAAAGGACTTTATCCTGTTTTGCTCCTGGATTCTAATCCACTCCTTTTGATACTGTGAATTTCAATCTCATACCCACTAGGAGAGGTGTGAACATGTAATTTTCATGTTGGCCATTTAAATTATACTATTTATGGTTATTTTCTTGTTCTAGTGTTTCACATTGTTTTTATTGTTTTTAGCTGCCTTCAAGAGTCAGAAGGTAAGATGGTGGTGGTGGTGGTAATGATTATAGATGTGCTTCTTTCTTCCTCTAAGCATTGCTGTGCAGTGTGTTCACATTTTCCCTTAGGCTCCAGAACTTTTGAGTTTGTAACTGAGAGGAACCCTGTGTTTTAGAAAAATGAAATCACAGGCTCTTTCTGTACAGTTACATTAAATTATTGCTACTGAGAAATATGTACTTAGAAAATGATTCCTCTTTGATGAGTTATCCCTTCTTTTAGCAGAAAACAGTTACTTGGAGTTGTCCTGTGAGCAACTAATATGGACGCTGAGAAGTGAATATAGTAAATAAGAAAGATAGTAAATATAGATCAAAACATCCTCATTTACTGTCAGAAATAAGAGAGGAACAGTATTATGGCACATCGATGAAACAAACCAGCACTTATCCATGGTGAAATCTGTAAAGTGTCTTCGATTGCTCAAGGGATCTTTAGATATAGGATTATTTTCTCTGTCTTATGGATGACTTGACCACCTTTGCTATGAATTTTTCATGATTTTCCTGACCCAGCATCTCTTGCCTGTGGAGAGAGTAATACAGTATTGATTTGGGTGTTTCTGCCTTTTCCCCTTCTTTTGCCACAACAAGATTTTGTAGCCTAGAAACCTCAATCCCTGATTACTCATTAGAGAGCTGAGTGGTTCTTCTTAGATCTAGAATGAAAAAGAAAAAGATTCAAGTGCTTATGTTATAGGCAGACTTATTACAGAAATTTCAAATGATCCTCACACTAAGGTTTAATGTTGCTAAAAGCTTCCTTAATTGATCTATGCAAGGACTGCAGATTAAAGAACAAGACCTTTGTCTGACAATTAGAATGTTGTGGGAGATGTTTGTAAGTATTCTCATTTAAAAGCATACCACCAGCTAGAAAACTAAAAAGGGACTCAACAACTGCATTTTTTCCAGTCAATGACTTCTGCTGACTTATTTTTTTTGTGCCTCTCAGCATATTAGAAAATTGAAAAGAGGCCATGATGCTGCCACTTCTCAGCTAAATTGTTTTGTAAAAGAAAGAAAAAAAATCCATATCTCACATCCCATGCAAACTTACTGTCAGCATTGCCATGGAAACAAGAGTTAAAAAAAGAGTTAACTGAAATTTAGCAGCATTTTCATTTCTTTGTGATTCATACTTCATAAAAATGCAAATCTCTCACTAATACATGTTTTACCTTAATATTTTATACTATCATTTAGACTTAACTGATCTAATGTTTTGCTTAATTAAATTTTGAGCTTCTTTGAATGCTGTGCCTTTATATTTTTAAAAAGTACTCTGCTCCTATCTAGTTTTAGATTTTGACAATATGACACACTATTTAATGTACTGTCATAGAGGAAATCAGTCACTTCAACCTGCAATTGCAAGCACAAAATATTTTAAAAGCATGATTATTATTTTTTTTGGCCATTACAGTCTTTCTTTAAACTGCCATATCAGATTAGATTCTGCTTTCCCCTCCCCTGATTTCTTTGTTTTTGCTTCACTTCTTTAATGAAAATCCCCTCCCCTATTTGGTACCCAGTTACATTGTTTTCATGGAGCATGGTGGATCAGATGCAAGATTTTAAATTAGGATGTAAAATAGAAGGTGAAAAAAATTGAAGGTAAAATTGAAGGTTGTTTGGGAAAAAATAATGGTGCCTATGTTACATATTGATCCGAAGCTGAACTCTTCCAATCTCTTATTCCTACAGTGTGGTTATTTGGAGTAAGTCTTCCCTTTCCCCTGTTTTGCATAAATGAAGTTTAGCATTTTTCTTATACCTGTAAAAATGGATGTTATGTTTCATCTCTCTCATTCATCTAAAAGTAAGCTTGTTGATATCTTTGTATACTTCACCTTTGTATTCCTCTTTTTCTTTATGTGCTTCATCATTATGCGGAGTGTCCAAGAATATTACAGAAGGAAAAGTTAGATATCTAGAAACAGATGGTCTGCTGTTGCCAGCTGTTAACTGTTGCTCATTGTTATGGCCTGTAACGTCCCAGTGCAAGAATGTACACAATATTATGCCAAACAGCCATTACCTGTCGGCGTAGGACGTTGCCTTAGCACAAATGGGATTACGGTATTATGTTTTGTTTTTATTACACTAATTTGATTCATATATTTTATATTTAAGATGCAAAATATTTTACATTCATGTTTTAAAAATTTCTATTCTGGTATTTTTCCAAATCTGTCTCTTCCAGGGTTTTTATTATGGTATTGTATTTTATTATTGTATTTTGCTTTTAGATTAATTATTCGCTATGTTGGATTAAAATAAATGTACACAAGCATATATACATATATACATATGTACATATAAAATTTTAAATGTTATAAATTTAGAAATTAAGTTTCCAATGTCATTTTAGGTTGAAATGTTAAGGTTGTCTTGCCATATTTTATGTCTGATGTCTGTAGGAGATTTTAACAAAATTAATTATTGTTCCATTTATATTGTTTTAAATTTTGTTCAAATTTGCTGGCTGTTTGCCGTAATAAAATTTTTTTTTGAAATATTATGCCAAAGAAAAGGGAGTGTAGTATTACTAAAGAACAGCTATTTAGATCATTTGCATCTTTAAGTGGTCATCTTTGAATTCACAGAAGTCACCTACCTTCCTTTCTTCAGTGTTCTGCCTCTGTCTGTTTTGACAGTAGCTTTTGGTGCACTTAGTCACACATCCTGAAGATGGTGGTCAGGGTTAACTGCGGAACGTTCCATATTCAGTTCTGCATAGGTGCTAGACCAAGGGTGGGCATCCTGTGGCCTGCAGGGTGCAAACATTCCTCAGTGTTCCTCCAAATCTCTAGCTGATGTTTCAGCTGCTGTAGTTTGCTATGAAATTTTATAGCAAATGGCCCCTCCTGCTCTCTGTTGCAGCCCCTCTGTTAAGAAAGATCTGGCACTTGTTCTTTCTTTGCCTATCAGAGGAGGGAAAACATGGCTTAACTATTCTAAAATACCATGCTTGCTTTCAAGAACCTAGGAATAAGACAGGGCATTTTAAGAAAACCTAACAGCCACATATCCTCTTCCTTCTACATATCCTTGAGCAGGGAGAACACAGCTGCTGGCTCCTGAAATGCCTTGCTTGTTAAAGAGCTGGCAGTTTTGCTTTCTTCATTCAGAGGAGGGCACATATAGCTGCTGGCTTTCTTAGAATGCTTTGCTTGCTTGTACAAGAGCTGGGGCCACACAAGGCATCTTATAAAAACCAGGAGCCAGACTTTTCCTGCTCAGAGGTGGGGTTGAGGTTGCAGCCACACACATCCTTCTTCTTTGAGTGGAGAAGTATGGCTGCCATTTGCTTGCTACCAGGCAGTTTGCCCAGCTACTACTAGTTGGGAGAACTGTCTTTGCTCCAGGACCTCTGGAAGCAAGCAAAGCATTTTGGAAATGCGGCAGTTGTATGTCCCTATCCCATCTCCCACTGCTGGAGGTGTTTTTTGGTTTCTTTTGCAGATGCCAGCTGGAAAATGAATGCACCCTTTGAGGTCAGAGGCTGGCAAAGATTGGCCCATGTTGTGCCCACTCCTGCGCTAGTTCACAAAGGACCACTCAAAGAATCACATCTGCCAGTAAGCAACCTCTTTGTTTTATAGTGCAAGAGATGGGAAAAGTACAGCTCCTGGACCTCATTTTTGTGACCCAGAAACCCTAAGACCCCCTCAATGTTGAAAATTTTGGGATAGGTGCAACTTTCTGGGCCACCTTATAATATGAAAGATAAAACCATTAAATCTTTATCAGCCATTTTCTAGTGCAATTTTCTGCCAGTTTTTATCCAAACTGCACCAAATCTACCCCAAATGCATAAAAACATGGGGCAACAATTAATCTGTCCGCAATCCTTCTCGATACCACCTCTCCAACTGTCTCCCAGCCAAAATAGTTAACTCAAAGGGAGACTGTGTTACTGCTGTTCACAATTTGGCTGGAATAGTGGGGTTTTTTTTAATGGATTTTAAAGTATATTACAACAGGAAAAAAAAGGGGGGAAGAGGAGGACAAAATCTCTGGACTTGATAATCCGATAGCTATTCCCCATTCCACAGCTACATGCATGGTATGTTAGTATAAAGATTAATAATGTCATCACTGATACATTGTTTTAAAAGGTAGCACATGTTCCAGATTCAACATGGAGACTCGCTTAACCCTACAGATATAAAGCAGACCTACTTTCTGATTTCATGGTGCTAAATGCATCATGGGGGTAAGTATCACTTTATTGTAAAAAAGGATAATACATATTTAACATCCACATTAAGTATCTCTCGCTATGTGTATAGATTTCTCTTTTGCAAATAGTGGCTGGTTCATTGTGATTATCATGGGATTATTTGGCTGGGACTGAACTGCAGTAATGCACAGGTTTTCCAAATGCGTACATTGCATCACCATTTGATTACATTTCCCTCAAGAAAACAGATAACCTTGCAACTAAGTATTAATTTTAGAAAGGAGTTAGGTAGACACTTGAAAAATCACAAATACTTTAAGCACAAATAGAATTGCTAGTATTGCAGAGGCTTATGAATTGTGGCAGATTTTTCTTCACTTCTGTTTTCAGCTGTATAGGAGAGGTGTAGATGTTGAAAAGAAAATCCAAAAATGATACGCAGAGCTGTAATATGATCCTAATTTGTTTGCCTTTGTTTTGGAAATTCTGTCTTCTGAACTACAATCTCTAACTAATTTTTTTTGCCTCCCATTCTGATACTCTGTAATCTGCCATTTCAATGAAAGTGAGGAATAATTTTTAACCTTTCAGTAAGAGGACATAACCCAATAATTAAGAGTTCTTCCTCCCTCCCATCTCTTTATAAAAGCAAAAACAATGGAGACTTTGCCAAAGGAACCATAATTTACTTGTTCAGAGGAAAAGAAACTGAGAAGATAAACAGTGTAATTTTATTTAAATTAGTTCAAGACTTCAAAATGGTTGCCTTCTTTATTCAAGCAAGAATAACTGTTTAATCAGCTAAAGTAGTTGCCATAACCCAACCCCTAAATCAGGATAATTTGCATAGAAGGCAAATACGATGAGCTAATTATGGTGGATAATTTGCATAATTTCAAACATACTTCAGCCTTGTTCCTTGCTTAAATAAAAAGTGATGCACATGGAACGAGAGAGTTTTCTGTTTTGAGATAAACATTGGTGAGGTCTAGATTGACTGAATACAACAGGAAAGAGATCATGGGGCCAAACCCAATGTGCTGCAACAGTGAAAAGAAATCTAATGTTTGAGATTATTAGAAATGAGACTGGGAATTTTTTAAAAAATGTCATATATTTCCAATAGATAAATTCCTGGTACAATAACATTTGGAATATATGCCAAAATTCTATGATACATCAGAGCTGGAAAACCCTATACTGGGCCTCAGAGGTGTCAACCATTATATGCAGAAGAAACTGTTTCGAATAGTAACCTTGATATTAATGATGCCTATGTTGAATAAATTTTAGCTTTTTAATAGGATATCAGGCTTATTGACTCAGACTCCTCCCCTTTCGTATGAGTACAGTACCAGGGGTATTCACCAAATGCTTGTCAGCTTTCTTGCAACGGAAAAGTATCATCCTGCTTCCATGTATTGTTAACTAGTTCATCGTAGCATCATCTGGTAAATACATTTAGTAGTAGTAGTAGTAGTAATAATAATAATAATAATATAAGGTAGCATAAAATACAATAATTGGTTTGCACTACTTCTACAAATGTCCAAAGATCGGCATACGATGCTTTCGTACAGACTAGACCTATTGAGTATCCGCTTCAATACTGTCCTCCATCCCGACATTCAGTCGCTATGATTGATGGTATGGAACTGCCAGAATGGCTGAGTGGTCAGGGCCCAACGCCACAGAGCTTTCAGTCACGAGTTCAAGGCTCGGTCGGCTCTTTTCCCCTATTGAAGTAAAGGAATTCATACATCCGATATGGAGAATTCTTTTGGCTGCACCCAAACCTTCAATGTCGAGATTGTATTTATATAGATGGTAGGAAATTACGTGCTTATCTACGAGACAATGATATTGACCAATGGACCTGCGGTATTGTGGATATCTTCTTGTTTCTCGCTTTGTTGGTATCTGATGGGCTATCATTCCCATCAATGCTGCGTTGTGCGACAGCAAATTCCTGGCATTTACAACAAGAAGTAAGACCATCCTTGTTTCTGGATCCTATGATTAAGACGCTTTTACAAGGTTATAAGCATTTACGCCTTCCAGTCCAACCCCCTGTACCAGGTTGGGGTTGAACTTCTTGATAATGCAATTCACTCGCAAGCCATTTGAACTTGTGGCAAAATGTGACATTAACTTGCTGTCATGGAAAACAGTGTTTTTGCTAGCGATAACCTGAGCCAGAAGGACAAGTGAGGGATGTGCACTTAGGGTTCATTTTTCATATTCACAGTAGTGATATACTATATCAATAAATAAGGAGGGACTTGGTCGCGTGTGTTATTGATGTCGGCAATTCATTTCTGTCTCTTGAAGAAGATTGTCCATTCCGCAGTTCATCTACCAGGGACAGAAAACTTTTTGGCAGGTGCAGTCAACAGAACACCGTTGTCTTGCCACAGATGAAGGTTGAATGAGATTGGAATAAGTAACATATTCCACCAACGGACGGTACTGTGTTGGATCTATTTGAAAACAAAAGACAACAAGCTGTACTGTTTCTGACAGAAAACAGAAGACAAAGGGAAGAAGAGTAGGTTGCAGGACTCTTCACATGAAGGACCATTGAAGAAATCAAAAAGAATAGAGCAGCCAGTCTTCCTGCTTCGATTCGATCCCCGTCTCCAGCTGTACCGAACCTGCAGCAGGGAGTGCACATTGTATGGTTGCCCAAGATGTGAATAGAGACACGGTACCATCTAGTGAGATTGAAGAAGTCTGTGTGGCTTCTGAAGGGGGTATCATGAATTCCTCACTTATCTTTTCTGTGAGATCCATAACACGTGTCTGAGAGTCGAGATCCCCTGAGGTTAGACAGTCGAGATCCTGACAATGTGAGTTTGTGGAACTAACTTCTCTGACGACGTTGGCGAAGGACACCACCCTTGCCTCTGAGGTCTCATGACGGACGCTCACGTTCTGGTACGAGGTCGCCTCAACTTAAAAAAGGGGGGGAAACAAACAAACAAAAAACCTGAAATGCTTTTAGCTGCTCACAAACCTACATCTAAATGGTTTGCCTACAATGGAGAAGTGTTGTTCCTACTTAAAGGACATTTCCAATTATGTGGTATTGTGCATATATTGTTTTTCGCAGAAGATCTATCTTGTTGGTAGGTAAAGTGTTATTTGTCAGCATTTTTCTGGTATCTTCAGCAACAAGGAAAACTTTCTAGTTTTATGGAGTTAAAACTAGTTATGGAGTTAAGAGTTTTCCTCCAGGTTATAAACATTTACACCTCCCAGTACAACTACCAGTACTGGGGTGGGTTTTTGAATGGAGTACTGTTACAACTTACACATAAATCCTTTAAATCACTGACAAACTGTGATTTCTGATTGTTCTCTTTGGAGATTTTATTCTTCTAGTGGCAAAACCTATGCTAAGAGAGCCAGCGAATTATGTGCATTTATAATGGATGCACCATACTTGTGTTTGCATAAAGGGAAGTTGTTTTTAAGGCCAGATATTACTCTTTGACCTAAGGTGGAGTCATAATTTCATTGAACCAGGACATTGTACTACCTACATACATGGGAAACTCAGTAACTGATTTGGAAAAACGATTGCATTGCCTTGACGCTAGACGTGCATTACTGTTTTTTATGGAGAACATAATGCTTCTATTAGTAAAACAAAAGGGTTGCTTGTTTTTTATTATGTTCCAAAGCAGTGGGAATCTGGTTTGTCACAGGAAGGAAGGAAGGAATAAATAAATAAATGTATATACTTTCCAGTTATGTAAAGGCCCATTCAACAAGCTCTGTGGTGATATCAGTTGTTTTCTTTCCATGGTGTGCAACTACATAACATATGCAAAGCTGATCAATGGTTACAACCAATGACATTTATTTTTCTTTATAAAGTAGGTTACAGAGCAAGAAATGATGCAACATTTGGGAGAACAGTTTTATTTTCTTCTGTGAGAGGGAAAAAAACATCAAAATTGAAAATGAATGCAGAAATGAATCCTTGGCAGAAATAAATTTTAATTTATTTGGCATGGTGAAGATACTGCTACAGTTTATTGATATATATATATACACACACATATATATATTTCTTCTTCATGGTCTCTGTGCCTCACACAATGGGGAATCTTCGTGCATGCGCAGTAGCTTTTCGGAAAGTTCCAGAGCTGAACAGCTTGGCGGGAACCCCTCCCCCATCCGGTACTGAGCATGGTGAGTCCCACCAAGCTAATGGTCTCTCCTCAGTTTCTTTCGTCCATCAACCTGTTAGCAGCTCGGAAGCCTTCCTCACTGAGCAGTTCCTCGTTTCTTGGCCTTTTTTCTTCGTCTTTTGTTCATTTTTTCCCCTCATCTTTCACAACAAAAACTGTAAGAACTCTTCCCCTCTTCTTATGTCGTCTTTGTTTAAGTTGTGCATGTCTTGCGCCCGTAAGGTCTCCCTTTCAGATGCCCACCCTGAGTGTTTGTTCTGCCTCGGGGAGGGCCATAATGTTAGGGCCTGCTCGATTTGTAAGGACTTCACCTCACAGACTCTTAGGAATAGAGCTTCTTGGTTGAAATCCTATTGTTGGGAACAGGCCCTTCACATTAAGGAGCAGGCTTCTTTGAATACCGTTCTGTCCACCGTGTCAATATTGGCGCCTTCCATGGCGTCCTCTACTTCAGCCCTGAAGTTATTGGTAGCGTTCACTCCTTCGGTATCGACAGCCTCAGTACTGGTACCAACGGCAGCCTTGTTGACCTTGCCACCGATTTCATCTCTGCCTAAGTTTCCAAAGCTCTCCAAGATGCCTACTGTCCAAGCTGCTGGAAATGCCACTTTGACCTCGCAACAAGCTCGCAAGTTCCCTACCTTGGCAAAGAATAAATGTGCCTCATCGCACCATCCTTCTGTTTCCTCCAACAAGGAAAAGAAGAAGAAGAGAAAGGAGAAGCACCACTCTCCTTCTCCTGCTACCCGTCCGTTGGCTACTCGACCTGCCTCTCTTGGTCCCTTACTGACTCCTCCGCCAATGCAGCCTGCGACATCCACCATCGAGGAGGAGGATGCTCTCGCCCTTTCGCCAGTATGGGACGTTACTCAGCTCCTGGTACTGTCCCAGCTAATGTGGCTCTGGTTGCCTACTTGGACTGTCGATCCTCACCAATGGCTTCCTTGCCTGTGACCTCTGGTCAATCTGGAGATGGCTGCCTGCAGACTCCGACGGTTCCGACTCTCTCTCTCTTGGCTGTCCTGAGTTTGACCGTCCGCCTCCTTCGGACGGTCCTTGGGCTGTTTCCCGAGACCGACCACAGCTTAGTGTGGCTTGCTCTCCGGGACGTTGTGAATAGGGTAGATCCCCACATCGTCGGGGCTACCAACATCACACTGCTTATGAGCCCTCGCTGGCGAGGGTGTATTCACCCTTTTCCTCAGCCTCCTATATCACCAGGTACGGCCACAAACATCTTTGGAGAGAGCAGGCTGGCTCCTACCACTCTTACTCGCTGACCTACTGTGATTGGTACCATCCCGATGTTCGTCGTTGGTCTCCTTACTGCCCTCGTTGTTCATGCTCCCCATCGCAGTCCCCTTCGGGATCTCGTTACTGGCGTTCCCCTCGGTATCGCCACTCCAGATCCCGTTCTCGGTCCTGATCGGCCTACTACTGCCGCTCTCGGTCTCACCACCAGTCACGAGACCCATCACCTCATCGTCAGGCTGTTTCACCTCCTCCTTGAGTGACAGCCATGGTGTCACAGCCTCTGCCGGATACTCAACCTGCGTCCACTCTGCCAACATCTCTGTGGGCTTCGTTGTCAACACAGACTGTTGTTGCACCGATCCCAACCATACTACTTATTTCGTCGGCATTGATTTTGGTACCGATTCGCACCCCAGCCTCAGTACCGGTGCAAATTCCAGTCTCACTACCAGCCCTGACTGTTCTACCAGCTTCTGCTCCATCTACTGTTCTTTCTGCTATGGGACCAACCTGACATCATTGTTCTCAATCCCTTCACTCATTTTCTCTTTCTTCTGGTTCTTATGATTCTGGCAGTGATTCTATGGATTCCACACCGCAATTTCACACTTCTCCACCTCTAGCGTTTGGAGACCTGTCTCCTGATTCCGGTGCTGAGGACGTCAAGCAGTTCTCGGACATCTTAGTCCGCATGGCCACTGCCTTGGGCCTCAACATCTCTGGACCTGCTCCTACTGTACAGGACCCAGTCTTCCACTATGTCGATACTCGCCCCCCATCAATGGCTCTGATTCCGTTTCTACCCATCCTGCAGGAGGTTTTGAAGCACCCTTGGGCCCAACCAGCTTCGCTTCAACCAATCCGTCACCGCCTGGAGCATCTCTGCCGGACCCAGAAGAAAGACGTTGATTTCCTCTTCAATCATCTGACTCCAAATTCGATTGTTGTTGAGTCGGCTCAAACTAAAGGGGACAAAAGGGCTGATATGACCCCGTCTGATTGTGAGGGTTGCTATTTAGATGTCTTTGGCTGTCACTTCTATTCTGCTGCTTTGTTGATCGCCAGGATCTCCAATACTCAAGCTTCCTGGCGGCCTATCAATGCAACATCTGGGATAGATTCTTTCCCCTCCTCTCCCACCTGCTGGATGATCACAGGGCCATCAATATTTTAATGAGTCTGTGGTCCTTTTGAATCAACAGATTTTGTCCTCTTGACATGCTGTTGAGGGTGCGGCATGCGTGATGGTCAGTGCAATTACTCTCTATCATTTTACTTGGCTCCGGTCCACCAGTTTAACCGAGGATAGCCAAAAGCGTATTGAGGACCTGCCCTTTGATGGCCAAGGGCTGTTCCATGCCACTACAGATGAGGTGATGGACCAACTTGTGAAAGCTCTTCTGACAGCTAAAAAGATGGGCTATCACCCCTCGGCCCAGCCTAGAAGGCCACCTTCATCACGCTCTTCCTGGAGGCGCCCTTCCTACTCTTACAGATCGCGCTCTTCTCGTTGCTCATCTCTGCAATCTTCCTTACCGGCCTCTTCCCGCCATTCCTAGCTTTTCTCTCACTCTCTCTTCCACCTTTCACTGAAGGAAAAAGTTTCCCTCACTCATATACTCCTCTGGCTTTCCCAGCTCAAATGGTTTATTTTCCTATTCAGAATTCTACTCTCTGATCCCTTTCAGAGATGGGCAGGTTACGTCTTTGCCCCACACTTAGATATCTAAGAAACTAATCCACTCCCAGGAACATTCTCTATGTTTACTGGGTGCTCTGATTCCTTTTAACTCACTGAAGGAACTCCTCCTCTAGACCTTGTTTCTGGTATTTATCTGTTCTGCTGACTCACCTTTATAGGTCCAGGCTATCTGAAAGACTCTATTTCCCCATTTTGGCCTGCCCAAGTTTTAATATCTTAAGATTTTATGATCTTCGGGGTGGGCTTTCTCGCAGTCACACTTCCATTATGGGCATGTTTGGTGAGGACACAAGAGAGAGCTTTATTGTTGCCTCTGCCATGGGAGACTAGGTTTGTCCTCTCCTTTGTCTCTTTTTGCCAGCAGGTAAAGACTATTCCATTTGAACAAGGATTTAGTGACTAAATAGCTACATAGAAAAGGCTTTAATGGAATGCATTTGCTGCATTATTTTGGTTCTTGTTTCTTTTTAAAATGATTTTATGTTGTTTTATAGTATTGATGTTTTACTAATATGTTGGCTTATTTAATTGATTTTTAAAACATATTTATTACTAATTTTCAGTTCATATACCTTGTATTAACTCATGTGGGAGCTGCCTTTGGTCTCATTTAGGGGAAAGGTGGGATATAAATTAAGTAAATATATAAATAAATAAAGCAATTAGTATGGCCTTCCTTACATAATTCAATTATGTAATTCAGTTATGTGGTCACATCTGGAATACTATAGAATATTCTGGTTACCCAATCTCAAAAAAACATCTTAGAGCTAGAAAGGATGCAAAAGGTCAAACCAAGAAAGGCTAAGGACTATTTTACTTTAGTAAAATTATTTTTTTTAAAAATTGTGAGATGGAAGTTTATTGTATCATATACTGCACTGAGAGAGGGCGTAATATAAACCTTTCTTTTCATTTCCATAATACTAAAACTTCTGGTAGCCCAGTGAAATTGATTGACAGTACATTTGGCTCAGGTGAAAGAAAGTATTTCTTCATGCAAAACACAATTAATTTGTGGTACTTATTTCCACAAAGTGTGACAGCAGCCTTAAATGGTTTTAAAATGAGGTTAGACAATTTGAGGAGAGTATCTCTTCCAACTGGTATTAGCTGTAATGACTGTATGGTACCTCTTCTGAAACCAGTTGCTGAGGGGGATAAACTTAGGAGTTCTGTTGTCTTCATGCCCTGCTGTTAGCTTCTCAGATGTAGCTGACTAAACCCTATTGAAAACAGGATGCTGGACTGTGTGAAGCCTCGGTCTGATCTAGAATGGCTCATATCTTGTTACATCATTCTTTCTGCTTCATCTCAGTCGTTATTCATACTCTAGGCTGTGATTCTCTTGAATGTCTTCTCATCACAACCGTTAATGTATTATTTTTTAAAAAGTACACTATTAACATACTTTACTTGTTTTTTATCTCGTTTTTGTGAATTATCCCCAGAGCTATCCTGAAACAAGTATAGACATCTTTTAGATACATAAATGATAAATACATTTGCTGCTGCTAGTGTTGGCTAGCATTAAATTGCATCAGGACTACTGCATGTGGGATATCACCCAGTGGCAATGGGAAACATACACACATCACTATGCTTGAACTGAGTTCTGATATTTGTGGGAGCATGTACTCTTGTTCTATGAAGTATAGGGTTGTCTGCCATCGTGAGAAGCCCTCATTTACCCTGCCTTTTCCTCATTTGGGCTCTGTATGTGCGAGAAACACTTTACTAAACAAAACTTCTAAGCCATTTTTAAACTTTACCATATTAACACATTAGTATCATTTCAGATCCCCAGCAGAATTCAGCAGAAGTAATACATTCGGTATCATTCTTGAGCAAAGTGGTCCAGTGTTGTAACTGTTGTTCAAAGAAATAACTTTATACTATAAATTCTAAGCACTTTGTTATATTCCACAAAACTATCTTTTCACCGTTTTGTTTGGAAGTTGATTTCCTCAAGGGAAAAGGCATTTTTAAATGATTTATTTAAGCACGACACATCTCAGGAAATGCAAACGCAAAGGACATTAGGAGGCTTTTTTTTCCTCCTTATGTTTGTCCATTTTCTCAGTAGGAAGATTCCCTACAGTAACTTCTAAAGATAGTGTGATTTCTTATGTTTTCAAAGAAGGGGTTGTTCCATTGTTTTGATGTCTTTTTTCTTGCTTTCAATTTAGATGTTTCTTTTTTTTTTGTGCAGAAATAATTCCTAAACTAAATGGCTTGTGCAAAATTCTTTTTAATGGTGTTGAACATTTCTGACATGTATTATTAATGAATTATATTCAACTTAAGCTAGTTGTGTATTAAGAACAAATAATAAAATCTTTATATGTTAATCTTTTCCTCCTAACCAAGCACCATTCTTTTAATGACATAACTCATGCTGGGTGCTATGTCCTTAGGAGGAGTGACATTAGTTGGTGTTTCTGGAAAGATTCGGTCCAACAATCTAGGTTATTTTTAGAGTCAAAGTTTCCACAGAAAAATCATGAAAACACAACCAAAAATGGGGCTCAGGGTGGAACTTGGAATGTCTAGGCTATGATATGAAGCTGGATATCATTTCAAGTGGCCAGAATCATGCAGGAGTCATATATACTTTTTAAAATTTGAACAAGTCCACTTCCATCCTTCGTTTTCTTTATTCTTCATGTTCTAGTCTTGGCTATACTGTTGAGGTGCATCATTTCTTGGTAGCTGTTCCTCCAGCTTGTGCCTTTTCATTGTGTCACTAGATTGATCTCCCTGTTTTCAGCATATATTCAGAGGCACTTAAAATACTTCAAAGAATTCTCCACCCAAGATTCACTACCCAGTCTTAATAACCCATCTTGGTATACTTCAGTATTATGCTGGATCAGTATTTTCTAACTAGACATTATTGTTATTCACTTTTTTCAATTCCAAGAAAAAAAAATCTAGAGCAATTAAAAGCTGATGTGATAAAAAGAAGAGAGGTGAAGATCAGTGATAAAATTTAAATGAACTGATTGTCAGATCCCATGCTGTTATATTCCCCAATGTGGCAGTTTCCAGATGTGTGCAATTGGTGCAATTCCCACTATTCTTAGCTATCAGATTGTAAGATTTGTAGTCCAAAGTGCTAAAAAAAAGTGCCAGATTGAGGAAAACAGCTTGAAAATGACAGAATTACTGCTTTTGATCAATCAAAAAAAATTGCAACAATAGTGGAAATTAACATGCTGTTCTTTGGAAAAAAGTGTTTTCTTTAAAAATGAACAACTGAACTGAATTAATTAACATTAACATTGCAAATTAAATTCTGGCTCCATGTGAACAACAGCTAATTAAGTGCTTGATTTCTAATGATCATTGTTTAAAAATCAAATATTCCAAAGTTTGGATGAACAATCATAAGCAAGATTGAGGGCTAGCACTTTAGGATTAAAGTGATTCCTAGGATTTAGTTCTAGTAGTACAGTTTAATTGCTTTGTCGTTATTACTCTTTCTTGTATTAAATATTTAGTTAGAAAGAAGCTAATAGACTAGTGAAAAGAACCCATGTTTTTAGAATGTGTAGTTTATAAAACCATTTCTGGGTAAATTAGTAACAATTTCCTTACGCTGTGAGCTGTTGGGAGTTCCCACTTGTGCGAATGAGAGGAGCCTTGTCTGCTAACATCAGACTGCCACATGGCTGTCAACACATTTTATTAAGTTCCACCAGTTTCTTGTAGGTCATAGAATCAGCCCCTTCAAGCCCTCTTAACTTTAGGCGTGTTGCAGGAGAAAAGTCCTATGCTGTGGCTGACCTGCCCCCTCCAATAGACACCAGCATTGAAGATGGCTAGCTGGGTACCAAAGAGGGTTAAGTCACTTCTTGATACGGCCCAGAAGGATGACCATGCAGCCTGTAGTTCCTGATGGTCAGTTACTCCAAAATCTGGCTGCAAGACTTGTCCAGTTGTCTCAGTATCACAACTTGACTGCTGGTGCCAATTCCTTGGTTCTGGTACCTGGATCAGTGCAGTCTTCCTAGATTCTGGCCTTGTCAGGATTTTCTGAGAAGTAGCAGGCCTGGCTCCCTCTGGGTAGATATTGCACTCTTCATTCTCAGAAGCAGGCCAAATAAGGCGGGTCAAGCCCCAGCGGATGCCCCTGAAGAATGTGCTGACAACATCTAGGCACTTGGGCAGTACCATATGCTGGATTTACAGGGGAAAACTGTTGCCCTGATAGACCTGCTTTGGATCTGCTGATAGGCAGCCAGGGGACCTCCTTCATGCTCATCCTAGTTTCCTCTGAGTATGATGATTTGGTGATCCACACCCTGAGTACTCAGCTTGTCCTTTGACCTGTTGGCCTTTGGGAGTCTGACCCACGTTTGACCAGACCTGGTTTCTTTTGTTAGCACTCCTGTGATTGAAGCTTTTTGCCCTGGTTCTGAGATTCCTGTCTATCTGTCTCCTCTGTTCAACTGCTTTTATGTCTCCCTGGCCTCTTTCCTTGATCAACTATACCTAAAGCTCTGAGGTCTTGTTAGGCAACCAGCCACCTGACTTTTCCACTACAGACTTCTATATAATCAAAGCTGCTAGAGCCAGTGTGATCTGCAACATTCTGCTACAGAAGCCCCTGATTTCTAAGTAGGTTGTAGACTGGACACTGGTAACTAAAAAAATAAAAATAAATTAAAAAATCCAAATACCGAAGCAAAAGCAAATAAAGTAAACAAATAAAAGACATGAAAAACCCAACACCTAGAATAAAAGGAACAGGAAATACATGCAATTGTAAATGAATAATTGACAGAGACTTATATATTTAGGGTCATCTTGTATTCTATAATTGTAGATATGAAAAGAAATCCATTAGTGGCTTGGAAATTTCTTTGTAATTCTTCTTATTACAGTTTGTTTTTAATCATATTTAGTCAGAGATAGAACTTTGATGGATGTTGTTCAATACTTCCTGATTTATATATGAAAGTCATACCATATTTTATAGAAATCAGATACTTCGCTTCACCTTTCATCTAAACTGATGTGTTTGTCGATTTTTCTTTTTTTCCCTGACATGGCTTTTTGTAACAGCTGTATATGCTGATAATTTAATGTTTAAAGGTTTTTTAGTTTTTCAACATTTTGTTGTTATCCAGTGAGATGCGATCAGCATAAACACCATTGATCCCTTGGATGTAACTTTTTATTTTGTTCTTCCAAAAGTGTTAATAAGACCAGTTTTGTGCAACATGGATAGATTGATATTTAATGCTCCTCATTTCTATTAATATCCATCTCCAAAACTGCAACACAATGGGACAGGTCAATCACATATTGTAATAAAATAAATGAATAAATAGATAAATAATTGTGCCTCTCTAGAAACAGCCAACTCATTAAAGGAGTGGTGAGAAAAATGTGATCCGTGGACTGCATGTGATCTCTGGACCTTACTTTTGCAGCCCTGGAAGCTCCCTGCCTTTTTTGGGGTGTGTGATTTTTGAGTCATTTTAACCCCCAAACCAAGACAAAATCACTCCAAACATGCAGAACAGCTTGACAATGACAACACCACCACCACTCCCAACAACAACAGCAACAATAACAACAACTGATACCTCACCTGGCTGCGCTGGTCTGGCAGAGGCAGCCTTGGAGGGAAGTAGAGGCATTGTGGTGCGAAAGTGAGAAGGGAGGTACGTATTGGGGTTGTAGGCAGGAAAGAGATGGAGGGGCAGAGGAGGGCAAGGAGGATGAGCTACCACTGGTCTGGCCCTGCAAGATCATCCAGATCTAGGGCCGTTTCTAGGGCTTTTCTAGTTCCAGTGGTGGTTAATTAAATGGCAGCTACATTGCTAGTTAAGCTGCAGCTACAAACTTGTGAATAATCAAATCCATGGAGGTTAAACCCACAAAAGTTGAGGACTGACTGTGAGTCCAAGTGTGAAGTTCTGTCTGCTGGGTACCACAGCGTCTTAAGGACTGGCTTCCCCTGTATTACCCTCTTCAAGCTCTGAGATTAATTTCAGAGTGTTTGTTCTCTAGCTCACTCTTGCTGGATGTTTGCTTGGTGGAGGCAGGGCTTTCTCAATAGTGGTTATGTGGCTATTGAATGTAAAGTATGTAAATTTAAATTATAAATGTAAAGTAGGATAGAAACAAATGGATGATGACAATGTAGTATTAGTGATATTGTGGAAGCTGTATCTACAGATTGTAACAAAATGTTGATGGATGTGCTTTCATATTCATTTTAGAAATATGGAAGTGCTGAATCTTATCAACAGAAGATATTTTTCATATTGAATTCATGCTGCATATACTTTAGTAACATTCAGGTTTTTAAATGCTGGCATGATTGAAGACAGATCAAAATTTGCATCCCTACATGCTTCTGTAGTGATTTAAATTGATTCCTAACTGCCAAGGCAATACAGTTGAATCTGTGAGTATAGTAACAATAGCTCAACAATGGAAGTCATTCGAAGGAGAACAGGACAAAATTAGTAATGCGTAAGCTGGATGCAATAATAGATGTGTGGTTTTTCCAAGCAGTGAGTACGGAAAACAAACTCTATTAGTGTGGTTTGTAGCAGAACTCTATACTCATTGGGAATTTTGTTTTGGAATGTCCAGCATTTTGATGCTAGGATTAGTTTTTTAAAAGCAAAAATATTCCACCTATACACTAATGTATTCTAAACTCACATTAAAAGTAAAATGGGGAAAAGCAAAACCCCTGGGTAAGTTTTAAGTCTAATGTCCTTCTTGCTGGTCAGCTTGCACCCTCTAGTAGTGGTATACTTTGCCTTTTAATTTTTCCATTGCACAAATTGCCAAGCTCAACAGTTCGTGTTGACACTGTAGAAACTTCAATCATCAACTGCATCTTTGCTGTAATCTGGCTGTGTTTGAAAATGTTCTTTTGTTAGCATGCATGAGAGTGTATCAGAGAACACACATAGATGATATAGATTTTACTATTTTAGTGTCCTGGAACTTAAGAACTTCATTTAAATAACGGTGGAAAAATCCAAGGAATAGTAGGTTTCCTTTGAACATAGTCTTAAGCTTGGAACTCTTATGTCACTGCTCAAACAAGACTGTACTTTAATCTTGCTTTATAATTCAATGCACCTATTTTTATAACCTCATGGATAGTTTCATTTTGTCTTCAGTTTCCCTCTTAAGCTTAGGTTTTATTTTTTACTGCTTCAGATTGAATGTATTAAGCTACCATTGTCCTTGATTTAGTTTGCTGCTTCTTTATGGCAGAAATTGTCCTTCATGCAGAGCTGAGCTTGTAATGTGTACCCTAGATGCTGAGTAAATGCTTTTGCTTCCTGTCTCAGACTTACTAACTCAAGCACTTGGAGTCACCTTCAAAAAATCTAGAATATTTGTATATACATTGTAATAAATAACCACCTGTGCTAGGCAAATGCAAATAGAATTCATTGAAACATAGCCTATTTCTGTTTCTATTATAATGTTCATTATAGAAAAATGGAACAGTAAAAAAATGAAGAACCATGAAGAGCCACCAATATACATAAATAATAATATGTAAATACATTCTTATAAGATTATTCATTTTCCTGATTCTTGCTAAAACATGATTTTTTTAAAAGAAGTTGTGTATTTTTTATAGAACATTCAGATCTAAAACACAATACTTTGGATGTGTGTGTATGTGTGTGTGTCTTTAAGTTGCCTGTCAACTTATGACAACCTCATAGGGTTTTTTTAAGCGAAGGGGTACTCAGACGTGGTTCTGCCAGTTTCTTCCTGTGAAATATAGCCTACAACACCTAGTATTCATTGATGGTCTCCTGTCCAAGTACTAACCAGGGCTGACCCGGCGTAGCTTCCACGATCAGACAGGATCTGCTGCCTTTGGGGTATTAGGACAGTTAGTGCTTTGGGTAGTTAGCAGTAAACTTAAGAAAGTGTTACACTGCCATAGATTTATGCTTCTCCATAAATGCTAAGGGCTTAAATTGTTAGTACCAACTACAACTCACCCACTAAATCAGCTGAACCTACATAGGTGCTGAGTATCAAGCTCTTCTTGATTCAATGGCTCTGCTCTAGTTGAAGGCTAACAATTAGATTTGAAATTGAGCTGCACAAATAGAAAAGAACTTAATTAATCATTGTATTCAAACAATTATTTTTTCAGGAGAGAAGTACAATCTGGGATGGTTTTCTTCTTCTTCCTCTAAAATAGGATTGGGAATTATGTGGCTCTCCAAATGTTATTGAACTGCAACTCCCTGCAGTCCTAGCCAACAAAGTCAATGGGGTGTTGCAGTTCAACAATATCTGGAAGTACAATTCTCAGCACTGGTTTAAAAGAATAAATTAACATTTTGGGAAATGTCAAGGAAAAATAGTAAAATATTTATTTGTTATTCTATAAATATAATCTAGATTGTCTTTGCCAAAGAAATTCCAATTGTCTTAAAAATTTTCATCGGATTTTTGTCATTAATGTTGCAGTGCTGTAGGAACAACTTCGATCTTGTTGGACTTTCTGTCATATTAAACATGTGAGAAAAAAATGTGCAATAACAATTGTAAGTATTAATGATGGAGAATTGTATTAACAGCATCTGTTTATTAATCAAATGCTCCCTAGCCATATACTTTTTGATAAAATGATCGTATTTGCCCTCAATGTTAAGGAACAAATTAGGACATTTCTAAAGTAGAATGATAAATAATCTAGCCAAATGGTACAACAAAGACAAGCACTTAAAAGGATGTTTTAAATAGAAGAGTAAATATGCAGGTTTTGAATTAACCTTTACTTCCTGTTAATTCAGGATTATTGAATTAATTTATGTCTTTAAAAAAAGCAGTCTTTGCTGTTCAAAGTTATATCCCAATTAGCAACATGTTAACCTTTCTTCCACTTTGGCTGTGAGAGTAAAGCTGAAAAGATGATCAAAAGCAAAGGAACAGAAATGCTAAGAATGGATTATCAGAAATTTCCTACAGACTATAGTCCTACAGACTATTGATTTGGTGTGTTAGGTGTGTGTCCATAGGGCTGACTACAAGTCTTAAACAGATTTTTTTTTTTTTTTTGCTTTCTGGTTTCCATTGTGAATTCTAATCCTGAGAATGAGTTACAGGTATATTCTCCTTGTACAAAGATAGGGATAAGGGTGAAGAGCTCCCTGGTGATATTATCATTCCCATAAAGACTATCTCGAAACAATGGATTCTAGACCCATCATCTTAGAATCTATGTGTGCTCTGATGACTTGCTTCAGTGTTGCCCTTTACATTTATCCACTGCAATCAAATAAACATGTGCCGATTGAAGAAGGAACATGCACAGTTCAAGTTCCCAGTATGTTCCCAAGTATCTGAGAAATACAATGAATGGTCACAGGATGTCTTTTAAAACATATAATACCAACTGTGTTATGTTAAGCATAGCTGATGTTTAAATACTTATTTTATTAGTGAATACGTTTGAAGAAGTGAATATAAGGGCATTTATTTCCAGCCCAGTGAAGGAAAATAACCTTGGTGGTATTGAATTAATGCCTAGCTTTTGGAAAAGCAAGAATTTTGAAGCTCTTAATCACTATATTTCTTAATCACTATATTTCTGAGGCCATATCATTAATTTTCCTGTTTGAAGAGTAGATCATTCCTATGGTAAATAGTTCCTAAGCTGGTGAATAAATAATCACATTTAGAACAACCAGTGTCATAACTTTTCAACCACAAAGCAACACTTTAAGATTTTAACTTTCACTTCTGTTGGAATCCGTACTGCTTCTGCTTTATCGTTTGACATATGGCAGTGAGGGATAAAGGAAGACCCCTGGAAGCTCTGTACCTCTGCATGAGCTGATGACTATGAGGATCTGGTTCACATCTAGATACTTGTACATTTGCACATTTTATACTCTCCTGTCTCAGTTACCCCCAGGATCACTCCCTTCTGTTTCTGGATTGAGATGCAACACTAAAACAAATTAAGATCCACGCTTTTAAAGGGGTAGGCATTACTTCTAAATGGGGTTGGAAAAAGTATTTGATAATTTCCTGATTGGACTCAAAATTTGAGTTTGTGACCCCTTGACAACATTTGTAGGAAGAAAAATAGTAGGGATGGGCCAACTGAATCCTCAAATCATCAGCTATGCAAAGAAAATCCAGTTTTGACCTGGATTATCTCTGTACTGTAGTATGTAGCCCTGTTTACACAGGCAGGAAAATGTGGGATTAATCTACGTTTTCCTGTCTATATAGAAAGGGCCTTCATGTCATTTTCAATCTAGGGAGATCCTGAGGCAAAACTATGACAATCGTCCTGGCCAGATTTCTTCAGAAGGAGGTTTGCCTTTGTCTAGGCTTTTGCTAAAGCTTGAGAGAGTTTGTCTTGCCCAAGATTATCCTTCTTTCCCTTGCTTTTTAAACCCTTTTTTAAAAAAAGCATTTGAAAGATTCAAGATTCATGAGATTTCTGGATTCCGAGAACCTTCCAGGAATTTGGTTCCGGATTCGGAAAATTCTGGATTCGTCCCATCCCTAAAAAACAGCGCACAGAAAGTTCCTGCAACCCTGTGTGAGCTTTTTTATCTGTTTATTTATTTGGTTTTGGCACAACCAAACCTGTGCAGTTTGTGAAAAGTGCAGTCTGAGAAACTATGCAGCTATCCAAGAAAAAAAAAAGCTTACATTGTTTTTTTACCATATACACGCTTAGGAACACTGCACAAGAAAAAAAAACCCAACAACATTTAAAGCTATGCAACATTCTATTTTCTTCTTTTATTTTCTCCTTCTTTTTGGAAACTCGGTAGCTTTGAAGCTGTACATTATTCTATTTTGTGTTTCCTCCTGCCTTTTGGAAGAAAAATGCTTTTAAAGAAGTACAGCATTTAAAGTTGTACAACATTTAAAGGTGCACAACATTATGTTTTGTGCTTTTCCCCCGTCCATCTTTATGGAAAGCTCTGTACCTTCTATGGGACAACTGTGCAGCTTTCCAGAAAACTTTCTGCTTTTGGGGAAGCTCTGTAGCTGTCTTTAGAAAGTTATGCAGTTTACTGTTGTTGTGAGAGAAAAAGTACCTGAGTCTGCAGATTGTGGAAAGAAAAATTGATTGCCTTTCCTGATACCTGTTGGAATGTGAAAATCCAGAATTTCCATCCCTTTCTCTGAATTTTAAAATGACAACAGTTTGTCAAAGAGCTGAATAGAATGAGTTCGTTCACATTGTTGTTGTTGTTGTTGTTGTTGTTGTGTGCCTTCAAGTTGTTTCTGATTTATGTTGACCCTCAGGAGCTAGGACAAGCGTGGAAGTTGTGTCCCTACACCTGGGGCCACTTCCTCCTCCTCCTCTTCTTCCATTTCCAGCACTGCTTTTTTGTGCCCCCTTGGCGTTGGCACCCAGGGCACGTGCCCTACCTGTTCTATATTAGATACGCCTCTGGTCATGACGAGTTGGCAGAAGGACAGCCTGGTCTCTCTTGGTAGCCCTCTGACATGTCTCCTTGTAAATGTCTGAAATCAGCAAGACTTGGACCATTTCTGCACTAGACTGTTATAGCGCTATTATTCCACTTTCAACATCCTATGGAATCCTGGGGTTTGCAGTTTCGGGAGGGGCCAGCCGGCCCCTCCCAAAACTGCGAACCCCAGGATTTCATAGGATGTTGAAAGTGGAATAATAGCGCTATAACAGTCCAGTGCAGAAATGACCTAAGAGGAGGGGTTCCCCTAAGCATCTTAAAACCTGTGTAGGATTGTAAAAGAGAATAAAGGTGTTTAAAACAACTTGCATTGAGTTCCTTATACAGTAGAGTCTCGGTTATCCGACATAAACGGGCGGGCTGATCGTCGGATACCCGAAAATGTCGGATAATCCGGAGGCCCGTGGTGGCCGCCATTTTGGGGGCGTGTCTGGGCATGTCTGGGGGCGTGTCTGAGTGTGTCTGGGCATGTCTAGGGGCGTGGAAATGCCTACAGCCACGCCTCCAGGCAGCTGTGACGTTGGATAATCTGGAATGTCAGATGAATGAAGGTTGGATAACCGAGACTCTACTGTACTTCCATGGGTAACTGGATACATTCAGTAGAGACTAATTCAAACAACTTAACTGACTACAATAGCTTATAAATTCAACACAAGCACCTGCTGTTTGGCCTTTCTTTCTTTCTTTCTTTCTTTCTTTCTTTCTTTCTTTCTTTCTTTCTTTCTTTTTCTTTACAAACTAAAACTTATGTATTTTAGGCACTGCGGCTCCTCTTGCCCATTCTGCCATTGAGACAGATGAAAACTACTCTGTTTTCTGAATCTGAAACTCTCAGTGTCTGATTCAGAGCGGAATATCACTCTTAACATATTTTTGTTTCTGGTCCACCTAAACTGTTCCAAGAGATCACTAGATTGGTAAACTAACTGTTCTATGGAAGCTATTAAAGAAAGGGGGAGGGAGGGAGGGGAGAGGGAGGGAGAAGGATTTCTTCATTAAATGGATGTAGTGCCCAAACAAAAAGAGGGGGGAAATCCTTTGTTCCTTTAACAAAGTAAACAATTAAGGAGACAATAAAGGATAATTTTGAGCTGTATATCACTAATAATATTGAGATTAATGATAATTATTTGAAAAATATATGAGAGGCAGGAAGACAGCTAGGAATTACTTTATCCAATGGCATCTAAGTTAAAGTAATAACACAAGAGGATGACAAAATTATAGAGAATCTCAACATGTTATATTCTTCTGTCTTCATTTCAAAAGATGTAAGGCAGATAACAACTGAAATATTTTTAGGGAGGGAATATAATGAACCAAATGAAGTTGGAGATCTCTTTGCTGAACACTGGCTCCAACTGAGTATTCTTTAAATAATTTCAATGTTAAATTATAGGTCCTCAGGGAAAAGTATGTAACATGCCTGTAAGATCATCCTCTATATCAGTGGTCTGGACAAGGGCCAATATGACACTAGTTTTTAAAAAGGGTCTGAGGGGATGCAGGAAATGACAAGCCAATTGCTTACCATCTGTATCAGGCAGAAAGCTTTACTTAAGATACTGTTATCATGCATATAGAAGTACTGGTCTTGTTGGAAAAAAAGTAAGTGTGGCTTTTGCATAGACAAGGCCTGTTTCATTAACTTGAGTTCTTTAAAATCATTTATGTGGACATTATTTAGACAAGGAAGTTCAAAAGACATCGTTTACTTGCACTTATAAAAGACTATGAAAAAGTCACTCACAAAACAGTCCTGGCTAAACATGGGACAGGGTGAGAAGTTCTATTGTAGAAGGTAGCTGGTTAAAAAATAGAAATTAGAGAATAGGAATAAACAGTTAGTCACAATGGAGGAGTGTGAACCGTGGAGATTTCCAGAGATCTGTATTAGCATTAATCCTTTCAACATGTTCATAAAAAGATCTGGAGTTAGGGTGAACAGTGAGTGGCCAAGTTGCTGAAAACATCAACTTACTTGGAATGGTTAAAAATATGACCAGAGGTGTCAAACTGGCAGGTGAAGAGGATGAGTGCTAAAATGGCATCGCTAAAATGACATAAAATGGCTGCACATGAAGGCAGAAAAATTACAAGCTTCAGATATAAGCTGTCATGTTGTTGAAGAACAATTATATTAAAAAATGGAATAAGATTAAGAAAGACCTGCAGAATTGGGGGAAACTTAAGTTATTATATTTGGGTAGAATTTCTGTGATAATATGGCATGTTCTGCCTAGAATGTTATTTTTATTCCAGACCATACAGATTTTAACAAATGATTCTTTATTTAAACAATGGTGTACTGATTTATTGAAGTACATATGACAAGGGAAAATATCTAAAGTAAATATAAAATTTTATTAGATGTCAAACAGAGAGGTGGATTGGGATTGCCAAATTTGAAAGTGTACTTCTTTGTACATCTTTTAGTTTGGATGGATCCTATTGACCAATAAGAGATTACTTGACTTGAGGGACATGAATTCACGTTTAGATGGCATGAATAGGTGTGGTATGATGAAACCAAAATGAATGTGGGTTTTAACAACCACCATGTAAGAAAAGCTCTGTTGAGAAAATGGAATAGATATAAACCATGCTGTACCCTAAAATACCAATGTGGGTGTCTTCGCATGAAGTTTTTTATATAAAACAGATGACAGCAAAAGAAAAAGGGATGACTTTTAAACTGATTGAAAGATTAATACTGAAAGGCTTCAGCTTCCTTTAGTTCTCACATAGACAAATGGTGGAAAAAATATAAGACATACAAAAAGATGCATGATTTTGAATTGACTGAAATGGAATTTGAAAAAGAGCTGTGTTTAGATGACACAAATGATTGGGAAGATGTGTAATTTTTGTTAAAACTAGAGATCGAAAAAGAGGGGGTCAAAGGGAGAGGGACACAAAATTTTGGACACAAAATCTCAGGCATAATATAATATTGGAACAATGGCAGAAAATGTGGTCAGAAGGAATCAAATTTATACTGTGTTATGATGTAAAAGAGAATTTTTACAAGATGATGTATCAATAGTATTTAACACCAGAGAAAATTGGCCAAAATACATAAAGATGCACCCAATAGATGTTGGAAATGTGAATAACATGTGGGATCATTTTACCACAGGTGGTGGACGTGTGATAAAGTTAAAAATTCTGGAATCAAAAACATCTCATGGTAATTTATTTTTCCCAAAAATTAATGTTCAGATGAAACCAGAATTGTATCTGCTGAGATTGACAGAAGAGGCATTGGAAAAGAAATAGGGCAACACTCTGGTATATATAATGACTGTAGCAATATTATTGTATGTTCAGAAATGGAAGAGTATTGAAATTTCTACAGAAGAGGACTGGCTAATCCAGCTATTCAACTTAGCAAAGATGGATAAATTAACAACAAAGATAAAAGAAAAAACTGGAGACTTTTGTGGAAAACTGGGTTCTATTAGTATGCTTTTTGCAAGAGAAAGATAATTATATACTGATAGTAGGATTCAGTAATTAGTATTTTGGGAACAGTAGCAGTGGAAGGACAGTATTTGAACGATGTTCATGTACCTTCTATGTGATCAAGAGTCTGTGTTGGGAAAACAGGACACCATCCTTTTCAATATCTGTAGTGTTTGTGTTGAGAGCCAGCATGGTGTAGAGGTTGACTGTGACCCTTGATACAGGGTTTGATGCTCTGCTCAGCCATGGAAACCCACTAGGTGACCTTGGGTGTGTCATACATACACAGGCCCAGAAAACCCTGTAATAGGTTTATCTTAGGGCCACAAAATTAGTTGTTGTTATAATCAGTCATTTTTGTTTAGCTGTGTGGCTGTATAGTTTAAATTTTACTTTCAATAAAAAATCTTTTAAAAGATTTTAAAAAGATTTCATACATAAGCTTAAAGGGCATCTGAGCTGACAGTGCATGGTCAGAAGTGAGATACCGGGGTTGTGATGGCTGGCTCAGTGAAAAGGGCAAGCCTGTGTGTTTTTTTGTCAAAAGTCAAATTCTGCATTGAGGTTTATTAATAAAGGGTTAAAAAAGTAAAAATATCAATATCATAATGCCCTGTATTTTCTAACCACATCTGGAAAGCATGCGCAGTTCTGATAAGGGCATCTTAAAAGAAATGTTTTATATCTGGAAAATGTGCAGAAAATGGCAACCAAAATGATCAAGAGACTGCAGTAACATTGCTGTGAAAAAAAGACAAGTACTTTGGGGGACGTGCCATACGTTTGTACCACTGCCACCGTGAATAGCTTTAAAAAGAATTAGACAAATTTGATAAGGGCTATAAATGAGTACTCATTGTGAGTGCTGTGTAAGATCATTTCTCTCTCATTTTAGTTAGCTAATCATGTATATCACATTTTTCAAGATGCAGGTAAGATGCAGGTTTACAGCTAAGATGAATAATAGTGTAACATCACGATGTATTTTTTTAAACAACAAATGGGCAGGATCCTTCCAACAGGACAGATAGTCTTGTTGTAAAGTAGATGTCCATGTGGAATAGGGCCTGATGTGGTACTTGCCTGCTTTTCTTTCTATATGTGTGCATTGAGTCTGGTTAAAAAAAAAACAGATTTTTTTACCTGTTTTTTTCCAATTTTGTACTGGGTTAAAATAAATTGACCTGGGGAGCTGATATTAAAAAAAAAAATTGATTATACTGAAAGCTGAAAGAATTCTGAGATAAACAAAACATATATGGATCTCCAAACTAAGATCAGAAAGAATAGGAACAAAATCTGAGACTTTCTGGTCTTTTTAATCAGCCTGGATGCACCCTAAATTAGTATCAATGAAAGGGAAACTAGAGAGAAGAAACAAAGATAAATCTGTTCCTCTGTCTCTGGATCACATCCAGACCCTTCTCTAAGATTGCTCTGGCCATTCACAATTAATCTTGAAGCAATGCCATGGCATTGCCAATTTACAGTGTAAGTATTGACTCCTATTTCCCCTATTTTTATTCAACTACCTAGATTTACGTCAATAAAAGTAATAGCTCTTCTTATCTCTTGACATTCAGTTTTTCTAAAATAATTAACACAAACTTTCAGTAGTCCAAATGCTTAAGCATTACCCAGAAATCCTTTAAAAATATATATTTCTAAAAGAAGTACATTGTACTTCTGAGAAGTGTTTGGAACTGTCAGTGCAATCCTATGAACACATGCTCAGAAACAAGTTATGCTGCATTCTAGTGTTGGATTTACTGTCAGATAGATATGTACAGTGGAGGAAAATTTGCCTGCCTCTAGAGCAGTGGTTCTCAACCTGTGGGTCCCCAGATGTTCGTGGACTTCAGCTCCCAGAAGCCCCAGCCACTATGATCAATGCTCACGAACATCTGGGGATCCACAGGTTGAGAACCACTGCTCTAGAGGTTGTTAGGCTGCAACTCCCGTTATTCCATGTTACTGCTGTCTAGGACTAGTCTTGATGCCTATTTTCTGTTTTTAACGTAAAGTAAAGCTACAGGGGGGTAGGGGCTATGCTGTGTTCGCTTCTAACAGTCTAGATGACAAAACAAAATTAAGACACTCTTACTCTTCCACATGACTATTGACAGGTGCTGCATGTAGACTTTTTGGATTATGTTTAGTGCATATATGCATCTCAGATTATTTTAGTGAATATAATGCAGTGTGCTAATTTCAGATCCAGGAATGCCAATATTTCTAGGCCAGCAAAGTGGTGCTGCTTTGTGAGAGATGTTAGGCAAAAGGAGTACTGGTCAAGGCTGCTACCCACGTCCCACACAAATGCTTGTTCAGGCTGTTGGTTCAAGTGTACCTTGAGAATACAGCAATACTATCTTCCAATTCCTTGAGATAGGTGTTTATTGAATCACAAAGCAGAATATAGGAAGCTTTTCTCAATATATTATGATAAAAGCATATCACCCCCTCATTTTCTTTCACTAGAGATTGGTACTCATTTAAAAGATCAAGCATCTGCATTCAAGCTTATCAAAGAAACTGTGTGTAATTCCCTATTGCACTGCATCCTTCAGCTAAGTATTCTACTAAATCATTCCAAATTTCCCACCTGAAACCTCAAAACCCAACATCACACTTAGATATCTCAGTTACTGTTATCTTTTAAAATTACTGCCATCATTGTGGTTTCTTTCAGTCCTGACCATTCTAAACAAAACAGCAAGGTAAGCGTGATCCTAGTTATTTCTATCTATTTCTCACCTGTGAAAGTGGCCTTGAAAAAATTGGTGTTTAATTAAATATGAAAGGAATATTAAGCTATTTTTTCCCTTGTATTTGTATGCCAGGCAGGACAGCGTTATTTAGCGAGCTTCATCTGAACTGGTTTACTGTTGGTCCCAGCACTGTGGTAAGTGATGCATGGACCACAGATTAGGACCTGTCTGGATTGTATTAAGATTCTTTTCCAGATTTTGTGAAGAACCAGGCAAAAGCTTTGTCCTTTTCATAGAACAAGTATACATTTTAATTCTGGGGACCTTAATCAAGTTTTTCCTATAGTCTCCTTCACAGCAAAGAAAGGATAAGTTATGAGGAGGTAGACTGTTTATTTTAAGATTGTGCCAGAATGGATGGATGGACTGTCATGGACTGTCATAAGGAGAGGGATCTGTTTCAAAGGAGAATTGCCTTCAGTTTCAGGCACAGAGTCACTCCTGCAGAATATGTGCACCACTCCTGTTACATCTATTGTCTTTCATTCATACTCAGGAACATATGGTGGAGTTTTTTCAGGGAAGCAGGATAAAGTACATGCACATACAACTACAGTTTTTTCTCCAATATTTGTTAACATTCTTTTACAATATCTTCTCTGTGGGATTCATTTTTGGCAGCCGGAGAAGCATGTATCCCAGCACCTCCACATGCAGGTAACTCTGACAGAGTGATATATTTTAATTACAGATGTAGTCAGAATTAATTAAGGTCTTACATTGAAAGGAAACTATGGCCATTCTAAGATTCATGTGATTTTCAGTTTTAGCAGTGCAGAGCTTTTGGCGTGTAGTTTGCAAGACAAAAATAAACGTTTAGTGGTGTTAGACAAATTAATACAAAGAAAATGAACTTAATGGCACTGGAAAAGTGCAAAAATCAGTTTTCCCCACTGCATATCACACAGATGGAATTATCATCCTGGGATTGTGATGGGGGACAGTAATTGCATTTTAATTACAACACTGATGGCTTGTGCTTCCTACCAGATGGAAGGCCTTTCTAAAATAGTGACAGAGTAGCAACTCTGTCCTTATTTTCTCCTCTGATGGTGGCTAACATATACTGACACAGGGCTAAACCTATTATGTTATTGTTTGATTAGAAGACTTCTGTTGGGGTTCTAATACTTTTCAATTTGAAGCAAATATATTCTATATAGATGTTAAAAGACCATTTCCTCTATTTTCAGATACAAATTAGAAAGCAATTCTAGGAAGCACCTACTACTTTTATAAGCATTCCTATTTAATTAAAATATTCATAAATTGGTAGGCTTTTTTTTTTCTTTGGGAAGCAAGATTAATGATGTGAGACTCCCTTGTTGAAACAGTGCTTGGGAGGAAGTTTAACCACTCTAATATACTGAGTAAGATAAGCATACTGGCTCAGAATTTTTGCAAATATCAAAGTCAGTGAGTATATTTTATTGCCACAAACATTATTGAACAGCAAACAGAAATGTATTAATTTTGGAAGAAAAAACCACTATGAATAATGTGCAAATCTCAACTGAACATTATTAAATCCAAATATTGCATTGAAAAGCCATGCCTGTAGTACTTGTAAACAAGCTATGAGTTATACTACTATCTCAGTTTTCCCACAAAGACTGTTTACTATTGTCTCCAATATACACTTGTATCACTGTTGTATAACACAGGAAAGAAAACCCTGCTCTGGTGTCTTGCAGACATCCATCAGTCTGGCACACAATTTTCACTGATTGCCTTTCAAATGTTGCTGAGCTAATCTATGAGTGATATAATGTATGGCCTATTATACTCTTGTTTCTGTGGTTAGAAAACCTGTCACCAGCATTGGTTAGTATGAGTAGTACATAGCTTAGTATAGTTATTGTTGAAATTAACCAAATGAATTTGAGCTGTTAGCCACGGACCTGGGACTCAGAAACAATCACAGATCAAATGTAACATTATTTAGATCTAAAGTAAAAAGGCAGGATAAAATCAGAAAAACAGATCATCATTCACACCATGATATTGTAAGTGCTTACAAAACATTGGCAGCGAGAGGTTCTGACAACATGTGGTGTCTTAGAATTATAGCTAGAAGCGTACCCGATGTTTTAACAAGAACATAAGATTCTAGAGGCTATATCCAATGCCTTCGGAACAGTACATTTTAGAGATTACTCCGCCTCCAACAGTATTCATAGTATCATGTTAATCATGCCAGAATCTAAATAATTATGCCAATATAAAAATTTAAATCTATAATTAGGTATAGAGTTAGGCTGATTTAGATTATAAATCAAGTTTAGTTTGTTGTAGTCCATAGACCCAACAGTACAACCAGAACTAAATTTTATAGTATTAAATAAACAATAGCAAAAGATTTTATGCATAAGCATAAAAAATAGTCATATTAATTGTGAACATTCTAAATACTCTGATTGTATGAAGGAATTGTCTTCTCTCTTATCTTAATTACCATGAGATAAACTTGGCAACCATTGAAGTTACACTAGAACATCTATCCTCTGATAGAACTTTGACGCAGAATTTATCTGATCAACCTGGTAAATTTCTTAGTACTGAATAAATGAACTGTTCACTAGCCTGGTTATAAAAAACACGAGACAAAAAGTGTGTGATATACTTTCAACCTTCTGAGAACCACAAGGACAAACTGAAGAGGAGGACAACCCAGCATACCTGCCATAGATCAGTTAGATAACTCTAAATAACAACTGAAAGGCTTTATCCATTTTACACAAAGGTGGTGTCTAAAGTGAAGGCAGAGCTGTATAAAGTGGCAGGATGCGGGGGGAGGTGTTCCTATACCAGACTGTGAGGAGAAAAAGAAGACCTTGTCCCAGTGATGTTTTAAAATTCCACTGAGTAATTACTAAGTTAAAGCCATGGCCAACGTAAGGTTTTATGCTGAAGTATGAACTCTGTTTTTCCTTGCCCTCACTCACAGACCATTCATGTGCAGCCTCTAGAGTGAGCTCTGATTGCTTCATGCAGAGCTTGGAAATAAGATGTTAAAATAGCATGTTCACTGAATGGCCCCAACAAAGAAAAAACTACCTTACATTTTTATTCCAAAGTGATGAAGGAAATAATGCTAATGATTGACTCATTAGTTATTAAATGTAGCCAGTGATTGACAGTGATTGGCATTTGCAGGGCCTCAGAGATCTAAAACTGTAGAATGATTGATCTCTGCACCATAAATATGCACAGCCCTGGCTCTGATACGCACGTGGAGACCTCCATCTTTTTCCACAAGAACATTTCTGTTCCTTTCAGTAGAAGGAGAAGTCCCTTTCAGAGTAACTTTGTCTTTTAGGGAACAGTCCATGCCGTATTCATTTACCACTGGCATTTACTAAAGGTCTTTGGTTTTAAAAAGTGCTCTTTATTCATACTAGGAAATCTTCTTCACATTTTCAGAGAGTGAATGAGCTGGGTTGATAAACATTTTTTTTTCAGAATCTCTCTGTCTTTCAGGCTGCAATTTACCTTATATCTACTTACCCAGTAGTAGATGCACGGAACTCAGTGTAGGTTTTCTCCAGGAAAACAGGCATGCAATAGTTAACGGATAGCTCATTTGTGAATATGAAAGCTTTTTTTTGCAAGAAGGCAGGCAGAAAAATATGCTCTGTCTTTCCAGGCTTTATATTGCTGTTGAGGTTTGTGAATACTCATCTTCACCCCTCAAAGAGGTGTCTCCCTGCACCGTACCCTATGCTTCCCATGCCTTGGTTGATACAGGAGGAAATCTCACAGGTTATAGGACTGGTGCTCCAAATGGCTTGTTAAACCCAAGGGCATGCTCCAGCCAGCATTTTTCCTTACAACATTCTCCTTATGTCTAATAATATGCATATAAACCCTTTGTGCTAAGTGAAAAAGACTAAAAATGGATGGAGATATCTATCCTGGCTCTTATGTCAGACTTTCTGTTTATCCCAGACTCGGAGCTTAGAGAAGCTCAGAAACTCCCAGAGACTTCAGCCAGCATCCTGAAACATAGTAGATTGGCTATTAAGCTTCTTCCTGATTTGTTTGATGTGGCCATCCACATCCACTGTACTTCAAACTGTGCCTTTTATTTCTCAGTTATGCCAGATATAACCTTTTTGCTTCCTCAGTTTTTTTTTTAAAGGCATTTACCTATACTTGTGGATAATCTAAAGTGTATTTACATTCTTTATTTTTCATAGTTATAGAACTTCTGTTGCTGTCTGAGCCAGCAAAAATCCAGATTGTCTTTCAGATGCCATCTCATGTTTGCTTGGCTGTGAGTTAGAATAGTCATAATTTTATTCATAACAGGGACAAATTAGAGCTTAAAAGTACTGAGAGATGATAAACATTAGCTCCATAATTCTGTTTTGCTGTCACTTTGTTAAAAATGTGGCTATAGTTTAGAAATGCATAACAAAACTGTTATGAATAAACAGTAGATACTAATCATTCATATGGATGAAGCATCTAGGCTAATATTGGAGCTGTTTTAGGCAGACAACTCTATCCTTCAGAGATCAGGGTGGGAAGGCTAAAGACAAAGCCTATTTTGCTGCACGTAGAATTAAGAAAATTCCCATTTCAAATGGGAAAAAAATTACACTCTCTTTATAAATCATAGAAATGGAAGGAATTAGTGATTCTCTGTTCCAAGGTAAAACTTGTTCATTCACCAGCTACTAACTGCACAGTTCATAGCGTATCAAAAGCAGAAAATTATGATAATGATAACGATAATTTGAAAGCAGATTCAGATGACTTGAGTAAGACAGTCAAACTGCATATGCACTCTGTGGTTACCTGCAAAAATAAAGAAAAATTATGGGAAACTCAAGACAATGATAAAAAATTCTTGACTGTACTTGTGATGTTCCATCCATACAGTGAGCAAAATCTGTCTACTGAAGAATTCTAAAAGAAAAAAAATGAGAGTAAAGCACAACCCCATAATTCTCAACCACTTTTTCATGGTGCATATAGTGCAATCCACTAAGGAAGTCCAAAGGCCAAATCCAGAAAGGCCTCATCCAGTCTGCATGTGAATTATGAGGAGGAGTGTCTACAAAACCAAAGGTCATTTTAAAAAATTCTAAAGTGAATTTATTCCATAGAGAAGAAAATAGTGACAACCTAGAAGTATTTATAAAATGTTCAGAATTAGTAAGTAGACAAAATGCGGGCCGTACAACAGGGCTATACAACCAGCTTTTTGGAGCTGGTGGCACATAGGCATGGGCATTGTGATGGTCAGTGGCTTGCATGCCAGTGGTGTTGTGAATCTGTTCTGGGTTTTATTTCAGATTGGAAAAAAGCTGTCGAACATTTATTTTTAGGGCAGGAGTGAACAAAGTGCAAACCGTGATCCCCAGGGTCTTTTTTGTGGCCCTCAAGGCCTACAGAGGTCAAAAGAGTCTTATTTAAAACAAATACTTCTCCCTCCAAATGTGGGGCATTTTTGCCATGTCTTGGAGTTTCCCTGCACCATTTGAGGGCCCTTAGAGGGTGTTTGGGGCATTTGGAGGCAAAAATTGGGGAGGTGGTGCAGTGGGGCAGTAGAATTGGTTGTTCAGCCCACTGAGGTCTTCTAGAGGGCTAATGTGGCCCCCTAGGCTCCCACAGTTGCCCATTCCTGATTTTGGGAATAGGTTTTGGCATTTTGGGTGGCTACTTAAAGTCTGGAGTGAACACAAAAAAGCAGATTCACTGCACCACTGATATGGAAGCCATTATCCACTCCTGATGGCTATCCTTACAAAAAGGCTGATACAGTGAGGGTAGCCAGTCACAAGGTCACTTTTTTTTAAAAGGCAAACTGTGGTGGGGCTAAAAGGGAAGCAATTTGTTCAAGAGTTGAGATCTAAGATGTTAGAGGGGGTGGAGGGTAAGTTCTAAAACACATGCACACACATCTTGATGAAGTGCAGCTTTCTGCCTCAGCTTCCATATCAAACTGATAAAATTTGGAGAGAGGTAACTTAGCCAAGAAACTAAGTATAAGCCCAGCTTTGCAATTATCTGATCCTGATAGCCAGCCGCATATTTGATCCCTCCCAAGAGCCATTTAATGAAAAGCAAATCAGTGATGCTCAAAAAGTAAGTAAGAACATTCACCTCCAGCACACTAGCATGCCTTACAACAGTGGTTCTCAACCTGTGGGTCCCCAGATGTTTGTGGACTTCAGCTCCCAGAAGCCCTGAGCATTGACCATAGTGGCTGGGGCTTCTGGGCGCTGAAATCCACAACATCTGGGGACCCACAGGTTGAGAACCACTGCCTTACAAGGTAACACCGACCCACTCACACACCATTACCACACAACAATCAGTCAAACAAAAGAAAGAAATACACAGTATAGGCAAATCAGGGCCGTCACTCCTTCCACCACAACAGCACCTTTCCTATGATGCGTCCCAACCTACTTTTTCCCTTGTTCTCCCCCCTGTGTTTGGGTGTACTTCAGAACAAATGTTGGATGCATTTTCTCCCCATTTAATTTTCCAGAGGCATTCTTGGAAATAAATTTGTGCTAAAGGCCAACATGCCATTCTGGAGTATATCAACCTCTCAGTTCAAAGGTCCAGCACATTATTTTGGTGGGACAGACTTTGTATTGTCAGTCATCAATTGTCTGTCTAAAAAGAAAAAAAAAATCTTTACTTTTTTGTGAAAAAAAAATAGGGAGAGTGCCAATTTAACTTCTGGGAAAGGAGTTCCAGAGGCTGGAGGAGGTCACCGAAAAGGCTCTCTCCCATATTTCCACCAGATATACCCTTGACGGTGCTGGGACAGAGAGAAGGGCCTCTCCAGAAGATCTTAAAGCACAGCCTGGTTCATAAAGGGCAATACAGTCCTTCAAATAACATGGATCCTGAGTTGAGTGTCATCTGCTTATGGATGGCTCCAAACCCCAACACTCTGGGTAACCTTTTCCCAGCAGTTTCATGTATATACGAATAGTATGGGGGGCAAATATAGCCCTGAGGGAACCCTGCTGGCCAATTGCCAAGAGGTCAAGCAGAAATCCTCCAGTACCACCTTCTGGATACCTTTCCAGGAAGGAACAGAGCAAAGTGATCCAGAAAGATTTCATGGTCAATGCCATCAAAAGCTTCCAGGAGATCCAGCAGAACCAACAGGGACACATTCCTCTTGTTTAGCTCCCAGCATAAGTTATCCACCAAGGCAACCAAAGCTGTCTCAGTCCCATAACCAGGCGTGAAACCAGATTGAAATGGATCTGGATAATCTGTCTTATCCAGAACCTTGGTGCTGGAAAGTCACCACATGCTCTAGAAGTGTGTGCGAGAATGAAATGCTAGATACTGACTGATACTTATCCAGAATGGTGGCATCCAGGGAGGAGTTTTTAAAAATAATAGCTCTTTCAGGCAAGCTGGGGCTCTGCCTTGTGTTAGTGAGGTATTAACCATTCCCTCTACCCACTCAGCCAGCCCCCCTCTACTTTTTTTTTTTAAATAAGCCAGGAAGGACTAGGATCTCTTCTACACATAGTGATTCTCACCTCTCAAAGAAACGAATAAATAAATTAGTGATGCTCAGAAGTCAAAATTATAATGACAAAATTCAAAATTATAACAAAAATATAAAAGCAAACTAATTATGACAGACCAGTAAAATAAGATGTAACGAGCAGCCAATAGATTATCAAATCTTGTTTCAACGTGTCAGCATAAAGGCTCAAAGCTATCATTGGTACAAATGTATGCCTGACAGCAGAAGGACTTTAGAGATGGAACTACCCTGTGGTCCTCAGCAGTGAAATTCAGAGCCCAGAGCTAAAAAGGCATCTTTATGTTTTCGTATTATACATGATTTCAATAGTGATAAGACAAAGAAGAGGGCTTCAGAGGTTTTCATTCTACAGACTGTTTAACTGCATTTTAATAACAACTTTCTTTAAGTTGTTGCTTATGTAAGCAAATGTTAAGTCACTGTATATGTTTTTATCTACTTTTTATAAACTGCCTTTAGTTCTAGTTTTAAGGAAAAGAAAGGATATGAATGAATGAATGAGATTTTTTCCACTCAAGTGTCTTAAAGCTGACTGCTCTCATGGTAGAATGTGGTCTTTCAGGTAGCCAGGTCCCAAGTTGTATAGGTCCCTTTTCTCTTTATGGGCTTTCTACTTCCATATTTTAAAAAAATGGGTTTTAGATTAAATTTCACTAAAAAAAAATAGTGTAAAAGACACCCCTTGGTGAAAGATAATAAGAAACTTAACTATTGCCTAAATATGTAAAATTTCTTATATTTTGAAGCCATGGGGTGAAATTGTTTTCCTTTTTTTAAAAAAATGGAATTTTTAAAAAAATAAAAAAATAGAATTTTTAAAAAAATAAAAAAATGTAATATTGGTGCATTTTACAGACTGAAAATAATGTTAGTTTAGGAATGTACTATTATTTGATCTACCATAAAATTGTCATGTTTGGTATACTAAAAGTGCAGTTTATTTAGATTACAATTACAAATTGAATTTATTTAGGTGCCTTCAAGCTGATTCCAATTTATAGTGACCCTATCATAGGATTTTCTTGAAAAGATTTATTAAGACAGGGTTTGCCTTCCTCTATGGCAGAGAGATTATGATTTGTTCAAGGTCTCCCAGTGGGTTTCCATGGATGAACGGCAATTGGAACACTGGGCTCCCAGAGCCCTCGTCCAGCACTCAAACTAGCTCTATCTACCAAAGTTTCTCCCCTCCAAAAAAAAAGTCTTCAGAAAAAAAGGGCCTTAAAGTCTCTGCAGCTACCCCATATCAAAATACCTCAATGCATTTTTGAGCTTCATAGGCTGAAAACTCAGTTTAGACATCCCACAATGTTATGGCAATTCTTTTGCTGTTCAGTTAATTTAGTGCTGAAAAGTAAAGCCTTGTAAGCATGTTGTCCTTCATTTGTTCTGGAAAGGTAGACATTTTAAAGTATATTTAAGTTTTACTTCCTTAACATATAGTTACGAAATGTGGAAAGCTGAAAAAAAGCAATTTTGCATCTCTCCCCCTACAGGCAGCGAATTATTTTTTGACATGAGGCTGTTGAGATATTAGTCAAAAGATCTGGCTGCAGCTGTATCGTGGATGTTCCCCTGTCATGTTGACACTTCATCTTGCTTCAGGCTGGTGAATCTTTGCAGCTTTTCCATCATCTCCCACACTTCATTTAGGGGGAAAACACTCAATTATTTCTGCTTTGTGCATAGTATCTCCAGTCTCCATCTCTATTAACTCCTGGTGACAGCAGGAGCGTTTCTAAGCAGTGCCTGTGTGGTTAGTGGCTGCAAAAGAATGAAATGTCTTTTGCACTGCACTTGGAGAACACCTGAAGAACTGCATGTCTTCTTGGCCAAGGTCAGTAGATTCAGACTGCCTTTAAGGTACACTTCCACAAAGGGAATCTTCATAAAAAGCAAATAATATGAGAAAAGCATATTGTTTTCCCAGTTGTGCTACAGTTCGTTCAAGTTATACCAAGCTGATTTAGTTCATTTAAACTGAAATATTATAGACAGTTGTTAACTGCTGTCAAATTTACTTGAACTTATGGTGAACCTATGAATGAGGGACTAAATTACCCTATCAACCGCCCTGCTGAGGTCTTGCAAGCTCAGGGCCATGGCTTTCTTGATTCAGTCAGTTGCTCTCACTTCATTTCTTGATCCAACACCAGATTCTTTGATTTTGCTTTGTTTCCTACTTTTGCATTCCAGTTTCCTATGATTAACAAGTTCTGTTTGGGTGTGAGCTCAGTTGCCTCCTGGACTCCAGCACAGAATCCTTCAATGTCTTCTTCTTCTGCCTCTGTTATTGGAGCATAAACTTGGTTATGGTTATATGGATAGGTTTTCCTTGAGGTTTTACTGATATGATTCCATCAAACGTTGCATTACAGTGGGTCCTCAGTATCCACTAGGACAGAGCTTTCCAAACTGTGTGTTGTGACACGTTAGTGTGTCGGCTGCAGTGTGTAGGTGTGTCACGTGTGAAATGTAATGGGTGGAGGGGCTGCCTCTCCCACCGCTGTGGCGGACCAGGCCTGGGTGAAGAGGCTGCCTCTTCCACCACCATCACCTTTGGCCAAGGAAGACCCCGGTGAGGACGGTGGTGGTGGCTTGGCTTGGGCGGAGGGGCTGCTTCCACTTACTGAATTACTGTGTTGCAAAATGATGCATGTCTAAAAAGTGTGTCACCAACATGATAAGTTTGGAAAGTTCTGGGCTAGGATTTGGTTCCAGGATCCCCCATAACCAAAATTCATGGGTGCTCAGGTCTCATTATGTACAGTGGTGTAGTAAAATGGCATCCGTTATATAAAATGGTAGACTCAAAGGTTGCTTTTTGGATTTTTTTTGTGGGGGGGATATTTTCAAGCCATGGTTGGTTGAATCTATAGATACAGAATCCATGGATATGGAGGGCCAATTGTATGTCCTTTGACTGCGTTTGCTGCATTTTTCTTCACTATAAATGACACCAAATTTTTTCTTAGATTTTCATTTCCTGAGTAAAACATGATAATCATTTGTCTCATAATGTCCCATTCCTGTCCACTTTAGCTTGCTCACCCCAAAGATTGCAATGTTTATGGTTATTTTTCTTGTTTTACTATGTTTTGCTTCCCTTGATTTATGCTGCACACATTCCATGTCCCTGGAATATGGGTTGTGCAGATTTGGACTTTTTTCATCTTTGAGCAAGTCAACAACTGAACATCATTTTGAATTGATTCCAGTTGTGTCATTAGCCACAGCACTATTTGGAGCTGTCCTCTGCTCTACCCCAGTAGCTTGTTGAGCAATTTCTGATCTGGGAGTGTCATCTTCTGGCACTTTCATTTGTTTCATTCGGGATTGTATCATCAGAGGGTTTTCATGGTGAAAAACGATTGAAAGAGGTTTATTGTGCCATCTTGTGCTCAGTACTGACAAGTGTTAGTTATATTGCCATTGCTATTTTCTGTGGAAGATCCTCTGGCAGTCTCTCTTTCTTACACACACACCAACTGTTGCTGCCCAGTAGCTGTTTAGTTCATTTAGTCTGACTTCTCAGCAAAAAGCCTGTCTGACACTCAACCAACACCAGTGCTACCATCAGCATATCCTATTACCTTACAGGAACATGCAATTCCACCAGGTAAGGTAGTGTCATGTGAGATGTACAGTTACCTGGGAGTAAGTTCTGTGGAACTCTTGAGTCTTTCTTTTGAGTAGACACATATTTCACTGCCAAACTAATTTCAGATGCTTAATGAGAGATTCAAATTCCAGATCATGCAGGAGTTAACTGATTAGTTTTGAAAAATATTGTACCTTTTCCCATTAGTGTGTGTGTTTGGCAGTAGCTAAGGTTGTCAGTTTAAGTGTTTATAAACACCAAATTATGAAACCAGATAAAAATCTTCAGGGTGGATGAGAAGGAGCTCTGGCTTTAATCTTTCCCAAATTGTGCATCAATGGTGCATCAAAGCAGGTAGGCTTTAGGGCAGTGGTTCTTAACCTGTGGGTCCCCAGATGTTTTTGGACTTCAGCTCCCAGAAGCCCTGAGCATTGACCATAGTGGCTGGGGCTTCTGGGAGCTGAAGTCCACGAACATCTGGGGACCCACAGGTTGAGAACCACTGCTTTAGGGCGTCACATTCTGATTGTTGTTAACTGCCATTAAGTCAACTTTGACTTATGGCAACTCTATGAATGAGAGATCTCCAAGTCACCTATCATCAACAACCCTATTCAGCTCTTGCACATTCAGGGCCATGGTTTCCATGATTGAGTCTCTCCATCTGTAGTTGTCTACCTTATCAAGTATTGTTGTCTTTTTTAGTGAGTAATGTCTTTTCATGATACGTCCAAAATACAATAGCCTCAGTTTAGTCATCTTGGCTTCTAGGGACTGTCCATAGTGTCTGCAGAACTCTTCTCCAGCACCACATTTCAAACCATTTTCTTCCTATCAGCTTTCTTCTCTGTGCAGCTTTCTCAACCATACATAGAAACTGAAATATGATGGCATGGGCAGTCCCATATTCAATAAAATATCTTTACATTTCAGGTTCTTGCTACATAGCTGCCCTTCCAAATTTCTTTTTGCTGTAGGACCATTTATTTTTCTTTTTGGGAGTCCACGTTATGTGCAGAACTCCTCTTTAGCACCACATTTTACATGGGGTGATTCTTTTCTTATCAGTCATTTCCACCATCCAGCTTTCACAACTGTATCTAAAAACTGGAAATACAATGTCATGGATGATCCTGATTTTTGTACTCAATTCTGGACTGTACTTCTTTGCTACTGACTACTGAAGAAGTCATAGTTGAGATATTTGGTTAAAAATTGTATTTCATAGGTGTTTATTTCTTTAACTGTTAAAATTAGGATGAGAAAAGGATATTATGTAAAAAGAGGATGTAAGTGACAAAACAGAAAGAGGATATAACTTGGAGAAAGAAGACATAGTTTATATGCTGATGAAGTCACTGAAACACTTTACTCAAACATCTCCTTCTCAGCATTGACTGAATCTCTTCATTCCTATCCTCATTCCCAGTAGGGGTTTATTTTTATTTTTTTTTTGAATGACAAGACTGTTCTAAAAGATGGGACAGACAGACAGATGGTTGGTTTGCCCAATTGTGTCAACCAGTTCTGCCTTAGTAGTGCCTCTTGATACAGGAAGGATTCAGGGATAGATTATTGAACAAGAGCTTCACTACTCCTCCTGTTGTCTTTGTAACAAATTAAATAGAAAAGATGTTTCTGCTTTATTTTACATGAGAGCCTAGAGAGGTTAAATTGAGCATGCTACAGGAAATGCACACTATGAGAGGGGGGTTCCTTGTTGGTAGCTCAGGTGCTGTTAAATTCATAATTGCAGTCTTCATCTAATGGCAAATGGTAAGAGGTACAATATACATGTAGCACAGACATAGGCCATTTCTGCATGACGTTGCTATACTGCCATAGCAGCAGATTGTTTCCAACTCAGGAACCATGCTACCACACAATGTCAACACTATCCAGTTGCTATCTCGTCCCCAAGCATTGCCAAACTGCCCTACTCTATTTCCAGAAAAAATCCATTAAGCACCTCCTGTAGTGCTTCAATCCCATCAGCCAGCCCAGTGCGGTACTCTTATAGTGCTTGATAATGCTTCCAGTCATTGTGAATCCAGCAATGGGTAGGCTGTGGATATGCCCAGCTTGTCCTTCCCTCCATGACTCCCATGGTGTGGTAACTACAAAATCTATCACCTCTCCATGTTTATTTTAAAGTTCTCCTTTGAGTTAAAATTTTTATTTTTTTAAATGCATTTTTAGGGATTTATAGCATGATAATGCAATAGTATACTGCCATGTTTGGTATGGCTTCCAAAGGAAAACAAACACCCCCCTGACCAATCAGGGCAGTGGGGCAGTGTGAAGGTGGTAACAGGGAATGGCCAAGGATGCTGTAGTGCAGAAGGAAAACTGGTAGCAATACTGCTACCATCCACTGCAGGTGGAAGGGTACATAAAACAGCGTTCCTAACCTGACATCATTGCACGAATGGCAGTGCCACAATTGTAATGGTATATTGCATTTTTGCCTCTAGTGCAAAAATGGCTATAGTATCTGTTTGTGGAATATTCCTGTATCAGTTAAGAAACCCTTGTTCTTTCTCACTACCACTTCCAAGTTCATATGAGTTCATGTTCAGACACCGTATTAGACTAATGCACTGAATGAAGGGGCAGTTTTGCAACTTCCATCTCCCTATCTGGCTCCTCTTTTCTGCTTGATGCAACTTACTTGATGCAAGTTAATTGCCATGATTCATGGAATAAGGTAATAAGTTTAGTTTGCTAAACAAGCAACAAATCTCATTGAACCCTGTAGAACTCCTGAAGAATCCATTCTATACTTCAGTTTCCTCCAGCATGTTTTATTAATATAAGTCTCTGGTTGCCAATATAACTTCTTTATTACTATTAAGTTTAATTAGTCCTTAAACAATTCCTCATTCACCTTATTTAAACACCCAGCTTTTAATGAATGAGTTGGTTTTTAAAAAGATAGTAACAATAATGTGCATTCTTTCTTAGTGTCATGTTCATTCATGTCTTTATTTCCTATATTCTGTTACTATGTTTGTATGAAAAGGTTAATTGTGAAGCATGTTTATAATACACATTTCATATAAATTTCACATAATTTTTTTCATAAACAATACTCTAGAAGATAACCTCAGGTGAGCAAATTGGATACACAGCAGGGCTTAAAGTAGTTCTGAAACTGAGGGAAGGGAGAGAGATTATTTTTTTTCCTTGACCCCTGCCAGTCCCCCTGACTCTAACAATGGTTCTCAACTTGTGGGTCCCCAGATGTTTGTGGACTTCAGCTCCCAGAAGCCCTGAGCATTGACCATAGTGGCTGGGGCTTCTGGGAACTGAAGTCCACAAACATCTGGGGACCCACAGGTTGAGAACCAATATTATTTGACAGGCTTTCAGACCCTCTAAACAACAGGTTGAGAGGGGGATTGAGGTACATTTCCTCCCCTTCCCATTCTCTAGGATAAAAAATGGGCTGCATCCTGATACCTTCTGAAAAGAGTAGGAGTTCTGTTCGTCAAACAGCTAATCTGGAATCAACTGATTGTATTGCAAATTGCTAGAAAATTGCCTAAATGTCCTAATGGTTTCAAACTTTGGCTTAGTTCACATATTCCCTCAAATGAACCACTAGAAACGCTCAAAATGTTTCTGTCCACCAAAATTCAGAAGCAAATGGAACAAGAGTTGTTATCATGCAGCAGCAAGAGGGGAATTGTAGGTGCTGGGATATGTGTGTTGATGAGAGCCATCAGACTCTCCAGACAGATCTGAAGAAGTCTGAGTACTTGTGCTATAGCTTCTTGTTTTTGGCCTGGTTTTGCTGGTTGTCATTGCCTCTACCTCTACTTGTTCCATTCTTTTTGGGGTGGGGGTGTTCGTAGTGATTTCTTGGGTTTGCACCTGGATTAGCCCTATATGAAGGAGTCCAGAGTGATGGTTACGTCTTCTTTTTCTGTCTTTTGAAAGTAGAATATCTTTCTTTGTTAAGACCACTTCCCTCATTTGCCAGAGTGAATGAGTAATTTTTTCTATCAAAAGACAGCCATATCTTTGTATTAGGCAGGTTGGTGTAAAGCAGTGACAGCTGTTCCTTTATTTTTCTTTGGTGAGGGTCAGAACAAGGTGACATTTTAAAACAGCTCTCAGAATTCCAATAAGCACAGGAGAATTTTTGTCTATACCCAGGAGGGAATTTGTGAACTCTGCCATTGTCAACAGTTTTGATGTGGTGTCTGCCACTTGTGGTCTTTATGTTGACAATTGTAAAGAAATATTTCAACAAGGTGGTTCAGAACTGTAATAACCAATCTGATTACATTTCACAGAGTCTGAAAAAGGGTTATGATAGGTATGTACAAAACATTCCGGAAACATTCCATTTGTAGATAATATATTATGCAAACAGATAATATATTATGCAAGTATGGGCTATGGAATGATGCATTCAGTGCATGGAGGATTTTGTGGATCAGTACTCAGAAGTGAAGAAACCACAAAATCCAGCTTGATTTTTAAAAATGTTAGTGGTGTGTTTGCTGTTGGCGTAAAAGGACATTAGCTCTGAAGTCTAACAGAAAAGGGTTCTTTTGACCAGAAAGCTCTGTATAAACTTGAATCTGCTTTAAAGTGGTGCCCACTATGCTTTCAAAGATAAAAGGAAGAATTCATATATGAGTGTCTTCTGGAACAAAATGCTATATTCTTCATACTTTGGATCAGTTAATTTTTTCTTACACCTTTTCTTTGTATAAATAAAACATTTCAGATGTTCAATTAAGATAAGTACCCTTGATTTAAAACCTCAGTCAGTTATGTGCTATAATTATTCAGAGCACTGTGTGTGATATTTCTCACAAGCACTTTCTTTTGTGCTCCAAGTGAAATTACTGGTAATTTCTGGTTCCCATTTATTAACAGGAGAAAAGCAAGGTTTTGCAGAGCTGCCGTAAAAAGAGACTAATGCTTTTACTTATTAACATCCACCTCCTGTTGAGTTCTGTGTTTGAGAACAGAGTGGAAGAACACAAGATCTGTGTTTGCTCCATGTGATAAGCAGTGCAAATGGGGGATGTTAGTATTTTGTTAGCACACTCCACACTAGGTCAGACTACTTCACAAGTTGAATATTTACATAAAAGACTGAATTATATTTTGCTTTTTTTTGCTTTTTTTTAAATAAACACTGTCTTGAAAGCTTTGTTGATACATTTTCTTGTGTTTCTCAAATATTCTTTAACAGAAATCCAGTAGTGGCTATTGCTATAACCAGTTATGAAGCTTAATGGCTAGTGACCCAAATACAAAAATTATAAAAGCCATCCCAATCCTCCACCCACCCCTTGAAGGTCCCACTGCCTTTCTAGCAGGTATTATTTTTAATGCAGCCATTATAGACTGCCCTCATTGTTGGCACAGCCCTGGCAAACATGTATAAATATGCATATATACACCCTTCTGTCTCTCTACTTTGCCTATCATGGAGAAGGAAAGGGAGAGAGTAGAAGTAAAATCCTTCTCTCTTGGCATACAAGGTCCTCTATAGATGCTGACATTGTGTTAGTTCACCCCTGGTCTTCCAGGGATGGCGATGGGGCAGATGTGGTGGCCCAGAATGCTGGCTCTCTCCACTCTAGGCCATTATGTGGCTGGCTGTGGCTAAAATGTTATTCTTGCTAAAAGGCATATTGTAAAGTCAGTATAGACATTATTGTAATGTAGGTTGATACAGCAGATTTTGTAAAAACAAAACAAAATCACCAACTGCTTTAGATAAATAGTGCAAGAACTGTTTAAGTATTTTCCACATTATCGGTCGTGAGGTGGAAAGAGATTTATAGGAAATCCAACTGCTATCACCAGTGAAGTCTCTCCTTTTGGAGAGTCTTCTTTGTAATATGAGCAAAAGTTCAGGAAAAGCTTCCTTTTCAGGTTTTCAAAGGATTTTCAAACCCTTCTACAGAATTTAAAATTCTGCAAAGAATTTAATTGTTAAAGAAGTTCCATTCCATTTTCACTGTATAATCAAAAAGATTAGTGTAAAGTTACTTTGCAAACAATATAAATTATGCAACAGAGGATATGTGTATGACTGTCCTCATTCTGCTTTTTCTCTGGCAATGTTGCAATGCTCTACTATGTTTCCTAAAGCAGAGAAAATTAATTGAGTTTGCCACAAAAACTGGTCTATTAAAATGAGTCCATTCTTGAAATTATTGCAATTATTGTAGTTATTATTTCCTTCCTTGATATACTTTTAGATCAGCTCCTGGAACTGTATCCCCACTATAGATAGGGCAAGTAAATATCTAAAATAAATGACATTTCTGCCTTCCTTTAATTGTATGGATTCCTTTTATTGCCATTGGGTAAGACCTATGTGCATAATAATCTTTGTTAAGTTGAAACAGTTTTTTCTCCGTTTCCTCTGTAGTAGTTCCTATTTAAGTGATGTAAGATGGTATGATATTACTGATATGGAAATTCATTTAAATCTTTTATGTCTTCTTTGCTTAATCTGAGTGTACTGTATATATGGTGAACTGAAGAACTGATTCAGTGATCCACTGTTGAATAATATCACATGCAAACTACATTTATGTATATATTACTATAGAGAAAGACAGAATTTTCTTGAAAGCTTGAACTAGATTCTATTACTGGAGAGCATATCCCAAACAATTTGGATATGTAATAGTAATAGAATATTTACCAGGCAAAACATAATATGAAGATCTTTAATACATATACTCTGTCACAGCATTTCTCCATAGTTTTTGATCTTATGTCATAACAGCAATTAAAACTGATTTTAAAATACATTAGACTTTTAGAATAGAATATGTCTATTTTAAGGACTGCCATAAAATAGATCAAAAGTAGTGCAGAATCATAATTTCCTTGACCACGTCAGTTTTGAATCCAAAACATATTCTCTTTTTTGTCCCATCGTCTCTGACCTCTAACCTGTTGTTACCATCATTCCTTCTCTGTTCTCATTTATCCACCCTATCCAAGTGCCTATTCGGGTTTTCATCAGACTTCTCTGGACCTAGAGAAGAAAGTGTCTATATACCTGTCAATATGGAACATGTTCCAATAAATCATGGGAATAAAATCCGAAAGTGGTCCTAACTTACCGGAAAATCAGAGTGCCAATGTGATTATCAATGGAGATGAGATATTGTTAAATATCAACGGAATGATCTCAAAAACATCAGCAGTTTCTTGTTTAACTGATATCTTTCAAACATGCACATGTCATTGTCGTATGTACTTATTCTTCATTTCCGCAGCTACAGCTTTAAAGTGATGTTTAAGTAGTTGTTTAAAATAATTATGGCAAATAGAAAAACATTTTGCATGTATTTAATAGAGATGGGCCAACCAAATCCTTGAATTCTCGAACCCTCAGCAAGGATTCAAGATTCGTGAATTCGAATCCCTGCACAAAAATCAGTGAACCGAATCTTTCAAATCCCCCAACCAAAAAATAGGTTTTTTTTTAAAGTTCTGTTTAAAAAAACTTCCTTGTAAACCCTTTTTAAAAAAAGGGATTTGAAAGATTCAAGATTCGTGAGATTTGTGGATTCCCAGAACCTTCCAGGGATTCAGATCCGGATTTGGATTCAGAAAATTCTGGATTTGTCCCATCTCTGGTATTTAATGGCAGAGGTTCTGTTGTAGCAGTGTCTTTGCAAGAAATTAAGTTGTGAAGATGGAGTTTGTTGTTGTTAATTGCCATGAATTTGACTTCAACTTATGGTGAACTTATGAATGAGACCTCAAAGTCACCCTGTGATCAACAAACTTGACCAGGTCTTGCAAACTCAGGGCCATGGCTTCATTGCTTGAATCTATCCACCTGTAATATAGTCTTCATCTTTTCTTAATGCCTTGTACATTATCAAGAGAATTCTAGAGAATCAGATCTTCTCATGGTATGTCCAAAGTATGGCAGTCTCAGGTTAATTATCATGGCTTCTAGGGAGAGTTCAGGCTTGATTTGCACTTGGACCCATTTATTTATTCTTTCTTCTTTTAAAACAGTCCATGGTATCCATAGAACAAGTTAAACAGATAGGGTGCTAACATGCAGCCTTGTCTGACACCCTTGCCAATGGGAAACCTTTCTATTTCTCCATATTCTATCCTGATGGTGATTTTTTGTTCTGAGTACAGGTTCTGAGTACATCAGGACAATCAAATGTTTCTTTAGGAGCGATCCCAATTTTTCATGATCTACATAAGGATGAGCAAAGTGTGGCTCTCAAGAGACCTTCAGGGTCATTTTTTCCCTCCAGAATGCCCCCAAATGCTCTCTGGGGAAGTGGATGTCATTTCCACATTTGGATAGGTTCCAGAGGGTAAAAACAATTTTTGCAATATTTTTTCAAAAAACTTTTTGGCCCAAATGCTCCAAAATGTCTTCTGGGTGCATTAGGCTCATTCATACCACATTTTGCAGACCCCTGGGTAATTTAGACCCACAAGAGGCCTTTTTTGAAATGGAGTTCCTATAATACTATCTTGGAGTAAGGCCATTTTTGCGCTATGCTGTTATAGAACGCTATTATTTCACTTTCAACATCCTATGGAATCCCGAGGTTTGCAGTTTGAAGAAGGACATTTAGAATTCTCAGCCGGGAAACTCTTTGGCCTCAGTAAACTACAAACCTCAGAATTCTGTAGGATGTTGAAAGTGGAATAATAGTGCGGTAACAGGATAGGGTGGAAATGGCCCAAGTGGTATTGAACTCAGTAAAACTTGCTTATAAATAGACCTCTGTGGGATTGGGCTGCAAGTGATATTAGAATGGAGATAAAAATTTGCTTTACCAATTGTAGATTTGTCCACCATTTGAAAAAGTCTGAATGTTTGTTCTGAGTTACTATACAATATTATTCCATACCTGTTAAGCATCACTGGGGATGGAAGAAGATTCCTTTTGATAGTCAGGATTGCTATCATATGGCAGCAATACAATCCTGTTTGTTCAAAAGTAATCTCAGCAGGATTTATTCCTCAGTAAATGTGATAGGCAGTTTGGTGTAGTGTTTCAAGCATTGGACTATGACCCAGGAGATCAGAGTTTAATTCCCCATTTGGCCATGGAAAGCCACTGGGTTACCTTGGGTGTGTCACATACTCTCAACCCCAGAAAACCCTGTGATAGGGTCACCTTAGGGTTGCCATAAATTGGAGATGACTTGACAAAGGCACTTGACAAAAATTAATGTGACTAAGATGGCAGCCAAAGTGAGACTTCTTGAAAAATCATCATAATGCACTGGTTCATGTAAATCCCCCACCTTTTTTTTTTGCTGTTATCTATTTATATTTTAACTTCCTCTGTTTGTCTTCTACAGTTAAAGGAACTGATATCTACCCACACTCCACACTTTTGTTCTCACAGCTATCCTGTGAGATAGGTAGGCTGAGAGGCTGTGATTGGCTGAATTGAAAGGCTGAAATTTGGACCTGATATCTTAATGTGCATTGAACAGTGATCCTTGGGTGATGGAGAATGAGGAATTCATGCACTGATCCTTATTCTTGACAGAATGCTCTAGAATTTTTGACATGGTCTGATAAAGGCATATGAATTTCAAAAATGCATAGTGGTGAGGTATGGTTTCTAGGCCAGTCATAGAGCGCCAAAAATTGAGTAAGCCTTTAATCACCTTTGAGATCATCAGGCAATATGCAAAGTGTTTTAGGAGAGAAAAATGTATAATTACTGAGAGGGTAGCGTTGTACTGGTGACAGTATATTGATTTTTGGAAGCAAATACGTCTCAGCACAAGGCAAATTGTTAGGACTGTTCTTTGACAAAACAATAAAAAGTGCATCACCTCTTTCAAACTGTGGATGTGCTTGTTCATCTCAAAACAAGGACACATTTTAAAAGTGAAATTGAGTTAGAAAATTAGAAATTTTCATCATTGTTCAGAAGATATGTAGTTTAGTTCAAATTAAATTGGGAGGGAAAGGGCAGAAATGTGTTTTGTCTGTTGGCCTGTAGGAAGTATCACCACCACTGTAGAGAACATCACACTTGCTAATATTCATTACTTAATACCAAATACTATTCCTCTCTCACTTCTGTTACAATGCTTCTCATACAATATCAGATACTCAGCCTTCTCTGACCATGGCTGGAATGTCATCTATTTCTTCTTTTCATACTTACCAAATGTCTTTGTCTTTTTGCAAACTCAACTGAACTTTCTACATTATGCAGGTTTCGTGTTCTGATTTTCTTGTTTCTTTAAAACAATACGCTAATAACCCAGATTTATGAGCCTGACAGTGGACCATTGCCTTTTTCTTTCAAAGCCCCAAATAAATAATGAAAAGAAAACAAATGTTCATTTGCTAACAGCTGTATTTTCATTTCTTAATATATATATATATATATAAAAATAAGCTTTAAATAGTAGAATTAGCCTTGCTAATTTCTAAATAAGTTTAATGTACTGAAGATTTTAACAAAAGATATATTTTTGGAGTAAAAACAAAGTAACAAAGTCTTTTAACAAATTATCCTTGGGAGATTGTTAGAGTTTTAATCGGTTTCTTCTACTTAAACTCATTTTCCCAGCATGATGTACACTATCAGTGGGAGCTTTTATAAGAAATTCACACTATGATTACAGTACCAGCTATTACAAGTGAAAACATTGTGAAATGTTACTATTGTTTGGGCAGTTGGAACTGAAATGATTGAGTGAAGGATGATCGTTATGCTGTAGGCTAATTACATGGCTAATGTCTTTGCTTTACATATCAATAGATACTTTCAGAGACAAGCAATATCTGTGGCTCCATTATCACTCAAATACAGTACATTTAAATTAGTCACCATTTGGGAACACTGTTAAAATAAGAACTGGTCAGTATTTAGTGATCATGCTGCACTTGACATGTTTCTTGTCCTTAGCCTGTGGCATATGGGATACTGAGTAGTTTTGACAAACAGTGGAAACATCTTTTAAATGTTACATGTTTTAAATATCTTTAGTGTTGTATAATGAAAATTCCCATTTCACAAGGCAAACAAATGCAAAAAAGTGGTACCTAAATAATACTGGAAGCTTTTACTAGTTAATATTTGTGTATGTATATGTGCCTTGAAGTATTCTGTTGATCTATGGCAACCCCATAGGGTTTTCTTAGACAAGGAATACTCAGAGATGTTTTGCTAGTTTCTTCCTCTGATATATATTGCTTAAAGCACCTGGTGTTTGTTGGTGGTCTCCCATCCAGATACTTACCAGAGCTGATCATGCGTAGCTTCCAAGGTCAGATAGGGTCTGGTGCATGATATATAATGTTATTAGTCCAAATACTAGAGGGCTATCTGAGTTGTGTTTGCTGAGTTGCTATTATGTTTTATTGTAACTATAATGTGTACTATCTTTTTGTAATTTATTTGTTTTTTTTGTACATTTGTAAATTAACCCTAATTGTGGCAATTCCCTTCATAACATCAGGCATTGACCAAGATACTGTATCAGGGCTGAATAGCGTATATTTCCACATGCAGAGTCAAGCATTGTGTTACACAGTGGCAGTCTTGAGCACTTGAACCAAGACACCAGATATACATGCAAGTCCATGTGCAATATGCAGCCATGTACACATCCATGTGCATTATTTGTCCAAGATTAATCCCACATGTGCAAATCCATTCATGCAAACTTTTCATGTCTGTCAAAATCTCCAATGACTTCTGAGTGGGAACTTACCCATGCATAAAACACCAAAGGATTCTAGCATTTCTTGTTGTATCAACCAACATGGTGTAGTGGTCTGAGGCCTGGAATGTGACTTAGGAGATCAGAGTTTGAATCTGTCCACAGCCATGGAAACCCAGTGGGGTGCTATTGGACAAATCACATACACCCAGCCTCAGAGGTAAGCAAGGGCACACCCCCTCTGAACTAATCTCACCAAGAAACCCCTGTGATAAGTTCATCTTATGGGTGCCATAAGTCAGAAGCAACTTGAAGTCATGCAACAGCAACAAATACTTATGGAAATTTGCAGGAATCAATCTTTTCCATTAGTCATTTGATGTAAGAAATAAGAATGCAGAAAGCAATATTTGGAGCTAGGTCTACAATTCCAGTGCTATTTCCTTCACAGAGGTGAATCAACAGGATGCTCTTAACACTGGAGAATTAATTTATAAAGCTCATAAACGTAAGTTTTCAGGATTTCAATGTAGCACATTTCCTAAACCAAGAAATAAATGTCCAGGTTATTTAGTCAGAAGAGCATTCACCACAATCTGTGTTCTTGATTGAGCTTCATTTACACCATGCCATGTAAAATAGGGGAGTTATTTATATTGCAACAACCTTACAGCCACTTATTCTGCATCACAGTCATTAGGTTTAGGGTCCATTAACTGATGTTATGCTCTTTTAACTGATTATGTATTTTAAATTGGTGCTTATGTTTTTTAACTGTGTTACATGTTTATCTATTGCTGTATTTTAATCTGTTGTTCCCCGCCTCGATCCAGAGGGAGGGGTGGGTAAGAAATCATCATCACCATCATTATCATCATCAATCTATTAGTTTGGTGCTTGTTTCAGGATTTCAAGAGCCCCTGGGTAAGAACTCCTCAGTGGGCAGACTTCCCACCTAAGCAGGCCTACTGCATTTCCTTTCCTGCTGTCCATTCACTTGTGTTTTCCCTTTAGCCTCAGTCTGTCAAACAGGGATACCAGAGACTAGGAGAATAAACTAGTTCCTTGTCAGGCTCCTCAGGCCCCAAATTTTAAAAGCTTTTCCCCAATGTATAAAATTAAATGCTCTCCATACTCATTGGCTTTTAATTTTTTTAAAATTTAATTTAAGGAGGAGGAGGAGGAGGAGGAGGAGGAGGAGGAGAGAGACGCAGCACAGTTGCATACAAGACCTCTCTTGCAAAGTTTTTGCTCCCCTGGCAATAGTGCCTCCCCTCCTGCCCAGTAGCGATGCGCAGAAGTCAAAGATCACACTCTCTTTCCTCTTTTTGCTACTTCTTTCATCACTGAGTGGAGATTTAGTTTCCTATTTCAAGGAAAAACTGAAACCTCCCCACCCCACCAGCCTTCCCACTCTGATTCCACGCAGTGCTGGCAGATATGAAACAGAATCCAGAGACTCTCTCTTGGGTACCATACCTGCGGCTGGCTTCTGAATTTTAGCAGCAGACCAAACCATTGTCCTTGCTCATGATTCCAAATTTAAGCAAATGTATCTCCATCTTTTATCTTGTATCTGGGGGCATAGAGAGTCAAAAATGGAAATGGAGGTCACGTGTGACCTAGTGGTTTCAGTTTCTCCAAACTATTGAGAGGAAGAGAACAGGATGGTGCACTTTTGTCTTGGTTAGGTCCTTGCTTTCATGCTCAGAGAAGGCGGTGAAGAAGCAAACACATGGTGGGGGAGAGGAGCCTCCAGAGCTTGACAGTTACACCATTTCAGGAGCATGGCCCACAGTACAACGCTAGCTGTTTTTAAAAAATCACTGCCATCTTATATAAGAAGAGAGCATAGCTTTTATATTTTATATAATCTGCTTTTTCAGTGATTCCAGCAGAATTTCCTATTTTGTGCCTTGCATGCTACTTTCAGTATTATACTCCTCAAGCCCTGTGGTTTTCATTTCAAGGATTTATTACAATAATGTAGGGCTACAGTTTTAGGACCACCATACGAAAGACACACTACTCCTGAAGGTGGTGTTTTGATGATTTCAGCCCCTTAATTGGTGTTAAGATTGCAATGTAGGTATTTTAGTTTTGTGTTATAAAGGAATACATCTCTAATTGCTTAAGTAAAAAAGAATGTTTGTCACAAGGTTTTTTTCAGGAGCAGTGACAAAACAACAGACGGTAATATATTACATGCTTTATTGTAATGATGCCTCATTGTGTTTCCTCCACTATAAATTGTTTGCTTGTACCCTTAGATGTTCTATTGTATTCTCTCTGTCAAAACCATAAAGGCCTCTGTGCAACAATGTTATTTGAAAACCATGTAATAAATAAAAGACTCTTCATTGTGGTGGTTGTGGTAGTGATGATGGCGGTGGTGGTATGATGGTATTATTGTCAGTGACACTGCTTTCATAGATAGTAGCTTGCTGTCAAAGAACATAGACACAACTTAAAATACTTCACCATGTACCACAGCCTATATTGTTCTCATTTAAAATGACACCTGTCCTCTTTATCTGAAAAGGCTGTAGTCTGCACAGATTCCCAGGTACATAAAATGTCTGCTCCTTCTGTGAATGTCATACTGAGGCACTGTCCTTACAGATAAAGTTTTCTTGATAAGTAACTCTTAGTTTAGCAGACTACTGAACTTGCAAACACATTTTTGCTCTGAGTCCTGTCTGACAGTGGCAAGTGTTTTCTGCTGTGCTTTATAGCACGATTAAATAGAAAAAGATTGGGATCTTGCTGTGACCCACAATTAAGTTACTTTTTGCCTGATAAATGCCAAAGGTAATTCGTTCCTTAACTTTCCTAAGAATTGCTTTTATTTTGCTGAAATGCTCAATTATCCATTTAGTTTCCCCAGCGAATAAGCCAAATATATTGGGTCATCCTTCAAGTCTAAGTTGATTTTCTCTTCATTCACTCAGCCAAATTGAAGTCCCCAGTGACCCCAGGGATCATTTGTATTTTTTTTGTTAGCACTTTTTGGCACAAAATGCATATTGATTTTCTGTTTCACCACTGTTTTTCTTTAACACTCTATTTACTATCATCACCACCAACATTTTAGAATATAAACCTGCTTCTGGGACAATGTTTGGTTTATATGCTTGTACAGCACTGAGTAAATTTTGGCATTTAACAAGTAATGGAAGATGATGCATCTGTATTACACGACGTCAGTGCTATTAATTGAAACACCTTGGTATTTATAACAAGAGTAGGTATGGGAAGATTCAGTCTGTGTTGATAGTGAAATTTCCACTTATGGATCCAATAGTAGACTTTTCCTGGCAGAACATTGGAGTCCTGTAGAAGTGGGAGGGAGTGATCCCCCTCCCCCTGCAGCTCTCTGTGTAGTCTAAAAATCTGCTCTGGTGTCTGGGAAACCCTCTGGAGCCAGTTTTTGGGAAGTTGCAGCAAAGAAAGAAGGAAGTTTAATTTTTGTTGTACTGGTGTTGCAGCTCCAGTGCTAAGTTGAAACTAATCTTTGGTTGCACCTTTGTCAATGTCACCAGGTTATGTTTCTGTTATTTTGGGACCCTTGGGCTGTCAGCTGACCGTCTGTAGTTCTACCTACACTCCATGCAAAAAACTGTCATTTCTGATACTGCATTAGCTAGTGAGGAGGGGGAGGAATCCTTTAATGCATTTTTTTCATAAAAGTTCATTATCAATAAAATGTGATATCAAAATTCAACATATGCAGGCAAAAGCAATAACTCCTGAGCAGTAAGAAATGCTTAGGCTTCCACAGCCTAAATGAATACAGTGCTCCCTTCCTTATTATGACCTCTGCTGGCATGAATGTGAGGTCACACAAAGCATGATGTCCCATTATAGTCAATAGATACAGCAGTCGTGCACACATCATGCCTAGTGACTATAATGGGACAGGACAATTCACATTTTTGTTTTACACAGTGGTTCCTGGACCAGAGTAAACCCAACAGGAATTTCACACTAGATTTAGAAGGACAGCGCTTACCTAGCCTCCAAGCTTACCTAGCTCAAAATAGTTACTCAACTGGTATAGGTTTCTGTGAGCTTTGCATGGTGATAAAAGAAGCCAATATTGTTACAATATCAGAGTGTACTTGCGTACTTTGTTTAATGTCATTTTATTCATTTTTTCATAAATGGGAGTTCAGTTTTCCCTCTTGTCAAATTCCAATGAGATTAAAATACGTTAACAGGATGGGATAGTGGTGCTAGTTGCTGTACACCTGATCATTATCTAGCATGAGTGTTGCATGCCCTGCTTTACAAATGTCCAAGCTAGGTTGGTCAAGACAGAGTTAATTAATGTCATGGGATGGAAAGTTGCTGGGATGAGATCACTAAATACAATAAATCAATTAGAAGCATTAAGTATTCATCAATCTTGGATTTCTGGCAGCCTGGCCCTGATTCTAATGACTGTGCCTAGGTTCTGGAACTCCCTTTCCGCTGCCTCCTTACTGTCTTTCTCTCAGGCAACAAAGACCTTTCTGTTCTTTTTTAGAATGGAGGGTTTTAAAGAAAGAGCTTCTAAGTGAGAACTGTACTGTTTCTGTTGGTCAATATAGAGACTGGAAGGAACAGACACCAACAACAGGATTCTACTTTGCTTGTTGAGGAAGGGAAGGAAAAAGAGTGTTCAGTGGCATAGGGAAGGGGAAGTGAGGGGGGTGGTGCACCCTGGGAAGCACTTTTTTGGAGGTGATGCTGCTCCTTGCCTGACCCCTGTGTGCCGTCACCCCACCCCGTGCACTGTAGCCCTGCCCCCACATGTAGTAGCCCTGCCCCACCCCTGCCCTGCCCCGCTCGCGCCAAGCTATACCACTGAGAGTATTGGTAGCTATCATAAGCAATTTCTGTTGAAGTTGATTTAAGGCAAATAAGTAACCAATACTGTTCTTACTTCAGCTAAATATTCAGCAGTAGCATATTGCTTTCAGGCCAGTTTAAGATTATCTGTGAACTTTATCTATGAGAAAATAACTCCTGACTCTAAACATAAACCTAGAGATATTAGTACTTCTTAAACTTCTATGGATCTGCCTGTTGTTTTAACTCTTATGCCATATTTATAGACCATTAGTTAACCTGTAAGTCTTTACTTAGTCTGTCCTGTTATGGTAAATAAATAAAAAAAACCCACCTGTTTTTTCAAAAGCAAGAGGCTAATGGGAAACAACAGTAAAGAAATATACAAGTCGGGAAAGTTGAAGTTTTTATTTAGCAGGCAAAGAAGAAAGACAAAGAAAGGTATTAAGCAAAGATGATCTCATATTCTCCTTTCTGTTGTTGTGAGCTCCAAACAAATGATTATAGAGAGCTCCAGTTGCAGGCCAGCATGCACACAACACCTCACCAGTGTTGGTGTCATGACCGGCTTCTAGGACCTAGACATAGACTCACTCAGAGACTAAAACAGCACAACCTGCTGAACAGGACGAGACAGTACCACCCACCTCAGAGACAGAACAGAGGGCAGTGCCAGCCCCAGCAGAGAGCCCTGCTCCTTCTGACATGGAAGATAACTTACCGATACCCACCTTCTCCCAGCATAGGCACCAAAGGGAACACCTACACAGATCTCAGCGAATTTATAACAAACAGCAGTTAATCAAGTGCCAGCTGCGCTGATCTCTGAACCCATAAAAGCTGAGCCGTTCTCCTCCAGAACTTGTTGGTGATTAACTGACTGTTTCTCCTGCCATGTCTCACTTAGGATTGTACTGACTGTCTTGATTTATACATACTGCTGAGACTGTTGTTTGCTTCATATTTGTTTTGAGTTTGTTTCCTTACTAGAGTAAAATAAGGAATCACTTTGTTGAAAGAGCTGCTTGCTGTGAACTTCTAATCCTTATCAGCTGCCCTTTGGCCAACTGCCCAGACTGAGAGTGTACAGTAGGTATGTATCAAAACCTACTACAGAATTTACAGATTCTTACCTATACTTGAAAGCCTCCTGGCCTATATGCGGGCATGCATCTTCAACTTCATTAATCCCACCTCTTGAATGGCACCTTTATAAAGGTTTATAGCAGCTTAATTGTTCACCCTGTTTTCAGGGTCATATCCACAAATTATTAGTATAAGGGCCTCTGAAATTTCAATTCTGTCTCCTGTGAAGCAACCAACCATGCTGATGACAGCAGTGCTGCTGGTAGGATCTCCCCTGTCAGACAGGCCTTTGCTGAGAAGACAAACTAAATGTGTCAAACAGTTACTGGACAGCAACAATGTTGAGGGATGACAGAGGATTTCTCACAGACAATGGCAGTGGCAGCATAGCTAATGCTTGTTAGTACTGTGCAGAAGGAGGCTTGATAAACCCATTGTAAATTTCTTTTACATGAAAACCCTATGATGAGACAATCCAAAATTAAAGAAGAGATAATGACAGAAGATGGGACTCCCAGGTTGGAGGGCACCCCACAAGTTATTGGGGTAGAGCAGAGGACAACTACAAGTAATGCTGTGGCTAATGACACAACTGGACTCAAGCCAAAAGGATGTTCAGCTGTTGATGTGCTCAGAGGTGAAAGGAAAGTCCAAAGCTGCACATATTATAGGAACATGGAATATGAGAACCATGAATCAGGGGAAGCTACAGATAGTAAAACAAGGAATGGAATGGAATGCAATACAACTCAAACCTGAACCTTTTTTATTGGGTCTGACTGGTGAACAGACTGATAAGAAGTTGGGAAGAATCTTTCACTACCTGATGACAGTGGTGAGAGGGCTGTTTGCACAGACATGGATCTCACATGGAAAAGTGTGGGTATTCCTTTGCCTAAACTGTTGAAGATGCTAGACTTGGCAGAAATGGATAAATTACTATTTAAATTAAGGAAAGATCTTTGGTTAAATTTAATAATGATTGGGATAAATTGATTGTATATCTAAGAGCTGGTTGGGGGGAAATAGAACTATTGGTTTTGAAGGTTAAGTAGTGTGATAATGATAGACACATTAGAAGAAATATATCTTGTAGATATAACTAGAAGTTGGTGAGTTAGAAGTCATCTATATGTTTTTTTGGCCCCCTTTTAATTTGGCTGTAGTTTAGTTTAATTTAGTTTGGATAGTTTAGGATAGATAAGACAATATTAGGTTAGATAGACATTTGACCATTTAGTTTACTATCTGTCTTTGTAATCCCCTATATGTTGTTTTATATTTATATATATGTTTTATATTTATATATAAAAATAAAAATATTTTTAAAAAGTATCATGCAACATGTAATTCAGTTTTCCAAGAAAAAAAAAGCATTGCAGTACTTGGAGTGAGTGAGCAGAAGTGGACAGGAATGGGACATTTTGATTCAGATAATTACACAGTATTCTGTTCAGGAAATGAAAATTTAAGAAGAAATGGGGTGTCATTTATTGCAAACATATGTTAGATAATGGAGTGTACCAAAGAATTTCAGAAGAAAATCAACCTGTACTTTATAGATTATAGCAAAACATTTGCTTGTATAGTTCTTGAGAAACTATGGACTGCTCTTAAAGAAAAGGGTGTGCCACAACATTTGTTTGTCCTGATATGTAACCTCTACACTGGACCAGAAGCTACTGTTAGGACAGAATATGGAGAAATGGAATGGTTTCCAGTTGGCAAGGGGGTCAGACAAGGCTACATTTTATCACCCTCTCTGTTTAATTTGTATGCTAAGCATATCACATGTAAAGCAGGATTAGACTCAGAGGCAGAAAATGTGAAAATTGGAGGAAGGCACATCAACAACAATTTAAGAGATATAGATGACACTATACCACTAGTAGAAAATAGCAAAGTCTTGGAACGTTTACTGAAGAAAATCAAGGCAGAAACTGATTTGAAGGTCTCTTGACAGCAGTTATCAGTAACAACAAAGTTTCAAGGTTATGCTATCCTGTTTTACAGTAACATGGAGGCTTAGGCACAAAGAGAAGTTGAGCCCCCATCTGAACTCCTTGTATCTTCTGGTGGTTTTTATACCTCTTATCTCCTTTCTTTGGGAAAGTGAAGGTTTTTTTTTTTCGGTTTTTTTGTTTTGGTCAGTCTTTGAGAGATTCCTCAGGTCACTAAGCACAAAATTTAAAAATGCAATAAAAATTGCCCTGTTTTGTGGACTACTAAAAATAGTAGCATTGAATGGATTATTTGTGTCTTTTAGATCAATCTGTCAGTTTGTTCTTGAAGTGTCGACGCTTACCTAAAGTAATGGTAAAACTACTGGTTTTGCACAGTTTCCACAAATCGTGGAAAGTAGAACAAAAAAGGCCATATTGCCTTGTGCTTCCATTGGAGGTAAGGATTCTCACAAGACATGGGGAAAGCTCAGCAGGTTATCCTGATGTGTCAAGGCAGCCTGTTTTGACCAAAATCTCTCTAGCTGTAAGATTTCCCCCCTCCAAATCCTTATCCATTAATTATGACCATTTACTGATAAGTAACACTGTAAGTACACCTTTGACCATGAGTAATAAAACGATAACAGTTTTACAATCCAGCTCTCTTCCAATTACCTTTAACACCAGATATTAATATTTATAACTCTTAATTCCCCAAATAATCATTAGGCTTCAGCATGGGCATTAACATTCCTTCTTAGATACTGTGTAGACAATCTTGTCAATTAGTTAATGGCATCAATTACCCAGCATTCATTCACTATGCCTCACCTGAGTTTTTGTATGTCATCACTTTACTACAGTGTCCATTTTCACTCATATACATTTTGAAAACTCTTAATTGTGCATCATTAAGCATTCAGTTGATCTTCACTTGGTTTTTCATATTGAAAATACTGTATGTTGATTTAGAACATGCAAGCTATACATTTCTCATTAACCTTCCCAGCAGCTCCAGTAAAGAAAACATGTTGTCCTTCAGTGTAATCTGTATACACAGCCACAAAATTGTATTACCAAGTATACCCTCAGAACATATGAATGATCTGAGTACAGAAGCCTATTGGGGATCTTGTAACTTGGCAAATAATGCATCAGGTAAATTAGACTTAAAAACCCACTTTCACACAGAACTCTCTAAAAGCAGAATTTTTCCAAACATACAACAATCAAGATATACACAGTGATTTTAGGGAACAGCAAATAGTATGGTAGAGCTTCACAAATGGCAAAATCACATTCAGAGTAGGCTTCACAAATAGCGAAAGTACATGCAGAATAGCAGACTTGGAAGGTTTGAAGATTTAGAGTTTAAAGCAGTTTGAAGCTGTATGGGTTGCTAAGGGGAGGGAGATATAAGAGAAAGAGGTTCAAAAGTAAAGGCATTATTTTTTCCCCCAATACACAAATATGCATGTGCACACACACAAGATAGAGAAGCACTTGTAGGGGTCTGCAATGTGTAGGGAAAGTACTCCGTGAAAGATAGATCTAGGGGATTGAAAAATTACCTCTCCTTGGTTCCGTTGGACTTGTGAAAAGCTAGGGAGCCCTCCTGGCTGGAACAGTGTAAGGAAAGGAGAACAAGCTAAGGTCTTCTGAGCCAGACTCAGGACTTTGAGAAAAAGAATAAGCTAATTTCTCTGGCCAAAATCCTGGATTCTGGTGGGTAGGAAAGAGTGCTTTCAACTCAGCAAGGGGCCTCCAGAAGAAGGCAAGTAGCTCAGTTTTGCTTCAAGTGAACTCCACCTCAGAATACTGCTTTTCAATTTGGATTCTTTTTTTAAAGCATCTCATGCAAGAGCAGGAGAGCATGACATCAGCAAGCTCTAAAACAAAGGGGCTTCTTCAGACAAAAGATGTCAACCTGGATTTCCTGAGGCATATTACCGAACACATGGTTTAGCCATTGGTGGTAATGGCTCACACGGACACCCACTCAAGAAAGACATTGCAGGAGTGTTCAGTCAATCACCCTTGCCCCAAAGATGACATTTCCTATCAGTGTCATTTCCTATCTGTAATCTGTTATTTGCCAATTAAAGGTCCACATGCTGGGAGAGATAGAACCTTGTCTGGATGGCACAAGGTGGGCGGGAAGGGGGATTAAGTATACCAATTATTTCATCAGGAAGCTTAAGTAAACTTGATGATGCTACCATCATAAAAGAATTCACCAGAGATGCCAGCTATGAGATTTGACCAGGAGAGACCTTTCTAGCTAACCCTTTTGTGCCCTTGGTCAAACAGTCAAAGCTGTCTCATTTTAGGACATACCCATATACATCTGGGCAGGAGTGTTGTACAGATATGGTCATATCAGGCTACATAATCTTAAAAAAAGCATCCTTATAGGTGGAGTGATTCACACACTAAATGTCCAGATTGTTCTCTAGGGGAAACAGGGCTTTTTTTCCTTCAAAGTTGAGATCTGCAGGCTGTATGCTAAAAAATTAGACAGGCTTTTCCAATGGCTCTGGGGCAGTTTTCCCTTTTCTTGACCAGTCTGAGATACAGAAAATCACCTACAGAAAGCCTCCCTTGCAAGGTTAGCTAGTGAGTAGCCTGTAACAGCTAACTCTGAGAAAAGCAAATTACAGGTGGAATGTCAGACATTCTCTCTCTCTCTCTGTCATTCTGTCTCTCAGTTGCTAATGTTAATAAAACCTTATTGCAAGATAGTATATCATGAAACCACAGCAACAGCAACATGGTTTGCACAAGCATAGATCTTAAATTATTACTGCCTTTTCTATTTAATTTGACTTTTAAAATCTTGTTTTTCACTGTTCTGGTTTGTCTCAATGTGGTTTCATGATATACTGCCTATAGTATGTAGTATGCTAACTTTCAGAGCAATAATCAATATGCATGAATAACAATGAATATAATCAATTTGTAGTTGCGGAAAATGCTGGAATAGAAGGATTATTATTACTGATATTGTGCTTGAACAGCTAATGGAAAATCATGATGCATGAGATTTTAGTTCTGAATACCACATTTAAAGAGGGAAGGTGGCAAATTGCAATGATTCTGATGAGAGCTATGAGAATGATAAGATGTTAACATTAAAGTCACTTGAGAGAAGCTGGAAGAAAATGGGCATGTTCAGAAATATTACTGGAGTGATATATTGACATATTTAAGCTAACATCAAGAGGCAGAGGGAAGGCAATTGTTCACTTTATTTCTGCTTAATAGGTTGCTGTACTGTGGATTTTTTGACTGAGAGGAAGTAGGTTTTGGTAAAATTAGGAAAAACTTCAATATAAAAGAATGGGTTAAGATGTCCAGAAATTTATTAAAATCTTCAGCAGTTTTTTTAATGAGTGGCGAGAATCATATTTGTGAAAGATCGTTTATGAACAAATGACCTGCTTTTGAGTCCAACCGAAATAGTGACTTGCTTGCATTACTGGTATTGCTCACAACTTTAATGGCTATTGTGAAAGCATATCTAAAAGGAAAAAAAAGGGGGGGGAGGACACTAAAATCTAACTATATAACTTGAAAATTTCCCATATGGAAAATATTGAATGTGTATACCTTTAAATTTCCCCTGACTGTCATATGAAGAGAAGGGAAATAGGTTGGCTCATCATTTAGAATTTTTCTATGTGATCTATGTGACCCCTGTGACTGTTATGAATGGGTCGTTTCTGCGCTGGCACAGCAAAGATTTGGAATCTATGAAAGCTCCTCCAAATTTTTTTGGTGGTGGCCCCACCTTCCTTTCACAAGTCTAGTGCTCTTTGTGCCCTTTTCCCTCCATTCCTTTAACCATTGCAGTGCAAGCAGAAAGGTTATGAACCTCTTCCGTTTGTCTGTGCTCTTACAAAATACCAAACTTGTTGTCTTTCTTCTCATCCACCCATCTTTCTATCTTGTAAAAAACAGTAGCTGGTAGTTGCCATATTTCAGGCAAATTTGGGGACTAGAGATGAATAGAGATAAATTGAAAAATTGAATTTAAATACGACAGTGGAAGGCTCTCTCTGGTGGAACCAGCTGTTAGTGTATCTTCTTTTTTAAAAAAAATAATTTTATTAAGTTTCACAAATAAAAAACATCATCTTAAATTGTACTTTTACATGTAATGTTTTTGTTCTTCCACTCTGATCTAGTTTTCATTTTCTAGATATCTACTCACATATAAAAAATTATGCCTCACAATTCTATGTTCATCTTACATGCTTGATCTTGCATTTCTCTCAACTCCTGTTATGTTACAGTTATTCCTCTTTAATTTCAACCATAATTCAGACATTTTCACTTGGCAGTTCCCAGCAATTACCCATTACAATTTGCTATTCTGCTTTTATCTGATCGTCCGATTTCCCCTTTAATCTTTGTGAAACAATATCCACATTTCTATTCTCAATAAGTGTCCCCACCATTGTTCAATTGTGGGTATTTGCTGAGACTTCCACAATTTGGCATATTCAGTTCGAGCTGTCGTTATCATGTACAGTATTAATCTCCAATGCCTCTTAATGTTAGTATTCTCAACAACATTTGTCATGTTTAACAAATAAAATTCAGAGTTTTTTTACAAATTGAACCTTCAGTATTTCACACATCTTTTTATGTATTTCACTCCAATATTTCTTTGCCTTGGGACATGACCACCACATATGAAATATTGTTCCCACTTCTTTCTGACATTTCCAACACATTCCTGTACCTGTATTGTAAATCTTTTTTAACTTGTCTGGTGTCATGTACCATATATGAAACATTTTAAAATAGTTCTCTTTGAGATTCTGAGCCATTGTAAATTTTTGTGTGCTTTTCCAGCTCTGTTCCCATTCATCTAATTGAATTGAATGCCCAATATTCTGTGCCCACAAAATCATTGCAGATTTCACAGTCTCCTCCTGTCTCTCCTATGTTAACATTTCTTGATATATATGGGTTAACAGATGCGGTGGATTGCCAGAGATCCATTTAATCACTCCTGCCCTTTCTTTGGATTCTATTCCATAAGTTTTCAAGACCATCTGGAATCTCTCATTTAGCTGCCTGTACGGAAACCAACTTAACGGTAATCCTTCCTGTTCCAATTTTTCTCTTGATTTGATCTTATAAGCATTTGTCATTGTTTTCTCTAATATATCCTCATATCTCAGCCATTTCTCTGTTCCCTTCCATCTTCCAAAGAAAGCTTCTTGAGGGGATACCCACATGGGTAGCTGACTTATGTTTTTACTCTTATATTCATTCCATATCTTCAGAAGCGATTTTCTGATATAGTGATGCAAAAAATCTTTGTCAATTTTTGCTTTATCATAAAACATATAGGCATGCCATCCGATCCTCAGGTCTGCTCCCTCCAGTGCAAGCATTCTTGTATCTTGTAAGTCAATCCAGTCTTTTAGCCATATGAATGACGCAGTTTTGTAATATAATTGAAAATCTGGTACTCCCATTCCTCCTCAAAGTATTTGATCTGTCATAATATTCCATTTAATTCTTGGTTTTTTCCCTTGCCATATAAATTTGGTGAGGTCTTTTTTCCACTGTATGAAAGGTTTACTGTTTGTTATTATGAGGAGATTCTGAAACAAAAAATTTATCTTTGGAAGAACATTCATTTTGATAGTCTCTATTCTCCCCAACATAGACAATTTCATGGAGGTCCACCTTTCCAAGTCTTTAATTATCTCTTTCCATTTTTTCTCATAGTTATTTTGAAACAGCTCATTATTCCTTTTTGCTATCCAGACAACTAGATATTTTGCTTTTTGTACTTTATTAAATCCAGTTGCAAGTGCTAATTCGTTCTCCTCCTTGTCTGTCATGTTTTTCATTAACAAAGCTGTTTTTTCTTTATTTATTTGAATCCTGAAAATTCTTCGTATTCTTGTATTATTCCAATAAGGTTTTGTATGCTTCTCTTAGGATCTTCAAGAAACAGAACAAATCATCAGCAAATGCTTTAAGTTTGTATTGGTAATTCTTGATTTGGACTCCTCTTATAGCATTATCTTCTCTTATGTTGTTATATAATATCTCCATTGTCAATATGAATAACAAAGGAGATAGAGGATATCGCTGTCTTGTTCCTCTGTTCAATTCAATCTGCTTAGTTCTATCTCCATTAATAACCAATCGAGCTCTTTGTTGGTTATATATTGCCTCAATCCGTGAAAGAAATCTATCTCCACCTTGCATTTGCTTCATTACTGTTTTCAAAAATGGCCAACTGATCATATCAAAAGCCTTCTCTGCATCAACAAATATCATGGCTATTTTCTTCTCATTATGCTTTTCATAATATTCAATTATATTCAATACTGTTCTTATATTATTTCTTAAATATCTTTTTGGTATAAAACCATTCTGATCTTCATGAATAAGCTCAGCCAAAATCTTTTTAAGTCTCGTTGCAGGGATTGAAGCAAAAATCTTATAGTCTATATTCAAACATGAGATTGGTCTATAATTTTTGACATCTGTTAAGTCTCTGCCTTCTTTAGGAATTAGCACCACATTTGCCTCTCTCCAGGTGTCCGGTACTCCTTCTTTTATAATCTCATTTATAGTACTTTGCAATGGAATTGAAATCTCATGTTGTAGAGTCTTGTAATATCTTGCTGTAAAGCCATCTGAACCCGGAGCTTTATCATTCTTAAAGTTCTTAATCGCTTCCATTACTTCAATCATAGAAACTGATTTATTCAGGATCAAGCTGTGATCTTCAGTAAATCTTAATTTATTTGTTCTATCCAAGTATTCTTCCAGTTCCTGTTGTTTTTTCACTTTCGAAATCTTGCTCATCAGTTTCTCATAATACTTATAAAATGCCTGCTTTATTCCTTCATGTTTAGTAATTCTCTCTTCTCCAGTCTTTATCTCTGATATAATATTCTTAGTCTATCTTCTCTGCAACAGATTGGAGAGAAGCTTTGAGGGTTTATTTGCTTGCTCAAAATAATTATGTCTTGTTCTCCATACTTGTTGTTCTATTTCTTTCAAATTAAGTTGATTCAGTTCAGCTTGGCAAACTTTCATCTGTAGTCTGATTTTCTCATCAAAGGGATATTTCCGTTTCTCAACTTCTTTTGTTTTGTCCAATATTTGCTGCTCAGCATTTCTCCTTTCTTTCCTAATTTCTGCAGACCATCTGATACAGTTGCCTTGCATCACTGCTTTACTTGCATCCCAAATAGTCCTTATCGTCAAGTCCAGTATCATGTTTTCACTGAAATAGTTAATCAACTCCTTCTTTGCTTCATTTATGTATTTCTCTTTATTAAAGATCTCATCATTTAATCTCCATGTCCTTTCTCTTTCCTTAATCTTCATCTTAAGAAGCAATGGGTTGTGATCTGAACATAAATTCAGAAAAATGTCTATATCTGTAGCCTTCAACAATAATGCTCTAGATACCAACATCATATCAATTCTGGACATTGATTTATGTCTGTCTGAAAAAAGTGTATCCTTCTAATTGTCCATTTTTATACCTCCATACATCGAAGAAGTTCAAATCGTCCATCATGTTAAAGAAGCTCTTAGGTAATTTTCCATTGTTTCAGGGGATCAATTTCTGCACCAATCTATCTAGTTTTGGATTGACAACTCCATTAAAGTCCCCCAGTACAGCAATGTTCAAATTGCCAGTGTCACTCATATATTTCTGTATTTCCTCGTGCACTTTAGGAAAAAATTCACCCTTCGCCCCGTTGGGTGTGTAGATTCCGACTATCTATATCTCATCTTGTTTAGTTGTAACTTCTATGCCTAGGTATCGACCATTGCTGTCCTGGAAGACCTGATGGACTCCATACCTTGCATTCACATATATTATCACTCCCCACTTCTTTTTGTCAATCGTTGCTGCGTAACAGCTACCTAATTTCAGGTTACGAAGGTATCTCAAGTCTTGAGTCCTAATTCGAGCTTCTTGTAAGCAAATTACATCCAAATTTTGTTTTTCCAGATAGTGAAATATTTGTCTTCTTTTATATTCAGAGTTAAATCCTTTAATGTCCCAAGAATGTATCCTAAAATCCCATTTGTCCATTTTGTCCCTTTTGTTAATAATGTTATAGTTTTAATATTGGCTTAATCTTTTATTTGATCTCCTGTTAATTCATCTTCTTCCTGCTGAATTTCTTCTTCTTGTTGTGCTTCATCCTCATCATCGTTTTCTTGTGATTTTTCCTCTTCTTCTCCTGGAGGTTGTTCTTCTTCTTTCCCTTCCTCCGAACTCGTCTTCTGGAAGTCTTTCTTCAATCTTTCCATCATTTCCTTCGCCTTATGCGTTGAATTAATTCTATATCTCTGTTGTTTATACATGAAAGAAATGCCCTCAGTTTTCTCCCATCGATAATTAATCTGATACTTTACCAGGAGATTCACCAATGGCTTATATTCTTGTCTGTTCTTTAAGATCTGAAACAGTATATCTTTGAATATTCTCACATCTTTATCTTCAATCTTCAGCTGTCCATCATAGGTTCTTTGCAGTATTTTGTCTCAAATTACCGTCCTGGTAAATGTTATGATTATATCTCTTGGGAGTTTCCCCTCTCTGGCCACTCATTAGTGTATCTTCTTTAAAGTATCCAAGAATCTCCATTCCTCATGCATTGTCAAAATTGGTCAAATTGAACTACGTTATTTAGTTATTTAGTTACACTTGTTAGGAAAAAAAAAGAAGAGGGCTAAACTGGAGAAGCTCAAGCTCTGTAAAAATGTCAGTATTATCTAATCTGGGAGATTTGCTTCAGACTTTAGCCACAGTGATACTGCAACAGATTGTTAATCATACATCAGAAATAATTACTAAATTTAATTAGCCAGTGAAAACAACCTAGTATCCTTAAGCCAAATTTATTCTAAAAGTAGTAGTTTAGGTGTATCCGTTTGGAATTTTTATTATGATGCATACCAGATCCATCAATTAGTGAGGCTTATGATTAAAGACAGTGTGAATGTATGAAAATAGTGATACCAACATTGAGTGTTAAAGGAGCTTACCTGTTCTGAGGGTTATGCATAAAAATCTTGAAATCCTTGATAATCCTAATTTGCATAACATACTAAAGGTGTGGTCTAACTGGCAAAAACATCTTTCACCTGCTTCCTTGGCTTTAACATCCTTTAGTATCACCTGTTATTTTTTGATATGCATAAATTTGTAGAGGATGGGAAGAGAAAAAACATTCATAGAGTAAGAGGCTTATATTGTACAGCTACCTCAAAAATAAGAGCTCAGTTGAAAGAACATCTTCTTCTACCCAAGACTGGCTGTAAATGTACAACTGTTTCATTTTTCTTCTGTGAATTTGCTTTGATGTCCTTAACAGGCTTTGAAGAACTTCTCCTAAATGCAGAAAATGATTTAAAAAGGAGTGGATTCCAAATGAATTCCCTTATGCTGAGTTCTTTGGAGTTGTTTTGAGGGCTAAAACATATGTGGGAAGGGGATCTAGAAACTGAGCTTGATGAAGTTCTGGAATGCACTTTGTTCCAAATCAATACCCATTCATGAATTCTATTTGAAGACCATCTACTGAAGGTACCATTCTCGAGTAGGACTAATATATTTATAACAGACTTAATTACCATTGCTGGTGATGATGTAGAATGTCTTGTACCTAGATGCATTTTTCTTGGTTTTGCCCAATAGCTGAAAAGTTTTGGGTGGACATTTTTGAGGAGATTAATTGTTGAGGAGAATATCATCATTACTCCAATAATCAGCTCGTATCATTATTCATTAATGACCTAAAATAATTGAAACATAAAACATTTGCATTTTTATGTGCACTGCATCAAAAATGGGAAGAGCTCTATATTCTAACACTAGATGGTTAGCATCCATGCTGTTGGAATTTGACAGTCATACAAAAATGGACTGCTCAAATGCATTCACAGATGAACGTTAATGCAACTAATATTTTTTATGGTATTGGCTCCTGTTCATTGAATATGCTGAATGTAATTAAGTAAGTGTCTGTCCACCTAAGACTCATGTTAACTTGAGAAATTGTGTTTCCCACTTTCTCATGCCATATTTTTGTCTCCATTGTTGGTGGTTGTCACTCTATTTTGTCCACTCTATCTTGTCCACAGGTGTATTCTGCTGTTCACTTTTTTTCTTTCACTGAATTTTTTCTTTGTTATTATAAATAAAATGTTTTTTTTTTAAAAAAAGCACTAGCCTTAAACACCCTAATCTCTTTGGGAGTTCTAGCACCAAGTGAGCCCATGATTCCTTCACTTCTCTGGCCTGAGAAAGTCACATTGCCTTCTTCAGACTCAGATATCTTAGACTGAACCCAGATTCGCCTGCAGCTGCTTGATTTAGTAGCTGCTAAGACAGTCTACAATCTCTGTAGGGTGGATTGGAACCAACTATTGAGAATAAGCCACGTAAGGTTGTATTTGCTGGCTGCTGAAGTGGCACTGAAGCCTGGCTTCTCTAGTTTCTGGTTTAAATTTACTTGGAAGTATCTAGGGTGCTACCTCTTTGTTTTGCTTCACTGGAATTTGGCCCCATCTTTTTTCCACACCATGCATAATTTTATAACCTCTGTCATTTCTCCTAGTACTTAGCTTTCATTTAAGCTAAACAGCTTCATATACTTAAGCTTTTCTTATAGGAAAATCACTCTAGATTGGTTGCCTTCTTATAATTGTCTTCTTATGCACCTTTCCCAGTTCTACAATATCCTTTTGGATGATGTTGCCATTCTCCAGTCCTCTGGTGGAGGCTGATCTTAAAGACATGTTACATTTCAGAACAACAATTTCATATTTGAGTTCGTTAAGAACTGTCAGATTTTGTCAGTAACTAGTAATTTGTTTCTTTGGAATTTGTCAGTAAGAACTAGAACTCCTGTTCTTGTCGCCACTGTTTGCCTCAGCTCTTGGAAACACCATTTCAGGTACAGGGGTCTGTCATTTATTCTGTTTTCTCCACTGAGAATAAATGACAGACCCCTGTACCTGACAGGAATTCAGAGCCTCCCTACAATCATTCCATTTGCCTTTACTCCTAATTAAACCCCACTGTCTAACAATTCAATTGCTTCCTTCATTGGATTCCTGTTCCTCATACATTCAGACTTTTATTCTCTTTTATTTAGTTAGTTTTCCTTTCATGATGCTGTTTAGTGATATGTTCCTCAAAACCCTTTCCTGCATCTGTGATTGTTTCCTTGAATTTCTTATTCATCTTGCTTGATCTGGATGTGTAGTTTCTAATGATAGCTTTTTTCCCTCTTGCAACAGTATTGTTCATACTGCTGGTTGATCAGCCTAGTGACTTTTGGACTTTGTATTACCTTTTTGGACCTGTGGTATACCTTCTAGCTGGACTTCTATTATTAGCAACCCTCAAACACTGAGTAACCCACAAAAATTTTGGACAGAGCTGTTCCTCTTCGACTTTGGTTTTCAGTTTTAAGCAATTAGGATAGAGCTTCAGTCTCATTCCTGGGAGGTGGTGAAATGTCTGTATGTTTTGCAATGTGTGTATGACACCTCTTAGAAAGATTAGCTAAGTGTACCTAACTTTCCCAACAAATACTTAGCATGTTTTTTTCCAACCTTTCCAGTAAAACACAGCATGGGCAGTGACTCACAAACTAAAAACAATTTAAACAGTAAACACCATTAAAATATCACAGAAGCAAAAGTATTGCAAATGGCCAGATTGAAAAGATATGTCTTCACACCCTTCCTTAAAAGCACTGACAGTGAGAACAGATTGCAAATTTGAGGAGAGTGCATTCCACAGTCTGAGAGCAACAACAAAGGCTCTTTTCCTCATGCCCGGTAAGCATGTAACACTTGGAAGTCTCCCATCAGTTACTGTTTGTTCTGTTCCATGTGTCTTGGCTCTGCTTGTGCAAAGTAAAATGTGTCATGAATGTTGGCTAGCAGAGGCACTAAGTGGCATATGATGAAGTTCTTGGTGTTGATCAACAAATGTGGCTATGCTCCTGGTGCATTGTAGGTGTTTGGGTGCTATTCTGTGGAATTGCCAGCCTTTGGTCGCTCACTTTTTAATTCTTTTCCCTGTCTGTAGCAGGGAAAAGAATGGTATGGACCTCTTCGTTGGACTGCAAGTTCCAGCAACCCTACCCAGTTAAGCCAATGCTGAGAAATGCTGTGTGTTATGGTGCAATAATAATTGGAGTACTGTGTGATTCCTACCACTGGCTTGGATAATATTGTTTCCAGATCATCTTCATTCCCATCCTGCTCCCCCGACCCCATCCAGATTTATAACTATTTTGTTGTCAGAGAAACATGGGATACTATTCAGAAGAAATTGCTCACTGATTGTCCAGCTGAGATTAACAGAAAATAAAAGGACTGAATTTACAAACAATGAAAAAATAATTTGAAGTTCCTTTTGGTAAATGACACTTTATCATGAGTAGAAACTATAGAATGATTTTGGGGATAACAAAACAAATTTCTAGTTTGTCTAGATCGCATTTAACATTTTATGACATGTTTGTTTCAGTTTCACTTCTTGTCCATTAGTAATGTTAATTGGTTCTGGTCTCCCTGCAATTGCCTGAGTTTGTGAGGACTTTCTGTGGAATGGATATTTACCTTGTGTCTCATGTGTGAGAGACACTGGTACAAATTATTAGTTGTGGTTTGTTAAGTCAATATATGGCTTTGTCATATTCCAAGGTAAAAAGGAAGAAACTCTGTGCTCACAGACATTTGACTACTGACAGTCCCCCCTCCCTTTTGGAGACAGAGGCATGTATAAGACATTAAGGCTTTCTATTCTTGGGTATTGTCTCACTGTCACATCCAACCACTTTTTTGGTTTTTTGTCTTAGTGCCTTTTTTCTGCAGTTCCAGCTGCAAAATTGGAGAGGTTCTCTAATGGAGGAAAATACAGACACACAGACAGAAACATATATGCATGAGTAGAAATGAGCAAGTTCTCCACTACTTCCGTTGATTGGTCTACAAATTATATGAGTATTTTGTTTTAAAGGAATAATTTAGATTGCTGTCCAAACCAATCTGATGATCAGATTCCCTCAAACACCCACTTAAAAACTCTGGCACTGTTTGGAGCATCCGTGGTAGGCTGGGAAAGATGGAGGCCTGCCAATTTCCTGCAGCATTCTGGGCAAAATGACCTGATTAACTATAGAGATGTATCCTTCTCAAGGTTACTATAATGGCACAGCTGTTGTCTTCATAAGAGAGGGGTTGCAAATTGAAAGATGAGAAGGGAAACTATTTAGGAGAAGAGAGGTTTTGGGAAGCTTTGAGGAAATTTTACCATTTTATTTTGGCTTAGATTTAACGTGACCTGGAGAAGAACTGGAGGCTTATAAAGTTATTTCTTCATAGGCCTCTGAAGTTTGAGCTTTATGAGCTCTACTGGCATCTCTATAAGTCACACACACACCCTGCAGATGTCTGAGTCTCTTTGAGTGCTTAGCATAGCCATCCTGAGAGGGGTCCATGCTGTTTCAGTAGTGTTTGCTGTGGGTTTTTCTATAGTTTTTGCAAAGTAGTGAATTTTAAATGAGGTTGAAATCTTTCCACATTGATTTTATGACAAAAGTACTATCAGTATGAAACTAATGCTCTGCATATCTCAGTATATTTCCAGAATTCTACTGTTGCATATGTCAGTATATTCAGTATTGGTATTATTTTGCTTTCAGATGACCTTGAATAAGAATCATAAGCTATTTGAATTGATGTTCTTAATTTATGCAAGTGTTGTCCTGTTTGTGTTAGTGGAATTTCTTTTACTACTTATGGAGATCTGGCACAAAAATTTAAGGGCAGGCTGGGCAGCTCTACTCTTAGCAAGTTCATTAGAAGTAAAACAGATCAGTATTGTGACAAACCAGATCAAGTCATCATAGCAAAAGTCTCAAAATGGACTGTAATTGTAAAGTCTGTAATTGTAAAGGAAGGAATGGCATGTGAAGGCAGGGAGAAATACCACTTTTTATTTTCTGTCATTCAGACTGTGATTCCACTGAAGTATCTCAAGTTACCTTCACTAGCCAGCTGTCTTGGTGTTGCAGAGAACAGAAAATTAGTGTCTCTTTGGTGTCTGCTCTGCAGGAAGTCACAGTTAGACAGCCACAGTGCTCAACACCAAGTGTTTAACTATATTTTTTAAGTTGTGCTGTGCATTCATGCATTCTGCCTTTTTTCACTCTTGTACATCATGTTGTCTCAAATCTGTCAACCTTCAAGTTCTCCTAGAAAGGTGTTAAATAATTTACCATGACAGTGTCTTCTTTTCATTTTCTTTGCTTGTTCCCCCTTTCCCTATACTCCCCAATTCTACTTTCACAGCCTAGATATAGTGGAACTACTTTTATACTGGAAAACAGAGACATCCTTAAATGTGAAATTCATTTCCAGATAAACCAACCACTTGCTCCATCCATCAGATAAACAGGACTGCAAACATTCTATCAGCTTTGTTTACTATGCAGTTGAAACATTTGTTGGATAGAGTCTGTGTCATCACATCTCAGTCAATCTGTGTCAGAGGCTTCTGCATCACCATACTTTATAACAATAAGATACACTCCCATAGCAGGCATTGTTCATACAAATCTTCCACCAGACTTAGTGCTGACAATGAGAATTCATGGTAAATTTCATACATTCCTTTATTCTAGCTGAACTATTGCCTGTGGGAGCCTCGAAGTGAGTCACCTGAAGCATAGATGGTTTCTATGATATGCTGAGAAATCTTGGGCATTAGGCTATTATCTATGTAGAATAATGACTGAGTGGGGGAGAATAGGCTAGTCTCATTGATGAAAATGCTATGCTTTAAAAAGTATGAAAACTGTTGGGGAAAATTAAAAAAAAATATGAATATTGAGAGACCTTGGTAATGAGACTCTCAATCAGCAGAGTATTTTAGTAATTGCACAAAACGGAAGTTGAACAGATCACCAGTCCCACTTCTTTAACTACACCCCAAACACACTTAATCTAGCTCAAAATAAGCACAAAAACCGTTTGGTTAAAAATATAAAAGAGTTTACTCACAAAAGCTTGTGCATAGTCTACACAGGTTCAATTCTTGAAGTAGGTAGGAAGAAAAATAAGCACTCACATGCTTGCTGCAAAATGATCTCTGTTAAGAGACTCAGAGCATGCTTTCAGGACGAAATGGCGAAGACAAAAGGGAAAGACAAAATGGCCGGAGAACCTTTTTCAAAAGAACAAGAGAATGCTGGAGGAAGAGGTGTTAACCAACAAACAGGAAGTTTTCTCTCTAGGCTCTCTCTCTAGGCTTAACAATAGACATGCAAACAAACTAGCTATTCAATTAGGCATGCAAAGGTTGCCACTCCCAACAAAAACTCCTAACTATTTTTGCCATGGACCGTTGCAGATAAGTTTAATCTCCACAATGTCTTGAAAAGTTCATTGTGATCTTATTTAACGTATAAACATAAATATGAGAAGATATCTATAGGTGAATTTCCACCGTTTGTTTGTTTTTGTTTTTTTGTAATTGCTCTCTTAGTAATGTAGTCAAGAATTGAAAAGTTTTTGATTTGGCCTAAGATAGTTTTGGTGTTACAGAGTATATAGGATAATGTCCTTTACTTAAAATAAATCAGTGTCAGACCTCAGCCATTCTTTCTCTGCAAGGACATTACAATTAGCATTTTCATTATTCAGTTTCCAGATGATATAGGCTGCTGGCGCCTTATGGCCTGAGTGTATAAAACAGGCTCATCAGCTTCATAGGTTTTTCTGGGAGACAAAAACTTAATACCTACCAGCTCTAGCACTGTCTGTACCCACTGACTGTTCCAATTTGGCAGAGACAGTCCTGAATAATTCTGTGTTGTCCTATTATTTAAGTGGTTTTAAAAATGTCCCAATTTCTTTCTTTCTCTCACTCCTTTTTTGTCCTCAGCTCACTTCTGTTGCTGCAAACTGAGGTCAAAATAGAAAAGTAGACTGCACTCAAATAACTCCATGTGAGGAGAGAAAAGGGGTGGAATCTTGCTCCAGTAAGCTCAGGTTGAAAGCATACTGCTGCAGCCTCTCCTAGTTTGTGTTTTCTTCCTTATGAGTAACTTTTACCATCTTGAGCAACTGTGTTGCTTGGCTACATGTGTCCTGATTTTCATTCTGTGAAATTTTGGAGGTATGATTATCTCAATAAAATAAGATTTGGTTGTTTGTTTTTAGTGCTAAGTTTGACCTTCTTCAAATGTGGATAATGGATACTGTACTGTATAGTTGGTACCTGGGCAGAAATCAGAAAATGAAACAAACAGAAACAACAAAAATCAGAGGGCCATGAGTATACAAAATGATGAGAAATAGGGACAATTTTCTAAATCAGATAATTGCAGTTTTGCACTGTTAATCTTCTGTTACAGCATATTCATGCCATGTATGAGATGCACCTTTTACTATCTGTAGTATTACAAGTATTTTTTCAGAGAACCATACAACCATAAAGTTGGAAGAGACTGAAGTGCCATCCAGTTCAACCCTCTGCCATGCAACGATACACAATCAGAACAGTCCTGACAGATGGCCATCAAGCCTCTGTTTAAAAATCTCCAAAGAAGGATATTCCACCACACTCTGAGGCAATATATTCCACTGTGGAACAGCTCTTACCATCAGGAAATTCTTCCTACTGTTTAGATGGAATCTCTTTTCCTGTAGGTTGCTCCTTGTTCTTGTCTCTTTGCTCTTTGTCCATTGTTCCTTGTTCTTGTCTCTAGAGTAGCAGAAGATGAGCTTGCTCCATGTTCCGTATGACATCCGTTCAGACATTTTAACATGTCTATCATGTAATCTTTTCTCTGGGCTACACATACCCAGCCTCCTAAGCTGCTACATTTTGGTTGCTGTCCTTTGAACGTATCGCAGCTTGTCAGTATCCTTCTTGAATTGTGGTGCCCAGAAGTGGACACAATATTCCAGGTGAGGAATAAAGTGGTATTATCACTTCCTTTGACCTAGACTCTATATTGCTATTGATGCAGCCTAGAATCACACTGGCTTTTTTAGCTGCTGCATCACACCGTTGACGGTCTTCAGTTCAGAACATAGGGATGTTAACGGTCTTCAGTTTGGAACATAGGGATCTGTGGGCAGAGGTGATTAATACCTCTGAGTTGTCATGGACAGATCATTTTCTGGTTAGGGCTGGTATCACAGCTATACCCTACCCCTTTAGGAGTGGAGGACCTATTAAAATGGTCTACTCTTGAAGGCTAATGGATCTTCTGAGATTTCAGGAGTCCTTAGAGGGTTTGAAGGCTGGTGACCCTGATGATTCTGTTGAAGCTCTGGTGAATTAGTGGAATCAAAATCTAACCACGGCTATTGATGCGGTCATCCCCAAATGTCCTCTTTAACCTGTTAGTAGACAGGCTCCCTCGTATATAGAGACCCTCAGGGAGCTCAAACAGGAAGGACAACTATTACAGCACAGATGGCAGAAAACTCAAGTTTTATGTGACAAAACACAATTTAGAGAACATCTTTGTTCCTATAGAGTGGCAATATGTGCAATAAAGAAAATTTTCTTCTCGGCACATATTGCATCTGCGAATTCACATCCAGCTGAGCTATTCAGGGTGGTGAGAGGTCTAACCCAGGCACCTTCCCTCTTGAACCTGATTTTAGAGTCTTCAATAGCTTGCTGTGATGCTTTTAATGATTATTTTGCAGATAAAATCCTTGGCATAATCTCTTGCAGCTTAGATGCCATTGTTGGAGCAGAAGTTGACACTGAGGTGTCCAGCAGCTCTGTCAGTGAGATTATACTGGATTAGTTTCAATTGGTGAGTACAGCTGATGTGGACAAGCTGCTGGGGCAAGTAAGGAAGATGACTTGCTTTGTCTGTCCTTGCCCTGTCCATCTTGACTGGTCATCAAGGGAGGAGATGCAATTAGACTTCAAATAAAACATATTATTAATGCATCTATACTTAGACCATTCCTGAAAAAGTCCTCCTGAGATACCCTGGACTTTAAGAATTATAGACCAGCTTCTAACCTTCTTTTTTTTGGGCAAGATGATCAAGAAGGCAGTTACCTTCCTGCTCTATGCAGTCTTGAATGAGACACACTTCCTTGACTCATTTCAAATTGGCTTCAGAGCAGGATATGGAGTTGAGGCTGCTATAGTCGCCTTAGTGGATGTATAGACAGGGGGAGTGTGTCTCTGTTGATGCTTTTTGGACCTCTCAGTGGCATTCGATACCATTGATCGTGGTATCCTTCTGGACTGCCTGGTAGGGTTGGGAATCGGAGGTACTGTGTTGCAGTGGTTCCAGTCTTACCTCTCAGGCAGGTTCCAAATGGTGGTGTTTGGGTATAGCTGCTCCTCAAATAAGCAGTTTTTATATGGCATACCACAAAGTGCCATTCTATTCCCAATGCTTTTTAACATCTATATGAAACTGTTGGGAGAGATCAGCTGGAGGCATGGGGTGGGGTGCTACCAGTACCCTGATGACACCAAAATATACTTCTCCATGCCTTCAAAAACAATTTCTGCAAAGGATAGCGTGTCTCCTCTGAATGAATGCTGGAAAGAAGTAATGGACTGGATGAAGAAAAATTGAAACTGAATCCAGACAAGACAGAGGTGCTTACTATTAAGGGTTCTAATCTGTCATTGTAGGTGTGTCAACCAGTCCTGGATGGGGTTACACTCCCCCTGAAACACTGTGTTTGCAGCTTAGGAGTGCTCCTGGATCTGTCCCTCTAAACGTCTGCTCAGATAGACGTAACGGTCAGGAATGCTTATTATCAGTTTTGAGTGATACGCCAGCTGCTTCCTTTCCTAGAATTAGATGACCTAAAGGTGGTAGTGCATGCGCTGGTAGCCTCAGGGTTGGACTTCTGTAATGCACTTTACATTGGGCTGCCTTTGTACCAAGTTCAGAAACTCCAGCTGGTCCAAAATATGGCAACCAAATTGATTACAGATACAATGAGGTGTGGACATATCACACTGATATTAAAATCACTGCACTGGCTGCCAATTAGTTTCCAAACAAAGTACAAAGTGTTGGTTATTACCTTTAAAGCCCTACATGGTTTGGATCCAAGTTATCTGCATGATTGCCTCCTCCCGTACAATCTGCCCCATACACTCAAGGCCTCTGGAGGCCATTACTTAAACTGGCCAGGACTAGACTGGCAACAGTCACCCAAAGGACCTTCCCATCAGCTGCCTCTAGACTGCAGAATGACATGCCGGAAGAGATTCGACAGCCAAAAATGTTGTCTGAATTCAAAAAAGTTCTAAAGACCTATCTCTTCCAACAGGACTTAGTTATATTTGTATTTTTAATTGTACTTTTAATTATGATGCATTTTAATTGTGGTATATTTGTATTTTAAATGGTCTGTGTTTCAGTGTGTTTTGACCATTATTTGTTTTTAGTTGTTATCTGTGCTGTATTGTGCCTTGAGCCTTCTGAGAAAGGGGGGTAACAAATAAAATTTATTTATTTATTTATTTACGTACGTTCAGGTTGTGGTATACTAAGAATTCTGGATCCCTTTCACATGTACTGTGGTCAAGCTCACTGTTGCCCATCCTATTATCTGTGCATCTCATTTTTTCTGCTTGAGTGTAATACCTTACCTCATTAGCTTTGTTAGTTTTGGCCCTGCTCTATAATTTACTAAGGTCATTTTTAATTCTGATCCTATCTTCTGGAGTTTTAGCTGCTGCTCATTGTTGTTGTGTGCCTTCAAGTCATTTCTGACTTATGGTGACCCTATTACAGGGTGTTCTGGGGCTGAGAGTGTGTGATGCACCTAGGTAACCCAGTGGGTTTCCATGGCTGAACAGGGAATCAAACCTTGTCTCCAAGGTTGTAGTCCAGCACTCAGATCCATTTTAATTTGGTGTCATTTGTGAATCTGATAAACATGCTCTCTGTTTTAGTATCCAAGTCATTTATAAAGATGTTGAATAATACTGGGCCCAAAACAGAACCCTGTGCACCCCACTAGTCAATTCTCTCCAGGATGGAGAGGAGCCATTGGTGAGTACCCTTTGGGTTCAGATGGTCAACCAATTACAAATCCACCTAACAGTAGCATTATTAATTTTGTTAAGTTTGCCCATATTTTTCTAGCTTGTATGCAAAAATATCATGGGGAACTTGTCAAATGCCTTACTGAAATCAAGCATACTACATCCACAACATTCCCTTCATCTACCAAGCTTGTAACTCGATCAAAAAGGTAAGACTAGTATGGACTGATTTGTTTTTGAGAAACCTATGTTGACTTTTAGTGATCATCACATTCCTTAGTGCTTAGACACTGACCAGTGATCTGCTCAAGAATTTTCCTTGGTATTCATGTCAGGCTGACTGATTGGTGATTGTTTAGGTCCTCTTCCCCCCCTTTTTTTTTTGAAGATGGGGATGACATTTGCCCTCCTCTGCTGAGACTTTTCCTGTTCTCCAGGACTTCTCAAAGACTGTTGCTAGTGGTTCTGAGATTACTTCTGACAGTTTTTTAAATACTTTCACATGTAATTCTTCTGGCCCTGGAGCCTTGAATTCATTTAAAGTAGCCAGGTATTCCTGTACTATCTCTTTACTCATTCTATGCTGCATTGCCCCTGCTGCATCATCTCCTCCATTTTCCTGACATCAAACAGTGCTTTCCTTTTCGGAGAAGACCAAGACAAAAGAAAGTGTTGAGTAGTTCTGCCTTTTCTTTATCCCCATTAGCATTTTGCCATCTTCTCTACATAGTGGTCCTACCATTGTTCTTCCTTTTGCTGTGGACATAACCAGAAAAGCCCCTTTCAGCCTTAGAAAATTCTGTGATAGGTTCGCTGTAGGGTCATCATAAGTCAGAAATGATTTGAAGGCACACGACTGCAACAGCAAGCCTGAGCTCATTCTGCACTTTAGGTTTTCTGACTTTCACCCTACATGTGGTGACTATTTGTTTGTATTACTCTTTGGTGATTTCCTCTTTTTTCCATTTCTTGTACATGTCTTTTTAAAATCTTAGCTTAGTTGAAAGCTCTTTAGACTCCCCTGCAAAATGCCTGTTGGCCTCACCCCCAATAGCTGCATTCCTGCATTTGCTGATCTCCAGGGACTAAGGCTGCAGTTATATAGAGTGATAGTGTCTGCCAGCTTCTTGTAACCAAGTCTTTGATTCAGTTTCTCTGGGCCTAAATACAGTAGAATACTAATGAGCACACAGTCAAGCTGCCACTCAGCTCACACAAGCAGTCTTAATCCAACAGACACAAGCTCACAAAACCCGATAAAACAGTGGAGCCCTAATGAGCAGACACACAACCCTCTTCCCATCTCACACAAGCAAGCTCACAGAAACAAGCAACCTTATTCCAATACACACAATAGCCTTAGCACAACACACTCTCCTCAAAGACTCTCTGGGGCTGGAGAGGTTTCACCCAACAGATGGAAGCTCTCTTTATGCTGTCTCTTCCACCATGCCTACATAAAACACCTGTTGGCCATGTGCCTGTTAGCTGAGCTCTTGTTCAGTTGTTTGGTATTTAAGATGTTGAAGATATTTTTCTAACAATTTCAACTGTCTTTCTCTCTATAAACATGCGCACACACCCCATATAAACCATACATGTGCTTCTGGCTGATAATGACAGTTTTTTACTACAATATATGTAAGAAAAAAGAAATCACCTTTGCTTTTCTTGCATTATTTTTCCTTTTCCTATCTCAGTAGGACATAGACAATCTTTATAATTTGTTCCTTACCATTAAAATCCCTGAAGAAGTTACATCTATATTGTGTGCAGCAGCACTGCAAAGATGGAGAGAAACAAAGCGCTCTCACAATGAAGCATGAGTCAAAGAAAAACTGCTTGGGAAAATAAGTCAGCCCGGAAGGTCCATCAGCAGCTTTGACCCTAAGGCAGTCCCAGAGGTAATTGTGAAGATGTCAACTGTTTTGGAGCCTGTACACATTTTGCTAGAGATGTAGCTTAGGAAGCCTCTAGAGGGACAACTGCTGTTGCTGCTACAGAAGTATTTTCCAGGTGTTAATTCTGTAAAAAAGAAAAGTCCATTAAAGCAATCAGAGAATGTTCCCAAACAAGATATTCAGTGTGTAGGCTTTTACCAATTTCCCTTGTGACTATCAACATATTTCAAAAGTGTAAGTTCCAGATTCCAATATATTCTGATCATGTGAAGCATTCACGTAAACTTTTTGTGTGAAGCGTTCATGTGAACTTGTTTTCTTTAATCATTGTTTCCAAGTTTGGTGACCAGTAAGATATAGAGTTAAGTTAGACCATACATACCAGTATTATATCATTATCCCACACCTCTTTGTGTGTGAAAGAAATACTGTGTAAACCCCAAAATTCTGTATAGTAATAGGATTTTTCACACACTGCAATGTTATTCTGGATTCCAACATGAGTGTCCTTTGCTTTCAAGAACAACTAGAAAAAGGAGCTATTCCCTTACATGGTAGTAACGGCTGCTCAGAAATACCTGTGCTTTGGTCTACAAAGCTCTAATTTTAGCTAGAAATGCTCTGTGCTCTTCAACCTCTTTTTAGAATATAACCTGAATGTCAGGACAAGTGGAGAATTCATTCTGGGAGAATGTGGCTGAAAGCAGACAACCTACATACCATGGGATAAATGCCATGCAATGACTTGGTTATCTTCGTTAATACAAATACTGCGTATTTGTCTTTTGCTATACTTTTATAGTCAGGGATGGTGAAAGTGCAGCCCTAAAGGCTATTCTTGTGTCCTATAATATGCAAAAAATATTTTTGATTAAAAAAAAACAAACTCTCCCAAGCCCCCTAAGAAACATGGGGGTATTTTTCCCCATTCTTTGAAACAAGACTGTACTATTTTTAAAAGAGAGCCTTTTTTCAACAGGAAATGATCTGGAAATTGACCTCCTGGTCACTTCTTCTTTTGAAAAGGTGCCTAAAATGGCCTAGGATATATAATAAAAATCACTCACAAGTGTCCTGCAGAATCTGTGGAGCCCACTAATGCTGGAGAGTTGCTTACTTCTGCTTTAGTGGGTTCTAAAGTTTGGCACTTGGCCACATTTCCCAGATGTTTGGATGGTCATGTGTGTTAGTGAGCCATTATCATCAACAGTGGAGTCTGCCCCAAGGTTTAGCTTCATGCCTAGAGACATCTTCTAAGGGCTTTACTCCCTACACTGTTATAGTGCTATTATTCCACTTTCATCATCCTGTGGAATTATGGAGTTTGTAGTTTACTGAGGCCAACAAGCGCTGTGGCTGAGAATTCTAAATGCCCTTCCCTAAGCTGCAAATCCCAAGATTCCGTAGGATGTTGAAAGTGGAATAATAGCACTAGCACAGTGTAGTGCGGAAATGGCTTAAGACAAAACTTGTCCTTCTGCTTTTTCTTCATGACTTTTTAAAAAAGATCTCGCAGTACCAAGTGCTGTTTGTCCTTGATAGATTTAAATACTTTGTAAGTACTTTGTAAGTCTTTTTAAAGAAAATGTAGTACCTGCTGGGTGATCTCTGATTTTAATGTACAAGGTGAACATTTGGAGGGAAGGCATTCTACTCTTTTTCTATTTAATATTATAAGCCCAAAATGACTTGAAGGCATACATAATAAGTAAACACTGCAAAAAAGAGAAAAGGTTATCTTTATCAATGTCAGACAAAAACAGAGTAAAAAGTGAAAACAGGTAAAATTAATATTAACATTCTTTTTGAGCATGTTCTAACAAGAAGAGAGAAAGCCAATTCTAATTATTAACAAAACAAGTAATACCAGTTAATAACAAAACATCTGTGTGCTCACTTTGCTTGCATTTTCTAAATTAACCCCAGGCTACTCTTACTGAGGCCCTGGACAATAGTTAGCTAAATATAGATCAACCTGGCAACTACTCACTACCATATTCTTTGGAGAATCTAATATGTCAGGAATGTTTAGGAGAACAAAGAATGATCACATGAAGTAGAACATGTGGGATCAAGTAGGCTTTGGATGTGTACAGGTGAGGGAGCTAAACCGGCACCAGATTATCTAAATGACTTGTAACTCAAATTTAAGAGGAGCAGTAGGCCCCTTAGAGCATAAAGGCAGAACCATCTAAAGGTTTTATGGGCCTAGGACAGACAAATATCTCTTTCAAGGACCCAACTATGTGAGAGGCTTTGGTGACCAACATGGCAACATTAGGAGAGAGGCTAATGGGAAACAAGGAGTTTAAGATGGATGACCCAGTCAAATTGCCTCAATTCCCCTTCCTTCCTTCCTTCCTTCCTTCCTTCCTTCCTTCCTTCCTTCCTTCCTTCCTTCCTTCCTTCCACAGTAGGAGATAATTAATTCTTCCTGATAACTCCCAAACTTGGGAGGCTTTTTATAGAAGTTTCTCCTGATTTGTCTGATGGACCTATAGTTCTCTTCTTGGAAAAACTGATCAGATAGTATAGTAAGCAAGGAACTTGTATCTTATCCAAGATTGCCTATTTGACTTTCCTTATCCTTGAATAAACTGAAAAATCTGGATTGGAATTATACAAGTATTGCTGAACACAACATCTTACAGGAAAAGGGACCATTTATGTTCAAATGTTTAAAATGCTTAAAGGAATTTCAGAACTGTGTCTGAATGCATTGGTTTTGTAACGAGCTTGATAATCAGTTGATCAGGATGAGAATGGCACTATGTTCTGATAACTTGCTTAATTCCTTGTACTCCCCCTCCCTGCAGTTGTTACAGGGTAAGAGCAAGAGGGATGTATTCTCTTGTCACTAAATGTTTCAGGTCGCTTAGAGCATTCTGTGTTGATCTTTAATGCAGTCATTGTCTGGTAATTTCCCCAGGCTGTTGTCCTCTATTGCATTCTGTGATACTGTATGCTGTAAAAGACAAAACTTTTCTTGTTGCTATAGATTGGTAGGCAACTGACACTTTTTAATGAAATGTTACTAAGTACTATAATAAATGGACCATAACAGTTTAATGAATAAAAACTAATTATAAATTTTATTCCTCAGGGGAAAGGAGTAATTTAGAATATTTAGAAACAAATCAAACTTGGAATATCTTTTTCTTTATGTAGTCTAACTGCTTGAAGAAAAATTGCTATCTTGGCTGCCTGGGGGTACTTGAGCCTTACTTGAGCCATTCTTATATAGTCAGATTCGTCTGTCATTTTGGTAGCGGTGGTTTTCCATAGCAACATCCAACTGTCTTTGCACACTTAGCTGTCTGCAGTCACTGAAGTGTGCCTCTTCTGCTTTCCACAGCTTGGTTTAAGAACATACATACCTGAATATTGCATTTTTTTAGCACTCTGCTTTAATCTGTATTTGGAACTTAAGTATTTTTGAGTATCTTTCTTCTTATACTACAATAATACTGAGTCAGTGCAGATTTGGGAAGTGAGGAAGAATAACAAATGTCAAGGGGAAGCTGACATTCTGTCTTCAATTCACCGAAGTCAGCATTTATTTCCTGCTACCACCCAAAGCATAAATGGTTACACTCAACTTTTTGGCTTTTTTCAATCTGTGCCTTTTGGATGCTCTTGTGTGAAGCCTGCGAAACAGCAGCAGCAACAACAACAGCAATGAGATAAGACCCATCTATTAATCCCACACAATTCAGATAGGAGAGTTGTTATAGTCTCCACCCTGTCTCCTGCTCTTGAATAGAGGAGGAGCAATTCCAAATTCTATTAGCTGTCATCACCCACTAATGTTCTGTTTCCCAAGATTCAGTGACTTAGGGCATGGTCACTGAGGGGTTGAACTTGCCTCTTTTATGCTTCTGAATTTGCAGAAACTCTCCAACCCCATCCCATGGGAGATGAAAATCTTATCTATCCATCCATCTATACACACACACACAAATTGAGCAGGACATATGAAGACAGAGTGGGAAAGAGGAGATTTTATAAGGGGAGATTTGATTCTATGCAAGCAGTTTTACATTAGCAAAAGAATATCTTTTGTACATGAAGGAACCTTCCTTCAGGCATTATTTAGAAACAATTACAAAGTTACAAAAACAGTCTAAGTCATGTTCAGCTGTGGTTAGAAAGAAAACTTAAGTTCTAACACAACTAGCTGTACATTCTATTCTACTTACAATATCAGTGGTGTTCTGGGTCTTTGTATGGTTGTAGGAAACTAGTAATCTGGATTTCATTGTTCAGTTTATGACCAAGCTTCCCTAGAGATGGTGAAGTAGGCAGCACCTCTCCTACTGCTCCATCAACCCCAACATCTATGAAAGTCTCAAAAGTCTCTCTTGTACTTCATGGCACTTTGGTTTATAACAAAACATCTCATCTTGGAAGTATCTCAGAGCTTTCACACTTCTCACAAGCTAATCATCCACATTTGAGCAATTGTCTCTCATGATCTCTCTCATTTGTATGTGACATTGACCCCAGTCAAGGTAGCCTAACCCATCATTAACCCTTTGTTTATCTGGAGGAGAGCCAACACCTCTCAGTTGTGTTGCTCGGATAATGAGAGAGTCCATTATCACAAGAGTGCAGTGGATTTTATGTCTCACTGTGGATAGGGATATGTCTGCCTTGCCTTCAGAAAGTTCTTAAAGAGAAAAGACAGTGAATAAGACAACAAATTAAAAAAATATGTAGGTCTTTTCTTCTGTATGAATTTTTATACTATTAAATGAGTGACAAGAAGGTATTCTTCACCACTAGGAGGTTCCCTTCTCAGAGAAGTCATTCACCAAGGACAAATAGTTTCTTTTTCTTCTGTGGATTCTGCTTTGTTTTCAAACCTATGCCAGTAAAAGACATTTTGTTGCATGAAAGAGAGATAAAATGCTCCACCACTAGGTCCAAGGGTTTTTAAAAACTGTTTTCTGTTGTCTGCCCCCTTGCTTTCTGAAGCAGATTGTTTCACGCAGTTGCATGGCAAAGTTGGCTGGTCTGCAGGGTGACTGGGTTTCATCAAGCTCCCAGTTATACTGTAGATGTGTTCCTTTTGCTATGCCTCCCCAATCTTAGCCAGAAGCATGTAGGTGCATGAGACCTCTGGCACTGCAAGCATTTCCTGGTGGCTCAGAATTAAATGCAATTGCTAGTCTCACCTAGAGTTAGATCCACTGAATCAATAGGAACTTGGCAAGCTACCACATAACATGAATTCCACTAACTCCATGGCAGTACTCTAGTTGGAACTAACAACTGGATTTTGTTCTCAGTTTTCCCAGTAGATGTGCCATTACTGCCCCAGGTGAGGAGAAAAAATATATCTGAACATTGTTGCTCCTTCTTGATCCCAGGGTTAAAGAAGATGATAGTAGCATTAGAGCAGTACCTTGGACTAGAAAGAAGGAATCAGCAGACACCCACTCCTCTAACTGTTACAGCTGTTGGATTGGCACTGTTTGTGCCATTAGGAGCCAGTCACACATTGTACCTGGGACTGATGTCTTATAATGGTGGCTACAATTTTATTTTTTAAAATCTGCACCCAGAAGTTACCTTTTTCTAATGTTTTCAGACTATTTGCTATTTGTTGGATGAAGGTAAGGAGGAAGATTTCCATCTCGGGTTTTTCTGCTAAGCTTCTGTGGAACTATAGGCTATGGAATGCACAATTTTATGTGGTCCAAATACTAGTTGAACTAGACTTGCAGCATCCAAGGGTGCTTGCTCTTCTTAATTTTACACTAATCTCTCAGGCTGTGGGATTTTTACATCTTCATATCAGTATTGGTTAACTGTCCCTAAATACAGATAAGCATTTATTTCTGCCTGTTTCAGTGTGTTGCCATCAACATTATTAGAAGGTCAATTTAATAAGATCCCAGTTAATGAGTGAGTAAGTTTGTGTGAAGAGGAAGCACTGGAAACAGTTGAGCATGTTCTGCAATGTGTTCTGTATAAAGACTGCCAAGAACAGTTTATTTTTCCTCTGCTAACAGCCTTTTCTGGAAACTCTTTTGCAAATACAGTTTCCCATTGCCTTAGAGATCCTTTACTCTTTAATTTTCTGAAAGAATGGCCATGGTTGGTTTTTTTTAAAAAAAATTTAATATGCACTAGGAAAAGTAAAGATCCCAATTAATCCCAATTAAGCATTTAATAGCTTTAATTTTTCTTGCTTTTTGTTCCTTTCTAACTTTTGTAGTATACTTTTTGGTCTGTGACCACAATAAAAAAAACCCCTGTAATATTGGAGTTACAGAGCCTGACTCTCAAGTTTTCCTTTCATCCCACTAGAGCAAAGGTCACAATTACAAAAAGATCAAGCACAGCTCCTCAGATGCTGCACATTTTGTTCTCCCTCATCACTCTCTTAGTAGCAGCATGTTTTGCAAGCTTTCCCATTTGAGGCCCACCTCTACTGCTGCACCTACTGGGCAAGAGACGCAAATGCAAAAGGGCTGCATCCCAGAGGAAAGATTGTGGAGATGGAGAAATTCCTTGGAATACTAGTGCATATCCAGCAAATTAGGTACATCCAGGCAGTAGAAGCAGCCCTGTCTTCCTAGGGAGTCACTGGCATCCTTCTGTTTTCTTCATAATTGCAAAAAGTTGAAATGCCAGAAGCTTTATAAATCATCTATTAAGAAATCATCTATTACTATGTTTGACAGAAATAGGCTGTAGTAGGTCCACAGACCTATTTAGAATCCATTGGCTATGTGAAACAAAAAGACTACATTGTCCATACTTCTGTACAGCCAATTGAAGTCATATCAATTGGTTCCCTCCCTTCCAGGACACAGTTTGGCAGATCACGCTGAGTAGCCTGTTTCCCTCAGAAGTTTCCAATGGTAAATGTCGCAGCAGTGACGGAAGCACTGCTACAAGAAGAGTCAGAGAGGCCGAGCTCATGGTCATAAGATTACTCTCAGTTAATCCAAGTGATTAATCCAAATGAAACACCTACCCTTACAGTTAAGTCTATTTTTTTAGTGCAGTTCTATGGTTGTTCCCTTTCTCTTTATTGTAATTGTAGTACGTGAGCCTTATATATCCACCTACCCTCCTACACAATATTTAAATATTAAAAATTAATAGTTGTTTTGGCATTTTCTTCCTGAACGGGCCAATGCAACTATGAATGGAAAGTTTACTCTCCAGTTAGACCAAACCTGCCTGCCATTTATTGGTGGGTAATTCATTACCCTATTTCTGTGTCTCTGTCTTATTATTTATTTATGAATATTTATGAATAGCTTAGATCCGTAGGTTTCAGTATACAGTTGTAATAAAACATGCAGTATATAACATTAAAACATAGGCCTAAATCCTATTAGTCCTTGTCAGGAAAAAATGGGAGTGACAGTCAAAGTAGAGCTGACCCCACTCCTCCAAGCCTGGAGGAAAGAAAACTAACACACATTGCATCTTCAGGCTAAAGCAGAAAAACCTTTATTGCAGGTTGCATGCTCACAGAAGCAAGCAAACCCAGAAGAAGAAAAACAGAACAAAACAGAACCAGAACAGAAACAGAAGCAGAATGAATACAGAGTGATCCCACCCTTTACATATTGTTTTTGGTAAACAGGCAGACATCATGAGTGTCACACAGGAAGACTCAGTACAATTCCCGGGTGAACTGCTAGACACTAAATGCAGACTAAACAAACTACATATCAGCTAAGCTGTTTCTTCCCAGCACACATCTGCAGCTTGTGACCTTGTGCAGCGCAGTTAATCAGTACTGCTCTGAGACTCCTCTGGCAGCTTGGATTTGACTGCCAAGCTCATCATTCTTTAACAGTCCTAACAAGGGTTGGTCTATTGAATTGATTATTGAATAAAGAGTTAACACTTACTTAAAATCCTTTCATTCTATAGGTTTTTTCTAGTTGGTCTTACCATTAAACTAAAGAATGCTACTGACTGTGACATTAACTGTCTTATTTGTTACAATTTTATTTAGTATTGTTTCCCATTGATTAAAGTGCGTTTAATGATTTACTGTTGAATTTTGGTGGAAAGCTATGATGTCAATTTAAAAACAATACTTCTGGAAGATACTCAAGATCACAAAAATGTGTTGAGGTGACATACAGCCCATGGGACACACGTTGTCCACCGTTGGTTTAATCTTTCCATTTAGAAGGAATACATCTATAAGAAATAAATTTTTGGAGAGCAAGTTATAGGGATTGACAGTGCAATCCCTCATATAGAACTCAGGTTTAACTTCCATTAATTTCAGTGGGACTTGTTCCGACATGAGAGCGTATAGCCTTGCAGTTTGACTCATTGAACTCAGTGAAACTTAGTGAGTAAATCTGTAAGTGACTACATTATAGGTACACTGCATTGACATAGAAGTTTTGAGTGTGAACGCTGGAGCTAACTTAGGCCATTTCCCCCTATGCTGTTATAGTGCTATTATTCCACTTTCAACATCCTATGGAAACCTGGGGCTAGTAGTTTACTGAGGCCACAGAATTCTCTGACTGAGAATTCTAAATGCCCGTCCCTAAACTGCAAACCACAGGATTCCATAGGACAGTGAAAGTGGAATAATAGCACTGTAATAGTGTAGTGCAGAAATGACCCTAGTCACAGAGCTACATTTTGGCCAAGATCCAGAGAGACTGCTGTATTGATGAAATTGCTTCCACATCAGAAACAAAAGGGCCATTCCTCCTTGCAGCTCCACTCTGTATACTCAAAGTGTGCTCTGGAGGACTGGGAAAATCCCAGGATTGAGGTGACATCAAGTGCTGGCGGCTGGGAGTAGAAGACAGTTCTGCTGTAATACCAGACCATTAGGATTAGATTTAAGCCATATTCTTATGAGGTTTTAATAAGGCTAATTGTTGAAGTATCTATATTGCACATCACTCATGAAAATAGGCCAGCACTAAGGACAGTATTGCTCAGAACCTGAAATCACTGTAATTTTAAATAAAAACCAGGCGAGTGCATTTTATTACTTTAAAGAAAAGAATGAATTGTAAAACTGGAGATTGCCATGCTGAGTTTCATTTCTTAAGATAGACTGAATTCATATAAAATGAAGAGTTTGAATTAAAAGGAGTATTGGAGAAAACTGCTTTTGAATCAAGTATTTCAAGTGTTACAGATCAGGAGGGGAAAAGTGCAGCCCATGTGACCTGTTTCAATGCAGTGACAGGAAGTGATGCACTGTCACTTCTCATCTCTGTTCTGAAGTAGAAATGAAGGGCTAACATGGTATTTTATCATAATGGGGTATGTGTGTGTGTGTGTGTGTGTGAGAGAGAGAGAGAAGCACATAGGAGTTTGAGAGGTGGAAAATTGGCTCCTACACCGAAGCCCACCCCAGGTGTAGATAGTATAGGAGGGAAAATGAGGGCAATCAGTGCATGTCTTTACAAATGTTAAGTGTGTGTGTATGTGTGTGTGTATTGAGAAGCCAGCGTTTATCTAAGACAAAAATGCACAGCATGGCCTTCAACAAGCATCAAATTGAAACAGATTTGAACTTGAATTATTTTTCTATTGTATTTTAATTTCTGATACCTTGTTTGACAGAGTGACAATGCATTGTAGCATACCTTTGCACAAATGCAAGTAATTTCTTTATAAAAACAGGAGATGATAGTTTCCTTTCTAAAAATAATGTAGCCAAAATGTCTTAGCTGTTCTCTTTGTCTAAAGTAGCAATTATGATCTCTTTGACTTAGCACTTAGTCTACAGAAATACGCAATTGCCATTTAGCTCTATTTGTATTGTACTTGTTGCACACTTTCATAAAATGTATCAGTAGGCTTTTAATTATCCTGCAAATGATTTTATTAAGCATTTTCCTTGCATATTAAACACAAGAGACATTATTTTGAGCCTCCCTTGCCTCATATGAGTACAATGTGTGCAGACACAGAAAAATGAAATTATTTTAGTAAATAAAAATAACCTAAACAGAAGAAATAATTTTGAATAATGGCAAACTGGGTAAGAATTTTGCCATATCCTGTCCGTTTGCTTTATTCACATGTTTGATGGAATGTTTTAAAAAATGTGTCTATTAAAAATAAGCATTGACAGTCTCTAAGTAAATGAAATAAAGATTTTCAAAGGGAATAAAAAGTGTCATTTATGATGGTTACAGCTTATACGCCCACTATGATTCTTGTACTGGTACATTTATATTCTTCTCCCATGGTGGATAACATTATTATTTGATCTGTCAAAATGAAGTGACAAAATTTCTGAGTATAGATAGCATATTTAAGAAGAGTAAAGTTCTATTGTGTGTTTCAGGCAGGATGGCAAAGTACTAGTGAAAAGAAAACAAGAAATAAGTAAAACTAATAATTGTCTGTTAAGTTATAACATAAAACTACAAATGAAAAACACCAACAAAGGAAGCTGAAAATAACAATATTGCTGACCAGAATAGCAATATAGCAGTTACCTTTCTATACTGTTTATCAGTGCTAAGCACTTCCTAAGCAGTTTACAATGTGTTAGCTAATTGCCCCCAACAAGCTGGGTACTCATTTTGCCGACCTACAGAAGGATGGAAGGCTTAGTCAACCTGGAGCCCTGCAGGATCGAACACACAACGTGGTGGGTACAGTACCAGCATTTAACCACTGTGCCACCAGGGCTCTAATTTGCAGGGAAAGGAAATAAACATTTTCATCTAAGTTGATGTTTCAGTGTTCTGCAAGACATATATCCTAATACTCTTTCTGTCATTGTAATGAATTTATTAATACTTGGTATGTTTTAAAAGAACAACAGCTGCATTCTGAATTTATTTATGGTATCATCACTGGTTACTTGAAATAACCTGAAGAGTTATGGGGTAGCCTACTCTAATACAATGTTAGACTTTGGAATCATAAAAAACCCCTTCTCTCCTCCCTAGTGCCCCATAACACAACATGAGCCTGCTAGTTAGATTATTTACAGTGATCCAGTGAATTACACTATAACATGTCTGACATCAATAATTAATCTACAAAGTTGTATGCACACACACACACAAACACATGCATATATATCACATATTCACTTACTCTTATATACTGGTGTGCTTCAGTTCCCTAACTGAGATATGTGTTATGTTGAAAATAAAATTGGTCCAAAGAAGGCCAAGCTAGGTATGTCAAGAACATTTTCACTTGTTTTTGTGTTGATAATAGGAACAATAACAACAATAATAATAACAACAATAGTTTTGTTACAACTGTGATGTCTCATTCACCACAAAATAGAAACAGCAACCAAGAATGTTGGGATTTTAATGGCAGTTTGTGACATAACCTTCTCTAGGCCACAGTCTGTGCTGCCTGTCAGGACCCTGGAAATCCAGGATACAAGCTCTGAGTCTGAGCCAGAGTCCCTGGAGCCTGCTGCACCAGCACAGCCCACTCCCGAGGCTGCCCCAGGCACAGAGCCCTTGGCCCCAGTAGTCCCAGCAGCAGAGCCAGGGGCTGCCCCCGACCCAGCCCAGCCAGAGGAGTCGGATAGTGAGTTTCAAGAGGAGGTGCCTACTTACCAGCAGCATCGGGAGCAAAAGAGTGCTCTCAGGAGGTCAGAACGTTTAAATAGAAAACGCCAGGCAATCAGGGCCCAGCTGCGATAACACCTGGAGGAATGATCTGCCTATAAAAGCAATCACTCAGCCTTGGGTCTTTTGTCGGCTCACAACTGACCATTCTGGGTGAAGTGCTTGTTGTGGATCTCAGCTTGGCCTCCTGAAACGCTGCCCGACCTGCTGGAACGTCGCCATCTCTTGATCCCAGACCAGCTCTGGTAACTTTGTTTGTTCAAACAGACTTTGACTGTGTGCTCGCTTGGCTGTGACGTAACAGCCAGGGAGTCTCCCTGCTGCCTGTATTTACTGCTATTTGCTGAAGGAAAGCCCTTTAATTTAATTTATTAAGCCTTATCTGCAAGAGACCTGTAGCCGGCTCCCTTGGCTGCTTTCCAGGCCTGGGCGTTGACACTGCCCTCTATATCTATATCTAAATCAACTATATCTAAATCTATGTTGTTGTTGTGTGCATTCAAGTCTTTTCTAACTTTTGGCAACCCTAAGGTGAACCTATCACTAAGTTTTCTGGGAGTTGATAGTCTGTGATGCACCCAAGGTCACTGAGTGGCTTCTTTGGCCAAGAGGGGAATCAGACCTTGGTCTCCGGGGTTGTAGTCCGACATTCATACCACTACACCACGCTGACTCTCATCTATATCTATATGTATAGATATCTAAATGTTTACTGCATTTTACATAAGAATAATTTGTAAAATGAACAAAGAAACAAACGAAAATGGTATATATATATATATATATATTTACAATTGTTAGTAATTGCTGTCAAATATGCTTGCACATATGCAATATTTCATTAAAAATGTGAAATAAAAAATAAAGATTAACACTACTTTGAACTCCATACATTACATAGAAACTAATTTAATGCAACTATTTTGTAGTCTGCACTGGTACAGAAACTACAACTGTTCCTATAGCAATAAAGACAACTATGATAACAACCATGAATTTAGTCAATCTCACATTGCTAAGTAACCATTGTGGAGAAAGGAGAAACAGAACTCTTGAATCTGCATGTCAAAGAAAATTAAATTATTCCTCTGCAGACTTTTCTGTGCTTTTTTAAAGAAGTGTTCATTTATTCTTTTGTGTAGAGACTTGCAAGTTTATGCTATGTACATGAATGCACATTTGCTGCTAGTAAAATGACAACTGTAAAAGTGAATTTCAAAGACAGGACACAGTGAGAGCTGCTGAGCTACCACTATATCCACTGGTTTGCGCCCTTTGTTTCCTAGGTTTAGCCCAGCCCTGCCACTCCTTGGGAAGTTAGAAATTCTGTCATCTTGGCTGTTAGTCACATTGAAGGTGAATTTCTATATGTTGACATAGATGAAAGGCCTGGATTTGATGCCTATCTGGATCATGCTTTTGCTGGAGATCCTGCAGTGAGCAGGGGGTTGGACCTGATGACCCATGTGGCCCCTTACTGCTCTGTGATTCTATTATTTTATGTCTTTGGATCCATCGATTATTTCAGGTTGTTTTCTGCTTGTTGCTGCCAGTGGCACAACCTGCCCATGTTACTGTCAAGAATTTGTGCTGAGTCAGACATGGTTTCCTATAAGTGGATGGCAGAAAATGAGGTGATGTGGCCAGAGGTGCAGGTGCAAGATCAGTATGTCTGTCTGTTATGACTACAACTTATGTACTGGGGAAGGCCACACGCCAGAAAGATGATTGGGTCACCCCATATGTTCAGGGTGACGGTTAGCCCTTAAAAAGGGTAGGATCTGCGGGCACAATCCACCGATTCGTTATTTTCCTGGCTGGTCATGTTACACTGCTGTCCAATGTTATTCTTTGCTCCTGATGTTTTTGCTTTCCTAATTGCCTTTTGGAATCCTTGCTGAAAAGCCTTGTCTTCATGTGCAGTCATAAATCTGCCCTTAGCTTAAAGAATGTGTCTCCAGCCTTTTTGTCTGCTTGATTGAAAACTCTGGCTGCGGCGAAGTCTTGCCTCACTGTCCACACTCTGCATGTGCTCAGAGGAGACAGTCCCAGCCAAATCCTGACAGTTACAAGAGTCTGATTGGGTACAACAAGAGACTCTGTCATGGTGGAGTGTCCCCTGACAACAACAGGACTCCTCTGAGTTCACCTGACAACTTAATCCCTTTCTGCTATTAACAGTGGGAAAGGGAGCTAGCACTGCTCTCCTAGTTTTAATTCCCATATTCAGTGTCATAGAGAGTCAGTGTGGTGTACTGGTTTGAGTATTGCACTACGACTCTGGAGACAAGGGTTCAAATCCCCAGTTGGCCGTGGTAGCCCACTGAGTGACTTTAGGCAAGTCCTACTTTCTCAGCCTCAGAAGAGGGCAAAGACAAACCCCTTCTGATCAAATCACACCAAGAAAACCCTGTAATACGTTCACCTTAGAGTTGCTGTAAGTCAGATACAAGGCACACAGCAACATTTCAGTATCCTATGCAGAACTTTGCCTGTAATTTTATTGCTTTGTGACTTTTATGGTCGAAAGGATAAGAACTTTGGACCACAAGACTGAAAAATATTGCTATGAACAGAGGTAGGCAGTGCCCCAGATTCACTAAATTGTTTTCTTTCTGGTTCCCACAAAAGGGTGAGCTGCAGCCCCTAAAACCCTCCAAGAATGGCAGCTCACCTTTTAAATTCTGTCGATTGCAGATTATGTACTGCACTGCAAAAATAGCTCTTTTCAAGAATGGAATTGGACTTCCATCTGCTACTACTTTTGGCTTGGTTTGGTTTTCATGTTTGGCAATCTGTGTTGTCCTCATAGGGTCTCAGAAGCAGGAAGAAGGGCCTCTGGACCTACCACATTTGTCCACCCCTAGCCTTGAAAGTGTGTGAGAGAGGATAGAATTGAAAATGATGTTCTCTCTTTGCCATGATAGCAAAAAGAGTGGGCAGAGATGATACAAGGCTGTTCATAGATGTAATTAATTAACAACTTATTTAAAGGATAGCAGATAAACATGGAATCAGGTCAATGAAGAGAAGGCTAAATATTGTAGTTATCAGAGAAAATGCATGAAGTTTGGGAAAAATACAGTACACAGGTCAAAAAGTCAGATGTGGTTGTCTCTTATGTACAAGATTTATGATGTACAAAATTAGCCACAGTAACCCTTTATAAAACACTATACTTTTCTCTAATCTTCAGCTTTCTACTTAATGTTCAGTATTGCTTGACAGTTTGGTCTAGAGATTCAAGAAGAAATACCTTATTATAGCTACCTATTCTGAAAGGCAAGGGTCCTGACAAGTTAAATGAAGAAGTCATCCAGGAAAGTTCAGATGGGAAGCGTAACTTCTGGTAGAAATGTGATGGTGGTGGTGGCAGCTTAAAATTTAGTAGTGAGCCCTGAGCTGAAACTTTTCTCAAAATTCCTTATATTTTCTTGTCTTCTCTATCATCACTGAAATTCAACTTGCCGTTGATACATGGCAAGTCAGGAGATGTGCAATAAGTTTCTTTTAAATTATTCTTCATTATTATTTCTTGTAACACTATTTCGTTGTCTTGGGGCAAGTAACATGATCTTAGGGTTTTTAAGAATAAAATCTGGGCACAGAGCTATTGAAAGAATCCACATTTGGTAGCTTCTCTGTACTGTTCCCTTATCTTCTTGTTTTACTGAGGCCTTGTCACCAGAGACTCATTTGTCTTTTTAGGCATTCCAGAATCTGAAATAGCCAAGTTGAGACATCTTAACTATCTATGACCCAAGCCAAAGAGTTCTTCCATTTTGCTCCATAGGTCCATAAGCCTTGTTCCCAGTACCTCAGGCCTCCAAATCAGATTTGATTAACTGAATAATGCATATTTTCCACATTATAAAATATCATAAAACTTATCATTTGGGACACATTACAAAGTAAGCAATGCTTTCATTGTGATTTTTCAGGCAAGATCATACTCCATCAAACTGGAGCTGTGTCTGAATGAAAAGTCATACCATAAATCATTCATCTTGTACCCCATCTTTTCTCATAAGAGCTCAGGATGCCACAAATCATATACAAAAAGCCTAACTGTGCACAAATTACAAACACTTAAACCCAGAAGTTGCGATGATAAATTCCAATAAAAGCAATATAAACAATAGCTGTCAAAGACGAGTTAATTCATTTCTTTATTCCCTAAAAGCTTAAACAATAAATAAGGTTTCAGTAGATGCCTGAAAGATGAAAGTTTGGGGGATCACAGACTCTGATGGAAATTCAGTAATGGCACTGTCACCATTGAGAAAGTTTTGTCATATGTGGTAGTTCTGTGGGCCACACTACTCTAGAGCACCACCAGCAGAGCTTCCTCAGCTGAACTCACATCTTTGGTGGATTAGTACTTGCTCAAGTGGGATCGAACTAGACAATACATTTAACATTGTTTTTGGAGAGGTGCTGCCCCAAGTGGTGAAAGATATCCATATATCATAGTACATTGTTTTCCTCCTTAATCTGTCTTGCATTTAGCATGTTTTATTTTGTAATTAGACCTTAGAAGGGAAATGCAGAGTTAATTTGCAGGTTTGACTGCAAACTAGTAGCTCTATGGAAATCCTATTGTGAGGTGGAAAGGGTTAAGCTTGAAGTTCATAGCTTTGCAGGTTCAGAATATGAAATTAGCTAACTTGGCTCTTTATGAATTGAATAACATTTTTCCAAAAGTTCTTTTCCAGTTCAGAATGTAATATGTGATTCTGACCTCATCTACTCTTTTGGAATAAATAGATAATCTTTTATTCCCAAATACAAAAGGAATTCCTCATGGACTTTAGACCTCATTCTTCTAGGTTTAGTTCTTATTATAGAGATTTCTATGCCACCCTTTAAATACATTCCCAGGGCAGCTTATAAAGAATCAGAATATAATTAAAACACACAAACAATACGGTAAAAGTAGCAAAATTTAAAAGAACATTTAAAAACTTTCAGCAGTGATATAACAGATCAGAGTAAATTACTTAAAAGCTTGTGAAAATAAAATGATTTATGTAGCCAAATGAATATCAAAAGAGACTTCAGGTGAGCTTCTTTGAGGAACGTATTCCTTATTCAGGGTACCACCACTGACAAGGCCCTTCTCTGTTAGCTATCTGTTGCTTCTCAGATGGTAGGGGCACCCGAGGAATAGTCAGTGTTGAAAATCTTAATATATGAACAGGCACATGTGAAGACAGGCAGTTCTTTAGGCACCTAGTCTGAAAGTGGTGGTTACGACCTTGGATTTAGCCTGGATACAGACTAGGACCCAGTGCATTTCTTAAGGCATCAGCATAATATTATCATGATCCAGCTCAGTCACAGAGCTAGTGTTCCCTATATTTTAAAGTATCAGAATGTCAAGTTGAATCTTTGGATATATCCACACTTATGCCCTTAATAACCATATTCTTTTAATTTCTTAGGTACAGTTATTGAAACTTCCCTATTCTTGGATTAGTCAATTATGTGCAACATTCTGTCACTATTATCTGAGAAAATGCATTGGAGTGGATGGCTTCCATGTCAGTGGAATGGGTTTTAGTACAAACCTCCAGGTTTTAGTACAAACCTTAAAGGAAGTATCCAAGGTTTAAAGTTTAGACTAAAACACAGAATGAATTCCCACTGACATGGGAACCACGAACTGCTGCTGAGAAAAAGTGCTGGAGAAATGCTCAAGTCCACTGTTTTGAAATGGCTATTTGGTGGAGGCCAGAAGACTGCAACAGAGAAGAAATGTTTTTCTAAGATTTTAGCTTGGCTTGATTTTTATCAGAATTCAAAATTTTAGAGTTGTTATTGTTGTTGTTAAGCTTTGACTATTAGCTTGTTGTTTATGGCAGCTGTACACAGGCCTTGAAATTATGTCCATTCTAGGCAAATTGCCTCCAGTATCCATAGTGGCATTAGTACTTCAGGGCGTTAACAGGTAAAATTAAGTGACATCAAACATAGTATGAACTTTCTTTTTAAAAGCAGTGTCTTCTAAATATAGATTACAGTAATTTACTTTCAAACAACTCATTTTCAGTATGTGACATGTTCATTAACCCCAGGTAGAAAAATTATTGTGGTGCATTAATTTTTCACCAATGAAGACATTAGTCATATTTGCAAGTATCATTAGTGTCTGTCACCGAGGTGAAAAAGTCTTACTGTCTCGGTCCAAATGGAGGAAGCATTTGAATGTTAATGAGGATGTGTTAAGTTTTGTGGGTTATCAGCTCTTGCACACTTTTATGCTTTGAATCTTAATTAGAGACCTCTAAAGCACTTCATTAAAGGTCTTAAAAAGAACAAGGATAGATATGTAATCCTTTAGTAAAATTAGGTAAAAAGTTAAAGGATTTAGCAGGCATTCTTCTGTCCTTATGACCATTTTCAAAATGAGGGCATGTAGAATTGTTCATGGAACAAATGTGTTTTGCAGTTAAAAAGGATAAAATGGGCTCTCAGATAGGTTAGGGACACCAGCCTCTAATAGAGATCCACAAAAAAAGAAAAAGAAAGAAAGAAAGAAAGAAAGAAAGAAAGAAAGAAAGAAAGAAAGAAAGAAAGAAAGGAAAAGAAAAGAAAAGAAAAAAGGGGGGCAATGCAATCTGCCAAAATATTCCTGATGTCTAATACCATATTGCATCTACAATTTTAATTTTTTAATTTTGAATTTTAGTCATTTCAATTCGTAAAGAAAACAATGAAATAAATAAGAAAATACACAATTTTGTAAGTTCTGGTTAAGTTTTGGCTTTGTACTTGTGTGACAGTGTAATCATATATATTTATATTCAGAGGCAAGTTGTGGTAATGTTGTTGTTGTGTGCCTTTAAGTTGTTTCCAGCTTAGGGCGACCCTAAAGCACGCCTATCATGGGGTTTTCTTGGCAAGATTTATTCAGAGGGGGTTTGCCTTTGCCTTCCTCGGAGACTGCGAAAATGTGATTTGCCCAAAGTCACCCAGTGGGTTTCCGTAGCCAAGCAAAGATTGGATATTTTGCACAAGCAGAATCTACTTTTCACTCAGGTAAGATGCTTTGGAATGTGCCAGGCCCCCAAGATCACGTGCCCCAAACCAACTTTGAAGTGCAGCAGCTGGTTTCTGCTACTGGGCAGTAGCAGCATTCCCAGAATGCCATATGACATAAATATGAATGCACATATACAGAGATACACACAGATTCTTTGTGTTCTTTCAATTGCCTTTCAGGAGTATACATTAAAACGAAAACAAGAATTTTTTAAGAAGTAAAACTTTACCTATAAGATTTTCAAGATTAATCTTACTTTGTAACAGATAATATTTTTACTGGCATTTGCAAAATACAAAAGTTGTTATTTCATTTGTATGTCTTTCAGTTCAAATAAAAAAAAAGTTATACTCTTTCCATGTACTTCAGCTGTATTATTTAAGCATTTTTTGTTGTTTTTGATGAAAATTACTTTGGTAGGAAAAAATTTACCACTTTGACTGCGATCAGGGCCACAGCTCAGTCTGTAACATTCAGTGTTGACATGCCTATTTCCTACCTGTCAGAATGAAATACTAATGGTAGGCCCTATCAGTTCTGACATTGCCTTCTTATTTTTTATATTCAAGGTCACTTTCTTCATATTTACATTTGACACGGAAATAGAAATGAAACTATAATTTTTAAAAGCATTTCTATTCTGAAAGAGCTTTATTGAAACAATTGCTATTGCAAAAAGTGCAGTCTTTAGAGAATGCAATGGATATTTACTTGTTGGAAGAGAAGAAATCTGGCAGATTTTTAGCTATTATTGTTTAATGCAACAGCAAAATCAGCCTGACAGGTTTTCTTCTTTCCTTTGCATTTATTTTACTGCCTAAATATATAACTGAAATATGTAAAAGATTGTAACATGTGATAGCATGTATTCTGGAGACAATGTATGTGACAGAGAAGGCATTGTGTGCTTCTTAACCTCAAGAAGATCAGTATTTCATATTGTCAGGGTTGGCAGGATCTGGTTCCTCTGAGCATGAGCAGAGTGCAATGAGTGAAGCAAGGCTTTGCCACAGCTGAGGGTCCCAGTGAAGCAGAAAGAATTCCAGAGGCTCATTAAGTTAGACTTAGAGGCAGAATTTATTGCTGCACTGTAAGATTAAGGCTCTTGGCAAAACATTCCAACAGCAATTAAGCAGTAAGAATAACGAGATAACAGAGGATAAAATGGGCAGCATCTCCCCCTTATATTAAGTAAACTGTCAGCAGCATGACAGGTCCAGCTAAGCAATTCTAACTGGCAGCTTTTCAAGGCAAACACCAGCCTTTTATGCTTCTCTGTCACCCTGAAACAAGTGGGGTGACCCAATCAGTGCTCTGGCGTGTGGCCTTCTCTAGTACACAAGTTGTAGCCTAAACAATCCTGTTACCTTGCACCTGTTTGTCTGGGCACATCGCCTCTTCCTCTGCTGTCCACTCAGAGGAAACCTTGCCTGCCTGGCAATAACCTGGACACCCCTCCTTTTCCTCTGTAGTGGACTGGCAGCTTTACACTCCATGCTCAACCATTCCCAGTTTCCTGAGCATGTCTCAGTGCTTCCCAACGGTGAGTGGCTTTGTGAACACATCTGCCACATTCTCCTCAGATTGGCAATATTCTAATCTGATCACGCCACTCTCTACTGTTTGTTTCACATTTGGTATTTGATGTCTACATGCTTGGTTCACCCCCTGGCCTTTTCATTACTTGCCACCTGGATGCATGCTTGGAAATCATCAATACCATTACAGGGATTTGTATGTCAACACTGAGATCCCTTAACAGTTTTGTGTACCAAGTCAGTTCACTGCACAAATATGAGAGACTACCATATTCTGCTTCTGCAGTTGAAGTGGCCACAGAACTTTGTTTTTTGGTTTTCCAGTGCACTAGTGTGCCACTGTACATAATTAGGATTCCTGCGGTTGACCTCCTGTCACACAAATCCTCAGCAAAATCGCTATCACAGTGACAAACCAATTCAGGTTTCTCAGAGGGTGATACACATAGACAGTACTCCAGAGTGCTTTTTAAGTACCTTAACACTGTCTTTACCCCCTGCCAATGTTGCTGTGTGGACTTAGAACTTGCCTTTCCCAGAATGTTAGCAGCCAGGGACAAATCTGGTTTGCTAGAACCAGGCAAATACAACAAAGATCCCACTGCAGACTGATACATTTCCTTGTCAGGGAACACTTTGTCATCCACAGACTTTGTAAATCCCTGTGCCATGGGGGTTTGCACACCTTTGCAATCAACCATGTTGAACCTTTGCAGCAGTTGCAATATTTTATGCTTCTGTTTAAGCAGAAACTCATTCTCTGTTCTCTGTTCCTCAATACCCAGGTACTGTTTAATGGGTCCTGGGTCTTTGATTTGGAACTTTTCACCCAGTTCCTTGGCAAACCTTGTTACCTGTTCCTTTGTTGTTGTGACTAAACACAAGTCATTCACAAAGGCTAGCAAGACTTCTTGGTCCTTGCCAGATCCTTTGGTGTACATGCATGGATCTGCCACACTCTGCTTGAAACCCAAGGCCAGCAAAGCATCCTCCAGGCACTTGTTCCAGCAGCGGGCAGATTGCTTAAGATCATAGATGGCTTTGTTTAACCTGTACACCAGATTTGGTTTGCCTGTCTCATACCCTGGTGCCTGCTGCAAATAGATGGTTTCTGGTAATTCAGCGTTGAGATAGGCTGTTGTGATATCAAAGTGGTGTACCAAAGCATTTCTCTGTGCTGCCAGAGCTAACACCAGCTTGATACTCTCACATCTGGCAGTTGGTGCAAAAGTTTGATCAAAGGACTCATTTTTCCTCTGTGAAAAACCTTCAGCCACAAGCCTGACTTTGTGTTTTACCTCCCCTAAAGCCAGGGGTTTGAGTTTGTACTCCCACCGGCAGCCTGCTGGAGTCACACCTTCTGGCACCTTACACAAAGTAAATACCCCATGTTTGTGCATGGATTCCATTTCCTGGTCCATGGCATCGAACCAGCAGTCAGCTTGTGCCTTCAGCAAACTCAGAACATCTTCAGAGGTTTCAGGCTCACAGGAAACTTGGCATACCCCCACACTTTTTTGCACCACAAACCTCTGTGGAGGAATGCCTTTTGTTTTCCTCTCAGACCGCCTAGGAATTTGTAACTCCCCCTTGTCATCAGATGATCTGTCTCTTTTCCAGCTGGGTTTCTCCTCCCCATCAGACTGCTCTGCACTCTGAGATGCTTCTCCCAGCTCAATTTCTGTCTCCTCCTCCTGTTTAACCCTTGGAGCACTTGCTGCAGGAGAAGAAGGCTGTGCTGTGTGCTCAGCTTCACTTTCATCACTAATTGGAAGGAGCACCTCAGAATTTGCATGCATCTTTTTCCAATTACTGTGCTTTTCAAACTGAGCATTTTGGGATATCACCACCCTTCCATTACAAAGGTCGAACCGATAACCTCTGGGGGCGTATCCTACAAATCTCAACCTATGGGCTTTGGGCTGCCCCTTTCTCCCTTGGGCTTTAGGGATGTGTCCGCAGGCATAACTCCCAAACACTTTTATGTGAGCAACAGAAGGCTTCTTGCCATACAATTTTTCATAGAGAGTTAAATTTACAATGTTGCTCCACAACCTATTATGAATGTAGTTGGCAGTAAGCATTGCCTCACCCCAAGCTTTCTGAGGCATGTCAGCATCTGCCAACAAGGAACTCATAATTGTCTGCAGCAGTCCCCCATTACGTTTCACCAGGCCATTCTGCTGCGGAGAATGGGGGGTCATTAGCCTGTGATTAATGCCCTTTTTCTTTAACCGGTGCTGCAAAAGCCCAGCCAACTATTCATCTCCCCTGTCAGTCTGGAGAGCTTTGACTTTGCACGCAAATTGCTGTTCCACATAGGCACACCAATTCTTAAACACTCCACAACGCTCAGATTTTTGTTTCAGGAGGTAGCAGAACGTGTACCTGCTATAATCATCTACCAGGAGCATCACATACTGTGCCCCACCTTGAGATCTTGGTAGGGGACCAATGAGATCTGAGTGCCCCAATTGAAAAGGCTGTGTTGATACCTTGGTACTAAACTTGGGAAATGGCTGTGCCTTTGATTTGAACTGTTTGCAGACAGCACAGTCCAAAGAGGCATCACAAGGGTTAACTCTGCAGTCTTTACAGCACCCAGGCAGTTTCCTTAGAACTTGGAAACTGGATGCCTCATCCTCCTATGCAACAGTTGGATGCAATTATGCTGGGACTTATTGCTATACGCTATGTGGGTGTTTTGTTTTGGCATGAATTTATACAGCCGGTCTCTGAGCTTGGTCACTGCACACACAACCCTATTTCTAATGACTTTGCCTGCATTCCCAGAAAAAAGAATGTCATGCCCATTCAGTGCCAACCCAAATACTGACAGCAGGCAAAACTCTAACGAGGGCACATAAAGCACATTATCAAGGTATTTCCCCAGGCTGGGAATGAAGACTTCCCCCATACCTTCCACTCTGTGTTTAGAACTGTTAGCAAGGGAAACAGAGTCAATATTTGCTTTGCCCAGTGTCTTAAACATGCCCCTGCTATTAGCCCAGATGTTGGGAACACCTGCTATCTAGCAGCCAGAGAGCCCCTTGGGTTTCACAGCCCTTAACCACAGCTGAAACCAACTGGTGACTCCCTTTGTCCTTGGCTCTCTGCCCCGGAGTCTTTGGCACACTACATCTGCTGTCCAGACAGTTCCTCCATAGATGTTTCGTAGATCCACACCGAAAACATCTTTTCACAGCATTCACCCTCTCTGTAGGGTCAGACTCAGTCCGACAAAAATCAGTGCCCTTGGCATTCCTCTTGCCACCACCGCTGCTGCTACTGCTGCTGATAAGGTGCTGCTGGCTGCTCTCTGCACGCCTTTCCTCCTCCTCGTACAGATGCCCAGAAATATATTGCACAGTGAGATCCTGCTCCCGCATGCCTTCGACACTTGCCACGAACACATCCCAACTTGCATCTAAGGAGCTGAGTATGCAGTAGACTCTGTCAGGCTCAGAGATCACCTTCCCCCTCTCTTGCAAGGCAACAAACAGGGAGGTCAAATACTGGAGATGGTCCCACATGCACTCACCTGGCTGCAGCTGTGTCCTGTACAACCTCTTTATCAGGGACAGCTTAATCCCAGCCGTAGGGCGGATGTGCATGGCCTGCAAAGCATCCCAACATGCCCATGCTGTGGTGAGATGCCTGATATGATTTACCTGGCCCTCTTCCAAAGCCAGAAGAACGTTGCTAAAGGATTTCTCCTCCATTCTGGCATCTGCTACGCTGAGGGGAGGCACTGAGGGATCAGCAACAGCCTTCCACAACACCTCTCTCTGCAGATACATCTCCATCTTCACTGCCCAAATGAGATAGTTCCTCTCATTTAATCTATCCAGGGGCAGACTCACACTCCCCGTGGACGCCATCCCTGCAGCCTCTCTCACCTTCCAGGCCCCTCCTATGCCAGGACTCTCACTCACCAGAGACTGTCCTCTAGCAGGCTCTCAGCAGGCAGCTATAGACTGGAACTGGTGCTTCACCTGGTCCACCTGACCCTCTGGTGCATCAGGAGTGTGAGGCTGGGCCCATAACCTGTCAGGGTTGGCAGGATGTGGCTCCTCTGAGCATGAGCAGAGTGCAATGAGTGAAGCAAGGCTTTGGCACAGCTGAGGGTCCCAGTGAAGCAGAAAGAATTCCAGAGGTTTATTAAGTTAGACTTAGAGGCAGAATTTATTGCTGCACTGTAAGATTAAGACTCTTGGCAAAACATTCCAACAGCAATTAAGCAGTAAGAATAACAAGAGATAACAGAAGATAAAATGGGCAGTATCTCCCCTTTACAGCAAGTAAACTGTCAACAGCATGACAGGTCCAGCTAAGCAATTCTAACTGGCAGCTTTTCAAGGCAAACACCAGCCTTTTATGCTTCTCTGTCACCCTGAAACAAGTGGGGTGACCCAATCAGTGCTCTAGCGTGTGGCCTTCTCTAGTACACAAGTTGTAGCCTAAACAATCCTGCTAACCTTGCACCTGTTCGTCTGGCCACGTTGTCTCTTCCTCTGCTGTCCACTCAGAGGAAACCTTGCCTGCCTGGCAATAACCTTGATACATATCCCAAAACTTTATCATCTTTTCTGCTTAATTGTAACATCTTGTTTTGTATTATATTTATGTTGTTCTTGTTGTGTACCTTAAAGTCATTTCTGACTTATGATGATCCTAAGGTGAACCTTTCACAGGGTTTTCTGAGACTGATTGTATGTGATATGACCAAGGTCACTGAGTGGGTTTTCATGACCAAGCAGAGAATTGAAATCTGGTCTCCAGTGTCACAGTCTCAAACCACTACACCATAATGGCTCAATGATCAAAGCAAGGAAGCTCAAGGAACAAGATCAGCACCATGATCTTCCTTAGTGTACTACAGTGTATGGGATTAAAACCATCCCAACATTTATACCATTAGTGACCGTAGTCCTAATTTGCAATTTCTATTTCCCTTGGGGACTGTAGAGAAAAAAGTTAAGAATGGTAGTTAGGTCAGCCAAATTATATTTATAAAATCGTATTTATTTGGAAATTTCTCCCTTCCTTCCTGATCCAGGAGAGGTTTATTCTAGTAGAAGATGGAAGCAAATTGTTTCAATTCTCCGTCTCCATATCCCCACTTCATTGTTTCAGAAGTTCCCCAAGTCCTGCAGAACATAAAGAGGTGTCAGAGACCGCAGGGGGAAAAGTGCACAGGGGGTTTTAATGGAAGAGGGAATGGGTAGAGAGTCACCTCCTCTCTTCTGCTGATGTAATTTTGTTTATGTAATTCTGTCAACAGGAATTAATTCCCGTCCTTTGTCAATAGATAGATGCCCAGTGAAGTAGTAATCAATGCAACTCTGCATAAAATGCAGATAAATTGACCTAATCCTTTGATTAAGGAAGAACACTCAGGAGATTAAGCATTTGGTTCGATGCAATGTGTTTATATAGAACTGCTGAGAACAAGGTATCCCATCCCATCCCATCCCATCCCATCCCATCCCATCCCATGTTTTGTCTTTCTTGCATGCTTCTTCAGAAACCAGCTCCGTTCTGTGATTCTACTTATTTTCCAGTGACTTAATCCTCCCTTGCTCACACTCTTCTACATTTAATCCATAATTCTTCCAATTTTTTCTTTTATGTCTACCTCTGTTTTCATTAAACTTTCTACTCCTACTTCTTTCTCTATGCACTGCCATGATGGATCCAGTCCCGCAGGGCAGAGAAAGCTTGAGATCAACTTGATTCCTCAACAACCAGTCAGTTGTCAAAGTCTGCCTAAATAAAGATGTCTTGCTTGCTGGTTAAAGGACCACAGGAAGAACCCACCAAAGCTCCTTCAGTGAGGAGTTGCAGACCTTAGATCTAGAAGAGCAAGAATGCCCTTACTTACATTTCCATTAGATGTGTTGGAAACAGGAGAAGGGCTTTTCCCAAAGAATACAAAGCCCAGGGAGGTTTGTATTGGAGAATATGGTCTTTCATGCAGCATGATCTAGGTCATGTAGGGCTGCTTTCTAGGTCACTTTCAACAAAACCTAATTGATTGAACTGTGTTTTATTCTTCTAGTATACAATAGAGTGTTTTATCATTTATGAGGGACTGATTTCCCATTTGAAACTACAGTGATATTTGTTAATCCAAAAGGCATTTTTGGTGTGTGTTACTATGTCTGCGTTCAGTAAAATTACCTAGAGAAATAGCAATATGTGAGTTTAAGTCACTGGGACCAATCTGCCTGGACACATTACTGCTGAGGTTCAAAAATGTCTCATCCTGTATGTATTTCCAGACTGTATGAGAGTTCATAAATGTGTCTGGAAAGCATGTCTGGTAACAGTAGCTTGTATTTCTGGATCAAACTTCATAATAACCAGAGGTCCTCCAACTCCATCTTCAGTTATTCATGATTTCATTTGACTGTTCTTTAATGACATAAATTTGGAAAAAATTCTAATTATACCTCCCCCTCCCCCTCCCCCTCCCCCTCCCCCTCCCCTCCCCCTCCCCCTCCCCCTCCCCTTCTTCTTCTTCTTCTTCTTCTTCTTCTTCTTCTTCTTCTTCTAAAGCAGTGTCTAAATGCATACTCAGAGGGGGTTTTAGAAGTACACAAATGAGAATTAGTGATGTGATAAGCAGCCATTAATAGCCTACTGGGGCTTCTTCACTCACTAAAGCTCAAATTACAATTAGAATATTTAGATGCTAAGTACAGACCTGGGAAAGAAAAATCAAATGAATAGGATTTTATATAAATAAAAGATAATAGAGATATTTAATTGTGTGGATCGATGCACTGTGTCGTATTATGCCACATTTTGCCTTTGTTTCAGCAGAGCTGTGCTTTACTAGGAGACACTGCCTGCTTTTTATAGCACAATGAGACTTGAAAATGAAAATGAAATTGCTAAGAATAGAATGTGTAGGAGTTAAATTGGTGAAGGCACGATAGAACTGCTTTGTTTTAAAACACACACACAGAGAGTTTGATACATCTTTGAAAATGTGTAAAACCAATAAATTAAACAAATAGCACTAATAATGTTTTTCATTTAAAACTCTAGTTTATTGTTATATGTAGGTTTTTTTTTTAAAGTAGGACTTCTATTCTTGAGTTTTTTAATCCTTGGTATGCCTGGAATTGTTGCAGACATATGGATCAGCTTTGTTAAATATGAACCCAGTGTCTGTTCTTAGTTTTGAGGATGTTGGAAAACATAGAATTTTCATTGCAAATCACTGCAAAACAAATTTAAAAACTCTGGCACATGTTTGGAGTGAATCAGGTGGTCAGATTTGGAGGCGATTTACTAGGAACCTTGGTTTGAAATACTTGTTGTTCATTTTTGGGGGTGCTAAAAGTGTGTTTTTGTTGCAACATGCTGCAGAACTTCGGCAGAGGTTCTTTTTAAATTGTACAGTTTTGAATTTTGAGATGTTTACTAACTCCAAGATAAACTGCCTTTTCTCACTTTTGCAGGCATTGCAAAACACATGTTTTTCATTGCAGAAGGTGGCAAAATGATTGCAAAATTTTGCCATGGGGTTAGAAAGGATTCCAGTTTCAGAAGTTAATGAATTTCATAGTTAACAAAGCTAATTCAGGATGAGAGAACTGGCAGGGATTCACAGTAAAGTCAGCTATGATTGTAGAATGTCAAACCTCATAAAGGCAAACTGTTTGTGTTTGCTGTTCCTGCGCAAACGTTCATAAGTGTTTTATACATATATGACAGCTGCGCTGATTTCCAGGCTAAGAATTGGATGTACAATGCTTTAAATCCCAGCTTGGAAAAACTTTTAAAAGCTTGGGTACTTGGTGTGTGCCTTTATTCTCTGTAAAGACTTTTGCTTCAGTTCCATTTGCCAACATCCTATACATCCACTGGCATATTTATGTCAATGGCAGATGCAAAGAAAGTGGCAAAAAAAAAATGAGGAAAAAAGTGGCAGTGACAGAAGGAGAAGGCTGTCAGCTCTAGGCAGCCTATTTTTCAAATGCCCGGCTTCTGGGGACAGCTCAGAGCTGGCAACCATCTCCTCCTGTTGCAACTGGCTCCCTAGGCAAACACTGAAAAAGTAACACCCCTTGCGTAATGGATTGTTACATAAACGTTAGATCGATCTCATATCCTGGCCTTTGTTCACTTCACTGTAATCATCTTCACCAATTCCTGATGTTTGTAATAGTAGGGTACAGAATGTCCTAATAATAGTGGACTGAAGGCCAAACCGTTAGATTAAGCACACTAGTTTAAAAGTAGTCACTAGTCACTGCCACAGTTAAAACATGTGCCCCATAGATGCACTTTACCCCTCCCTGGTCTAAAGATACCACCCCCAAAAAACTTTACATGCTTAATTTTCAAATGCACTCATATACATTTTTGCTGTGCATCTGTCCATTGAGCCAAGTGTGTTTGTGTGTTCGTATGCAGTTATCTGTTTGCATTATTTAAATGTATGCATGTGGGCAAACTTTTTTTCCCCATAGGTTGTTGTGGGTTTTCTGGACTTTGAGGCCATGTTCTATTATTATTTTCTCCTGACATTTCGCCTGCTCCTGTGGCTGGCATCTGAAGCGTCAGGAGAAAATACTAATAAAACACAGCCTCAAAGCCCGGAAAACCCACAACAACATGTCAATTCCGGCCGTGAAAGCCTTTGATATTACTTTTTTTTTTTCATTTGTGGAACACACCTCAATCTTGGCAAGATATAGATTTCCAGCTACAAAATGGTTTTCAATTCTGTGTTTGCTTTTAGGATGTTCCAATGGGATAGAGCTATAAAAACTCCTGATTAAATGTTTATTTCCACCATGTCTTCTTAAGCATTAATATTATATTTAAAAGAAAGGGAATACTATGCTACAAGAAACATTCCTTATTCTGTTAAGAAGTTATCTACCATTCAGCTATCCTTTCTTGATTTTTAGAGATATTCAGTATTAATGCCTCTCTGCAAAATGTAGAGTTTTGCACATTCACACAGAAATAATTGGTTTCGTTAGACCTAACTGTACACGTAATTCAGTGTCTATATTGGCAGAGTTGTATTTATTTACCAGGGTCACCTTGAAGCAGTCAACAAATTGTCTAATGAACGTTGGATCAAATTGTTTCTGGATTCTTGTATCAAAGGAAATAGCTACTTGCCTAGAAGGCATTTACAAGATTAATTATGAATGGAAGTATGGGAGTCAAATTGTACCTCTCCCACAAGAGAGAGGATTTATGCCGGTGATGAACTGTAAATGATAATTATTGACTGACTGTGTAACTGAGGTCAGCCTCCTGAATACCAACATGTTAGGAAGAGCAATCTTCTTATGTCATTAATTGTTCAAGAATGCTATTTTTATTTACTGATTAATGTAGTAAAACTAAACACTTCTGAGTGATGTAAAAAGGTACAAGGATTTCAAGAGCAAGAATAGGGATCCTGGGATAGCCGGGTTTAATAGGATTTAATCTGTCACAGTTTTATAAGAATTGCATGCCACGGAAAGATTTGATTTGCTGCTGTTTCCATTTGGAGATGTGGGGATCCTAAAGATGTGATATTGTTGAGTAACTGTTGTTTATCTTATCCTGTCTATCTGTCTATCTATCACCTATCTATTTGTCATCTATAGATGCACAATAGATATGCAGAATGATCTTAACTGCGGCAGATGGAACTCTTCAAACTAAACTTTGTGTATGGACGTGTAGTTACTAGGAATGTAAAGAATGCTTGTTTATTTATATAGAAAAAAGAAAGGGGAAAAAAAAAAGAAGAGCCACAAGATTCTTTGTGTTAGAGACTTCTTTTCAGGAAAATTTGTTTGCACAAAGCTACACTTTTTTGAGCAAAAATAATTGTTGATATTCAGTATTGCAGTTATGAGTTTGTTGCATAGAGTTATAAATCCACAACTGGTCTGTCTTCAATAAAACTAAATAGCCTCACTGGAAACCTACCTAAATGCTACTCTAGCCCACTTTCAGAGCCAGCTGCCAGACAAGGTGAAGAAGAGTCTGTTCAGCTTCCAACTGAGATGCAACAAGGATGACATTTCCATCCGCTCCCACCAACAATACTCAGAAACAGGATTCTTCTTGCAAGTTCTTATCACAGGCTCTCTCACTGCTGGGTGTTAGAGTACATGACCTCTCCTTCTTGTACTCCATTCAGAAGCTGAATGCACTTCTTTGTTTGACCCGGCAGCTGGCTCTTAATGTGGGCTGGGAGATATTACTTAGGCAAAGATAACTAAGTAACTGATATAGGATTTTGGCAGTTATTTTTCCCTAAGAAACAACGGATTTTGCCCAACACGTACTGTTTTATGTGCAAAAATACTGATTTTTGCAAAAATATATTTTCTACACAGGAAAAAAACCCTGCCTTTTTGTGGAAACCAATTTTTCCAGAAGAATTCTTGTTGTGCACATAATTGTTGAAATTGCATAGACATCCTCACATTCTCATGTGGTGAAGAATTTTTGAATTTTTGAAATGTCATTATTGCATTCAGGAACGTAATGAAGATTTATGTCCACAGTATGCAGGCAGGTAGGCAGATACAGATGTAGAGAGAGGGAGAATGTGTGAAAATAATATGAACTTTAAATGTAAACTGTTGTTTCCCTAAGGTTCTTATATATCACAACTTAATTAATTCATAAACTTTATGTATACGTAGTTGTAATTCATTGTCTTTAGTACATTCTTGTTTTGTTTTAAAAAGGTAAAATATACAAATACATACAAAATACAGTAGGAATAAAAGTAGCCTTGTGAAAACATTGCAGTGGTTTGTTTCCACAGCACAAGAGAATATTTGTTACATTTTTAACTTATTTCAAACAATTAGTTCAGTTCTGTATAGACATTTACAACTTGGGAAGTCTAATCAAAATTTGCACAGGATAGCTACTACTACTGGTTCTTAATGAGATAATAATTATTCACCAAGGATTGGGCTGGATTATTTGGCCAACACTTTGCAGACAGTTTCTCTTCAATAGTGATTCAGGTTGATCTTTGAGAATACTGCTGGAAAAGCTCCTAGGTAGGTCAAAACCAGATTTTGTCAAGGAACACTGTAAAATACTTCCTTAACAAAGCTGAATAAACTATAGCAGGCTATTTCAGGTATAGTAAAAGCCATGTCATTCGCTGAAAAAGGCTTTGGAATCACTTGGATTTTTGTGGGTCATTTTGCAGCCCTTACCACCACAATGGTAAAAGCAGTACTGGTATAAAATAACCATAGTTTTTACCTACTACTTTCCAGCTTGCCTTCACGTGTAACAGAACTTGCATGATACTGCTGGTGTTGAAGTGAAGAAATGACATGTGTATTATACTTTCTCACTCCACTTTGACAAGTTACTGAGAATCAGAAATATGGTAAAATGTCCCTTTGCTTGGGTTTGATGCCTTGATTCATAACTTGAATCCAGAAATGGAACTATCATAAACTTGACAGCTGGTATTGTGACTGACGTTGTGATTATATTTCAAGTTAAACCTTTAAAGGACTTGGGAATATGAATAACACTCAGTGCCAGCCTCTATGATGCTTGACACAACACCCACTGTCTCTGTGCAGAGAACAACTAATTTTTTTAAAAAAGAAACAGCAATGTTAGTCTGTTGCAGCATAAGAGGAAAAAAAGGAGTCTTGTATATTAAGACTGACCAATCTATATCAGTATAAGCTTTTGTGTGCTACAACAGACCTCTTCAGTAGCATGGAATGCAGAAAGCAAACAGTGATATGAAGGGTCAGGGGGTGGTATGTGACATGTGACAGAATGCAAAATTTGTTAGCATAGTAATGGATTGACAAGAAGAAACCTTAGTGGTGGTTATTAAAGAATTTTTACCGTAACTCCTCTTAAGAATTCTGCTTGTCACCTCATCACCATGGCCCATTTCTTTTACATTTCACACACATGCACACACCCCACGTATAAATGTTTGTCTGTTGAGGCTGTACTCCATTTATATGAACAAGTTGGCTACAGTCCATGAAAACTTATGCTGAAATCAGTTGGTTAGTCTTGAAGAGACTTCATTTTTCCTTAAACTTTTCATTTACTAAAGCCTAGGCCATTTCTGCACTAGGCTGTTATAGTGCTATTATTCCACTTTCAACATCCTGTGAAATCCTGAGGTTTGCAATTTAGGGAGGGGCCTTTGAGGCCCTCCCTAAATTGCAAACCCCAGGATTCCATAGGATGTTGAAAGTGGAATAATAGCACTATAACAGCCTAGTGCGGAAATGGCCCTAGTTGTTCTCTAGCACACTTCTGAGTTTCTACTGTGTAGCGGTGTAGCTTGTAGCTATTTTCTGCTTTATTTCTGTTTTTTGACTGTTCAGCTGGGAAACAGGAATAAAGAATACTGCTGCTGACTATTACCAAACTAGCTGCTAGTATGCTTGACCCTCTAAATTTGTTTACTAAACATTCTAGTAACATTAAATCAGAATAGAATGAGATGACCAAAGCATTTGTTGACATTCTCCAGAGACTACATCCAGACCTTTTGTAGTATACTTGTAATGGTTACATTACATCAGACTGTGCTTGGTTTTCCATAATAGCAAACCATACCTATGAAATAAACGTGTCTATGAAGGTAAATGCGTGGTTGCTGCTAAAATGCTTCTGATGCACTTCTGTATGTGTATATATTTAGATCTTGTGGTTCTTTGAGCATTGATTTGCAGTGGCAGCACCAGAGAATAATTTGGCAGGTGTGTATAAGGAACAAAGTATAATTTTAAGAGGGCGTGCTGTATCCCACGATGGCAGCAAAGTGAAATAACAGCTGGCATAACAATCAAAGCTGATAATAAAAACTCCTAATCATTGCATCTATCTGGGCTATTATTTGGAGTTATGGATCCAGCAGGACCCCCAAACTGTTAATGTAATCTTTCAGAGGGAGCATAACCCTGTCCAGGACTGGTTGACACACCTCCAACCTCAAGTTTAGGATTCTTGACAGTAAACACCACCATCTTGTCTGGAGTCAGTTTCAGTTTGTTTTTCCTTATCTAACTGATTTCTCTTCCAGGCATTCATTCTCCTTAGCTGGTAACGTTATTGGAGACATAGAGAAATAAATTTGGGTGTGATGAGAATACTGATAGTACCCTGCCCCATGCCTTTGGATGATCACTCCCAGTGATTTCATGTAGATATTAAAGAGCATCGGGGATGAGTGGCACCTTGTGGTATACTATGTAACAGCTCCTGTTTTTTAGGAACAAGTATCTCCAAGCACCACTGTCTGGAACCTGCCTGAAAGATAAGACTGGAACCACTGAACCACAGTGCTACCAATTCCCAAACCCCTCAGGCATTCCAGAAGGATACCATTGTTGATTTGTATCACATGCCACTGAGAAATCCAAAAGCACCAAAAGGGACATAGTCCCCCATACTAGTGCTGAGGAGAAGATCTTCCTTTAAGGTTAGCAAAGAGGTATCCAAATCTGAAGCTGATGTGAAATGGATCTAGAAACTGTATGTTATCCAAGGTTGCCTGGAATTGGAAGGCAACTGCCACCTCTATAGTCTTGCCTAGAAAAGGAAAATTTGGTACTGGCCTATAGTTAAAACTGAGGGGTCCAGGGAGGGCTTTTTAAAAAGTGGTCATATCACTGCTTCTTTTAAACAAGATGGAAAACTTCCCTTCCTGTGAGATGCATTAATAATATATTGTAATTGAGATCTAATTTTATCTCCCCCCTGGATGACCAGCCAAGAAGGGCAGAGTTCAAGAGAACAAGTTGTCTTCCTTACTCTAGCAGGTTATCCATAACAGTGATATTCAGCTGAAACTGACACAGTGTAGTCTTCACTCATGTAGTTGCTGGACACTCCACTGTCATCTTCTGCTATAATTGCAGAGTCTAAGTTGACTCTTATCTGTGGAATTTAATCTGTGATGTGTTCATTAAAAGCATCACAGTGCCCTGCTAGAATTGGATTTGAGGGGAAGATACGTGACTTAGACCTCTCACCACCCTGAATAGTCTTGCTGGATGTGAATTTGCAGACATAAAATGCGAAGAGAAGGCTTTCTTCACTGCACATTTTGCCACCTTATACAAACAGAGATGTTTTCTATATCATGTCTTGTCAGATATAAGTGGAGTTTTTGCCATCTGTGATCCAGTCATCTTCCTTCTTGTTTCAGCTCCCTGCAGTCTTTTGTATACCAAGGAGCCTGATTAGTAATGGCTCAGAAAGGATGTTTTGGAGTTACTGTGTCCATAGCCCTAGTCAGGGTATAATTCTTCTGGACTGCAGAAATGTTTGCACCTGGGCTTCCATGGGAATCACTTTGACACACTAATCATTGTACTGCTCTAGTTCTACCGTTACCCTGACTTCTGGGGGTCCCTTGTGGGACACCTTGATTTGCTCCAAAAATGCTAAGACTGGGGAAATTAGTGGAGCACTGGCTATAGCAGAACGAGGGGCAGGGTAACCCAGCGAGACCTTCAACCCAATTTTTAAGGGGTCAGACCAAACAAAAGCCAGCCAATGATTAAAAGGTAAGCTAAAAATGTGTTTTTGTTGGAGGAATTCACTCATACATGCTCACAAGATACATACAGTCAAGCATTTACACAAGAGCTAACTGAAGGAGAAAGGGAGGAAAAAAGATTATGAATAGAGAGACGGAGGATTTTTGGGTTGGTTATATAATTACCATTCCAGAAGAGTAGTGAAGAGCTTGAAATGTGACTTAGACTTCTGTCTAAGGGCAGACAGATCAGGAGCGACATAGTGGGATCTTGCATTTCATCTGACTGCAACTGACTTCTCAAAACTAAGGGTTTATATACTCTCTTTTCCTCCCTGAAGGGGTGGGAGTTCATTGCTCTCCCAGCCTAGTGAACAATGGGAGTTGCAACACAGACAATGGGGTCTGGAATGGACTGATTGGTTTCAGTGTCTTGGTTGAGAGGGGGTTTCTGGCTATCTGCAGCAGGATATGCACACAGTAGGTGTCCTGGGCACCTTATTGTTTTCTGATGTTGGCAGTTGATAGGATTAGCTCAGAGCCATTAAGTCAGACTTTCTTGGCTAATTTCAGAGAACTTTTGACTTGGCCAGGCTGCGGTCATCCCTGACCTGTTCCCAGCCAGTGTCCCTTTCCACATGGCCTTGCCAGCCATAAGTATAGTTTATATTTTATGCCAACACATCTGCCAATTAATATATTTTGCCAATTAGACTACATCAAAATGTGGACGTGTGTGGCCTGGTAACACTACTATATGGAAATAGTTCAGAAAGCTAGATTGGTGTGGCCTGGAGAAATTGTGTTTGTGGTCAGAGAGCTTCACCATGGGGCGGGGGGAACCACAAAAGCCATCTGAAGCATTACTGAAAATTATTTGCTGAGCTGTTAAGAATTCTTTTCTATTTATAGGCTGCTCGTATAGAAAATTATGTGATTGTACTAGACAACTCTGGAACATTTCCCAGAGGAATAAGAGATAAGTTAGCGGAGCACTTTTTAATTCTGCAAAGCGCATTCTTCCTTATAATTTACTTAATATAAAAATTTAATGTACTGTAGTTTACTGAATAAATTGCATTTATAGTATTTTAGAGTTAGCAAGGGAGTTCTGTTTTGGTGACTAGTTGGACTTTATGATTTGATTATCCTGATAATAACCAGTAGTAACAAAGTTCACTCTATTAGTAGTTACGGAGATCATCTTTCACTAATGCTAATGCTAGCGCAAGACACTGTTTTTAAAAATGGAAAGAAAATTAACTGTCAGGTATATGAGTTTAAACATTATTTGCTTGAATTCCTACAGGAAGATGTAACAAAATTTGGAAGTGTTTTCTGTTTAATGCTTCCTCCTGCATGCTAGGATCAGACTCAAGGACAAGGCCTCAGCTCAGTGGCAGAGCACCAGGCTCTATAAAAAAAAGTGACAAATTTATTTCTTGACATATCTACCTTAAAGGAACCAAGGTAGCAACCTAAGAAAAATCTGTGCCCAAAAACCTAAAAGCTGCTGCCTGAAAGAGTCACTATACAGGCTTATTCAATATAAGACAGACTCATGTGTTGGCCAACTTGTTTGATTAGTGTTTAATAAGGAAAAATATGGTAGAGAATTGCATTGGACATACTGTAACCAGGTTTTTACAGGTAATGCAAAACTGTGCAGAACCTAAGAAGTTGACATAATACTTAACACAAGGCATGTTTTATTCAAATGAATGTTTTTAGTCTTAAGGGTTTTAAAAGTTTTAATTAATTAATTAATTTAGTTTTTTAGTTTTTTTAAAGCCCAAGTAATTTAACAATGTCTGAGAGAAAATGCATGGCAATGGCTATAATATTTGTACCATTTTTTGGTTTGTTTATTTTTCAGGGGAAACTCCCCCTATATGTGCACTCAGATCTACTTCCTGAGTCAATTTTTCCTTTAAATATTTTATTCCGATAACTTACATGTACTGGGATGAAAAATTGTTTCATTGGGTTTGGGGGATATTATTTATGGTTAAGGCAAAGGCAAACCCTGTCTGAACAGATCTGGCCAAGAAAACCCCATGATAGAGTTGCCATAAGTTGGAAACAATTTAATTAAATGTACTGTAAGAAGAGCCTATGAAAAAATAATGCTTGGTGGTTCTTGCCAAACAAATCAAAGGCATCTCAGTGAAATGTGTGTGTCTTGCTGACACTCAGACAATAGCAGATGATGATGATGATGATGATGTCATCCTGCTTTTCCCCCAAAATTAGAAGTGAAAATGGCTATATTGCTTAGGCTGTTGTTTCACAGTCTCTCTCCTGCATCCCCATGCCATACAATAGTGGCCTATTGCCAGCATACGTGGACCAGCCTCAAATGCCAAGATACTTTGGCAGTTCAAACTAACCTGTCATTTAAGAGGGCAGCTTTCCCTTTCTCAGCATTATATATTCTGCTCTTTAGTTTTCATGAATTCTATGATTTGAAAGGAACAGCCATTGTATAGCCCTCCCTGAATTTAACTACAGCTAGAAGTAACATGACTACAAAAACATGTAGCACTTGTGGTATGAATGCTAGCCAGGTACTGCATAATTCCTTACAGTGAAAGAAATTACTATGAACTGTCATAGTAATTCTACTGCTTTATGTAGTCTGATTTGGCTTAGGTCCATGTAATGTAGTCTTAAAGGATATTATATGGTACAGAAAGATGAATGTTTTAGGCTGGCACCAATTTCATCAGTGCTCTCTGTGAGGCAAATATTAGCCCTCAGAAGAGAATGCTGTCGGGGGGGAGCATGCCAACGTCTAAACATCCCCAGCCGGTGCTCATATACATGGTGATTTTGGAGCTGATCTAAATATTCAGCAGATTTGTTCCACATTAGGTGATTATCTTGGCATATCTACTTGGACTATTAGTTGCTGTTGTTCTTTCAGTGGGTGATGGGTAGCTCTCTCAAATATTGATTAGGAAGCCTGACCAACTTTCCTTGACCCTCAGTAGAGAGCCTAGTTTTTCTCTTGTCCTCTGTGTTTCAAAAAATAGAAAATAGATGCTATGATTGCTTCTGTACGTACAGACTACTCCTAATGATTATGAACATTGGTGATTCAAATTAGATGCATTTCAATACATGTTTTGGCTGAGTGAGCAGTGTGTATTTGTTCCCCAGAGGGAGAGTGTAGCAGTCTTTTACTGAACGAATAGCTGTACTCATTTTAAACATTATTTTAGTTGTCCTCTGATGAGTAGCAGGATGAATACCACTGAAGTGGGGAAAATTGCTATTCTTAAAGTGACATTATTGTCTTCGTTCTTTTCTTAAAAGTTCACAATACTGTGATGCAATTTTGCTGATATAGTAAAGTTTGACATCCTGCTGGTTTCATAGAATGCATCATTAATATACATTACATTTTCCTGAAGTGCATTTTAAACACTTTCTTTTTCCTATACAGCTGGTTTATTGACTGCAATATATCCAGCTCTGCCATCCTCTTTGCTTCCCCAGCAAATATTTTTTTCACACTTATCTCCATGGGGAAATTAATATTTCTCAACTTCTGTACATTGAAGTCAGGATTCTGAAAAAAAAACTTTTAGATTTTAGAAATGTCACCCATTGCAAGAGCATTTAGAATTAATGTCTATGCAAAAGTTAGGTGAATGACGGGTGAACAGATTGGAGAGATCATGGCCCAGTAAATTCTGAAAACCTGCTCTTTCCTTGTTTTAATTGAAATTTCAAGGACTTGATAACAGCTAATCTGCAAGATACATAGGAAATGTGAATCAGCTCAGTCTCTTCTGTGTTTTCTGTACATCTTCTCTGTGTTATTCAGGTGCCTTTGCAAAGTGAAAGCTCTTATCAAATTTACCTTTATAGTTGAAAATGGCACACCTGCCCAGTATCTATGGTAACAAAGATCCTTTCAGTCTAAATTTTCTTTCTGGTGTTTCATTAAAAAGAAGAAGAAGAAGAAACAAATCCTGATGAAAGTAGCATTGAATAGCAGTTTTAAATATGTTTTCATTGTTAAGTATTGCCATTTCTCAGTATCACTTCAAAATGGATGAGAGAGAGAGAGAGAGAGAGAGAGAGAGAGAGAGAGAGCATTTCTTTTCTTCTTAAGGAGGTTTGTACCTGTCATATAATATTATAAAACAGAAATAAGATCAGGGGGATTTGTCATGCAAACTTCAAGGAGAAATGATTTTTCTTGCTGGAAAGTCATAATTATCTAATACAAAACAAACTTTTCTCCTTTCAGTAGAAATTTATGTAGCTTCTCCTGAATTTCTTCTAAATTTTGCAAAGAGAAAAAAATCAGGGTGATTCTATTAGAGATGAGATTTCTGAGGAATTTCAAGGAAAAGGAAGGAGTATGTACATGATGAACTTTCTTAGCAAAGATTGCACGTCTCTGGTAGCTATAATGTACCATGGCAACTTTGCCCTCATTTACCAGAATTATCCAGTAAGGTTTAATGATGTTAGAAGTGCATAATCAGACAAATCCATTATTTTATCCTGAATGCACTGTTTTATCAGGGTTTTTTTTAAAGATTTATAATTATAAAAAACGTGTGTTATCAAGAAAGTTCTAATAGCTTTGCAAAAGATGGCTACAAATGTAATGACTAATCGCTGTCACTGACTCTTCCATCAATTGTACCTATATATGCCATGCTGATGATTTCATTGAGGCTCTATGGGCATTAAGTTTAGAGAAAAGAAGGTACTGTATGTTAAGTTGAGTGGTTTTGGGCCAGCATACATTTTCACTGAAATAGTGTCTCCTCATGAAAATAAAAAAGCAATCAGGAAAGCAGAGTCTTGGCAAAAGGCATAATTTTATTGTCTTTTATTTCATAATACACTCTCTTTAGAGGATTTTAGTTATCAAGCTGAACATTCTTTAGTTCTACGGTGTTTTTTCCCCCTGTGGAAAATAAAAGTTATTATTTGAGGTGCTGCAAAGGGAAGACAGAGATAAAATGTTAGGACAAAACAAAACTCTAAAGCATAGCCTTAAGATGATGGAGGACCCTTCTGATCCTTGCTGTGCACAGCCTCATTTCCATTAAAAGACTGACATCCATGTTCTTCACTAACCTCGGCAGAGTCCTTGAGCACAGAGTAAGACCCAGGTGAAGCAACTGATGCTGTGTGTATGCACAATGGTTTTTTTTGGTAATAATAGAAGTTGGAAGCAATTTGTTACAAACAATTAGTTACTTGGTTTTAATTACATTCCTCAATAACAAAGGCACAATTACATTATATTTGTAAATTAATGAAAGACAACTTAAGTGTGAAATCTGGCTGTGCAAACATCTCAGAAGAAGCACCTCAGATCTGAGGTGAGTAAATACACTTCAGGGGTAATTCATTTTGTTTCTGAAAATAAGGCAATCTGAGTCCAAAGCAGAAATCCTGAGGACCTACTTCAGAGAAATTTTTGTCTCAATTTGATCCATTTTTAACTTTGCACAAGATCTCTAGGCATGGAAAACACTGGCCATTTCCGCACTAGCCTGTTATAGTGCTGTTATTCTACTTTCAACATCCTATGGAATCCTGGGGTTTGCAGCTTAGGGAGAGGCCTTTGAGGCCCCTCCATAAACTACAAACCCCAGGACTCGATAGGATGTTGAATGGAATAATAGCACTATAACAGGCTAGTGCAGAAATGGCCACTATGTTGTAGCTTTCAATCTGGGAATGGCTTCACCAAGTCTCTTCAGATGCACTCCAGTCCTTTTAGGAAAGACAAGGAAAATATGAGAAGCTGTTTCAGTGATTTCTCTGTTTTTTTCAAGTTGTGGGACTGTCTGAGAGAAATCATGACTAATTTGGAGGATCAGCCCCCTACTACTATCTGTTTAGCAGAAAAAAAATGACACTAAATGGGCAACATTCTGAATGGCTTTTGCTTGCGTGGCCATCCTAATGAGTAGGGGGTGTTTGCATAGGCACTGCTGGGCCAGACCATTGGAGGCATGTTCAAGGGCCATAAACATCTCATCTTTCTTTTCTTTTTATAAACACTTTGCAGGTTGGGTATGCAGTCTGCTGTGGAGTAAAGCTCTCAGATAAAAGTGGAAATTGTGTGACCATCTGGATGTTGTTGAACTGCACTTCCTAGTAGCTTTAACCAGCCAATAGTGAGGACCACCAAGAGTTTCAGTTCAATAAAGTTTGAGGGGAGCAGAAGGACGCACTATCCACCCCTGTTCTAGACAGTCATACCTGCTATCCGTTTCCTAGAGTGAAGTTGTGACTGGGCCTACTTTCTCACCTCACAGACTGGCATGGCAGCTTTCCCCAGTCTGCTGAAGTGTCCTGTCACCCTACTCAGCTCTGCCTTCCTCTTTAAGACACCACCTTTATGTAAAAAGGGTAAAGCCTTTCAGTTGTTATTTAGAACCCCCTTAATGATCTAGGGTACCATGGTTCTGTTTGGTTATAACTACTGAAAATCATTCAGCTGCGTCAACACTTATTAAAATTTACTATGATCTTTATTAGAATAACCAGAAGAAAAAATAGTTTTCATATGTATCTCCAAGCTCAACAGATCTTCAGAATGCATTTAGTTGGTTTCCTTATATCTTTACATCACCATAAAGGCACAGTTCCCTCACACACAGCCTTTGGGCTACTCTTTTGCCCAAAGGCTCAATTTCCAAATTTAGGTCACACTTTCTGACCAGATTCAAAAATGGGTTGATTTCTCTTCTGCCTCTTTCTAGGCTTTCTATGAGAAAACACACCCTCTCATTTAACCCTCCTCAGTTGACTGAGAACCCCTCTGGCTGAAGGACTGACTCGTAGCCCTTCCTCCCTGAAGTCTGATAAAACCAATTCAGTGGTGCCTTCTATATATACTTTTCCCTCTCAGGCCACCGACCTCTCCTTCACACTAATGGGCTGGGTTTCTCTCTGAAGTGGCTACGCTGATTGCCTAGCAACCTGTTGCTGGAGCTTCTCTGCCACCCAGGATAGCCACTCCCCCAGACTCTCCATCACAGAAGTGTTTGGGGGCCATAGAGATGGTAACTGCAATTGCCTGGAGCTTTCCTCAACGATGCATAGACCATTGTCTTGTGTCCTGCAAACAGATTTAAAAGAGAAAAGGAAACACCTTATAGCAGCTGCCACTTTTTCTCAACTCTTGAAAGTGATATTGAGAGGACACCATATGGGAAGACATCAAAGAATTCCCCTTTTCTACGCTTGTAATAACTTTTCACATATCTTGCCCAGGCCAACATCTCTGTGACTAGTTTTGAAAGCATATATTGTACAGTTGACCCATTTCCTGCTATTGGTTGGCAGCAGGATTTTTACAGTCCTTTATGTGTGTGTGTGTGTGTGTGTGTTTGTTAAAATCACCACACCCAGTTGTCTTATATTTGTCATTCTCTAAAAGGAATGAGTACTTGTTTCACTCAGTTCCTCAAAAAATGGCATTAGCTTGGGACCTGGCTTTTTGACAGGTGACATTCAACCATACATTCCAGTCTGTAAGGATCTACATTGGGATTATTGGTTGAAATCCCATCACTGTGATTTATTCTATAATCATGCAAAAGTGCTAAGGCTTTCTTGATGTTAAGCTCATGCTGTGGCCTTAATAGGGCAGCTGCTTATGAAAGCAGTGAAGATATTTCTGTTTAAAACTGTGTCAAATGAAAGTTGTGATCAGGTTGTGTGGTCAAAGCAGGATTGGCAGCTATTCTCTGTGCTTGCTGCTGTGGTTGTTATGTTTTATATTTGACCATGTTCTTATTTCTGTGCTGTTCGATGATGTGTAGCCCTGCAAGACAGTGCTAAAATACAAAAAATGATTAATCCAGTACATAGAATTATGTATTTATCCCCATCTTATCATTAGGAAAGACAGCCAAAAGTTTGGGAAATGAAGTAGAACAATCTTCTTGAGTCTGAGATGAAATTCCAGGCTTTGAGCTGACGTGGCCCTTTTGTTTGTCTGAACGCTCTGATGTGATTTTGTCCTTTTGTGGTTGGCCCCAGTACAGGGAAAAACAGTCATAGAGAAAGTTAAGAGGAGACACTTTAATATTAGAAGCAAAATATTGTTGTGGTAGCAATGCCAACTATATTCCAATAGAAGTTCCTTTCTTGTTCAAAATACTTTTCAGAGTTGGAGAGAAAGAGATAAAATAGTGAAGTATTGCAGCTTCAGAACTTGGTATTGATAACGTGGTAATGTGTTCTGTTAACCTTGGGTCCTGATTCCCCCCATTCTCATTCATTGTTACTGAGAAAGGATGTTTAAAGCAATTGTTAATAATATGTTATTCATACTCAACTCGTTCTGAGATTTAGGGAGGTCGATACTTACCTTAAAAGGTGGCCACAGGGTTTCTTCGTCGCACCACATAAACACTGTTGCATCCATGACTATTTTCTGTTGTTGGCCAGCTTCATTCCTATGCTGGATCATGTCAGAGGAAGCAACAGGGCTCTTTGTTAATCCAATACTGGGTTGTGTGACTGGACTCTGTTGTTACCTCTGTGGCTTCCTTTGTCACTGATGTCCTCTTTGGATCAGACTTCTGGTATCCAGACAGAAGTTTCATGCTATTTGTGTTATATGCTGAACACATCTTCCTGTATAGCTTAATACTTTTCCTGTATGTGTACAGTGGTGGTATATATTTCCAAGTAAATAATAAGAAAGCGTAGAATTTCACTGTATTCAAGGACTACCAAAATCCATCTTTCGCTATCATTGTATTATTGTTCTGCCAACATTGTTTATTATTCCATTTTTCACAGACTGGAATTCTTACGTATGAAATAATTTTGAGTCGGTCCTGCATTTTTTCCTCTATATATGTTTGATGGGTAGAAATTATACTATAAATGTTAAAATTGGAAAGTTCCTTTCCTGAATAATTTCCTTTTCAGGATTAATTTGTGCAACTTTCCTCCAAAAACTCTCCCTTCCCTCCTTCCCTTTTAAATTTAGATTTACTGTGTCAGATGTTGTATTTCTAATGATAATGATACTCCATCAGCCCTGATCAAAACTGATGTTCTTTCTGTGAGTTCTTTGGAGTTAGAAATTTTAAAAGTTTCATGTTGTTGCAAAGTGAACAGCTGTTCAGATTAAAGACAATTTGGTGAAACTCTTTTAAGTTTTCCCCTCTGTATATGAATGCCCTTGTTTTCCCGGCAGACCACAGACTTTTGTTAAGGAAATGTAAAATCTGTAAGTTTAAAAAGAAGTTTTTTGTTTATTTATCAAATTACATGTTACAGTTATCCATAATACTGCTTAATAAAAAGAACTCGAAGAATGCAATTAGTTCAGTTGGGAAAATTCCTTAGGGAAAAGTTGTACATAGTAATTATGATTTTAGATGGAGCTGCCATTCTCACACAGTTTTGTTGTTCTACACTGTATTAAATGTCTCCTCCTTTTGAAGTAGGTGTTTCAGATGTTTTCTCTTAATTATCACTCTCTAAGTAAGAGAAGTGTAAACTTACAGCTCCGTTAATATGGTGCTTATTTTGAAGTGATTTTTTTTCTTGTTTCTTCCTACTTATAAATTACATCGATGCATTTGTGCCCCAAAGAAAGATAAACCACTTGTGTCATCTTATTTCTTAACTGTAGGTTCTCATTCTTCTAAGACTTGCCATAGACTTTTCTCTCTCTCATTCTACTCTGTTTTTGAGCCTAGGCAATAACATCTGTTTATCTTCACACAGATCATGCTTTGAAAATAAAATATAGTCTAAATTTTAATAAAGTAATTATGTGATCAAAATAATTCATTGCTTTTTAACAAACAAGCACAGTTTCAAAGATTGCTTGCATGGCCTCATACATTTTCCATCTTTATAACGTCTCTGGGTAAATTTTTACTCACATGACAGTGTATTAATTGTATGTTTTACAGGTGGCAAGTTGTGATAGTTGGTACTACCTCATCTTTGACTTGAAACAGTTTTTGATTCTTCTGATTCAACTACAATCAGGGCTAAAACTGATCTGTTTTCTGAATATCTTTCTTCCAGACTTTTGGTGACTTACAAACTCAGCATTAAGGGTGCTTCAGACAACCGTTGTCCTCTGATCAAAGCTACAAATACTGACTTTCCACACTTTGGCAGAAAAGGTGTTTTTTAAAGCTGTGAATATTCTGCTACCTTCTGTCTACACTAATAGATGATATGACCACTTGATCAGGGAAGTGTAAGATACAGTTAATCTTAGTAGCTACATTTTTCCTTTTCCCAGCTAGTTTTTGGAACACCCAACTTGTAACTGCACAAAGAGCCTTGATGTGTTTTGGAGTCAGGAAGCAAGCTGCTCCCGAGGGGTGCTCTAAGGATAGGCACTGGTGAGGGGAGGACAGACAAAGAGGAATCCTTTCTGTATTCCTACCCTCTTGAACAGCAGGCCAGGAGGTGCTGACACAAACAGGGCAAAGAGAGGGAAGAAATGATCTACAAAAGGTACAACTGCCTGATATGTCACTGCACAGGTCAAAAGCACAACTCTTGGAAAATTTGGAACAGTAACACTAAGAATGTCCACACTTGTAAAATGGCACCAGTATTATGTTATTTTCTTTTCAAGTTGTTTTTTTTCAGCAGAAGCACTGGGAAAATACCATGTAACAGTGGTGTGTGATCTAAGTGGGGTTAGACCACACCAAGTGCTGGTAAAATTTTAAATGAAAATAAATGATTAGGAGGCTGTTGTTGCTTCCAAAAGCTTCTAAATAACCCAGAGGCAATATGAGGGAACTTTAATGAAAGGTGAAATTGGGGGGCAGGGACAAAAAACAAAACAAAACAAGAAGGACATGATGTGTGTGAGAGTGGTTCCCAGGTCTGGCAGATGGTTATAACCTGTTCTGAATGAGTCACTCTCTCTGAAAGATCAGGTTTGTAGTTTGTAGATGCTCCTGGATCCATCTTGATGATGGAATCTGACATAAACATGGTGGCTTGGAATGCCTTATACCAGCTTTAGTTGCTTCACCAAATGCAACACTTCCTAGATAGGACTATTTTGGCCAGGGTGGTACATGTGCTAGTAACTTCAAAGTTTCATTATTACAATTTTATCTTTATGGAATTGCCCATAGAGATGATCCAGAATAAGTAGCTAGTGTAAAATGCAGTAAGCAGGCTGTTGGCAAGGGCTGCCCTTTTTTAGCTTGTCAAAAACCTTTACTGAGGGATCTGCACTGACTGACTGTTGGCTGATACCTCTCTTTTGGGTGGCTGTTAAAAACATAATTATTTAAGCAACTCTTCCAAGACTTATCTGTGGTTTTATTGATGCTATCGTTATCTTAAATGGATTTATCTTTTATACTTTGAAACTCAGCTGTCATTTTTGCAGGGGTTTATATATGTTTGAAAAGTTTATAAATACTAAAAGGAAGGAAGGAAGGAAGGAAGGAAGGAAGGGAAACAGAAAGGAAGACAGCAGACTTGGAACCAATAGTCTAAGCAATACATGCTAAGATAACCCAAGACTGTTGTGTGACTTCAAGTAATTTCTGATGTATGACAACCTTAAGGTAAACTTTTCATGGGGTTTTCTTGGCAGAATTTATTTAGAGGGGATTTGCCCTTGCCTTCCTCTAAGGCTGAGGAGAGTACAACTTGCCCACAGTCACCCAGTGATTTTCCATGGCTGAGCAGGGATTCAGACCCTGCTCTCTCTATTTCCTAGTCCAACACTGAAATCACTATACCACTCTGGCTCTTATAGCCCAAGATAATGTCATAAAGCAGATCCTAAAAATATAAAATGTTGGGGAAAGTCAAGTTTAAATAAATTCTCTGACAAGGAAAAGGTTTGCCTGTGCCTCAGCAGGCAAAGGTTACAGAAATTATGATTCAGTAAACACCTGACCAAACTTTCTCTGTCAGGTGAAGAACAAATGATATTTTTTCTTAGATCTGCTGGAGTACACATGAGATTGTGGCAATCATAAAAAAAAATCACATGAAGTCTTTTACCAATGTCCATTCACTATGCAGATAAAACACAAATAGTTGAGCATGATGGGAAACTCAATCAGATTAATACAACCAGTGTCCCTATGAGTAAAAGGGATGGTATGTGGCTGATTGAAGAAAAAAAAAAGCAAATTCTACTTTGGATTCATGAGGACAGGAATTATCATAAAGTTGCCAATATCATATTGCCTTTTTGTGAATCTATGGAAAAATTGCAGTTGGAAGACTATGAACAGTTCCAGTTACCATGCTGGGAGTGTATAAGCGTGGGAAGCATGATACAGAAGATGCCAGTGTACTCATGTTCTACTTGTGTGCCTTCAAGTCATTTCCATCTTATGGTGACCCTAAGATGAACCTATCATAGGATTTTCTGGGGCTGAGAATGTGTGAGGCACCCAAGGTCATTGCATTTCTATGGCTGAGCAGGGAATTGAACCTGATCTCCAGAGTTATAGTCCTTTGCTCAAATCACTACACATTAGGTTGGGTTACCATTCAGCTTAGGTTACCATTGTAGAAATGCTGGATTCTGTATTGCCTTTGGTTTGATCCAGCCTGGCTATTCTTATTTTATTAATTGTTAGTGCGATGGTGGTAGCTTGGCCTCAGAGGAAAACACAAATTGAGTTGTAGATGTTTTCATAAACTTGAAATCAAAGTGTTTTGAACTGATTCAAAGTTAGCAGGCAATATTTTACATTTAAGTTGGGCATCATGCAGATGTATTGTTTGTGGGTTGTTTTAATGGATGCATGAGTCATAAGGCCTCTCTACCACAAAGATTAAAAAAAAAAGATCTACCACACAAAGTAATATAAAGGAGCTGGTAAATAATTTACTCATTTTGGCAGATTTTTATCAGCAAATAATCAGATCACTTATACAGTCATTTCTGACTTTAAAGATTTCTGAGGGTGTGAGATGAAGGTTACTCCAGGAATGTCAGTGAAACAGAAAATGCGTTTACTCTGTCTTACATATATTTATTTGCACATATGTGTATATTATGTTGTAGGCGTAGTGTGGAACATAATATTTAACATATTTAAAAATGAAAGCCAAAATATGACATTTACAAAATACTGTTAAAATAGAACACCATCCTTGGTGAAATCCCTGGGGCATCATTTCAGGTTAATGGAAGGAAAATTCTTAGTAAGGCTTAAATGCCCAATCATATATTCTTAAGGTCAAATTGTACAACCAGTAATTTGCGTTTTGCAGCATTTATTTTGTTGATTTGATCATTCCATATAAGAACTATAATAGTATTTTTAACACAGAGCAGATAAGGTTATTTGTTCTCAAAGCCGTTGGTACCTTTTGCATATATGACCAGAACATATGTCCATTTAATTGCTTGTTTCAAAAGTGCTTCAGTACAAGTCTACTGAGCCATCAGTTGGCCAGAAATACAGGTGTGGCTGAAGAAGATTCAGCTCCAATCTGAATCACCCTTCCTACATGCTTTCCCCTGATGTCAGTCCAAATAAATCTCTGGGTACAGAATAACATTCGTTGGCTACAGAGAATGACTTTTTGCGTACCTTTATTTCTGAAAAATAGAGCACTGTTACACTTGTACCGTACAGTAAATGGAACTTAATGAAGTAGTTCACTTTTTTTAGTCGAAGCATCTTTTTTAAGTGTTCCAGCTTTGTAGTATTATGGAAGATCACACACCCAGCTAGGAATCTTCTGGACATGATGAAGCACTGGTGCTACAAACACCCCTCCTATACATACAGTAACAAAGCGTGATCTGCATGGAACTGTTGGGGCTGAAACTGGGAATCTAGTGCTCTGTGTATAGGTGTCCTGTGTGGTCAACCAGAGAATTTGAAGTGTTTTCTTAAACAGCAAACAGCAATCCCAACTGCTAAAGTGATTTTACTGATCTGTGCACAGCGTTAACTCTCCTCTGGGGCTATAAATGCTTTATATTTCAGCAGAATCTTCACTTAGCTTTTTCATACAGGGTTAGTCTAAGATATTTTTCTCTCTGAAGCACAACAACAAATTGTGCCACCATTGTTAAGTTGTCTAGTGCATAAGACAGAACATCAATCATAAATTAAATAACTAAATCCCAAATTTTCTGTTGTTTCATGGCACATTTTCTATCTTGCTATAAATAAAGTTTGTACCTGGAGGACAAAGACCTAGAACTATATAGAAGATGTGCATTATGATTCTCTTTCATTTTGAACTGGCGTATAAATGAAAAGTCCATCAAATATGATTATTCATTATCTTCACTATCCCAATTAAGAATGGAAAGAAATTTCACTGGCCTCAACAGTCTGTTGAAAATACAGTTTTGACAGGACTGCACAATGCAAGTGGCTAGAAAGTGCGTAATTGTGCATGCACAAACATACTTTACTAAATGGGAGAAAAGGTACATAAATTAAGTATGTTGCAAGAATATATATGTACATTAGAAAAATGCTAGCTCTTAAGCACCTTGGAACCTGGCAAGACAGCTTTCTAATTATTACAAGCATTCCTTCTCATACTGTCAATCCTGTCACTGGTGCACCTTTATCCATTTTACCCCTCCACTGTACCAGCATCTGCACCAGCATTGTCACTGGCACTGCAATATTGCACCACCCAACAGGATGGTGGACAAAGTTTTGTCACCTGATACAAAGCAAGGGTAGGGAAAAAAATACGGGTAGGATTCATAAAAACTCAACTATTTCCAATCCCAGTTGATTTTTTAAAAAAACCAAGTGGCTTTTAGATGCTCTTAAAATTTAAATGGATGGTTCTTAACATTTAAACCAGATTTCAATGTTTTCTTAAAACAATTAGTTTAAAAAAAGATCTTAGGCCAAAGATATTATCATTAATACTAATTATATAGCTTATATAAGCTAAACAGAGTCAAGTTTGGTTAGTACCTGGAAGAAGGACCACCAGGGAACACCAGTGGCAAACCACCTCTTGAGTATTTCTTGCCTGTGAAATTAATTGGGTCTTGCAGCCGCATATTACTACTAATTGTATGCTATGAATAGGTTAATAGCAATTTATGGAGATGGGAGATAATGTGAACAGTTTTATTTTGCAGGTGGTATATGTGAAATGTGTGCTCTGTCTGTCCACCTGTCTCTCTGTCCATCTTGCCTCTCTCTCAATGCAAATGTTTAAGTTAAAGATTTGAATGCAAAGATGTGAGCTGGATCAGGGCAGGATGCTGTTTGACCATATAACTTGCAAAAATAAATAAATTAAAAGCAAAGTAAACAAAATTCTTAATCTGTCCCTGAGGAATAATGTCATTAATCCAATTTAATGTGAGTAGAATCAAAATCTCCATAATTCTGGTTGTGCTAGATCACATCTTTGTCTAAGTAGTTATGCAAAGGAGTTGCACTACTCATCAGTTGTGCAAGAGGTTGTGCAACAATTGCATGACTAGCTGAAAAAGAGGTTACACAAGAAGTTACACAGCTGGTTTGACAACCTCTTGTGTAGCCTCTTACATTGATTATACAAACATTTTGTACAACTTCTCATGGAATAAATATTGTACTGGCTAGTACTTTTGCCCTAACTCTGAATATGTGCAACTGTTAGCGCAGGGAGCCTTGCACTAATACAATGACATAATTGGATACAGGCCATAGCACTGCTCATGTTGTGCCTCCATCCCAGCACCCAAACGGGACCCTTCCCAACAGCCACAATGTGGAGACATGAAAGGAAGAATACTTACAGCAGCCAGTGTAGATGAAAAAAGGAGAGCCCCAAGAGCATTTATATAGTGGGAATGTATCAATTAAGCAAACAGCTGGGAGAGGCTGTTTGCCTATATAGACAAGGGAATGGAAGGGGGAAGCCGTTCCAGGCAACTGGTATTGTCAGTGGAAGCAGCATATCTCACATTTGGATTACTTGTTGATGTTTCTGGAGACCTTGACCCTTGCCTTCCCTGCTGGACTATTACTCTAGATTTACTGTGGACTCAGACTGCAAAACAACAACTGGTAACTTGCTAACAAACTGTTACAAACTTTGCTCTTGGCTGCCAATAACAGACTCTAATTAGAGAGCTGTAAGCTTTGGCTGGCCACTGGCACAGGCTAGGTCAAACAGTGTGCCTATGCAGTAAACCAGGTTCAGAATGAATGTTATTCACAGCCAGAAGTGGGATTTCTTCTGCTGTGTGCTGCCTTCTTTTTTTTATTATTTTTTATTAAAAACCTTCCTCCTTACAAGCATCAATTCATTAGACATATTAATATTTACAATATATAAAATACTCTCTTGTATGGATAAATCAACATATCACTGTATAAGTAATTAAATCTATACATTCTTCAGTTCTTAGTTTCCATTTTTACATTTATTTCTTATACCATTATTGTCATAAGTTAGGATCTTCTTTACTAATATTTCAATATTCTTATTCTTATCTTACCATACTGTGTCTAATATCAACCTTTTTTATTTTGAAGTTCTTACTTTGATCCTATCCCATTTTCCTATCTTCTCCAGTTAACTTCCTACTTCCTCTTGGTCGGCTATCTAAGGTTTCCTTTTCTGTTACCTCCTCCATTAACCCTATTTTTGTGGACTTGCCAGAATATTGGTATCTTTTTGATTTATTTGATCTATTTTGCTAATCGTCTGTCTTTACTTCTCTTTACGTTCTTCTTCCTCTCCTTGACTGAGGCCCCTTTTGCACGCAGTTTCTTTTGCAAGAGGGTCCCTTGAGCGGCGGTCCGTACGACGCACTTCCATTTACGCGACGCTCACGAGCCTAACGCGAACCGCGCACACATTTTTTTATTTTCAGCTTCAAGCCGAAAATGCTGCGCAGTCGCGCAAGGCCCCTGGGGCCTTGCGCACTTACCTACCCTGCGGTGCATTGGACAAGCAGGCCGGTTGCACTTCCTGCCTCAGCGCTAGCCTGCAATTCCCAGGTTGCGCTGCGGTAGGAAGCGGCGGGGCGTTCGCATGGCACTCACGCGACCGGCAAGCCAGCTGCGGGAGGAAGGAGCAGCGAAGTGAGCGCCTCGCACAAGAGGCCACTCGCGCGAATGCCACCCCTCACCTCTGCGAAAAAGTAAGATGCGGAAAGGGCCATAGTCGAGTCCAGTTGCTGTCAATATATTTTTTCACTATCTCCATTTCTTTTATTTTCTTAACTTACTTCTCTCCTCTTATTGCTCGTGTTAAAGCATCATAAGTTACCAATTCTCGGAGTTTATTCATCCATTTCTCCAATTTTGTCTCTTTTCCAAAGTTTTGCAAATATTATTCTGGCTGCTGTCACCATGCATAGTATTGTATCTTTGTGTTTGATGTACGCTTTATCTATTTCGTGAGTCATATTTAATAGGAATATCTCTGGTGACATTGTGCTGCCTTCTTTAATGGGCATAACAAGTCCACCACCACACATACTGTAACTATTTTCACACTATTATACATTGAGCACCAGATGTTGGCTCAATAGCCTTCCTGGTGTAGCACTACATCGTAGGGCAGATTTATTTTATTCTAATGAAGGTCCTGAGATGTTTTTGTGGAACATCTGAAGAGTTTACTCGCTGTGATGATCCTGTGACCAGCTCCCTTCAGGAAGGAATTTGATGTCAGGTTTATGCAAAAGGCACACTGCCTTCACGCTGCTCATCCATTTTGGCACCATCAAGTGACTGACAATTTGTTCTGCTGTATGACTCCTGGAAAAGGTTGAAAGGGATAGAATGCAAGCTTCAGTGCATACTGAGGTCCTGTCAGTATCACTCATGTGGAACTCACTGTTTATGAGCTCAATGTTTATGAGGTCTGCAGATTATGGTCTTCAGACCATCTGTACTTGTTTGGCTTTCTTAATTCTACCACATTCCAGTGAGCACTGAAGAGTATAATGAACTTACTATTTTTGTTCTATATAAACTAACTAACATATAACTTATATCTGAGTGCACAGTCCACGGAAAGCTAATAGACATGGGGCACTGAAGAAAAACAATTCAAGAAAGAGAGAACATGGATCTTAAGCACAATGTTTGTACTCTTACAGTCATAGTGAAAACAGTCAAAAGAGTCAAAAATCGTTGTGGAACAATTTAGTCCTCCAGTGTAACTGTGGTTTCCAGCCAAATTCAAAGAGATTCAAGACTATAACCAGCCTACCCAAAAAGCCAGTTAGTCTGTTTGACATGCGAAAGTAAATAATTCCTCATAGAACTATGACCGGTTAATGAGAACAGTGAAATATGTACACAGGAGGCTGTTGCAATTAGAAAAAATGTAGACTAAGTGTATGTGACAAACTTCTAGGAGTGTGGCTATCTGAAGTGTCAGAGCTGCCTGGAAGCAGGTTGCTAGGCAACCACAGTAGCTCCTCAGGAGAGAAACCCAGCCCAGTAGTGTATAGGAGGGGCTGGTGGATGAGAGGAAAAGTTATATGTAGGCGTTCAGTCCTTCTAAATGAAATTCCTAGCAAGAAGCTGTGGAGTAGAGACCCTTGACCAGTCAGAGAATGTGTGGGAAGGGTTATTCTCAGTGGAAACCTAGTGAGAGGCAGCAGAGTAATTGAGTGTGACCTAAGTTGAGTGTGACCTTAAGTTGATAGAATTTTTGGTATTTATGTATATTTATTATGTATATTTATTATTTACTTGTCAGTGTAGCTGACGGTAGTCATCAGGGTGACTTCCAGTGAGAAGAGACCCATAATCTCTTAGATCAATTCTACTGGTATGATCAGTCTCTCTCTTGTCTTTTATCTTGTTCTATATCCTTGTTTCATTCACATGACTCATCATTGATTCCAAGTGACTCTAGTTTCAGAACTATGAATTGGATACAGATTTGCACTGAGCGGAGCTCTGTTAGCAATGTTTCCCTTTGGAAGGGAAGGAAGAGTCATTTTGACCTATTCTCTTCCCGCTGCAGATTCCTATGCCCTCACAAATTTGCTCTAGGAAGTTGAAGAAGTTTCTGTAATAAGACAGCAAGTCCCACCGAGGGCTACAGGGGCAAGGGCAGATTTGTAAAAATAACCTCCACCTGCTACCCACTAGAACATCCAGTTAGTGGAATGGGAACTCCATTGAGTAGATATGACTCCCTTTTTCTTAATGGAAGGAGCCCTTCCAGGTGTGTAAGAATATTTTCCCTTTTGTAGAAAGCTTCCTAAGGGGAATCCATAATGGAGTGTGTGGGAAGAATTTTGTTTTGACGCTTTTCCAAACCTTCAGTAAAGATCTTCTTATATAATGGTTATTAAAGTCTTTGTTAACCTTTTCTTTGTTATTCCACAAATATGTATGCCAGCCATAATACAAAATCTTCTGGAGATAGAAGTCTTGTATTTTTTAAGATCATCCATTCCTTCATCCAGTCTAAGCAACATGCAAAATAATACAGTTTCAAATTTCGGAGAGTGAGTCCATCTGTTTCCTTCACATCTTGAATGACCTTGAGTTTCACTGTTGGTTTTCTTTCAATTCAGTTTTAATGTGCACTTTTTATATATGTTTAAATGTATTGCTCTTTTAAAGGGTAAGCCACCTTGAGTCCCAGTTTTGGGAGGAAGGCAGGATACAAATAAATATGTAAATATAAATGTAAAAGAACAACAACAACAACAACAACTCTGCACATAGGTTGATTCCATAGATAGACTAGAAATGATTAGGTTCAGTTGATAACTGAATGGAAGAAGCTAAGGAGATTCCAGCAAGTTTAAACTTAGACTAAAGCATTAGTACTAGACAGTGCACCATCTTAGAACACATAATTAGGGTACCATCACAAAGGATAAAGCAGGAGCCCAGTTGCTACCTTCAAAATATGCTGTGATGAACTCCTGTGAATGATGTGTGTCTGCAAGCATTTAATTATGGCCATTATGTGAATCTCCAGCACCACTGACTTTGCAGGTGTATTGTTTTATTTCTCTTTTGCTTCCCTTCATTTACCGTAGATTTTTGCAGGCAGACTTGAACAGATAAGATCAATTTAATTCTCTTCTTCTAAGCATTCTTAAAACAGTGTGATTGTTGTCATAGTGATACTGTACTATCATGAGAATGAGAATGAGTCTTTATTGTAGGAGGAAGAAGAGAGAAAATGCCAGCGTTGTATTTAAATGCATACACAAACAAGATTATTGACAGTGTAAGATAACTTATGAAGCATTAATGGTAAATGAATGTTTGATTAAATTTTGTTTTAATTTTTTTCCTTAGTGAGAAAATTATTCTCCAGATAATATGACATAAATCCTTATCTTTATGTGATGAAAGTGCACTGTTTTCCAATTAGAAGCACACGTGAATTACTGACAAAGTCAGAGACTGCAATACTACCTTGTAAAATCTCTTTAATTTTGGTTATAGCTGTAATATCAATAGAGATTGTATGCAGGGTTAAAAGGTAAACCAATAAACAGTTGATTTATGTTCAGGAAAGACAGCCACCATAGTTTGTACCCACATAACTCTTCATGGGCAAGCAAGTCATTTTGCACGCAAGCCAAACTTTCTCCATTATCTGATTGACTGAAAAACCATTCCCAAAGTGTCCTTGGTTACTGAGTGTGGTGTCTCTAAAACCTGCTGTGAGCACAGAGAGAGTTCTATGAGCGTTCCTTTCGATTCCAGTCTAAATAAATTTCAGTTTCATTAAAATGCATTAGAGCTGCTCTTTATTCAGGAAGTCAGTGCAGAGTATTTCCTGAGCTCCATATGTAGAGATAATAGACACTGAGAAAGAGATTAGAGGGCATCTAAAGAAACCAGTTTGGATGCCTAAGGAGTTTTTGGAGGAGTTGGGATTTAAAGGGAGTGTAGAAGGACATGGAAGAAGTGACAGATCATTAAATAAGAGTACAAATGTATGGCTGCTGTTTCTAGGGGCAAAGTCAGGACAGCAAAAGTTTAGAATGAGCTTAGGCTTGCAAGTGTAGTTAAGAATTATATTAAAAATATTTTCACTTTTCTTCAAAGGAAGAGGGGAAACAAGTGATAGATCTGCTGCATTGAGTTGGATAAATGCTAATGAATAGCAGAGTGAAAGTGGAACTGCTCAACTCCATGGATATAAAACTATGTATTCCTCATCTGGCAGACAGGAATGAATAATTCCTTCACTTTTCACCCCAAACTGCAAGTTATGTGAGGACTTTTGTGTGGTCTTGGTACTCTGTTTATACTTCAGTGCTATGGGGACTTGTGGATTCAATCTCAGAGCCTTTGTGGATAATCTTTGAGAATTCTTGTAAAACAACCGATGTCCCATTAGATAAGAAGAAGCAAATGTTGTCCCCATCTTCAAAAAGAGGAGAAAAGAGGATTTGGGCAGCTTCAACCCAGTCAGCTTGATGTCAAAAGAGGAAAAGTTCTAGAAGAGATCATTAGTCAGTCTATGAGCACTTTATAAATGTGGAGTTTACTAAAAGCTAGATTAATTTTATATTAATTACACACACACACACACACACACAGAGAGAGCTATAAAACCAGGTGATCAGGGAAAAGCTTTGAATGTAGCGCATCTTGATCGAGGAAGTCTTTTGACAAAGTCCCTATGATTCTTGCAGATAAGCTGGTAAACAGGTAATGATAATAGTACTGTTACTTAGAGTTGTAGCTGGATAACAGTATGGACCAAACCCAAAAAATGTTTACTAGTATTTCTTTGTCATCCCGGGGAAAAGTGACTATAGCGTTCTCTCCTGGACCCAGTGTAGTTCAGCATCTTTAAAAGGTGTTTTGCATGAAGGAATGAAGGGCATGGTCGTCAAATTTGCAGAGAAGACCAAACTGAGGGGAGTAACTAATGCCTTAGAAGAATCAGGATTTATGATGACCTGAACAGCTTGACTCCTGCAGTATGTTTCGGGTGCTCTTGTGCATTGTACTGCACATTTGCTCCAGCACCTTGAGAAGTCTCTCTGGCTGCCTGTTCTCAGTGTGTCCTGTAATGAAACTTGGCAGAACTGACAAAGTGGGTTTCAAGGGGGATAAGCTGTAAGATGTTGGCTGGAATCCTGTTGAGTAGTTACAAGATCATAAACTGGGCTTGCTATCTCATAACTGCAGAAGATTCATTAAAAACCAAATGTGATGTCCAAAACCCATGATTTCAGTTTGGCAGTGTACCAGCTGAAGGGCTTCTGAAGTGCTGCAGATCAGGGTGCTTGGAAATGACTCCTGCAGTATGTTCCAGGTCCTCTTGTGCATTGTACCACACATTTGCTCCAGGACCCCAAGAAGTGTATCTGGCTGCCTGTTCTCAGTGTGCCCTATAATGAGCAGATGGCTGCAGCTGCTTTAAAATCCCTTTGGTTGGGGCACTGCCAGATTGAAAAGGTAAGGTTTGGGGAGTGCCATTGTCAGATGTAACTATGATGATGGAGCTCCATCATTGTAGTTATGTCTGATGATGCAGGGTTGTAGGCATTGTGTTTAGGCAGGAAAAGTCAACTACACAAGTATAGGATGAGAAACATACGGCTTGAGTGAAGCACATATGAAAAAAAGCTGGAACACAAGCTAAATGTGAATCAACAATGGGATGGGGTAGCAAAAAATCCCTGTGTAATTTTGGGATGCATGAATATAAGTATAGTGTCTAAATATCAACTAAGTAATAGTACCACTCTATTCTTCTTTCATCAGACCTCACCTGGAATACTGCTCCAGTTTTAGGCACCACATTTAAAGAAGAATGACAAGCTGGAACTTGTCCAGGGGAAGGTGACCAAGATGAGGAATGCTTGCTGATTTGTGCAAGCATGGTTGTTGCATACAAGATGTGTCTTTGCACAAACCACTGTGCAAAACCAATGTGAGGTTTTTTTGTTTTTTGCACAAAATATGCAAAACAAAAATTTATCACAGATTTGTCTAGCAGAAAGAACTTTAAATATTTTTGTTTCTGCATGAAAGGACAAAGTAAGTGAAGATTTATATATCTAGATGATCTAATCATGTTCAAATATCTTAAAGGATGTTTTGTGAAAAATGGAACAAGCTTATTTTCTGCTTCTGTTATGGATAAGACCTGAATCAATGGCTTCTTCTTCGTGGTCTCTGTGCCTCATACATTAGGAGCTTTCGCGCCTGCGCGGTAGCGTTCGGAAGATTCTAGAGCTCGTTAGCTTTGGCGGGAACCCCTCCCCCACGCCGGTGCTGCGCATACTCCTCCCGCCGACTAACGGTCTCTCCTCAGTTCTTTCTTGTCTGCCTCAGCGTACAGAAGGTTCTGCTTGTTGGCTTGCTTTTCGATTCTGCTTTTGGTGTTTTTCGACTTCGGATTTGGCTTTTGACTACCCCTCACGGATTTCGGACTTGGCTTTGGTACTTTCTCGATCGGTTTTGACCTTTTTCTGGCTTTGACGACGATTTCGGATCTCGGACTGTGTTTGGCGTTCTCGGACTCTTGTTTTCTTTGCCTTGCCTCCGGTTTATGTTGGCTCTCTTCAAACGCTGCGCCTCCTGTGGAAGGAAGGTCGCTCTCTCTGACCGACACTCTAAGTGCCTGATTTGTTTGGGTGAGGGGCACAACGTTCAGGCCTGCCCTATTGGCAGAGAGTTTACACACCAGACTCTCCATAACAGGGCGGCAAGGCTTAAATCCCATTGTTGGGAGGAATCTCTTCGCGTCCACAGACCCGAGACGATGGCCGAGAAACGCCCGTCTTCTTCTTCTTCTTCTTCAGCAGCAGCGGCGGCTGCCGTGCCCTCGACCTCGTCGGTATCGGTACCGGGCTCAGTACCGATAATGAAGTTGCCTGAAGATCTCGGCAACTCGGGCACGTGAGGACCCTGCGGGCTCGCAGGCCTGAACCTCCTCCTCCAGGCTGCTGACCGCGGCCCAGAAGCGCCCCGCCACCGAGGGCGTGGGGCAGAAGAAGAAGAAGAAGAAGAGAAAGGAGAAGCGGCGCTCTTCACCGACGGTGGTGCGACCCCCGACTCCACCACCCACCCAGCCCACCGAGGAACCTCAACCGATGGAGCTCCCTGAGGAAGAGGAGCCTCCGGAGGAAGAGGAAGTCCTCGAGGTGTCGGACAAGGAGCAGGTCATGCAGGCCTCGCCTCCTCAACCGCCCAAGCTGATCGCGGAGATCACTCCGCCGAGTCGCCGTCCACCCTTGGCAGAACGCCGAGAGGAGGCTGTGGTCAGGCAGCGCCCAGCCTCTTGACGCGACGAGTCCCGCTCGCCGGAGCAGCAGGCCAGGCCTCCATCCCTGCGATATCGGGAGGTGCGCGAAGTGCCGCCTGTTCTGCTCAAGGGCCGGCCACGATCGCCACTCCATCGGCGACGCGTTCCAGTTTCTGTGGGATGAATGGCTGATCTATGCCTTCCCTCCGTTCCCGCTCCTGGGCCGCGTGATCGCGAAGATCATCACGGACTGGGCGGACGTGATCCTCGTGGCACCATACTGGCTGAGGCAGCACTGGTTCGGACCCCTGATCGAGGCCGTCCGGGGCAGGACTCTCAGGTTTCCCACGGTACCGGACCTGCTGTCCCACTCCGACGGACTGGTGTTGCACCCGGACCTGGCGGTGTTGGCCCTCCGTGCCTAGAGGATATCGCTCTAGACGACCTGGCCATCGGGAATGTCTTGACCGCAGCCAGGAAGGAGTCCATGCTGAGACTATCAGACTATCGCCTGTCACTCTGCGTACCGTGCTCCACTTCCTCCTCCATCACCGGCAACAGGGCCTAGCCTTCCCGTCGCTCAAGGTCTACCTCACCGCGATCGTGGCATACCAACCGCCACGATCCCCGTCGGCCGCTCTCTTCAGGGACGGTACCGTCAAGCAGTTCCTGAAGGGCCTGCAGCACCTCTACCCGCCGGTATCGCCGCCACTACCACCGTGGTCGCTGTCATTGGTGCTGTCCCAGCTGATGAGGCCGCCCTTCGAGCCCATGGCCACGACGGACGACAGGCTGCTCGCGATGAAGACCGTGTTCCTAGTGGCCGTCACCTCTGCCAGGCGGACGGGAGAGTTGACGGCGCTACGGTGCGATGAACCATACTTGGTCTTTCATTGGGACAAGGTGGTCCTCCGGCCTGACATCTCCTTCCTGCCGAAGGTGGTGTCCAGCTTCCATCTGAGCCAGGACATCATCCTGCCGGCCTTCTACCCGGACCCGACGACACCTCTGGAGCGGTCCCTCCACTCCCTGGATGTGCGTTGGGTGCTGGCTTTTTACAAAGACAAGACTGCAGCCTACAGACAGACACCCCACCTATTTGTCTGTTATGGCAGGGGCCGGAGAGGCCACAAGGTATCCACCCAGCGCTTCTCTAAGTGGGTGGTACAGACTATTCACCTGGTGTACGAGCTTGCCAGGAAACCTCTGCCAGACCTGCTTCGGGCCCACTCCACCAGGGCCGTGGCGACATCTGCTGCCCTCCTGTAAGGCGTCGACCTGTCGGAACTCTGCCATGTGGTGACCTGGTCCCAGCCGTCGACCTTCATGCACCACTACAGGCTCGACTGCCAGTCCAGGAGAGATGCCTGGTTTGGACGTGCTGTGCTGTCTTCTGTGCTCTAGGATCTGGGACCTGACCCACCATCCTACTGGTAAGCTACACAGTCTCCTAATGTATGAGGCACAGAGACCACGAAGAAGAAGAACAGGTTGCTTACCTGTAACTGTGGTTCTTTGAGTGGTCATCTGTGCCCTCATACATCCTCGCCCTGCCTTCCCCTCTTTTTCAGGTCCCATCTGCTTCGGCAGACCAGAACTGAGGAGAGACCGTTAGTCGGCGGGAGGAGCATGCGCAGCACCGGCGCGGGGGGGTTCCCACCAAAGCTAACGAGCTCTAGAATCTTCCGAACACTACCGCACAGGCGCGAAAGCTCCTAATGTATGAGGGCACAGATGACCACTCGAAGAACCACAGTTACAGGTAAGCAACCTGTTCTTCTGATTAGAAGACGGGAGACTTCTGCTAGACATTAGGAGAATTTTCCTGATAGTAAGAGCTGTTTGTGGAACACACGGAGGCTCATTTGTTTTAGATTTTTCAAACAGAAGTTATATGACTCTTGATGGGGTGCTTTACCTATATATTTATTGTATCAGGAGGTGTTGGACTAGATCAGTGGTTCTCAACCTGTGGGTCCCCAGATGTTCGTGGACTTCAGCTCCTAGAAGCCCCAGCCACTATGGTCAATGCTCAGGGCTTCTGGGAGCTGAAGCCCACGAACAGCTGGGGACCCACAGGTTGAGAACCACTGGACTAGATGGTCTTTGGCATACCTTTCAGCAGTACAGAACCATGACTCTAATGTCCCCTGTGCTTATTTATATTTACATGAAGGGACTTGGGAATCATTTGGCATTTAGGGGTTATATCTGATCACTATGCTGATGATATCCAGAGCTTTCTCTCTTTCTCAGCTGATATCAAGAGGCCCATAGAAGTCCTGGGTACAATGAGGGACTGGATGTGGGTGAACAAACTTAGGCTCAATCCAGACATGACAGAACTCCGTTGGGCAGCGGAAAAGGTAATGTGGGATTGGAGTTACAACATGTTTTGATGGAATCATTCTTCCTCTGTTGGACCAGGTTTGCTGTTTGGCCCTATCTTTCGACCCAGCAGTGTTTCTGGAGGGTCAGGAATAAGAGCTGTTATGACTAAGAATGCCTTTGTCCAGCTCATGTACCAGGTATAGCCCTTCCTTGGAAAGCTGTGCGTGGGCACAGTTATCCATGCTTTCATTACCAACCACTTACTACAGTCATGCAGTCTCTGTGGGTTGCCTAAAAAAATCCAGTAACTATCACAAATGCAAAATGTGTTGTCTAGTGTGCATTTTAAAGACCATATAGCACCTATCTTGAATCAACTGCTCTGCAGTTTTGTTTGCAAGCTCAATATAAGGTGCTTGTACTGACCAATGAAGACTTAAATATCTTGAGGCCCTGAAAACTCAGATATTGCCTCCTCTCTTATGGGCCTGCTCATAATCTGAGATTGTCAATGGGGACAACAGTGCCCCACTAGTGTGAGAAGCTAGGTTAGCGGACACATGTGACATGGTTTTTTCTGGAGTACCACATTGATTATGGAATTCCCTCTAAGATTCAATAAAGTCTTATTGAGCTTCTGAAAATTTTCTTTTAAATGTGATTTTATCCAACATCACTTTGGGGCCTTGGTGAAAAGCGATTTCTAACTACTTCAACACAAATAAGCAAGTAAATAAAGGTTTGCAGGTCTCAACTTGAGTAGACCCATTGAATCAGTGGAAACTTGGAAAGAGAACAATTGTCTATATTCTATTTAATAGGTCTGTTCGAGGTAGAACTGACAGTGGGGTTCTAGCCAGTCTGAAAATGCTATCCTCTTGGAATGCATGAGATAAAAATAATCCACCATGTTAAGTATAGTTCAGCTTTCTCATGAATGTTTGTAAGTGTAACTACTAGACATGTAATATTCCAACCTTTATGGCAAAACATTGACATTAGTAGCAGAAGGGGTATACCTAAGAGCAATATCTATTTAACATATTTCTAAGCTGTAGTTTAAAACAGAGCATGGTTTCTCTAAGCAAATAAAATTTGTTTGGACACAAAACAGTATGCGGCTTACTTTAAAACAACATGGCAACATTTACTTTTTTCCCAGTGAAATACTGTTTCATTTCTCCAGTGTTGTCTTTTATTCTTTTTACTGAGCTACAGATATTATACAACTTAATTGAACTCTGGCAGAAAGCTGGCTTAAAGCATTATACATTACCAGAAATTAATAGAAATATATAGACTAAGAACAGCAAGAAATGAAAAGGGAATGGTTTATGTGAAAATTGTACACAAATAAATAACGGTATGAACATTAGAATAAAAGCAGAGAACAGTATCATTGCTAATCAATCTTGAACATTCTGTCTCTTACAGATGTCGATACAAAGTTATGTGCTAAAATAATTGTAGTGTAGGCTCTCTGGTAATTACTGTTGTTCATTTGGCATGTTGTGCAAAAAAGAAAAGAGTCTTGCAGTCTGCAGCTGCAAATCTCCAAGGAACAAGCAAAAAGATAGCAGAAGGGTGATAGTCATCCATCATTCCTGACAATTTCACAGCCTAGAATAACTTGACAGAGACCCAGAACAAAATGTTATTGAGAATTGAATGCTACTAAACTGAGTGAATTGACTTTCTGATGGCAAAGTGGGACCTGTTTAAAGTGGCTGATCATGTTCATTTTGTTTTGGTTTTTATTTCCTTCTACTGTATCTGTCCTACTTTACAGGACCTGCTGGAATATCTGTCGTGCCCTGGTCATGCTAGGATACCACATCTTCAAAGAGAATGATTTTTAAGGACCATCAGTTGTTTAAACAAATGTTTAATTGATTAATTATCTCCTTTTCAACAATTAATCATTGAATTAAATTAAAATAAATGTCCCTGTTGACATAATTTTCCATTCCTTTTTAGAAGGAAAGACTAATACTATTTTTCTCCTCACTTGCATGACCCCTTGCCAATTGGAAACCATTCTGTTTCTCCATATTCTGTTCAAACAGTGGTCTCTTGTTTTTAGTACTGTATACTCATTTCAGTACACCGATTTCTTTAAGAGTGATCCACAGTTTTTCATGATATACACAATGAAATAATGATAATCTATAAAGCACTGACTGATTTTCTTTTGCAATTCTTTAGCTCACTCTGTTATCCAACACGTATTTAGGACATGATCCCTGGTGCCCTTTCCTTTTCTAAACCCATCCTGGCCATCGGCATTTCTTGCTCTGTATATAGTAAAAATCTTTGTTGTGGAATTTTAATATCACTTCACTTGTGTGGGAGATTAATGCAATGGTGCAGTGTTTATTACAATCCGAGCGTCCCTTTCTTAGGGACTAGAAAGTATATTGTGTGTTTCCAAACTATTTGTAGCCATTCTTTGCTCTTATATAATAGCTTGTTGAATACCTTCAGATATGGGGTCTCATCCTCTGGCACTATCTCTTGTTTCATATTGGATTGTTTCATCATAGGGTTTTCAAAGTAAAAAGCTCCTGGAATGGTTTGCCATTGCCTTTTTCCACACAGTACTAACAGGTATTAGCTATGGTGCCACTGCCATTTTCTCTGAGAGACCCTTGGTTAGTGTCACCCTTCACTATTGCTACTGTCCAGTAGCTGCTTGGCATATTTAGTCTGGATTCTCGGCAAAAATCTATCTGACATGGGAGACCCTAACAGCAACACTGCTACCATCAGCATAGTCTCTTGCTTCATAGCAGCACACATTCTCACTACCATGGAAAGGGAGTGCCAAAGTGGGTGAGAAATTCCACTGGGGTAAAAATACTTGGGATAGGAAGAGTTTCAAGGGGAATATGACAGATGTTCTTTCTCCCCCACCCGTATTCTTCTGAGATATATTTTATGCCTCCCAGGAAAAAAAAAAAGACAGAAGATTGGACGCTGTAGAAAACCATTGATGGCTGGGGACCTAAAAGATTGTTGGAGGACAAAATCAAATGCTGGGTAGGGAAGAGGCTCCATTTGGGAGACCTCTTGAGGGTTGAGGAGGCAAAACTTTTTTGCATTCAAATGGCATTTCAGTACTACTTAGACAAATTTTTATGCCTATACTGTATGGCATTGTGGCATCATATTCATTATGAGTGGTTCTCACATGCCATAACTCCTTTGTAGAAGCATCAGTGTGGAAAAAAATATTTCAGTTACCTTCGTGTAGCACTGTGGAACATGAAGGTTGACTCCTGTGATGGCGTTTATTTAAATTGGGGAAAACTTTATTGCTGTTGATTATATCTCTTGGTCTCATTTTCATCGATATATTATTTTATTGTTTTCTTGTGCTGTGCTTTGTGGCATGATTTAGTCTTTGCATGTATCTTACGTACTGCCCAACTGTCATTAGGATAATGAGTGGTTTGACTATCTATAAATAATTATTTTTTAAAAAAATGTTGATTGTTTCCCCTTCTTCTCTGTACTTATGCATCAGCTTGTGTATTTATTTGATGAAAGAATGTACTGCAAATACAGTACTTACCAATGTTACTTGACCAGTAATTTGCTTCCAAAGTAAGCTAACATGTGAAGCAGTAACATGCAGAAGTCTTAAACACCAAATGATGGCATTATGTCAGTACTAAATTTGTATATTAGTGTAGTTATAGCCTTTATAAAAAATATTATAGCTTCACGCAATTTGTCCATACCATTTTATTTTTGTCCCTTCCTATCATCCAAATAATAAATGATACCCATTATGTTAAGGCACAGAGTCAGTATTTTATAGCATCGGTTGTAACCTTAGAGCAGTCTTGGGATTAATAAAATTGGAAAATCAAACTAAACTGGGCCAGTTTTATTCTCTCAAAGTACTAAAATTAAAATTTCTTATGGAATGGATTGTAATGCTACCACCATTTGGCATAATTTCCCTCTTCTGCATGCATCTGTTCAGATTTTTAAAACAACAACAATATGTAGATACTCTCTTCTTCAAGCTTATATTTTAGTGAATTGTTTAATATTTTTTTAATACCACTCTTTGGCCAAGTTAAAAGCAACAAGGAAACACACAACAAACTTTTAGTTGCTTGAAGAGGGAGACATTGGTTTGGAAAAACTGATATTGTATCTTGGAAGAATGCATTATTGCTCAGTCACTACACCTGTTCTTTAAGGGAAATGCAAAAATTATTAAATCCAAAAAACAAAACAAAAAAAACTCGATCAATGCAATACAATATCTTTTTACAGGCCTTGCATATCTGGTGTGTTTCATTCCCTGCTTAAGCTTCAAAAGTTCCTTTCAATAAACCAATTTTCAAGAGAAGTAGGTAAAAGTATACGTTGAAACAGGATATAACCTTGAAGTGTTGTATGTATTTTGTGTTGACTTTTCATGTTCCACTGTCCTTGTTTTCCATGTTTGGTTCAGCACTCCACATAATGTTTTTGTAATACATTGATTGTTCCATTCATTGTTTGTAAATCATGTTTACATAAGTCAAAAATGGTGAGCGTGCTTGGTGTTTCATAAAAAAGTGGCTGTATCTTTCTTCTACATCTCTGCCCTCTGTCTCATATATTCCCTCTATTCCTTTTACTCAGTAAGATTAGGAGCATATCTGCAGCCAGATCATGAGCTATGAGCCAGTGCTTGTACCACTTGATATTCCTCCTCTGCTATTTAGAGAGGCTATGCCAAGCTAAGCAGGGTCTGCTCTGAATAGTACTTGGATGGGATACAGCCAATGAATCCCAGGTGTTGAAGCCTATATTTCAGGGGAAGGGACTGGGAAAAACATCTCTGAGTATTCTTTGCCAAAGAAAATCCTTTGAAAATTATGGGGTCACTGTAGGTAGACAGACAACTTGAAGGCATAGGATTTTCTTTGGCAAGGAATACTCAGAAGTAACAGTTCAGCTATGCCTCAAAGTGAGTGGAATTATCTTCTGATAAATTACAGTTGTAATTATATCACTGTTATTGGGAGATATTAGTATTTATTGGTATTGGTATTGAGACTCAAGGCAGCATACAATTTAAAAAGAGCAAAACAACTAAAAATATACAAAAAATGAACATGAAAATGGAATTAAAATAATTACAGTAATTAGTAGTTCAGATCTAGTTCAGACCTACACTTAATAAAATGCAGTTAAAAAGATTTAAAAACTATTAAAAACTATAAAATGCTATAAAATAGTTCTTGAGTTTAAAACAAAACAGCACCCCTTAGCTCATTCTTTAACAACTTTCTGTTTTAAAAGCCTGTCAAAATAAAAAAAGGATTTTGCCTAATGGCAGAAAGACAACAAGGAAGGAGCCATTCTGACCTCCCTAGCAGAAGGGAATTCTACAATCTAGGGGCAGCAACCAAGAAAGCCCTGTCCTGCATCCCCGCCAGCTGTGCTTGTGATGATGGTGGGGTTGAGTGATCTCAGACCCTGAGCTGGTACATACAGGGAGATACAGGCTTACAGACAGCCTGGCTCTGGGCCATATAGGGCTTTATAGGTCATAATCAGCACTTTGAATTGTGCCCAAAAACAAACTGGGAGCCAGTGGAGCTGTTTAAATAGGGGAATATTAATATGATCCCTGTAACCTGTCTGAGTAACACTCCAGCTGCAGCTTTTTTTACCAGCTGAAGTTTCTTTAATGACTGCCCCATGTTGAGTACATTACAAATGGTTCAAATGGGATGTAACTAATTGCAGGCCACTAGGTATTTATAATTTGTTGCTTCTAAGTCTTGCTGAAATACAGGACTAATTTCAAACAGACCTGGGAGAAACCACAGGGTCCTGGTTTCAGGCTGAAAATATCCACTAGAGAACATTCAGTTGAGACTTACACAAAGAAAATAGAAAGGAATATTCAGGCTGTTAGGTGGGTTCAGCAAATCATAGGCATACCATTTTAAAGAGAAAAAGCATATTAATGGTTGAATAAGCTTAGCACAGATGCAGGGAATTCAAAAACAAATTCAAACAACTCTTGTGAAAGCAGTCTGTCATTCTGGGTGACCTCTTATATTGCATATGCTAATGCAACCTGGGAGAATGCTTTTAAAATCCTACTGTCACAGAACAATGAGCAGATATAAATAATTGATATTTGATAGTTTTGTGCATCTTTGCATGTGTTTCATAAACAGTCATTTAAATTATTGATATTTTGTTTGTTTTCAGCTTTCTTTGGAAGCCAGTATTTTATTTAGACAGTATAACCTTTCAGGCAATGTGGAGTTGTCATCCATCTGACAAAGATATTTGTATGAGATTTTCATCATTTTGTGACGTTTGTGTTTTGTTTACACCACTTCAGTAATTCACTTCTGAGACTAAAAGTTGCTTTTGAGGTTTGAACACACTGCTGGATGCCAAAAAAGCATCAGATTCTTCTGTGTTTGAAAGCATTTGGGCCATCAAGTGATCAAAACCTGCCAAAATCAAACTTGAGATCTGCCATTATAAATAAGGCACTGACAATTCGTATTGTGAAAGGTCATCCCAAGGGGTGAAGAAGCAAAGACAACTGAATTGCCCTTGTTCTTTGTTGTAGTAAAATGTGAATGCTATATAGGGTGTCTTTTGAATTTTGCTTGTCTCAGTGTGTGAGATATATTCATTTTTGAATTAATTACTTCTGATTTCATTTTGAAAAACAAACGTGTAGTGAGATTTTGTCAAATATGATGAATCTTTGAGGCTTACAGCTTGTATGTTTATTCTTTCATTTGCTATTCATATGTTTATACAGAGAATGTTGCAAAATACCAGGAGGATGCCCAAGACAGTCATTGGCACTTTCTTGTATAGGGACAGAATGCTGTACAATGCCATAGTTCAAATCAGATCACTCATTCCACAGATACACAGTTTTGTCTAATGACAGCACAATTTTTCAGCCCGTCCTCTCAACCACAGCTCTCTGCATTCCTGGGCAGCCTTTCCTGGGAGCTGAGGAACTACTAGGGGATACCTAGTATTTGGGGTAAAGGACTACAGAATTGGGTGAAATTGGGCAGAAGGACCGCGTACAAGCATCTTTGAGGTCAGTTTTCATAAGCAACTATTCCATAATACCAGTCATTTTATTTTTTTATTTAACTGTGTAATAATAATAAAAAAAAACCAAAGTATCATACATTCATATTTTCTAAAAAATGACATTCAAAATGCAGTCTTTTACAGGTTGTTCATCTTTGTACTATATATTCCACGTCTTCAATCCTTATTGTCTGTTTTATCATTTTCTTTTCTCTTTTCTTTTCTCATTCCTTACTTTTCTATGCATCTCTTTTCCTTGTTGTTATACTTCCTTACTTCTCTTAGTTCAATTTATTTTTGTTATTTTTAAGTTCCTCATCTTTATTTTCCCTTGTGTACTTCTTTATGTATATTAATGTCTCTAGTATGTATTAGTTACTGCTATACTCTTGTCTGCCGTTTGAAGTCCCTTATATTTCTTTTGTCTGTTTGTCTCTATGTTTGAGAACTCTTATCTTTTATTCTTCTAGGATTGATTCCTGTTTAAATAAGAATTCTTCAGTGAGTTTCCATTCCTCCTCATTTTTTATTTGAAATCTTCCTTGTATTATCATAGTTAATCTGTCCATGTCTCTTAACTCCGTTACTTTTATTATCCAATCTTCTATTTGAGGAGTCTGCTTGTTTTTCCATAGTTTAGCATATATAATTCTGGCCGCAGTAATCATACATAGTATTATTCTCCAATATTTTGCTCTTATTGTTTTGTCTATTTTCTGTAATATATTTAGTAGAAATATCTCTGGTATCAATGGGATATTTGTTTGTAACATGTTTGACATTATTTCTTGAATCTTTCTCCAATAGGATTTGGCACATTCACATGTCCACCATATATGATAATAGGTTCCATTGTTCATGCCACATTTCCAACAGTTGCTTTCTTTTGGTTTATATATTTTATTCAGTTTTGCCGGATCCAAATGCCATCTATGTAGCTTCTTTAGATAGTTTTCTTTCAGTGTTTGTGCTGCTGTGAATTTTTGTGTTTCTATCCAGCTTCTTTCGCAGTGCTCTAAGAGTATTTCATGTCCTACATTTTGAGCCCATCTGATCATGGATGCTTTGATTTATTCAGCTTCAAGTTCTGTATCCATTAACATTTTGTAAAGTTTTGATGTCATTTGTTTCTGGGATTCAAATATAATTTTCTCAAACTGATTTATTTTTCTTGCTGATTCGAATTCTTCCAGCTTCTCATCCATCTTGAATCTTTCTTTTAGTTGCCTATACAGGAACCAGTGACACCTGAACCCCTCTGTTTCCAGTCTCTCTCTTGATTTCATAATATAATGCTGTTTCTTTTCTTCTATTAATATATCTTTATATCGCATCCACTTCTCTTGTGGGTCTTTCCATTTGCTGAACAGGGCTTCATGTGGGGATATCCATTGGGGGATCTTTCTATAAAATTTATTCTTGAATTTTTGCCATATTAACAGTAGTGGTTTTCTTATGTAATGGTTTAAGAATCTTTTATCAATCTTTGCTTTATTATACCATGTATATGCGTGCCATCCCATACGTAGGTCTGAGCCTTCCAAATTCAATAATTTCTCATCTGGAAGTGTTATCCATTCTTGGATCCACGTCAGACCGTTAGCGTAATAGTATATTTTTAGATCTGGAAATCCAAAGCCTCCTTTTTCTTTTTTTTCTGTTAGGATTCTCCATTTAATCCTAGGTTTTTTCTTTTCCCATATGAATTTGTTTAGATCTCTCTGCCATTCTCGAAATGGCTTTTCATTTATTAGCTTTTTTGGTCTTTTCTTCCCCAGCAAGCTCTAGCGATTTTCTTTTCTCCTTGCTCAACTCTGTCCTCTTCACACGAGCTCGAGCTGTTGTCTTCGTTGCTTCCCCCTTTCTTTCAGTCAGCTCTGTCCTGTTCTTTCACAGTAAGCTTCTAACGACTTCTAACCCGATTCCCTTCACTTCCGACTTGTTGTCTTTCATGTCCCCCTTTCTGGTTTCTCCGTGCAAGCTCAAGCTGTGTAGTTTATCCTTTGTTGTGTGTTCCTTTCTGTTCTCAGTTTTTAGGCTATATTTTAATTTACCTATTTCTGTTATATTCCGCTTGAGTTCATTTTATTTTTACCCTGTCCAAATTTTCTTGAATTGTGTGACTTTCTAACTTATTTTATGTTCCCACCTTCAGTTTTGCCCGTTTCCCGTCTCCCGTTTCTTTGCCTTTCGGCTGGTTTAGCGAGCTCCAGCGGTTCCCCGTGAGCTCCAGCTAAATCCACCTCAGTCTTTTGCTCTCAGTCCTCCAGTCTCTAATTCTGTTGTATAGTTAGATTTAATTTTATTAATTGTCCTTAACTTTATTTGTAGTCCTTATTTATTTATTTATAGTCCTTTTAACTTTCGTTAGTCTTCTTACCTCTCACGTTTCACTGCTTCTTGTACTCCAAAAAAAACCCAAAAGTTCAGTTCTCCATTTCCATTGCAGCTTATAGTTTAGTGATCAGCTCGATCCTTTAATCTTGAGGAAAGTTCAAGGATTTGAGCAAAGTTCAATCCTGTTTCTTATTGAAGCTTATATGTATTTTTGTTTTTAAAAAAGTTTCCAGTGGCGCTTTGCTGACAGGCAGCGACTTCCCAAGGTTGACGTGGCACTCTTCGACCCCCTCACTCTCACCTGGTTTTTAGATCGTTCTGCCAATCAATCTTCTTACCTAGAGAGTGGCATTGGGTCCCCGTCGAGCCCCTCTGTACCCCCTTTACCGGTGGGGTCGTTTGCTGTATGGTTTACTTCAGCTAATCCGCGTGGGGTGTCAGAATCAGTGAGAGCTTCTTCAGTGATCTGGCGATTGCGACACCATTGAAACCGGAAGTCCCAATACCAGTCATTTTAAACAACAACAGTACACACATGGATTCTCCCCTGTTCATCAGCCAGGTTATATGTGCATTTCCATAGCTGGATAGTTGATCTTTAGGATGGGAAGCAGGAGGTTGCTTCTGCTTGTCTTTATACTCCCGAACAGCTCATCATCAATGTTAACAGTTAGTTAACAGGAAATATGTATGAGGGCAATTGTGCATGTGTTGGATCAGGGTGTTTTTCATGCTCTGTATTCAGTCTTCTCTTGAACTTGTCTGAAGAGGAGCAATGCACATTTCTGCAGAATTCCTAAATGCATTTCTATGATACAAGTTTTTGATGAATTACACCTTTTTCCTCTGATCCCACTAAGGAGGTCAATATATGTTTTTGGTGGTGGATGAGAAACTGGAGATGTCATTCTGATTCACACTGAAGTTTATGTTGTCACGCACATCAAAAATAAGATGATATTTATCCAGATTGAATCACTTTCAGTGGAGCATGTATTTGAATACAAACAGCCATCCACATTCTAGTGCAACAAATTACACAAACATCAGTTTGAACTGTTCTTAGATTTGTAGTGGGATACTGGATCAGATATAAGTATGCTAGGGTTGAGAGTCATGCATCCCTCTAGATCTTGTTAGACTTGAAGTCCCAGCAGCCCTGGCCAGCATAGCCAAATGCTGGAAGTTACAGTCAGCAAATGCTGGAGGGCCACAAACAGTTTTCACATCTCTTGTAGAGCATAATCTTTTACTCAGATTTATACCTTCATCTGAGCTTTGAAGGTCTGTTCTTAGAATAGTGTACATGTTTCTTAAATGTTTGCTACTAAATTGAAATATTAACTGATCTGTATCTTGAGGGTAAAGATTTCCTTGGGAAATCTCAAGATTCTTAGAAAATCACCATGCAGATGTCCATGTTACTGCATAACTCCCCCCCCCCCGAGAGCTCTTGGGCCTAATCTACAGTGGCAGCTGGCAAATTTTCTTTTCAATCTTCATATTTTAGTGGATTATAATTCAAGGTTGTTCTGGAGGGAGAGTTATAAAACCACAAATTTTGCTCTTCAATGTGCTTTTCCAGAATTTTTGTAGGATGTTTGATTACAATGTCATGGTGCTAAGGCATTCCCAGTCTGATAATACATAAATGCCTATACTTCTTAATCCCTTGCTTCCAATGTGATAAATGCTACAGTGGCTGTATTCTGATGTCATATGTATGAATACGATTAAGGGAGGCTCAGGCTTGCTTTACTGCCTTTCTTTCTCTTGTATGGCTGAAAGGTTTTACTTAACCACATAACATTGTATTTCCCAAACTGCTAATGGTGAAATTGCCAGGAACGTAGAGTACTGGCATGGAGGTAGACTCTACATACAATTCAATCAGCCTAAACCACATGGAAAACAGCTGGCAAATTCTATGAGCTCCATATGGATTTGCCACCACATGAAAGTGATTTTTGGCAGCCTTCACCTGCAGTGCTGAAATAGGTTTGGAGAGATATGAGGTATAGTCATTTAAAGCTTCTATTAAAATTATGGGGACTTACTCCCTGCTAATTGTTGTGGCTGTGGCTGCTAGTTGGGATGCAGCTTTATTTTCATTTTCTGAAAGGCAAATCTTTGATTGTTAGTCATAAAAGCTTGTACACCTGTATAAATTCCATGAACCAAAATCCCTTAATGTACTGCTAGGCAAGGTAGATTAGTATGTTCATCTTGTCGGGCCCTTAGAGAAAATTGCATTATCTTGAAGTTGTGCTAAAGCAATTGTTCTCCAAAAGCAACAGTAGCACAGACAAACAACACACCATTTTACAATGTTCTTGTTTTTTTAAAAAAATTGAATATGGAAACTTTAGGTATGTTGTTGATCATATGCCTGCAGCTAACATTTTGACATTAGGCTATTAAAGATGCACAAAAACAGACACAGATTTTTCCACTACTGTTATAAAAGGAATTTAAAACGTAAAATTAAGTACCACCTTTTTTTACTACTCTGCAATATGAAAGAAAATTAAGGAGGACCTGAGATTTAACAGCAAAGGCTATGATTAACCTTGTAGTGGCAATAAAAGCCAATCAAACTACAACAAAACATCACCAAAGGCCTTCCTGTCTTGCACTGAATTAAATCCAATCTGAATATAATTATTGAAGAATTTTTTTAACAGAAAGACATGATCCCTGTGATACCACCAATAATTTAGCTAATTTGCTTTTCAGAAGACCATCTGTTTTTCCCCATATTCAGCAATACAGTGATATATGCTTTTTCATTCCTTCCTTATGTATCTTCTTCCAACTTCCTTCCTTCAACATAGCACTTCTTTCCATCGCTCAGTTTCTCAACATGCATGGAACAATGAATAATAACAAACCTTAAAAACAGTTATTATGCTATATGCTTTTGTAAGCAAAAGTTGCAGCATTGGGTTTACAGGTAGTTTAAACATTCATAGGCCCTATTGGGTCAGCACAGGTTCTGTTTCTAATCTTTTTGGGGATGTTGTCTCATTATATACTTGGACTTCTGAAATACATTTTGTCCAGTGAAATATTAAAAAGTAGAAGCTCTACTATCAAAGTCATAGCATAATCCTTTGATCCAAGGTGCAAAAATCATTCAATCAATATGGATATGATGCAAGAGTGTAATGAACATGCCCACTTTTCCTTCCAGGCCGAAGAAGTCGATGGGTGCCCTGCTCTGTGTGCTGTTTCAGTAATGATAGCAACAACTACTCCCTAACCCCAAGCAAGAGAGATTTGAGAGATATGGAAATAGATCTGAGAGGAGAGGAATACCTTTAGAAAGCAGGCCAGGCCCCAGTCCGTATCATTCTTCTTATCTCTCTTTAAAAAGTAGGAGTTTGAATTCAGCTGTTTTAGTTAAAGGATTAAACATGAAGTATGTAATAAGTAATAAATACTTAAGTCCTTATTCTTATTCTATGCAGAAAAAAATATTGTTTGCTGTACAGAAGAAAAATGCAGCCTATTTCTGCTCAGGAAATGCTGTTTTTTGTACAAAACAATCACATGCAATTTTTTGGACAGAATAAGTCTTGAACTGCAAATAGTCTTTTATAACTGAACATTTTCAGTTTGAAAACTTTGCAGCCAGAAGAAAATAGCTGGAATTGTTCATTGCTTCCTGTGAGAAGAAAATTAGTGACGAGTTATGTCTATAGTTAGGGTTCATACTGTTACAGTTCTCACTGAAGTCAACAGAGTTGCATAAGCATAACCTCCACTACTATGAGGATGTGCTCAGAACCTAACCCTGATGGGGGGTTCAAATGAGGCAAACAGAGGTGAAGAGAAAGATAGGAAGGAGGTCATTAAAAAAAATCTTTGGGATTTATGGCTCAGCCCGGGAGGAAGACTACTAACTGGTAGGAAAGTGAGCTATCCTTGGCAGACTTAAAAGATCAGCATGCGCACAGTGAAGAATTTGTCTATGACACTTGACAACAAGCTAGTAAGGCAGGACTAAAATATGCCAGCACAACAGCAGATCTCTCTTCTCTCTCTCTCTCTTTCTCTCGCTCTCTCTCTGTGTATGTATGTGTATGTGTGTGTATATATATATTTTCCTATTCCTATTCCTGTGGAACATGGAGACATGTCTGGATTTCATCCTAGCTTTAATGAGCAAATTGGAAAATTCCATCTATCCCTGCCTAGGGAGATCTGAAACAATAAAGATTTCAGCCAATGCCAAATGCCTGCTTGGAGAGTGTCCCTGTAACCACATTTAGACCATAAAAACCAAATGCACAGGTATAGGATGGAGAATAGAATGCTCAGCAGTGGTGCATGTGAAAAGGACTTTGAGATTATTGTTGATCATATGTTGAACATGAACCAGCAATGTAATGCAGCAGCAAAAAAAAAAAAAAAAAAAAAGAAGCAAATGCTATCACAGGGCCTATTATTCCACTGTCAACATCCCATGGAATTCTGGGGTTTGTAGTATATTGAGACCAAAAAGCTCTCTGGCTGAGAATTCTAAATGCCCCCTCCCTAAACTTTTTGTTCAGACCAGCATTTGAAATTTAGCTATGTGATTATTGGATGATGTTTATTTTCTATTAATATACTTCTAATCTGTTACAATATCTTCCTTGTATTAATTTGCATTTTATGACTGTTAACTGCCTTCAATCATTCTGCTGCTGCTGTTAATTTCCATCGAGTTGACTTTGACTTAAGGAGGCCTCATGAGTAAGAGATCTCCAAGTCTACTTGTTACCAACAGTTCTGCTAAAGCCTTTCATACTTAGGGCTGTGGGTTCCTTGATTGAGTCTATTTGCCTTTAATGCAGTCTTTCTCTTTTCCTACTGTCTTCCATCTTACCAAGCATTATAGTCTTTTCTAAACAGTTCTGTCCTCTAACGATATGCCCAGAGTACAACTGTCTCAGTTCAGTAATTTTGGCTTCTAGGAACCCTGGTATTCAGTGATATATCTTTACACTTTAGGATCTTGCCTGATACCTTTATAACTGCTCTTCCAAGTCCTAGTCTTCTCCTGATTTCTTGGCTGCAGTCTCCAGTTTGACTGATGACTAAGCCAAAGTATACATTTTTTTAACTATTTCATTTTCTTCATCCATTTTAAAATTATGCAAATCATCTGTGGTCATTATTTTTTTTCCTTTAATGTTCAGCTGTAACCTTGGGTTTTTTTCACTTTTTTCCTTGACTTTCCTCAACAGCTGTTCTAAACCTTTCCTACTTTCTGCTACTAATATGGTGTTACCTGCATACCTTAAATTGTTGATGCTTCCTTCAACCAGTTTTGAAGTCTCCTTCCTCTGTGTCTGATACAGCTGTATGTTCAGCATATAAAATAAATAAGGTGATAAAATTCAGCCTTTTCTGACCTCCTTGCCAATGGGAAACCATTCTGTTTCTCCATATTCTGTTGCCACAGTGGCTTTTTGTCTTGGGTATAGGTTTTGGATGAAATGTTATGGCACACCCATTTCTGTAAGTGTGACCTGTAGTTTTTGACAATCTGCAAAATCAAAGGCTTTGCTGTATTCTATAAAAGCACAGGCTTATTTTCTTGTGTAATTCTTTGTTGTGTTCCATTATTCAACACGTGTTTGCCATATGATCCCCAGTGGCTCTTCCTTTTCTAAATCCAGCTTGGATATATAGCATTTATTACTCCATATATGGTAAAGAACTTTATGTTTGTGCAACACTTTCCTTGTGTGGGTGATTAATGCAGTGGGCTGGTAGTTATTGTATATTACTGGAATTCCCTTTCTTGGTGATTGGAATGTGTATTGAGTATTTTCAATCTATGGACCATTGTTTTGTTTCCCAAATTTCTTGGCATATTTTAGTTCATATTTGAGTGGATTCTGTTTCTGTAGCTTGAAACAGCTCTATTGGTATGAAGTGCTTTGAGTGCAGTTTCCACTACACTTTCAAGTGCTTTGAGTACAGTTTCCACGATACTTTCTAAAATTGTGGATTTGTCTTCAGCTGATTTTTCCTTGAATGGGTCTGTAAACCTTTCATCTCTTTTACATAGTTCTTCAGTGTTTTGCTTCCATAATCTTTTAATTCTTTTCTTGACCATGTAATGTGTTCCCTTGCTAATCATGTAACATCACTATCCTTGCTTCAAATTTCCCTTTGATTTCTTGAGTCTTCTGGAAGAGGTCTCTTATTCTACCTTTTTGTTATCTTCTATCTCTCTGCATCAATTATTGTAGTAGTTCTCTTTGTTCCTGTGTCCAAGTTGCTGAGCTGTTACGTTCAGGATTCTATCCCTATTTCTGTCACCTTTAACTTTCAATTCTTGTGTATCCTTAACTGTTTGAAGAGTTTCATATGTCATCCAATGAGACTTCTCTTTCTTTTTGGTTGCAGATAGTGTCATTTTGCATTGTTTCCTGACAATATCCCTGGCTTCAGTCCAGAATTCTTCTGGGTCCTGGTCTGTTAGGCTTATTAGTGCAAATCTGTTATTTTCATTGTCTTTAAATTCTACAGGGATATTCTTGAGGTTGTATTTTGGCATAATGATTGATTTAGTGTTCATCTTTGGCTTTACTTTAATTTTTAATATTAGCAGTTCATGTTCTGTGCCACAATTTTTCCTGGTATTGTTTTTGCAGAGAGAATGGAGATTCTTCATCTTCTGCTTCCAATTATGCAGTTTATTTGATTTCTGCATTGGCCATTAAGTCACGTCGGTTATACAGTTGTCTCTTGGATTGCCTGAAGAATCATGTTGTTATGCAACTACCTTGTGATATTCAGGTGTGGCTGTAGAAGGAATTTTGTCTAGGAAGTAGCAGTGGTATCAGCAAATTTTTCACATTGATTGTACTAAGGACCCTGAAGATTATTTGAAGAATGAGTATGCTCCAAGGCTTACAGCCCAAGTAGTTCCCCACAGTAGAGGTAGCCTCATGAACCATGATAAGAAATGTACTGAACTGAGGAATGTCTGATTGTGATTTTGATTGATGTATTATATCTGACAGACTACCATAAGAACATTAATTGGTTGATAAAAAGGCCAAAAGGTAAAGTCTTGACTAGTAAAAAGCAAACAGATTTTACAGAGAGGCTGATATAACCTGTAAGCATTTGTGGAAACCTACTGTTTTTTCACTTAGCAATCAATCATAATAACAAGATACTATTTATGTAGAATGCAAAGTGCTCTGAATTTTTTGTCGCATTACATTGTTGTATAAACAACCCTAACCTACCATGAAATCTTTTAAGACAGTAAAATTTTTCCAACTCAGTGTACTAAGTCTAAAAATTACATCCACTGAAAATCCTTTGTGTGTATGTGCGGGGGGGAATGTATGAATAAGTTTGTTGGAGGTGTGTTTCTGTTATTTCTACCTTAAATGTAGAGTCACAAATTGTAAGGCGTACAATATTAATTCTGAGGCAAGGCTTCTGTGACTCTTATAATTATGGAAGCAGAAGAAGGAGAATTACACCAAGTGCTTAGCTAAGCAAACATTGTTCTTGAAAGCGGAAAATACCGTGATGAAACTACCTCTTCCAAACAACAGCTAATGTGGAAGAAGTCCTGTCCTGCAGATATTTATTCAGGGGACCTTGCCTGGCATATAGTTTTACAGGTAACATTACCACTCTTGAATTAGTGGTGATTTTTTTATTAAACTTCATAGTGTTGCTTCTCACTGCATAATAATATTTACCATTAAGAATGAAAATTTGAATCAGTCGCAGCTGCTTCCTCTTGAGGATGTAAGATATCAGCAGATTTTGCAAGTAAAGTTCTAAAGCAGCCAGCTGTTCCCATCCACCTGCAGCCATAATATTGATTGAAAAGAACATGGACGCTTAAACATGGATAGTTTCTCTAATTATTTGCAAAGAGAGAAGTGTAATGCCTGGCTCTGTGTAAAATGTCATGCCACAAAGGCTACTGTCAAGATACAGAATTCATATTAGGGAAGGTACAGAATACACACACCCAGATGCACACACACGCACATATATGGAGGGAATTACACATTCAGAGGTGTCTGTGAGGCATGACCATTTTTATATAAAGTATTCAAAGTATTTTGTAGTTACTGTCCAAACATAATATTTTTCAGTATGAATTGTCCAAAGAAATACCTAAGAACACATGGAAGAACACATCTAAATATGCATTTCACTGAGGGAGCATAAAGGAAAGATTTCATAGACAAAGACTAGCCCAATAGATATGTTCAGTAACTTGTCAAGTAATGCAGTAATAACAGTCAGCCTTGTCCATCTTACATTTCTTTTGGTATCTGTGCTATTTTTACAGCTTCTTTTCTCTCTCTCAGCTACTACTTTTATAGCTCAACCCTATGTCTACTCAGCAGTAGGTCCTGCTGAATTCACTACAGCTTACTTCCAAGTAAGAAAGTAGAAGGTTGCTGCTTTAAAGCACCTTTAATGGGAAGTCCAGTTGGGAAAGGAACAGTATACAAATTTCTAAAGCTGTACTTTTCCTTTCCATTTTAAATAAGTTATGTAGCTCTGCTGTGCTTTGACAATTTGCACATAATAAGGCACAGGTGCTCCTGATTAGCGAATCAGCAAGGGCTCTGTACTGGATCCTTCCACCAGTGTGAATGCATTTTCTTGCTCTGACAGAAGACAGGTTTTAAAAATTTGTTAACTGGTAGGGGAGGACTAAATGCCATAAATATTTAATCTCAAAAACAGCCATGTGTTCCATAAAGGGGAGGGGGGAAGCCACTAGATATTTAAAACTGCTAATACTGTTGAACTGAAGGCTGCCAGGCGAGATGTAACCTTTCAAAGTCTTTATTGGAAGGTTTGTACAGGTGTTATAATTTATTTGCGCAGTTACCAGCAGAAACTGAAGCTATTTGCAAGTGTGGCTTACAGTCTACGTAAGCCTTATAAGGATGGATGAGAATTTTGTTCCAGTTCATTTTCTTCAGTATTTACCAAACCTTAATATGTAGTAGAAAATGAAATGGGTGGTGAAGCAACAAATGATAGCTGTTCTAAAGGTGCATAGTCAAGAGGAAGATGGACAATCGTGTGATAGGGACACCTCCCAAGAATAACATTTGTCTCCACCAACCCTCCCCCTCTGGTGCCCTACAAATGTTTGGGACTATAAATCCCAACCTTCCTGACAATTGACCATGTTGGCACAGGGTAATGGAAGGGGAGCTCCAAAACTACTGAAGGGTGCCTGTTTGGGGTAGGCTGGTCTACATCATGCTTTGAGAACTCTGAAAGCACTATGTGAAAGATATTTCTAACTTTAATTCAGAAGAAAATCTTATGCAGTGTAAGATCATTGGCCTGTCTAACTCAGTATTATTGGCTGTGTTGACTGATGTTCACTGTCCGTGATTTCAGGCGCTCCTATTTTGAGGTACCAGGGACCAAACTTGGGACTTTTTGTTCAGTTCTTGAACTGCAGTCCTTCTGCAGCACTTGTGCCAAGGCTAGAGGAGTGTTATGAAGAATTCTGCTTAGAAAGAGCCCACTCAGTGGTCAATGATAAAATCTTCACACTTTCTGTACACACTATGTAATTCACAATATCTACAAAACATGCACATATTATCATAACAGGTCATTTTTGCTATGGAAAATGCTTAGCTTTGGTAAGATTATCCAACTTTCTATTTTGAAACTACAGGGCTCAGTCACGCTGGAAAGTGAACTGTTGCTTCTCTTTTACTTGGACTGGATGCCCAGCTGTAGTTTATCTTCCTTAAGTATCATTGACAGTAAAGAACTGATGTTATGGGGGGAAAAGCAGTGATATAGAGTTGCCCAGCTTTAGCTGAAGAGCAAACACAGTCTGCTGAGCTTACTCAATTGGGGTTTACTGTTTGCACCTGCAGCTCCATTTCATCATCAAATGAAGCACTCAAATGAGATGTATTTATGTTTCATTTTTGAAATATGCAGATACGTATAGAAACTGAGCACACCTGGCTCACTGCCAGTATAGTTTTGATACTACAAAATACCCCTGAGAGGTACTGTTGATTGTGGTAATTGTTACAGTCAACCTAAGCAAGCCTATTAAACCATATGCTTATTTGCTTGGATGCTATATTCAGATAAAATCTGAGCTAATGCTAGCTTTGGATGTCTGGTTGTTTTTGTTTAGAGAGCCTGTTAGGATTGGTGATGGAGGATGGGTGGGGGTTGTTATGCTCATCTTAACCTTCCAAAAAACATGTAGCTAAGGAGAGGATCATTTTAAGTAAATTATGTGGATGCGACCATGCAGACCATGGTCTGGTGTCAACTCTTTCCTGAGATATATTTTATTCCTTTCAGTTTCTTGGAGTGTTTTGCAAGGTGCAGCAGAGGAATGAAACTGCTCAGTTCCTGCTTACTCCTGCTAGCATTTCACACATGAAAATATTTTTCTGTATGAGTGCCTTGTTGGGACAGGAATCTGGCTTAACAAACAATGGCATATCATACAGAGATTGTACAAAGGGAAAATTGATCTCTCAATCACTTTGACTGAAATTGTAATGAGATAAACAGTGTTCTGTGTTATCCTATATTAAGTTAGGTTCAGTACAGAATCTCCATAGGACTATAATCCACGTCCCAGATAATCTTATATTCTGGTTCATCCCAGGTTTCAGTCTTGCATGATTATTGGCAATGAAGTGAACAGTATTATGAAGATTGTTGTGCATTCATATTGAACAACATGTGGATGGCCACATAATTCCCACCCCTGATGAGGTAGTTATTACTGAATGGGGAGGAGTGGTTCCATGTTGAAATAAAATGAGGGAGATGCCTCAGGCAAGTGTTTTGGAGTGCTATGAAAAGGTAGCAAATTATAAATTACCTAAATTGTTTTTATTTACATTTAAGATTTTTTTTTAAAAAGTTGGTTTTTACTTTAGTCTACTTTAGTTGAAGAGCCTGGGTGGTATATATTGAATTTTAGAAAAGGACTCAGAGAGACCAGGCTTTAAGTTTGCATTGAGCCATGGAAATCCACTGAGTGATCTTGGTAAAGACATACGCTTTCAGTCTCAGAGGAAGGCAATGGCAAACCCCCTCCAAACAAATCTTGCTGAGAAAATCACATGATAGCTTCACCTTAGGATTGCCATAAATTGGAAATGATTTGAAGGCACATAACATCAACAGCTCCTCTGTTTGGGACTAACTACTGTATTTAATTCATGTTTGATTAGTATACTGCTGTTTCTGTAAAATTCACTGTATGTCACCAAAGACAGAAAATTTGTGTTATATTTATTAATCATAAGAGTTTCTTGGTTTATTACAAAATCAGTAACATACTTCAGTATAACCAATAGCAATCTTGGAATTAGAACAACAAAGGCATGTGTGCACACACATACCCACCTCCATACACCTGTTACTTATTGACTTGTCCGGCAAATGTCTGCTTACTGTATTACACTGCTTACTGGAAGAGATGTTTTTATACTTTAGCGACCAAGCTGCATATTTTTCTGGTTAAAGTGCATACCAATGTTACTACTACAATGGTTAGGTGGACTACACAGTAGATTTTAACTTCCACTAACAGTATTCCATAGTTTCATGTTTCAGTGCCGTGGATTTCTGTGCTCCATTAAATCCAGTGGCATGGCTTGATAAAGTTAATGACTGTTAGGAAAGGATTTAAGATGGCATACTGGAAGGACTTCAGATCCTTGTAGAGAGCAAGTCTTTTATACTGCCCGTTTTACTATTTTAAATATGTATAAATATCCTGCTTTTCTTGCTTCAATGCATTTAGCCAATTTATTAGTAGAGGGGGAAACACTTGATTGGGAGGAGACCATTCTCAGTCTCTGCCAGCTGTCTTTTGTTAGTCACTTCACACTTAGCAGAATTAGCAACTTCCCACATTTCAGCCTCAGCAAAATTGCATCCAAAGAATAAAGGCACTGGTGTGGAGATCCTGTTTGTTTCACTTCTTTATTGAGAACATCAGGATTAACTAACCAATTTGCTGCAACTTAATGTGCTTTCCCAAATATAAGCTAAATTAAACAGCAAACAGTCTCCTCCATCCTGCCAACCTTCCAAATGCTCCTGTTTTATGTGTTGAAGATCACTGCTACTATTCAATATAAACATCACGAACTGCCATATTTTGGGGAAAATAAATAGCAGATATGCATAGCAACTGTATGACAGGGACATCCTACCCAATAGAATTTCAACTGCAATATAGCAAACTGGGGGAAAAAATGAGAAAAATAAATCCAGTGCATAATTAAATTACCACATTCATAGCTCTAGTGATCTGTCTCTCTATATGAATGTCAGATGGCAAGTATGCTACTATCATACCTCATTTGAACTGCAATAATTTAGTATAAAACTAATGGTAGAAGTAAAGTACAAATCTGTGGAGCTATGCTTCTGTCATACTGAGTTTACTTCCAACCCCCCAAGACTGACTTCTACCCTTGAAAAGGAGCAGTAAATTCCCCAGCATTCGTTAATTCTCATGCTGCCACCACCCACTGAATTCTGAATTAACTGAACAGTACAATGGGACCCTGCTCAGTGGATTGACAATCTCTATGCTTAAGGACCTTTCCCTTCCCTCACCTCCCCCTTCTGAGTGAGAGAAGTCCTGTCTAAGTGTGTGCCGAAGAATGGCATGGGAATGGAGTGGAAACAGAGGTTTTACAGAAAAGCATTTATTTTGAGGCATGCAAGTAAACAAGACAATAATACACATGAGAGGCTCCCCCTGTCAGGCACGCATAAGTTACAAATAGTTATAAAAAAAAGATACATTCTTAAGATCAGCCAACCTCCAAAATAATAAAAAGCCCTAACGTGACTAACTACCTAATTTCTAGCTACTCACATTCGGGTTCACAGGCTTAGATGGTCTAAGAGAAGAGTGAGGCCAGGAGGCGAGGCCCAGGGCCTGCAGCCGGCGACTGGCACAGATTTCATCTCCAGGAGGTTTCTTTGTTCTCTCTCTGCCACATGGTCTCTGAAGGATTTTTATAACTTCTCCATTGAAGCATCTCCAGGATGCTCACCTTTTCCCCCTTGATTGAGCAATTCTCTCCCCGTGACCTGTGAGGCTGACCCACAGTAAAAAGTGTAACCTAACTCCAATACCCTATTAACCCTTGGTTTACCTGAAGAAGGAAGATCTCCCCTCAACCAAGTCTAGATAATGGGAAGCCCTATTATCACAGCTTCTTTCTTAGAAAGGTAGTGGATTAGATCTGGTTTGCCCATTCTGTGAAGGGAAGTTCTTTATCTTTTCACTGAAGCTTTCAAGATCTAGCAGAGGCCAAAGAGGCAATATTCACTGTTCCCTTGCCCCCTTGCATTGCCTCTCATAATGCTCTCTAGGATCCCCAGCAGTGGTTGCCATGTAGAGATGGAAAAATATTCAAAAATGGTCAGAAATGGGTGGCACTGCTGAGGAGAATTATAGACAGGCAAGAATCACAGCAGATCTGGACTTATTCTGCACATAAAATGCACATGGCTTTTTTTTTTTTTGCATTTTATGTGCTGAAAACAAATTTTCCTACAGAAAATAGCATTTTCAGTGCATAAAACATGTTGCGCAAAAAAAAAAGTTCACTGCACAGAAAAAAGTTTTCTGCACATTTTCTGCACAGAAAATACTGTTTTCTGTATTGAAAATGTTTTTTTCAGCATAGGGACTTGTGTTCTGTGCAAAAGAACCATAAGTATTTTTTGGAATAGAATAAGTTCCAAACTGTGAATAGTCTTTGAAAATTCAGTTTTCAACAACTTTCTTGTGTGAAGAAAAAAAATGATAGTATTATTCATTCTTGCCTTCAATTTTGTTCTTTCTTCTACATTACTGGTGTGGTGAATCTGCTCTGGGTTGCAGTTCAAACCTTAAAAGAGACTGTTCATGGTGCTGAACATATATTGGGTTAGAGTGCAACACTCTGGATAGCTCCTTTTAAATCTGGACTGAAACTGGGAGTAGATCTGCTGTTCTTTTGCCATGGAAGCCACCAGGTACTGGTGGTCCCCAGTGCTGTGGAGCAGCTTTTTGGGAAGCTCAGGTCAGAAGTAACAGGAGGGAAGAGTAACCACAGAGGTCATCCCTCCATCCTTCTCCTCAGGGGTAATCAGAACTTCAGGACTTGAACTGTATCCAGCTCACTGGTGGGAAAATGCAGCTGTAGTTACAGGACATTCAAAAAAACAAATCCAAGTTAACTCTTACAGTGTATCTCATGTACAGGTATGTGGCTGAGAAGGTTCATGAAGGTAGATGTGTGGTTTCTGAGCCCATAGCTGAGAACATTCAGTCCCTGATCAGACTTGGATCTAATTTCATGAATGTTCTTTTTACTTTTTAGCTTTTTAGAATTCAAAAGTATATTTGTCAAGGGATCTTAAGGTGTCTATATGGAGGTTAGTGCTTGATTTGGACTAGGAAAAGATCTGAGGGGACAATTTAAATATACTGACCTTTGTTGAAACCTGAGAAATATTTGGGTTTTTGACTGAGAATCCTAAGCAGCCTCTCTTGAGCTCCAACCTGCAGCACTAACGGTAGACTACATTGCAAGGCTACTGTAAGCTATTTTGTCTTGGCACAGCATTGCAGGTTTTTATACACTATTCTCTTTGCCCAGTCTATATTACCAAGTTAAAAACAAAATAGAAGTTTGGAGACTTGTCATATTAGCTACTCTTTTAGCTTCTGCTGCATCCCCAACCTACACTGGTCATTTAATACCTCTGGATAGCACTGCAGAATGTTTGTAAATCACACACAACCTCACCTGCAGTATTCAGTACAAACTATAGTGTAGGGTTGTTGCGAGCTCCTCTTTCTCAGAGCAACCCCTTCCAAGTATGGTCAGTAAGTTGGGATTTGCATCATCTTTTCAACAGTTTCATTAGTGAGTTTATTTTTAATTGGAATAGTGCACATTCTTTTTATCCCCTTTGACCTAGTCTGTGGGGCCTCAGATTAGGATTGGATCCCCGCCACCACGTGTCATTTTTGTGGTAGACTCAGTACATGGTCCCCTGGGTTTTGTTTGTTATCTTGTTTCTGGTGAGTGGGAATACACAAGAGGCATAGTTATAATAAATAATAATAACAGGCCATGTTTCTCAGAGTCCTCTTATTCTTTTACCTGCAGTTCTCTTTCCTTTTCCCACTGGAACTGCCGCTAGTACAATGCAGCCAGCAGCCTTCAAATATAGATTGGGGGAGAAATGTACCATAATATGTGGACTGAGTCATTCTATAACCAATACTGGGGAACTCTAAAACTTGCCGTACAAAGTTATATTGTGAACCATCACACACTTCTGAAAAGTCTCTTCCTCCCTCCCTTCCTCCCTCCCTCCCTTCCTTTTGTAATTAATTTTTTTATTAAAAAAATATGTTAAATAAAAGTACACATAGTTAGCAAAAACAGGATAATCAGAATAAAGGGAAAAAAGAAGAAAATAGGTAATACAGACAATTTGGGAAAAGAAATAAACAAATTCAAAACATAAATGGAAAGTCCCTTTCAGATGTAATATATAGTAGTACAACAGCAAGAAGTAGAGTTTATTTATTGCAGAGAGAATGCTGCATTCTCATTTTTTTCAAATCCTCTTTCTAGTCCAAAATAGACCCATGTACCCCTCCTTTAAGTTATTAATCACCCCCCTAGATGTTTCTAGAGACACAGATGTAATTTTTTTTACTAGATTTTGTTTTCAACATTGTGATGGGGGATGGTGGTGGTGGGGCTACATGCTGCCTCGTGGGTGTGCTGTTCTTACACCTGGCATGGATACACACAAGAATGCAAGTAAAGAGAAACATAAATAAAATTAGGCTTCATATCTAGGCAGGCACAACTCCCTTAATGTTGGGGGCACTCTGGTAGAATTCATAATCCAAGTAACTCTTCTTTGAAGAGAGCACCTAAAGGCCAGAAGTAATGGGCATAACTAATACACATCACTGAGAGGCAACACGGTGGGTTCTGGGCGATCAGAGGGACTGGCTGTTACCAGCTTATTCTAGCAAATGAATACAACTTTCCATATAAGCATTGAATATATGTGATTTAGTGGCCTCACATAATCCCTTCCTACAGGCACCTAGACTGGAGAGCACTGGTGAGATTCCTGGATTTGAACTGAGGGCTGTCACTAAGCAAAGTCTAGCTCCCCTGCTTATCATGATGTTCTCCTTATATTGTAAAGATACACTTTCTTGGATACACTGTGCAACCTCCCTTCTCTCTGGATTGATCCTTATTGATCAGAATCATACTGAACCAGGCTGATTCACTCTGGATTTAAGGGGGGGGGAGCTGATCGCAACTTTTTCAGACTTGATCTGAATCAGTCTAAATTGGCCCAATGTTAGTTTAGAATTTGGGTTTTGTCGAAAGTAGTTGTACAGCCCTAGAATAAACATAAGTCTTTGCATGGCATTGCTTCCTCTTTGCATAAAAAACTTTTCGGGAAAATACACTCCTAATGCTTTAGATTTAACATTAGTGCCAAACATGTTTCACTGAAATTCTTCCTCTCTCTGATACCCTTTGTGTCTTTCAGAGAGTCATTTTCAACATTGTCAACTTCAGTAAAACCAAAAGCCTGTATCGGGATGGAATGGCTCCAATGGTAAAATCCACAAGCAGGCCTAAATGGTAAGTTTTAATAAGTTGCAATATTGTGTTGATGGAGAAGTTTGTGGCCATGATGCATTTTGGAACTGCTGTGTAGTTGATAATCTTGGCTCTCTTTTTGTATGTACAATGGATAATTGTTTTCTGTACTCATTCTTGTATATGGTAAGGACAGTTATGCATGTCTAAAGAGTCAGAGCTCATGGATGATTTCCCATGGCATTTTTTCTGCAGTGTGTTACTGGATATTTGGTTCAGCTGGATGCTTTGTGGATAAAGGTTTGTGCTAACTTGCATTGACCATCTCTTATGATAAGATACAGGACAGTTTCTCTAACAAGTGAGAAGGTATAATTTGTTGGACAAAGGATCTTATTTGAGGCATGCCAGGTACTTTGACCTCTTAGTGCTATGATCTTACTACTCTAGATGGACTCATACCAAAACGCTACAGGCTTCCCCCATTACACTGTCAGAAAATGAAATCGTTTGAAAAGTAAAACCCCTATACTGTAAGGAACATGGAGGATTTATGGAGACTCACTTGGGACACATGCTGCTGGCTTTGTGCCTTTTCCCCCCTTTCAGCTTACTTTACAATCAGCGCACACATGCAAGCAGTTCCAAGCAGGCCTCTATAGGCAAGAACTGATGAATGAGGAAAACCCCTGTTCATTTAATGGAATTTGTCCTTAATTTGGAAACACCAAAAGGGTGAGTCAATAGATAATGCAGTATCAAAAAGTTAGGGCTTCCTGTACAACATCTTCAGTATGTGAACCATTATTATTTTTCCTTCAGTTTTTTTCTGCAGAAATATTGTTTGAAATATTTTCAAGTGAAATAATAAGTGAAACAGGTCTGCATTGCTTTCTGAATTTTTCAATTTGCATAATAAGTTGTAATATTTACTGGTAATTAATTTAAGAATACCACTGTTTTGCTCTTTGTTCCTTCCTTCTCATGGTTCCATGCTGAAATGTAAACTGTCAGAAAACAATGTAAAATAGGCAGGTAAAAATGGCTAATAAAAAGTCAGGCTTTTACCATCTTTAAAAATGACATTCATACATGTTTTCTTGAGTACCTTACATATTTCCTTGTTAAAATGTGTATTCAAATGTGTATTAAAACAGAGATGATAATATTCAAGAGAAAAGGATGGCTTTGCAGCTAGGCAGAGAGTAAGAACAATCATTTTCTTTCCTTTTTCTCTCTCTCATTAAGATTCAACTATGGCATACAAGCAGTTGGTCTCACATCCAGGCACTGATAGCTACATCAGATCATAGTAGACATGCTCTAGGAATTTAGTGGTATTAAACCATGAGAAAGCATAGACCGCCCTTATCCATCAGCTATAACTGTCTTCTGTTTGTTTATGGAGGCTTTCTTTTTTTGCGGGGGGGGGGATAAATTTATGTATTTGCCAACAAAACATCCTTTTAGAAACAGTCCTGAAACTTCCTCCCAACCCCCTAAAAAGGAGTGAAGTTGACCTGGTTTCTGTTGGTATAGGCAGGATGTTTTACTGGTATTTGGACCTAGTTTTCTTTTACTGAAAATCAATTTATTGCAAAGTATGATTGCATATCAGCAAACAGATAGTGTATCCTTTCATTGGTGATTTATGTTGCTAGAGCTGATTTTCTTCCTGACAGACTAGTGTTGAGTTGCTTTTACAGTCATCTTGATAGCTGTTTCCATGGTATTCTTGTGAAACCTGTAAAACAATTATTTCTATATTTTCTTTTTGCTGTAAAGCCATTTGCTGTTGTCAAGGTAGCATTCAGATACTCATGCCACTTTAATATAATTGGGATGGGCTACATTTTTTAACATTAATGTTAATTATTCTAGAGTAGTATTTATGTATGTATATATGTATTTATCTATCTATGTATGGCTTCCCAGCCCACGAGGACTCCTGAGGCAATAAATGAATAAGAAACAATTAAAACGACACAAATATAAACATTTTTAAATCGTATTAAAATATTCTTTAAAAATTCCTCAGAGCAGTCTAAAAACAATTCTAGAGTTGAGTAGGTCTCAGATGCTGTTGGATGAGCTGCACAGTATGCAAAAATATAACCGTGCAACAAGTTATATACTGAAATGATTTGAGATATTTTCCTTTCTGATACAAAATTGAGAGTTGTTGTAAGAACAACTGAATTATTAAATGATTCTACATGGACTGTGCTGAAGTTGCACAGATGTATGTCTTGAAAATTCTTCCAGAATTGTTTGCATAATATTTTAAAACAAAAGTCAATATGTTTCCTCATTCTCCCCATCTTTTCTTATGAGTTTTTATGGCAATAAAGAAGTGGTCAAAGCTTTGATATCCTTACCTGTTAGGAACCAGGCTCAGATCCTTTTGAATCTAGGTCTAGCTTATAACAAGAGTTCATCCTTCCACTTCCAGCCCTCCTTGTTAGTTGTCTTGCTTTTTGTAAGTAAAGACCCACTTACCTTTAATAATGGGGAGGAAAAAATGGCAGCAAGGAGCAGTGGTGAGACTCAGGAAAGGCCTGCTTGCAGTCTTCATCATTAATTGGTAATTATGTTTCTGACCAGGCTCAGAAGTATTATTTCCTGTTAATGAGAAGCCAGCAAGGGCTGTCTTCCACCAATGGAGACTCACTATTTTACTCTCTACCTCTTTAGTGGTGGTGGTCATTATTATTTGTACGGAAAATGGGGTACAAGCAAGGCAAAATAGACATGTTTTTCCTGTTCTGAGAAGCCTGAGAACAAACAAAATAAGACTTGTAGTATTTTAAACATTTTTAATGCAATTATTTTCTGAAGTTTTAATTGCTAAAATGATGTCAAATGTGAAGAGCTTACACTACTTCCTAGTGTCAGAAAGGGTATGGTGTAAAGCTGAAACAAATGGAATTTTTTGAGATGTAACAGCATCTCAGTGTTGCTAATCAAATGTCAAAGTGGAATTTGTATTTTGACTTAGGAATTCTACCTCAAAACTATTCATTCAAGCATGTTACAAAGTTAATAAATTTGTGAGTTATAGGAATTGGACATGGATAGAATTGTCCTTGAATTATTTTGTTTGCACATAGAGATAAACCACCACCAAAACAATAACAACAACAACAACAACAAGAAAAGAACAAAATAAAACAATACAAAAACCACACACACATATACAAACCTAAAACAAAAAACAAATAAATTTCATGGCATTTGGAACAGTGGTAAGTTAGTACCAATTGAACCTTTTGTAGGCAAAACACTGGCAGGGCAGAAAGAGAAAGGGAAGTCTTAGGGGTATAATGGGTGAACAACGTGTTTAGAATCCCCTTTCCCTGAATTATATCTTGTGTGAAGAGAACATTCCAGCCATGTGAAATGAAGGGTATGGCAAAGGATCACAGGATATTCCAAAAAAATAACCAGTAGGTGCTTCCTACCAAACACAGGAAGAGAACATGGTAAAACTGAATGAAAGGAATCAGGCAAACTGATGGCCATTCTGCAGCATGAATAAGTCATGGATGAGTTATTTTCACATTCTTTCACCTACGTCTATGCGAGCATTTTCTCTAGCCTTTTTCTTGAAGACAATAGCCAGGCGTTGAACTGAAGACCCAAACATTTTTATTGAGTTATGACCAACTTAAGATTTCTGTGCAGGACTATTTAGCTAGAAGGAGTATATGTCATAAGCTAGCACATGACATAGCCCCGTTGAGGTTACAAGGACATACAAGGACTGTCCAGTCTGTTCCTGAGCCTCTAAGACTAGACTCACAGCATTACATTTCTATCTCAAATAATGTATTATCATCAGGATCCCTAAAAGCTGGGGTCTCCTGGAGCACTTGAACACATAGCACATACCCACCCCATTTTTCCTTCTGCGGCATCCTTTCCTACTGAGCAATGTGCAATTATTTTTTAGCTTGCTGTAAATTTGATGTGCTTTGAGCATGTGAAGGTGTTCTATCTTCCCTTGCAAAATACAGACATATGCATTGCAATAATGCTTGCATTGTTATGGGAACTGAGTACCTGGCAGCATGACTTCTCAAGGCTTTCTCCTAAAAAGCTTCAGGGTTTGCCCATGTAGGACTCCTTCTGGATACCACTCTGTACTGCATCTGAAAAAGTGGCCTTAAAGCCATGAAAACTCATGCAAAAAAACCAACAACTTAAAGGTGCTGCTCTATTCCTTTCCCTCCCTCCCTATTCCTTCTTCCTTTTTATGCTACAAGAGACTAACATGGCTACTTATTTGAAAACTAGGATCACACTGTTATACTTGTTGACATATATTTTTTGCTTTTGAAAGCATATGAAATATGATGTCTTCCAATCTATAAAGTATTGAATATTAGATGTCTCTGCATATTTTCTCTTAACTACCATAAGATATTGAAACTCAGTTCAAAGTTGTAACTTGATTTTAAGAAACAGCAGGAGCTGAATATAGCTGGTGATGAGATAGAGTTGGTGTGAGACAGAAAAATATGTGTTCCAAATAAAATAATTTTTATCTTAAGATAACTTGCAGGGACAATTTCACTTAGAAAAGCACCTTTATTCTTTTCAGATGATATGTGAACATTGTTCAAGATTATATGTCAATTACATCAGTCAGATCTCATGGCAGTAAATCATACCTCCTGTGAGGTAGCTCAGCATTGTGTCACATCAAGTTTTATTGGTTGTGTTTCATGCCACATAAAGCAGAGTGAAACAGGAGAGATACTAATTTAAACCAATGAGATATGATATGACTTGTCAGGTAAAATTATCAGAATGATTTGCTTGTTCACAGCTTTTAAGTAAGTTGGTAACATTTCAAGGCTTTTTCTTGGTGGTTCCCATTACAACTGTCTTTACATTCTTATTTTTCTTTTACAAAAATATTAATTGGTAATATGTGGAACACCCAGCCTACAGTTTTGTAGTTCTGTTTAGTGATGTAATACAGCAGACCCAAATATGCTCCAGTTTCCTTGGAAACTATGTATTTGTTTTTTCCTGAGATTCCTAGTGAAGTTCTCAAAATATAAGTCCTGGGTGTTCCAGGACTTCCCCCAAAAGTTCATAAAAAAAAATTTATGATGGAATCTACCTTGCATCTCACAGTCCTAAGTATGCTCTGGGCCATTTAAGAATTGAGAATAAGCCCATAATACCTTTGCTGTCACCAGCCAACCCTCTCTACTGCTAGTCTTTCCAACCCAACCTTTTGCTAAAGAAGAAGCTATAAATATTATTCACTAGTGGTGAGTTCATTGTGAGCTAAGCTTGAGCTGAGCTAAGCTCATAATGATATTAACATTTCTAAAATGTGGGCTTTTACTACAAACTGCTTTACAGTGAGCATTCCACTTTTGCAGGGGTTAGGGGTACAAAACTCCTTTGAAAGTGGGAAAAATGTGAAAAAATCATGAATGCTATTATTTTTAACCTGAGAACACTTCTGTAGGAATCTCTAGGTCCTTCAGCACAATTCTGTGGTCACTTTCTGGCAGAAGTGGGCCACAGAGTCACACGAGAGAACCCAGCAACTCCTGAAGAAGTATTCTTTCTAGGAATCTCTGTGTTCTGTGGTGCAACTCTGTAGACCTAGAGATTCCTGAAGGGAACGTATTTTTTCCATGACAGGGGCAAATTGAGTAGATTTTTTTTAAAATAAGTGAATAAAACAACCCATGAATAATCATATCCGCAAGAGTTGAACCCACGAAAGTGGAGGGCCCATTGTAATTACTTTTAATGTTCATTCTATATATTATCCAATTCCTGCTTCCTTATGTTCTTTGATTCAGTTTAGTGTTTGTTTTTACTCTGTAATATTGCATAGTAGTCATAATTTTTCCTGATTAAGGTTTGTAACAGAGGCCATGATAGATTAACTCTTAAACATGAAGCATATGTGTGTCCCTCTCCTCTGATTCCATAAAGTTTTGCAACTTTTCAAAGTGAAATGGAAAAGTGACTTAGTAGGCAGCAGGTTTTCTAAATGATGAAGTGAGCAGACACTCTCTTTGAGTAGAGAGTGGCTATAACTCTTGATTATTCAGCAAGAGCATTGGCTCATTGGGGACATTAGTTTTCAAATTGCACTAATTTTTTTAAAGTAACAATTGGCCACTCATCACCTTAGGCACTCCAGCAAAGATCCTGTGCAAAACTCTAATTAGTATTTATAGAACAGCATCTCATCCCTGTAGAGCTATAGCTGGCAAATATCTGACACCTGTAAAGTTTTCAGACGTTCTGTACTTTCAGTGAAGAGTAAGTGCTAGGTGAAGTCCAGATAATTCAGAAGCAGATGATGACAAAGAACCCGCTTCAGGAGCTGGTGATCAGCAGGGTAATATCATCTTCTGTATGTGGGATTATATATTGTCATGTATTATCAAAGCCAGAATCAGTAGTTGACACAGTTGGGTATCTACTGAAGCCTCATACCACTAGGGGCTCTCAGCTGACTGGAGATGTCAAAAACAAGGTAATCCCAATTCTACTGCCACTGTGAATGTGGTCAAAGCCATGCTTTCTACATGGTTCAGAAACAGTGTGTAAAACTTTACTTCTCATGTAGTTGTGCAAGTCCCTTTGGAGGATGAGGGGTCATTCTAGAGGAAGTTATAAAGATGATCACTCATAGCAGTTTCAAAATTGTCGTTAGAGAGTTTTGGCTTTCTTCCTTAGCTGCATCTGGGTAACACTATCAAAGCAGAATGACTAGTTTCTTCCTGATGCCCATTGGTCTTTGCAGTTTCATATTGGGGGAATGGCTACCTAGATTTTTTTTCTTGGAAAAGAAGTTAGTGATAGAGGCTGCCACTGTACAAGTAGGTAAGTAGGGGAAGAGAGAAGGATGCTGCAGGTGTCTTGCTCAGATCCTGCAACTCCTGAAGACAGCTTGTCATATATTCATTTGTCAGTGGTGATATCAGGCAACATCTAATGTGACTTTAACTGCATGAAAAGGGAATTTATAACTCTATATATAGTGTTATAAAAATAGAATGTCAGGTTGCAGGCCTCTTTGCCCTTGGTAAAATTGTTACTAGCATTTCTCATTTTTTATTTCATTCGTCAAAATGGCTGTTAAATGAGGACTTGTCTTTCTAGTCAAGCATTGCTTTGACATCTATTACATCTGCTACAAATTCTTCTAGATCCTGCTGTAGTATTTCTCCCTGTAGTGGTTTGGGTGCTGGAGAGTTTCCTGTGGAGTAACTTAAATGTTAATTTATATAGATGTCAGTAAACTTGTTTTCCCTTCACATCAGGAGGGTTACTGTTTGCATGTTATTTGATAGATTTATAGAAAAGCAATGCAAATTTAAAGAGCAGTGTTTCTTCATGTTTTATTGATCAGGAGAGGGCAGAGCTGTTTTGACAGCATTTGAATTTTGATTAGCCATAACTTCTTGGTTTTTAAAGTTTCTTTTTGTGTGCAGACTGCAGCCAGCTGGGATTGTTTGGCATTTATGCCTTTGTCACTTGCACACTGGAGGGAATGTTATTAGAGGTTACTAGAGATAAATAGTCATTACATATGGGAGACAAAGAAGAAAGCCAGTAATAAACATGGTGTAAAAGAAAAAAAAAGGTGGGGCTACTGAGTCATGAGAGTTAAAACAGAGTTGTCTTCAGGATGTCCTCATCACCTTGTAACCTCTAATCCTCTGTTAGCACTGAAAGAAGAGAAAAGAAAATTAATGTGGGAGCATGGCTTACCAAGAAAAGCTGAAGCAACTCTGTCTCCCATTTCCTTGTTTAGACAAGAGTTTTCTTGTCACTTCAAAGAGAGAGACAATTGCAAAACAGACAGCCCTTTCCTTCCACAATTGCCTTGTGGAGACAACAGGGACAATGCTATGTAATGGCAAAAAGTATGGTAGGTTTATGTGTGTGGTTTGCTGCCTGCCTTTATTTGATCAATGCCCCTGGAATGTCATCAGACAGCATCATTCCAAGCGTTGTGGAGGAAAAGGAACTCTGGTGGGCTGCTGGTTGCCACTCTGCCCATGCATCAGTTATTTTTCCTCTTTAATGCACATTGCAACATCCTGAAAAATCTTTATGGTAGTAACTTCAGCCAGGCTCTTGTAAAATTAACAATGTGAAATGCTTTGTGTAATAACACATAGTTTCTATCTTTTTGCCTCTCTCTTTATGCATGTATAGCTAGGCATTTACAGTTCAGAGGCTTGCTAAAATAAGGCATGTTTTAGGTTGCAAAGACAATTGGAAATTACATACAGCAGAGAGGCACAGTATTTTGTGGAAGTGGGGTGTTTAAATTTGGGAAAAGGCATATACTTCTCTCCCTCAGTAGTTATTGTTTTGGGGAGGTAGGGAGAGGGGAGTAATACGTATAAAGATAAAGTATGCCATAAAGCTGTCCTTCAGCTAGAAATCTGTGCAATTTCGGAAGGATCAGTGCAGAGGCTGGGGAGGTAGAATGAATGAAATGCAGTTTAAGACACCTGCTCAAGTGGCAGTGAAGTCACAAAAGCTGTAGCAGGTTAGGGATGGATGATGTATGTACAAAATAGAATCGCAGAGGGATGCCTTTCTTAGCAGATACTCGGTCTTGCACCCTCCTAGTTCCTACAGATGTCACATTCATTCTTCCTCCTTTTTCCACTGTTGTTTTCTTTTTATATGTAGCTTTAGGAAGCAATGTATCTTTTTTTTTAATGTATTCTCCACATTTCTGTCCCTCTGAAGCTGAATTGCAAATGAATTTTTAGGGGTGTTCAAATTCTGATTTAGTTCACTTCAAAAAAGCCTCACTTCAATTGGGACATCTCCCAAAATCTTTCTAAAGTGGTTCTGGGATTTATTCAGATTAAAAGTATACTTCTAAGTGAGCTACCTGCAGTCTTCTGCTGTTCTCCAGTCAGTATTGGTGACAAAGTTGGCTTGAGAAGTACCTGCCTGCTTGGGCTCCCTCTTTTGCAGGGAGATGAGGAGTTTAGGTTTCGGGCCGGAATTCTGTTGGAATCCTATTGTACTGAATTTTGCTGCAACAGGGGAAACTTTTAACAAGAGGGAACTAATGGACTGGGTCTTAACTCTTTACACTTTCTACAACAAAAATACAAACTCTTTCATTTGGGCTACAATTGACAAGTTGTATAGCACCTAAGAGTTTTTCCATATGTAATATTACAGAAATTTCTTGAGAAATTCAGTGTTCTCTGCCTATGAAAAAGGGGCAGTTAGCATCCTCGTACTGGGCAGAGTTTGCCTAGATCTCAATGGAAATTACTATGCTGTTGCTAAGACTTTTGAAATGTTATTGCTTTGTGTTTTACTGCCTTTTATCCCTGGTCCCAACATGATGAAGAAGGGGGAGTGGTCTTTGCCTGCATCAATATCCCTCCAGAACATCTTAACTGACATCAGAAGCGACATCTGAGACAAAATGTGGGTCCACGACTCTAACATCTTCAGATCTTTACCTGATGAAGAAGCGAGTGAAGTTTAAAAAAACAGCTTGCATGATATATTTTGTGCATTTTAGTTGGCTCAATAAAGGTGTCACTGTTTTATGGATTATGGATTTTGTTGCATTGTAACATAGAATGCTTTTAAAATGCTGTATATTTTATGACTGTAACTAGAAATTGGTGTTTTTACATTCATTGGTTAACATGATTTAGCATACATATAAAAAAGCTGTAGAAAATGCCCATCTTACAATAAGTGTGTATGATGGGGTCCAGATAGATAGGGTCAGAAAATTACAAGAAATAGTGGTTAATATTTGACCCAGTGCCCACTCCCATCCTGTCCCATACCAGAACTCTAAATTGGTTTGCAGTTGCTGCTTTACCCTGAATCTCTGAGGTCTGTCTTTATCAGTCCCCTGTCTTCCTTTTCTTTCATACCCCGGTCACTACTCCTGTGCTTGCTTTAACCAGTGAAACAGCGAGTGTGGGGGAGGAAAGGTCTAAGTCCCTTTCCTTCTCCTTCCTCACCACCCCATAGAATATTGTTAGCACAGAATACACAGGGAGCTTTGGGTTATGTGAAGCATATGATGTCTGTTATATACTGCAGGAAACAACATCTACAATGATCTATGTGAGTGCTGCCCTATTGGAGTTGAAGGAAAGTCATGCTCTGTAACAGCATTAGACAATGTGGGTCCAGTGTATGAAGAGAAGGGATTTAAAATTTACTCCGGAGGGGGGAAGAATCAGGGGTGGTAATTTCCCCTTTCATAGTGAGTATACATGCCAAGCCTGGGATTTATGGGCTTTGATATCCTCTCTGCCTCCCACACTTCTCAAATACATTGAACTATTATAATTGTGAACACTAGGTATTTGTATAATTAGCACAGGGTAACGCGAGGGATTTTTCTCCAATAAATAAGAGGTACTCACAAAAGCATTTCTGCCAAATTTCTGGGATGATTGATATTTGTTGGCAAAGCTTATTTCCTCTAGTAATGAAGTTGAAGCAAATAATATGGGTTTTTAAAATGTATTAGTCCTTTGTCATATTTTCACATGTCAAGGGATACAACCCAGTTAGCATCAAGCACTTTTAGGTGCTTTTGATGTCATAGGAAAGATTTAAGCAAATCTGTAAAGTACTAAAACTTTCAGCAGAATCATGTCTTTATAATTTTCTTTCAGGTGAATGACAAATGTTCTTACCTGGGGAAAGGGGAAGTGATTGCAATAGTAGGACTTGCTCTACTGGTTTCTGGTAATGGAAAAGTAGATGAGTGTGATAGAGTGGGATGATGGTTTATCTAATGCAGTGGTCCATCAATGTTCTTGTATGAGTCAGAATTCTAGTGTAATTTAAGGTAGAGGGAAAGGAGTACTCATTATATCTTCCTATTTTGTCCCATTGAACGAGACCATAATTACCAGCACTGAAGCATTAGTGGATATATTTATTCATGATATATTTATCCTTGGAGCCATGGTCCAGTTATGTTATGTAAAAGTAGCTAAAGTAAAAACATGCATGTACCAAACGCTTCCTTATGTTTCCACAGAGTGAAGCTGATTTACAATTAAGCTTAAGTTTTTAAACTTGAAAGTAATATACCTTTCCAGTATGTGATGGAAATGTCAGTAGTTTTATTTATTTTCATTATGATTTTAGGAGCTAAGTGTCAGTGTGCTAACTGAAAGTGCATCAAAGTCTACTGATATTCTCTTGGCCACCATTTAAGAGTTACTGATCAAGTAGGGCCTTTAGTATGAGGCATGGCTGAACTTTTGACTAAGAATATGTGTTAAGTGTATGTCTAAAATGGCTGGGAAATATATATGAGAGCACTGCTTCTTTCAAGCAGAGTAATCAAATTGGCAAGGCAGAAGCTGGACAGTAGTGAATCCTATAACCACCCACCTACATAGGAGCTAGTAAAGAAAGAAGCAAGCTTAGTCCTCTTTGTAAAACATATAAAAGTAGCTTTACTTAGAAAGACTTGTGCATAGTCAGACATGTGCTCTAGTGGAGGAAAGAGTGCAGGTTAGAATCATGCAGGTGTAGTAAAAACAAATAAGAAGTTTTCAGGTATTCTTAATGAGTGTACTCATGCAAAGTTTTCTAACTCTAACAAAATCTGATGGAGAATTTCTAAAGAAGATAATTTCTGAATCTCCCCATGAAGCTTTGGCCTCTTGCTGAGCTGCTGTTATGATCATAATCGTTCTCTTTTTTCTTCATGCCTAGGCTGTGTTTTAATGGTAAAATAGCTAGAACAGCACAATTCAGACCTAATATAGAGGGCTTAGGGAAAGTTTTTTTTAATGTTGAGTCTTGACACCGTGTTAACTGGAGGAATATAACTGAATACTGTGAAGGAAGGCACGACTGGCTAACTGGATTGGTTGACTGGAATACTGAACAGGAACTTTCCACGCAGCAACATTTTCTTGCAAGTGCCACTTGTGTTCCCTCTAATGTTTAACAAGTGTCTGTGTAAATATAATTCAGATCCATTGTTCTATGCTGCCTTAACCTCATTGTTTATGGTTGAAGAAATAATCAGGCTATCAGGAAGGAAATAGTAACTCAATGTAGCTAAATTTGATCTACAAAATTTTGTGGCAATAAAATTATTGTGAAAAATAAATATCATACTGCCATTAGGTTTTGCTTCTGCTTTCACAGCCCTCTGACAGCTTTGATTTCTTCCCTGCCAAATAAGGGAAAATGTAACTGCGCTCAAGCACTAGAAGTTTTTGTTGAGCATACTCTTCTGCAGCAAAGCAGGCTGTGGTGTTATTTATGATTACTTATTTATATTCCACTTTGCAGCCAGGATTGGCTTCTAAACTGGTTTACAATTGTAGATCACAGTTAATCTGAAGGACTGCAGTATATTAAGGATATATAAAGGTGTTTATGGCATTCTTCTGCATGACGTATGTTTGATAGCATTTTATCAGCAGTTTTGGGAGGAGAGAGAGAAAATGTCCCATTTGATAAGAGCACAATGCATTTCAGAATATTGTTCTTCCTTTAAATACAGGTGCTTCATACCTGTACTCCCTAGAATCTGGGCTTCAAGGGCCAGATTTGTATGTGGATAATATACATATGAGATCAGGTTTTCCTTTTTTGTAAATACAGTTTGTAGCCTCCAAATGGAAATGAATGAATAATTGTATTAATAGGGAAGATATGAAAAGTTTCATTGTATTCTCTCACAGAAAGTAAAAAGCCAGTGCCTGTAAATACATAAACAGGGAGATCAGATATATGCAGGAAGATATTGCCTATTCAACCTTCTATGAATGTTACCTTTGCAGTTAACATCATAGCACAGCCGTAGTTAGTGAGGACATTTTTTTTTCTGTTTAGATTACAGAAATGTACATTAAAACCAGAAAAGCCTTCAAGATACAATGAACACATACTGTTTTCACATATATCATTTACACATTCTGCCTTGTAGCTTCAATCATAGGCATGCGAAACCTGGTTTTGTCTCAGTGTGATTTTATTTCTAAAGCATGTGTTCCTCTATGTAGCACTCAGACCTAATTTTTTCTGGTGCTTCTTATATTTTACTGCTATATTTTCTATGTACATTGATACTAATTAATTTCTGAAGGTATTCCAGAACTAAAATAAACATGCATGGGAAGCGATAGTCTCATGATTATTACATTGTCTACTTTTATTTTATACTTGTACCATGACCTTAAAGGTCATTAAGAAGTTACATCTCATTCTGAGTAAGGTGATCACTGTCATTCTCATTATGCCAAATTTCTGTCATGACTAAATGTGTTTGGGGAGGATGGGTTCATTTGTCACAGCGGGCAGGAAATATGATTCTTGAAAATGTTATAGCCATCAGCTTATGAAGTCGGGCTTGACAGTGTTTGGAAGGATGCATCTCCCCAAAAAGACATGCATTCACCAAAAAAAGGACAAACAAGACCACTTAACTTGCATAAAATTGCACATGCTCATTTATATGTACAGATGCAAGCCTAGGATTTATTCTCATAATTTAACAGAATTACAGCATATCTCCCTGAAGGAGGAGAGGACTATGACCAGGGGATATATGTAGGCCTGCTGAGTCGACTTACCAGATGCTAGTTGTGGATAGGCATTGACATGGTCTCCAGTTTCCTTCCTTTGGTTCTTTTATCTTTAAATCAGACTTGGGCTGGATAGCCCTTTTAGTGGAGTATATTTCCAAAAAGAGCGTTATTCTCTGACAGCCCCTCAGACTGAGAACTCTCCTTTGTAGCTGGGAATTCTGGGCTGATGCTCTGGATACCTGTTCCTTCCATGCCTTCAATGAGGAGTGTGATGGTGATCCTTGCTACATCATATCAACTTTTGATAGCTTGTAGCACAATAGAAGGTGTAGGTAAACTCTGCACATGGAGACTAAACTGATTGTAAATGTAAAAAAGGTGCATTATAGTTGCTGCGCAAAGCATTGTCAGGGCATTCAGAATGTGAGTGCAGTGTGGCCAGGAAAGGTTTTTCTAAGTGGAAGCTGAGATGAGGTGATGTCGCCTTGAGGCATATCTGCAAGGAAATGTTTTGGTTAACCTATCTTGAAAGGTCTTGCATCATCAGAGTACTCACTATGAGGAGGTTGTGTGTTGAAAAAGCTATTGGGTCACCCCATTTGGACTGGGGTGTGGTTAAGCCCTTAAAAGGCTGAAGTGTAACAATATACTTCACCTTAGGTTCAATTGCCTCTGGTCATGCTGCTGTATGGGCTATTTTTTGGATTGCATCTAGACATGCTGGCAGTCTGTTTTCTGTTCTGCTGATTATTGCACCTGACTGTTTTTATGCTTCATGGCATGCTGCCAGGAGCCCTAACTCTGTTGACAGCACTAAGACTTATTGTTTTGAGTCTGCAAGATTTCTTTTTTTCCTGTCTGGAGCAATTGGCTGCAGCTGGGCATCGCTTCTTAATTAGCACTCTGCACATGCTCTTAGGTGCATACCTCATATTATCCTGACAAGCACCACCATATCTTCATCTCTTTGTGACACTGGCAGTATCATGTCCATTATTTATATTACTGTATATTTCCATTTTTTAAAGAAGATATGGTGCCATGTGCACATTAGCGATTAATTTAGGATAGTGGCCCTATCATTAGTTTTCTCGGTAAGATTTGTTGAGAGGAAGTTTGCCTTTGCCTTTCTTTGAGGCTGAGAGAGTGTGGTTTGACCAGGGTCACCCACTGAGTTCCACTGGCTGAGCAAGGATTCAAACCCTGGTCTTCCAGAGTCCTAGTCCAACACTCAAACAACTAAGTCCTCACTATTTACCTCTTGGTTATTGCTTCCTTATCATTTGCTTCAGTGATTTTCTTTAGTCCTTTCTTTCTCTTGGAATAATACTGATATTTTAAACATTTGATTAAAAATTGTGTGTTTGTAACACTTTCTACGCTCATCTACTTTGTTATCCTAAATATGCCAAAAGACATCTGGCCAGTTTCCACTAAGCCTTTTAAAGGTGCACTGTTCTCTGATTTGTATTTGTCCAGTGCTTATTATGCTGATAGTTTGCTTTTTTAAATTTCCCTTCATTTGATTGTTTTTTTTTGTTTGGGTTTTTATTCGGTTTTCTTTTCTTTTCTTTTTTTTAGTATTTTAGTTAGCTGAACACTTATTTTCAAACAGTTACTCATATCTCCTCCCCATCAAATCCCCAAAATTAAGGCCTAAGGAAAAGAAAATATCTCTAGCATATTTATTACTGTATTAATAAGAAAAGAGACTTCATTTTTTTTTCAGCTACAGGCTTTCCCCAGCAGCCATGTTTTACTGATCTAAAACATGAAGTTGGTGATATCTGGCAACTCTCATGCCAAGTCATCCCAGGATGTGTGTCATCACTGAAAAGGCCCAACTCCCTGACAGCAGCCTGGGAGACTAACTTCTGAAAAGCCAAGATCTAATATTGTAAAATATAGAAATCAGACCCAAGAAGGCATAATCGAAATAAAGCATGAGCACAGAATGAGTTAGCTGCCTGGATTAGATGTGGTCTTTTGGACTGGAACTGAAAATCCTTGTGAATTTTTCAGCAAAAATCCATGATCAGGAGCCAGTGGAATAATAACAGATTTTTCCTGGGAGAGATCTTCCTTCCTGACATAACATGTTAATCCCTCATGCATTCTTCTGTGGGAGTTACTCCACAAGCATCTTTGCTGGGGAAAACAAACAAACAAACAAACATTGGATCTGTGCAGTTCAGGTATAGTAGGCAGGGTACCAAATGCATCACTCTCAGTGGAGAATGTTACTGAGATACAGAACTGCTGTACTGTGAAGTTTTTCCAATTAAAGGCTTTGAAATGTGGATTTTAAACTTCACAGTAGCAGGAGAATTTACTCTATTGTTCATGCAATCCCCAAGACTGTTATTTTTTAAAAATGCATGCATACGCTACCGTTTTCCAACAACAATAACAAAATCTATATAGTTACCGTGTGTGAACGAGACCAGCTTAGAAAATCAAGCAACATGGGACATAATTTTTGCAAACACTGCATATTAATAATCATGATATTTATAAGCAATAAAATTTCATATGAAATTGGAACTGTGATATATTTTGTATATAAGCAAATGTCATTTCAGATGAAGAACTGTAGCCTTTAAACAGAAAACAGCCATGGTGTGTAGGGAAACATGGACTCACTTGGTAGAGTATTGGAAAATATATAATTCTCTGCTAGCACCTAGCACACTGACAAAAAAGAGAAAAGAGCAAGATTAGGGAAAAGGAAAGATTAAACTGGTTGAAGAAAATGGTATTCATTAAATACAGGTCATTGCCAAATGCCTATGTGTACAATCCCTGATTACACAGGGATAAAACCAGTGTAAACCCCATGGCTGCTACATAGAAATCATTTTAAATTGCTCTAGTTTATTTATTTTTTTAGTTTTTACAGTAATGTCCCACCATTCCTCCAAAGAATTCAAGGTGGCATATACATAGATCTCCTCCTTTTAATATTTGCAACAACTTTGTGAGGTAGATTAGGCTGAATTACTTACCCACATTCTACAGTGAGTTTCATGAAGAGCTATGGATTTGAACTCAAATCTCCCCAACCCCAGTCCTGTACTCTACCGGAAGACCATTCTTTATAGTGGCTCACCATGTGAACAGGAAGATTTTCTAGAGTCTGTTGCTCATTTCATAGCCCCTCCTGCAAACACACACATACACACACATGCACAATCTCTTCATTCTGTTGGTGAGCAGCTGTATGTTCACAAGACACATATAACACAAACTCTACAATTTGTACAATTTGTACTAGCTGCCCTCCGGACATGAGCTGAAGTTATTTACAATCTGCTGCAAATAATTTTGGGAGAATGGCGACGAGGGGGTGAATAAGTTCTATGTGGTCTTTCTTTGTTCAGAGGGAGACCCTAAAACAAAAGTACATTATCATTTTAAAAAAATGCATAGGATGCATGCGCACCTGACATTGCTTGCTGTCCCATTGTGTCTACTGAGGATGCTGGCAACTAGAATGAGGACATTTCAGGTAGTTGTTGTAAGCTTTCAAGTTGTTTCCAACTTACAGCAATCCTGAAGCAAACCTGTAAGAGGGTTTTCTGGAGCTAAGAGTGTATGGTGCACCCAAAGTCACCCAGTGGGTTTCCATTGCCAAGCAGGGATTCAAACCCTGGTCTCCAGACTCGTAATCCAATGCTCAAACCACTATACCATGCTGGCTCATACATTTCAGGTGATGGCCCCTAAACCACCCAAGTGCTGCATCTAAATGAACTTCCCTGCTTGAATTCACATGGAGCTGTATTTCCACCAGGCTTTGGGTTGTTACTGTTTTGTCTCTATGGCTAATGTGTTGTGCTTGTAAAGATTTTCCTTCTGCCTCCTAACACAGCTTGAGGTAGGGGGCAATTTGCACTAGGAATCTGTGGAGGAAAGACAAAGGCTGCTACCTCATGGCCAAAAATGCATATAATTTCCCTCCAAACTAATTTGCTTTTAGGAGAAGAGGAAGTCACTGCATTGTGCTATCTAGTCACTTACTTTCTCTGCCCATGTGTACTTTGGCCCTAAGCTGACAAATGTTGCCCTGTTTACTAAGATGATTTATTTTAGAATATTTTAAGAAACAAAGAGTGTCCTATCATTATAAACACTGTTACAGAAGCTGGAGTGAATTCATTGTCCCTGTGTTTTCAGCCTCTGTGTGACTGATTATTCCTCCAGGCATCCATATCTCAAGCAAACTGACATGCTTGCATTACTACTGGTATAAACATAGTAGCCCAAAGTCACATATTCTTTTAATTAAAAGTGGGAACGGACATGGAATTTACACACCTCTTTACACCTTTTCCTACATATCAGCATCATTTCGTGTCTATGGCAAATCATTCACCTAGCCTTTGAATGAGGACGCACACACAGCAGGGCCTTTTGACGGACTGTTTGTTTGTTTATTTATTTATTTATTTCGAAATGTATATTGACCTTCAGTTTTTCTGTTTTCCGTATAGCTAACAATTAATAATATAAAAAGGAGGGAGGGAGAAGGGAAAAAAGAAGGAATGTAGCAGCACCTTTAAATCTAACTGTATTTTTTAATTTTTATTTTATTTTTTAGCACAGGCTTTCATGAATATAAACTACTTTCTTCAGATGCAGTACACAGTGATGTCCAGGCCTCAGAATATAAAGCTCATTCACACAGTTGTGGGAGTACGAGTGGGATGGAATGTAATAGGGTTGAGAAAGGTGCAAATCCTACATTTTCAAAGGGCTGTGTAAGGTGACACAGGTCTTTCAGATCTTTATAGTGGTTGTTTAGTGTTGGTGTGAGAAAGCAATAAACCTACCTATCAAAACTCAGTTTCCTCGGGTTCAAAATATTCTCTGAGAAGATTCCTTTTGTTACATGTTCAGTAGCAAGGACTCTTGTATTAATACAAGTAGTGTGCCATGAAGCCATTGTCTTTCATAACTCTGTTAATGGATTGGTATTGGTTAATATAATTCAATTCAATTGTTTATCTTCCTAGTCTTTCTTTGTAATTTCCTTGTTTGAGGGCTGTTGGCATAGGATGGCATAAATCACACAGGAGGAAGAACAAGTCAATGTGCCTTGGCTATTATGAGTAATGTTGCCAGTCCCTGTAATATAGCTCCCAGAGTAGGTGAGAGGACAGAATTGGCATTTGTGTTTGTGACAGGATCTTGTCTCTGAATTGCTATCCATGTTATGCATCCTTTTGTAAGTGAGTAGCTGTTTAAGATTTGAAGGCTATCTTTAGGCCAATAAAGGCCTACCTCCCAGAGCTTGTGAGAAGCATGTATTCTCCAGAAATGGATGTAGCTCATTGATGATGCCTTGTTGTTTTGTTTCTTCTTCTTTGTGGTCTCTGTGCCTGACACACTAGGAGCTTTCGCGCATGCGCGGTAGCATTTGGAACATTCTAGAGCTTAGTAGCTTGGAGGGAACCTCTCCCCCATACCCGTACTGAGCATGCTCAGCCCGCCGAGCAATGGTCTCTCCTCAGTTCTTTCTCGTCCGCCGTTGCGAACGGAAGGTTCTTTGCTTGGTAGCGACTTTTGGCTTGTTATTTGGTATTTTTTGACTAATGGACTTTGGATTTTGACTTGGTTTTTCGGATAACGGACTTGGATTAGGTAAATTAGAACCCCCTTTTCCCCCCTCCGCTTCTTCGTTTTCATCTCTATTCTTCACGCTCTTCGCCTCCTTCTCACTGTGTTTGAATTCTGTTATATGTCGGCCTTGTTTAAAAACTGTTCGACCTGTGGCCGTAAAGTCGCCCTGACCAACAGACACTGGGATTGCCTTTTTTGTTTAGGTGAAACCCACAACAGCAAGGCCTGTGGTATCTGCCGCGAATTCACCACGCAGACACTCTGAAACCGCTCGTCGAGGCTGAAATCTCATTGTTGGGAGGAGTCCCTCCAAGCATGAGACCAGCCAGACATCCTGGTCATGTCGACATCGACCTCTGGGCAACCCACAGCCACCACTTCAGTGGCCTCAGCAGTTACCTTACCACTGGCGTCGATGACTTCGGACCTGGTACCGTCCTCGCGGACACTGATATCATCATTACCATGGATCCCGAAGCTACCGCTGGTGGCGTCGACATCTCACAAAGCTCCTGCGGGCTCGCAGGCAGCGAAACCACCAAAGACGTTCCCTGTTACCCAATGGATGTGTCGTACCTCTCAGGAGGCGCTGAAGGAGAAAGAGAAAGAGAAAAAGAAGAAAAGGAAGGAGAAGTGGCGCTCATCTCCTAAGGTGACTCGCCCTCCTACAGCTCCTCCGACTCAACTCACTGGGGACCTAGTTAAGGAGTCAGACCCACAAGACGTCCTTGAGGTGTCAGATGAGGACCAACCTGTTCCTGCAGCCTTGCCCTCAGAACCGCCCATCCTTACGGCCGCAGCAACCCCGCTCGGTCACCCTGAAAGGGTAGACCACCCGGAGGAGATCCCTGCCCTACAATGGGCTCCAACTGTTCGTTGAGCAGACTCGGGCAGAAGTGGATCACGCTCACCGGAACGACGGGTGAGGCGTCCATCTCCTTGCCGCCGGGAGGCCTACTTTGAGAGGGCCACGTCTCGCCCTTCAACTGACTCGCCGTTCACCTCCGCTTCCCATACCGTGAGGTACAGTCGAGAATGTGCCTGGTGAGAGTATCCTGGTTCGTACCTCTCATATTCACCATCTTATCGAGACAGGTACCACCGGGATGCAAGGCACTGGTCACCTTACCACCGGACTCGCTCACCATCTCGCGAACGGTATCATCCCCAGCATAGACGGTCTCCGAGTCGATCAGCATCCCGGTCTCCGCGTTACAGGAGCTCTCAGGAACACACACCCCACTATAGGGCCGTGTCTCTGCCCCCGAGGGTGATTTCGACCGTCACTTGCCTGACCTCAGACCCTGCCACAACACAGATGACAGTCCCGGCCACCATTGTCACGCAGGTGATACAACTTCCGGGGCCTACGCCGGCTCCTACCGTAACATCCTCAGCAACCCGGATGACAGCCGCTGCCGCAGCTGCACCAGCGGTTACGGTACCTGCCACGATACCATCTATGCTAACACCATCGGCATTGACAGTTAATCTGCAGCTACCAACCCAGCCACCAACCAGGGAGAAATCAGTGGACAGGTCTCTGTCGCAGTCCTCCCAGTCCTATGAGATGGACTCGGACTCGGACGAGTCCACAGCCACGTCCCATGAGTCCCCTCCTTTAACTTTTGGAGAACCAGGACCTGAGTCGGCACCGGAGGATGTAAAACAATTCTCTGCCATCCTCCTTCGAATGACTATAGCGCTCAGATTCAAGGTGGCGGACCCAGGCCCGGCAGTGCAGGACCTGGTGTATCAATATGTGGACACTCGCCCACCATCCACCGCACCTCTGCCTTTCCTGCCAGCATTGACCGAGGCCTTGAAACATCCATGGGCCAAGCCGGCGTCCGCTCAGCTGATTCCACACTGGCTCAAGCTTCTCTACCTCAAGCAGAAGGAGGATGTGGATTTTCTTTTTACTCACCCCGTGCCCAACTCTATTGTTGTGGAATCTGCCCAGACCAAAGGTGGAAACAGGGCTCATACCACACCGCCTGATCGCGAGAGCTGCAGACCAAACACTTTTGGCAGGCGATTCTACACTGCCACTTCCTTGATCGCCAGAGTGTCTAACACTCAGGCATGTCTTGCGGCCTATTCGAGGAACCTCCTTGACAGATTCGGCCCTCTCCTTTCCAACCTTCCGGAGGAGCATCGCCCGAGCGCCCTCCAGTTTTTCAGCGAGGAGGTGGCACTTGCAAACCAGCAAATTATATCTGCGAGGCACTCCATGGAGGTTGCCGCTTGAATCCTCGTTGGATCTGTGGACTTGCGGCGCTATGCGTGGCTTCGGTCATCAGGCCTTCAGGAGGGCAGCAGGAGGAGGATTGAAGACCTCCCTTTTGATGGCCAGGGTCTGTTTCATGTGACGACTGACAGGGCGATGGACCACCTCGTCAAAGCATGCCTGACAGCGAAGAAAATGAGCATCCATCAGCCCCCACAGCCTCGGCACAGCTTTGGTTACTGGCCCTCCTGGCGCAGGTCTTCATCCTCCATCTTCCAGCCTCGTTCACCTCGTTTGGGCCAGTCTCGTCCATCCACCTCGTCCTCGGCGTGGAGACCTCTTCAAAGGCGCCCATCTTCCTCCTCGAAGAAGTCGTCCTCCGGTGCGAAGTCTCGGTTTTGACCTCCTTCGCAGGTCGCCACCACAACCATCCTTCAGCCTATCATCAGCTTTCGAAGATCAGCCGAGCCTGGCCAGATATCTCGTGGACTGGGCTCACATCACTACGGACTCTTTGGTCCTCTCCATCGTCTGTCTTAGCTACTCCATAGAATTTGGAAGTATACCACCACGAGGCATCTACTATTCCACCCCGGCCAGCCCGGCCCTGCTGGAGAAGATCCAGTCCCTTCTGCGAAAGAGAGCGATCGAAGAGCTTCCATCCTCAGCCTCTACCACCAGCTTTTTCTCCCGGTACTTCATGGTACCGAAGTCTGACGGAACCCTGCAGCCTATCCTGGACCTCAGAGGGGTGAACAAATACATCCGCCCCAAGAGGTTCAAGATGGTCACAGTATCATCGATCCTGCCTTTCCTTCGACGAGGGGACTGGTTCGCATCCGTTAATCTTCGAGATGCTTATTTTCACATCACCATTCGCCCGCAGCACAGACGATACCTACGGTTCACGGTCAACGGCACCTGTTACCAGTACAGGGTGCTACCTTTCGGACTCTCGACCATGCCCAGTGTCTTTACCAAATGCATGGCCCCCGTAGTATCGTTCCTGCGGACGAAGGGCGTCTCCATCAACGCTTACCTGAACGACTGGCTGTTGGTGGCATCTTGCAGATAAAAACTCGTCAAGGACATCCATGAGACACTCACCCTTCTGACCTATCTCGGTCTCCGGGTCAACCCGAAGAAGTCTCATCTCGAGCCTGCGAGAGTTCTCGACTTCATCAGGGCAACCCTGGACTCGGTATTGGCCAAGGCCTATCTACCAATGCACCATGTACAGACGCTTCATCAGACCATGTCTACTGTCCTCACCACCCCGATGGTGACAGTGAGGAGAATCCAACAGCTCTTCAGGTACGTGGCCTCGACTACCACCGTGACCTACCTGTCCAGGCTTCGTGCATGGCCTCTTCAGCACTGGTTCATCTGAGTTTTTGACCCACTCCTGGATGACCAGAGACGTCTCCTCCGACTGCCTCCGCAGGTATGGCGCTCCCTGCGATGGTGGCAGTCGTGCAACAATCTCCTCTCAGGCATGCCCTTCCGGGAGCTGACTCCACACATCACTGTCACAACAGATGCCTCCCTTTTCGGATAGGGAGCTCACTGTGGCGACCTCAGAGTCCAGGGCCAGTGGATCGACGATGAGACCATCCTCCACATCAATGCCCTCAAGCTTCTTGCCATCTGGAAAGCTCTTAGGGCATTTCGTCACCTCATCACAGGCCATACGGACAACACAACGGCAGTCTGTTATGTCAACAGGCAAGGAGGGACTCATTCAACCACCCTCCTCAACATAGCCCTCAACCTCTGGAACTGGTGCGTCTCGCTCCGAATCCATCCGGTAGCGGTGCACCTGGCCGGGCAGGAAAACACCACAGCAGATGCCCTCAGCAGAGACACCTCTTGCCACCACAGGTGGTCCCTCTCGAGCGAGGCATTCCGGATGATACGACACCGATGGGGCGAGCCGACAAGAGACCTCTTCGCAACCAGCCAGAACGCAAAATGTTGCCGATACTGCTCGGGGGCCGGCCGGTGTCGCGACTTCATCGGCGACGTCTTCCAGTTCGGGTGGAATGAGGGATTCCTCTATGCGTTCCCTCCGTTTCCCCTCCTGGGTCAAGTGGTCTCCAAGATCCTCGCGGACTGAGCCGACGTCATCCTCGTAGCCCCGTACTGGCCGAGGCAGCATTGGTTCGGCCCCCTGTTCGAGGCTGCCCGCAGTTGACTCCTCAGGCTGCCGGCAACACCGGATCTCCTGTCCCACTCCAACGGTCTCATTTTGCACCTGGACCTGCCGCTCTTGGCCCTCCATGCTTGGCGGATATCACCCTAGACGATCCCGTTCTCGGTAACGTTTTGACCGCGGCCAGGAAGGAGTCGACACGCCGCAATTATCATTACAAGTGGCAACGCTTTGTTGCCTTCGCCAAAGCGCGACAGGAGCCAGTATCGCCTGTCAACCTGCCTACCATGCTCCACTTCCTTCTACACCTCCAAAAGCAGGGCTTAGCCTTCCCTGCCCTGAAGGTCTACCTGGCCATGATCGTGGCGTACCAACCTCCACAGTCTCCATCGGCGGCTCTCTTCCGTGATAAGACCGTCAAGCAATTTATGAAGGGCTTGCACCACCTCTATCCACCCGTATCACCACCACTACCACCGTGGTCGCTGTCACTGGTGTTATCACAGTTGATGAGGCCGCCCTTTGAGCCCATGGCGACCGCAGATGACAGGCTGATCACCATAAAAACCGCCTTCTTGATGGCTGTCACCTCAGCCAGGCAGGCGGGAGAACTGACAACCCTACGGTCTGACAAGCCATATCTCGTGTTCCGTAGGGACAAGGTGGTCCTTTGGCCCGACATCACTTTTTTACCGAAGGTGGTGTCTAACTTCCATCTCAGTCAAGACACCATCTTGCCAACCTTCTACCCGGACCCGTCTACACCCTTGGAGCGGTCCCTCCACACCCAGGATGTTCATCGGGCTTTGGCCTTCTACACGGACAGGACTGCCTCTTTCCGACAGACCCCGTACCTCTTTGTGTGCTATGGCAGGCGTCAAAGAGGCCACAAAGTATCCAGCAAGGCAGGAGAGCAGTCCGAACGCAAGTCCAAAGAGCTCTCAGAACTGGGGATTTTTATAGGGGAAGGAAGGACCATGGGCTGGGCTGGTCTTGAGCGAAAACAATGAGTTTTGGACTGGAGACAATGTCTCTGAAAGGTCAGAATTTACATGATTGAGTTATAGAATTGACAATAGTATGGACAGTATGTAGATGCGGCTAGCTCAGCAGTTAAGCACTTAGCTCACCAGGGTTCCCTTTTGGGGCAGAGGTCTCTTTGTTTTAGTACTCATCTGTAATGAAGGTGTTTGTTTTGGGAGGTCCCCTAAAGCAGATCTGGCAGTATCTGGCTTGCCTTGGTAAACAAACATGACTCAGCAGGTAATAGCCATGCCTAGCTTCGCACTTGTTCGGTGGCCTCACAAACACTTGGCTGGTGGCTGAGAAGGGCCGAATTATGATATCAAAATGATATCTAAAGGGTACCAAAAGCCTGGCCAGTTCACGGTGATAACAGTTGTTAATGTTGTTTATTTCTTACCTGCCTTTCCCTGTGAATCAAGGTGGGGAACAACAACAAGAACCACAAAAAATAACACAATACATAACATCAGTTAAGAGAGCATATAAAAGAAGTACATATTAAAGTTCATCTATAGGTACTTCAAAAAACATGGTTTGAAAATAATCTGGATAGGACTGCTAGAAGAGAGTGGTCTTTACTGTTGATTTAAATACAGAAAGTGTATCCAGCTATCAAATTTCTTCCAATAGGTCATTCCACAATCTGGGAGCAGCTGAAAAAAATGTCCTTTGGGTAACAGTCAACCTAATTTTGACTGACAGAAGTAGATGTCTCCCAGAGAACCTGAGTGTATGGGATGGATTATATGAGAGCAGGTGATATTATAGGTAACCTGGACCCCAAGGTAATAAACAAAACGTGGCACTTTTCATATAAATTAATTGGTAGCCAGTGGAGGGATTTTTATATTGGTCTTATATTGTCACTCCTAGATGTACCAGTAATCAATCTGGCTCCCATGTTTTGAACTAATTGAAGCATCTAAACTTGGTAGAGAGGTTCCCCAATGCCCAGCACATAGCTGAAGTCCAACACTGAGATTACCAGAGTATGTATTACCATCTTAAGGTCCTTCTGTTCTCAGAAGGAGCACAGCTGGTGTAAAAGCTGATAAAAAGCACTCCTAATTTTTGCATCTGTCGGGGCTGTCATTGGAGGAACAGATCCGAGAGCACCCTCAAGTTGCGATCCTAGTCTTTCTGGGGCAGAGTAATCCCATCCGGAACTGGTTGAGACACCTCCAGCCCCAGGTTAGGACCCTTGACGGTAAACATCTCCATCTTGCCTGGGTTTCAGTTTCAGTTTGTTTTTACTCATCCACTCTATTGTTTCCTCCGGGCATTCATTCAGAGGAGACATGCTATCACTAGCTGATGCTATTATTGAAGGCATAGAGAAATGTATTTGAGTGTCGTCAGCATACTGATAGCACCCTACCCCATCCTTCCAGATGATCTTTCCCAGTGGCTTCACATAAATCTTAAATAGTATTGGGGATGGAATGTTACCTTGTAGTATTCCAAGAACTCCTTCTTTTGAGGAGCAGTTATCCTCCAGCACCACCACTTGGAACGTGCCCAGAAAATGGGATCAGAACTACTGAAACCCAGAGCCTGATTCTCAACCCCCACAGGTGTTCCAGGAGGATACTATGGTCATTGGTATCAAATGCTGCTGAGAAGTCCAAAAGCATCAGGAGGGACAGACTCCCCCGTAAGGTCAAGATTATCCACTAAGGCAACCATAGTGATTGCAACTCTGCATCCTGCCCTGAAGCAGATTTGAAATGGTCTATGCTTGTAGTCCATCCAGGTGTGGGATGTTGGTTATAGGGATTCCATATCAATGATAGGATGGTGTTCTCTGAGAGGTTGTGGCTAGACTATATTTTCCTTAGGAAATCAGTTGTATCCTTCATGTAGCTTGGAGTTTTGGTGATATATTGTCTGAAAATTGAGTGCATATATCCAGTGATGAAGTTCTGATGCTTGAGATAGTGGGTCTTCTTGGATTGTCTTGTTTATATATTCTGGGTAGCAGATAGGAGATGGCTGGTTTGGGCTCTTGGAATGTGTCCATTTGAATTCAGTTCAGTACATTGGTGTAGAATTCTCTGAGTGGTCTGTATAGTTCCTTCAGATGTTCATCAGTGGGAACTTTAGAGAGGATTCTATAAAATGTAGTGCTGGACAGTTGTGTCTCAGCCTTCTGCATGTAGTCTGATGTGTTCGTGATGACCATAGCTCCCCCAATATATCAAAGAAGAAACAATTGAAATAGAAGAATAGCAGGACTGCATGTCCTTCAGTCTTTTCCAGCCCTATGAGTCTATGAGCAATTGATATGAACAAAATCAATTCAGATAATTAATAGACCAGTACTGTATACCAATTAAGCTGGGGATATGATGGTTGGGTGCATTGCTGCTAGATTGGGAGAATGACCACTCAGGCCTAGTTTTACAAGGTAGTATTTGTTAGGTCCCTGTGAAATCAGTGGGTCCAGTGACAAGTCTGAAATGCCATGTCCTCGTGAAGTGCCCCAATAGAAATTTCTTAGCAAAATATTTTCTTTTCTTCTCTTATTCTATTCTTCTTCTTCCTCTCCCTCCTCTACTTGAACTCATCTTCTCCCTCAAACCTCCTTCCCTTACCCCTTTCCTGCCCTCCCATCTTCTTTCTCTTTCTCCCCTAAGATATGCTTGTCTTCTCCTTTACATTCCCTCTCTTTTTTCTATCATCCTCTTTCTCCAAATTCTTCTAGCACACATGCTTAATTTCTCTTCATCCATCGTACTTCCGCTTATCCTTCCTTTTCTGTCTTTCCAACTTTTTCCTCCCTTCCACACTTCCAAGAAAATTCTTGAAACCATGGCATGTGAGGGGGTCAGGATTTCAGTATTGTAAGTCCCATTTAGTTCCATAGGGTATGCTTCTGAACAGACACACATAAATAGGATTGTCAAGTGGATTTATTCTCCTCATCCCCTCCTGCATCATAATCATCTGCTCTCCTTAAAATATTCAGTAATTATTAGTAGTGCTGTGATGATAGTGATTATTTTGGAGAGGAGAGAGAATTCCACAACTTAATTAGGAAAAGGTGGATAGTGAGAGGCACTGGTTAATGAGTCATTACCCACCTGGAAGAATTGAACTGAGAGAGCCTCTTGCTCTAAGTGGTGGATCCTGGCCAGACCCTAAGTGGTTAACACAGGTGACACAGACTGTCTGCATGATGATTCCCCCATTTCAGCCAGATCAGATGAATGCAGAAGAGAAGCCCCCTTCCTTTGCAGAGTGACAGTGAACCAGATAGGAGCACAGGAAGAGGAAACACCCCTTTCAAAGGCTTGAATAGGAGACACCAAACAGTTAGTCATCTGGTATGTCAAGGTCAAACAGCTACAAATTTTCCAAAGACCTGGAAGGATTTCTTATTGCAGACAACCATTTGTCAGACTGATTTATGCTCTCCTGTCTGGTCCTGTACTGGATTGTTAACCCCCTGATTGTTTTTAAGTTATACATCTCCTTATCTTCTCACTCTGGCCTTGCTTATTGTGACTGCTGGCTTCTTGTGATTGATCTTGGAATGTTTGTAAAAAAAAATTGCTATTTCACATGCCCTCATATTTGGAGTACTCCAAATTGGCAACCTTAGTGGAGAATGTAAGTCAGAATGAAAATTTTCTGTGGCTCAAAATTTAACCCGAGTTCTAAAAGCTTCACCTATGCTTGGAAGCAAACATTGCTAAGAATCCAAATTTTTTTTCTTGGCTTGATTTTGGTTGCATTTCTAAATGTAATGGGGATTTTAAGATGTACTGTAGCTATTTGAAAAAGTTTAAAAAATAATTTTACTGAAATGAAATTGTTTTGAAAGGAGCAACTCAACAAACCTGTTAGCCTTGAGAACTCTCTAGGGATGTAATTTACTTGAACTACAGGGAAAAGTTTCTCTTCATTACTGTATTTGCCAATTCAGCAAAGTTTTCTAATTAAGGACTTCTGTGTTTTCTTGCATATGTACAATATTGTGATCGTTATATAGTATAACCTTATGAAACAATTAATAAAAAAGCCATAGGCTCAGTTTATACTCTGCAGTCCAGAAATAACATCATTGAAGTTTATTTTTAAAGTTTGAATCACAACTGTATATAGGAAAGTACCAGAGCTAAGTTGTTTTTTTATTATAATAAACTCTATTAACAGCACACATACATAAAATGCAAAATAAAAAATAGCATTAAACTACAACCACAGACAACTACAAAAAAAGAAACAATACAATATGAACGTATACTAAATACTAATTACTAACGACTAATGTGATACCTAACACTAAATACAAAATACTAACACTAAGAAAACAAAGGTACTTTCCCACTTTCCTAACAAAGACTCTTATTGATTCTATGAAAAGGTAATAACTTCTCTAACTGCACATATCTTCCCACTGCTACATTGCTCCAAAATACTAATTATCAAATCCACCTGTAATGTTACAATTTTTTTTCTTTCAACAAACTTGTTAATGATTCCCAATCCTTGGCAAAAGTTGCCACTAATTTTTCTCTTATCAACACTGTCAACTTGTTCATTTAAGCTAAATCCAGCAATTTTATCAATCATTCTTCTTCGTTGGGATTTCTGCATTCTTCCATTTCTATAAATATCATAATGTGGTCATATTTCTTAATATTTTTTCCATATTTCTTCTCCAGCTGATCTTCTACTAGCTCCAGCAAATACAATTCAGGCTTTAATGACACATCAGTTTTCAAAATATTGTGCACCATAGCATGTATTTATTCCAGATTTTTTTCAACCTTTTCACGAGTCTACCACTTGTGATAAATGTTGCCACTTCTTCACATTTCCAACATCTGTTTGAGACATCTTTATGCATTTTGGCCAGTTTTTCTGGAGTCAAGTACCACCTTATAAAATTTTTCTTTAAGGTCGTAAGACAGGGTAAATGTAATCTCCTCTGACCACTCCCCCCCCCAGTGTTCTAAATGTAAGTTATGTTCAATATTTTGTTCCCTCTTTATCATACAGTCTTTGATAAGTTCATCTTTCCTCTCCAGTTTCAGGAAAAGTTTGTACATTTTACCAGTCAAGTGTTCACTATCTCAAACTCTCATGTGGTCACTGCAAAATTATACAGATTTTATCCTTCTTACATTTTTCTACTATCTGTTTGTGGGAAAACCATTGAAAACTAAGCTATGAGTGAATGGGGTGGGATGAGCAGCAACTGGAAGTAGGTGGGGAAAAGAAGAAAAGGAGGGAAGGATGGAACAGTAGTGGGGGCAGTTGATATTTTTCTATTTTGTGTGCTATGTGCATTTAAATTTGTTGTAATAAGTGTTGACCTTACAAGCTAGGATGTGCTAAAATTCGTGTCATACAGGGCAAGTCCATGAACTCAGTATCAAGATGCTAAAAAATTTAAGAGAAATTGCTTTAGCACTGTAGGTGGTATCCATTGTCCTTAAGATTTCATGATAGCAGAAATTGTCAACTGAAATAAGATAAAATGCTTTCTTATTGCCGTGCATCAAGATTAGTAACTGTATTTTATGAGGCATTTATTTCTGTATGTAAAAGTGAAAAATAAGAAGTCTCTCAGAAGAATTAAATCATACCAAGTTTAGGTGTAAAACTATTCATTTGGCTCAAAAAGCTACTCCAAAACTTATAAAGGTTTAATAGTTGAGGAGAAATGGAAGTGTCCAAGGGCTGTTTGAGAAGTGCAAAGTTTTCCAGGAATGAAGCCAAATAAGATTTTTTTTCAATTCATGTCTGGTTCAGTGAGACAGCTAAATTCTTATGGACGTGACATGCAAAACTTTTATATCATATTTGTTTATGTTGCTCAAAGGTCATATTACATTATTGAAAGTGTTACCACTACTACAAATGGATGATCAAACCAGGGGGAACAGTGCATCACATATATTTTGCAATCCCTGGTTTACTTTCTTTAATTTTCAGTGTGTGGTGGCAACAAACAAGAGTAGGTACGTAAAATGGAGAAGTGTTCTATTTTAGTTTACAACAAATGAATCATAAAAGATCAAACATAGCCTCCAATATTTCACAGTCAAAAACAGGGACATGTGTGGACAAGGAACATCAGAGTGTGCTCAAGATGGCAGAAGTTATTGCTGAAGAGGAATGGACAAGCTGAGAGAGGCTACAGCTCTTTGTTTTTGCCTGAGCCTAGTGGTAAGGGCAAGATTTTGGCCCTTCCTCTCCCCTGCTGAGTTAATTGAGTGCAAACTACTGTTGTACTTTGAACTCAGTTTGTGGCAGTTTAAATAAGCAGAGGACAAAGGGATAAATGGGAGGAAGAGAGAACTAATGGAACATTTTCAAAGCAGATGAAAAAGTGGGATGATAGAGAATTAATTGGGACTGTCTCTTACAAACTGGGGCAGTTGGAGGGTGTGCAAAAACCATTAAAGAAAGTGTTTCATTGTAAAACCAGCAGTCCAGTAATAAACACAAGTAAGAGGGAAGGAGAAGGATATTCTCTGCGAGAATTTGTTGGATGTATTTTCTGTAGCAAATTGTAAACTCTGTGCCCCATGGCTGTCTTTTGCATTGCCTTTCCTGTACAGGTCTTGTAGAAAGGTAGCCCCAAGTAATTTTCTTCATGCTTGCATGTTTCTCTCTTAGATATGTTTCAATCATGATTTTGCTCAAGTAAATATAAACATATATAAAAATTTGAAGATGCTAGCCCAAAACTCTTTGCTGCCAGAGGTGAAGGACAAGATGCCACACCTCTGTTCCAGGTACTAAAACAGACAGGAATCACAGTGGAATCTCTTATCTTGCCGAGGTAATAGCATAACAGCAGCCAGGGTAACAGAGTATTTGACCAGGTGCAGGGGAGGTTCTGCTGTATATGCAGTCCTATCCACCTTGCTGCCATTTCCTTTGCCCCAGGAAGGGAGTTGTAGCATTCTGCCCAATAATAGGATTGGCAGTGGCTTGACCCCCCCCCCTGTGTAATGAAACAAAAATAATGAAGCAAAATTATAAGGGTGGAATCCAGTTGAGTACATTGGTTGACGGAAAAAGCCCGACCATAGATCTAAGAGAAAGCATTCCTGCTTACCACGTGCCCCACGAGAGGCTGCTCTCCTTTATTGGCTTCCTCCCAGCACCCAACTTGGATGTTGAAAAACCCGCCAGGGGCATTACCATCAATAGGAAAAACATCACAGCCAACACGAGGCAGCAGGCTAACAGTCTTTATTGCGGGCAATAGATCAAGTAGCAGACTATTAAGTTACAGCGCAGCGAGCCATCTCCTCGTCCAGAGCAGAAAGGAAAGGAAACAAGAAAAAGGCACAGCCTGTTCAAAAGCCGTGTTTTTAAGTATACATATTCAATAACAAGGCGTTCCCTTAACCATAACAATGTTGCGGCTACTGGCAGCAGAAGACCTTGAATACGTTTAGGTTTCACATGGGAAGCGTTCACAGAAAGCTAGACTAAACAACTACAAGCAGCTTTGCGTTCTCACCCTCTAGTGGTGGGAAAATATGAAGCCAGGAGTAACAACAGGTCCCATCACGCTTCTCAACCTGTGACACTCCCCTACTCCTTGCGAAATATTTTCAGCTACCTTGCTTTGGAGACTCCATCAACCCCAGTTTGCTAACGTGTTGACTAAATGCATTAGCAGGAAGTGGCTTGGTAAACACATCAGCCACGTTTTCTTCTGAAGACACATAGGTAAGGGACACTTTTCCTTCTTGTACATATTGTTTCACATTGTGAAATTTGATGTCAATGTGTTTTGATCGTGAAGACACCCGGTCAGACACTGCCATTTGAATGCAGGCTTGTGAATCACAACATATTTGTATTGGTAATGGCACAGACACATGCAGGTCTTGTAGCAACTGCAAGAACCAAACCAACTCAGTACAGAGCGCAGATAGGCTCACAAACTCTGCCTCTGCAGTTGATAAAGCAAGACAAGACTGTTTTTTAGCCTTCCAGTCGATTGCTACATCACTGAATTTGACAAGAAAACCAGTTGTGCTTTTGCGGTCCACAGTATCCTCAGCGAAATCACTGTCTGATGAACAGACAAGGTTTGGCATCTGATCAGGACAAATGCTTAGGCAATAATCAAGGGAACCCTTTTAGGTACCTGAGTACCCTTTTCACACCCTGCCAATGATACTGGGTCGGCTTAGCACACGCTCTGCCCAGAATGTTGACACTTAAAGCAATATCAGGCCGGCTAGTACCAGCTAAGTACAAAAGGCTCCCAATGACAGACTGATATAGGTGTATATCAGGAAATAATTCCTCACAGGTATTTTTCAAAAACCTGGCACCATTGGAGTTTGTACCGGTTTGCAGTCAGACATTTGACACAATTCTAACAATTTTACAATCTTTTGTTTCTGACACAGCAGAATACCTTTTTCAGTTCTCTGTACTTCAATTCCAAGAAAGCTCTGTACTGGGCCTAGGTTTTTCACCTGAAACCTTTTCCCCAGCTCTTTCTCAAACACTTGCACTTGTTTTTGTGTAGCACTGACCAAGCATAGATCATCCACATATGCAAGGAGAATTTCCAAACTCTCCCCTTTCCCTCGAACATATACACAGGGATCAGCAAGGCAAGGATCTTGCAAGAACCCGCGTGCCACTAGGCGCGCTTTATATTTCACATGCCCATCAGCAGTGGGTTTCAACTTGTAGACCCATTTGCTGTCAATTGGCTTCACACCCTTGGGCAAATTACAAAGAGAATACACATCATGCTGAATAATGGAATCCAATTCATTCTGCATTGCATCCCACCAGGGTTCTGCCTGTTGCTCAGGCATTTTCACAACATCAGCAAAGCACTGAGGCTCACAGTTTACAGCGCACACACGAACTGCGAGAGACTCAGGGGAAAAACGTTTAGGTGGAATGCCTTTCGTATTTCTTTGAGACCGTCTGGGGATGGGACGATCCTGCAAAGGTTCGTCCCTGTCCTCAGCACTGCGAGACCTTTTCACTGAGCCCTCGCGTTCTCTCTCCCCTGTGCAAGACCTTCGCACATCACTTACAGCTCTTCTCCTCCACGCGCCTCTCTCCTCTTCTGTTTCAACCCTTGAGGAACTGGGAGCGGAGGCAGGGAGTGGAGCAGAGACTGAAGGTTGCAGTGGCTGAGAAGCTGGCAGACCAGCCACAGGGAGAAAAACTTCAGACGCTGCCTGAACACGCGACCAATTAGCGTGTTCCTCAAAAGAGGCATTCCTAGACACCACACAGGAATTGCCACCAGCGTAAAAACGATACCCCTTGCAGTTGGGCTCATAGCCAACAAAACGCATACGCTGGGCCTTAGGCTCCCCCTTCCTTCTTTGCCCCTTGGGGATGTGCACCCAAGCAAAACTCCCAAAGACTCTCAGATGTGCAATGGAAGGTTGTTTACCAAACAAACACTCATAGGGAGTAGTATTAACCACAGAACTCCACAGCCTGTTGTGTATGTAACAGGCAGTCAGAATTGCCTCACCCCAAAAACTCAGAGGCAGATCTGCATCAAGCAGCAAACTATGCATTCGAGTCTGCAGAACTCCTGCATTCCGCTCAGCCACTCCATTCTGATGAGGAGAATAGCCGGCAGTCGCCCTGTGCACTATACCCTGTTTTTTGATCCATTGTTGCAAGTTCTCCGACAGGAATTCCATTCCTCTGTCGGTTTGAAGCTTTTGCAGGGAATAACCAAATTGCCTTTCAACCAAGGAACACCAGTTCTTGAGAACTTGACACACATCAGACTTTTGTTTCAACAAATAGCAGAAAATGAACCTGCTAAAATCGTCTACGAGAATTACGAAATATCTAGCTCCCCCTAGGGAAGGTTTACTCATAGGACCCACAATATCACAGTGTACCAACTGAAATGGGGCGGTTGGTACACGAAAACTAACTCTCGGTGCTGGGAGTTGTTTAGATTTAGCTTGCTTACAAATAGCACAGTCAAGAAAGACATTACAAGGCTTCAAAGTGCACCCTTTACAACAACCAGCAAGCCTCTTTAACACAGGAAAGCTTGCATGCGCTGCGCGCCGGTGGAGGAGATGAAGGCACTCATCATGTTGTGGGACATTGCCATACACATTACACACAGTGTGTCGTGGCTCAAGAAAGAACAGCCTCCCTTCTCGTGTAGCCACAGCACATACCACCCCATCTTTGAGGATTTTACCTTGCTTCCCATAGAACTCAACCTTGAACCCTGACTCTGTTAGTTGCCCCACAGAAAGCAAACAGAAATCAAGAGAGGGAACAAACAAAACATTTTTCAAACCCATGTCAAGGGCAGGGACAAAAGCTACACCTTCGCCACAAACTTTAGCCTTTGTCCCATCAGCTAATGTCACAGAGGAAACACTGGCAGAATCCAAACAGTCAAATAAATCTTCAGAATTGACCAGGTGCTGGGAACAGCCGCTGTCTAGAAGCCAAACGGAATCACCTGCCTCCTCAGAGTCTGAAATAGCGTCTCCCACAGCAACAGCAACTCTCAGCCGTCCTCTGGCCCGACCTCCTCTGCCTCCTCTGCCACGGCCCCTGGCACCGGCGCCTGTGAAGCTGTGCTCCCCTTGCTTCAGGAGCGGGCAATCACGCTTCAGATGAGAAGCAGACCCACAGCGAAAGCACCTTCGCACAGCATGGGCTCTCACCAGCCCCTCCTGCCTCGCCTCAGCAGCCGGAGAACTTTTTCTCCCGGCACAGGCCTCTGCAGCTGGAGCCGGCTGTGTGGGAGTCTCTGCATTCCTTGCGCGCTTTTCCTCTTCTTCCAGCAGACGAGCAGAAACCAAAGGAACGGTTAACTCCCTCTCTGGCATGGATTGAAGAGAGGACACCACCAGATTCCAGGAACTATCAAGAGAATTCAAGATGCAAAATACCTTGTCACTTTCAGGCAACACTTTGCCTCTCTCCTGAAGTGACGAAAACAGCTCCAACATCTCAGCCAAATGCTGCCTCACCGGGACACCGGTGGCCAGTTTCATCCCATATAAACGGGCGCACAGGGCGTACTTGGCGGCTGCTGATTGACTCAAAAACAACTCCCGCAGCCTCGCCCAGGCCTCACGAGGGGTGGCAAGATCCCTGATATGCGTGAGCTGGTCATCCTCCACAGCCAGAAAGAGGACAGACATGGCACGCCTCGTTGCCGCTGCTATCTCCGCAGCAGTCCCCTGCAGAGTTGGGGGAACTGTGAAAGCACCCCACAGCCCCTCAGCTTGCAAATACTTTTCCATGCGAGCTGACCATGCCAAGTAATTAGTTGCATTTAGCTTAACGAGAGGCAGGCCCCCAGGCACCACATGAGCCATCGTAAAAACACCTCAAAAAACACCTCTCAAAACCATCCTCTGCGACCATGTTGAAAAACCCGCCAGGGGCATTACCATCAATAGGAAAAACATCACAGCCAACACGAGGCAGCAGGCTAACAGTCTTTATTGCGGGCAATAGATCAAGTAGCAGACTATTAAGTTACAGCGCAGCGAGCCATCTCCTCGTCCAGAGCAGAAAGGAAAGGAAACAAGAAAAAGGCACAGCCTGTTCAAAAGCCGTGTTTTTAAGTATACATATTCAATAACAAGGCGTTCCCTTAACCATAACAATGTTGCGGCTACTGGCAGCAGAAGACCTTGAATACGTTTAGGTTTCACATGGGAAGCGTTCACAGAAAGCTAGACTAAACAACTACAAGCAGCTTTGCGTTCTCACCCTCTAGTGGTGGGAAAATATGAAGCCAGGAGTAACAACAGGTCCCATCATGCTTCTCAACCTGTGACATTGGAACTGTAAAAGGGTTTTCCAGACCTCCATAGCTGACGCTGAGGGTGTATGGACACTATATGGGGCTTCTGTCAATGCACATACCCAGATGGGACTTGTTTCAAGGTTATAGCATCAAGATTGATAAATCAATTACTTTATTTATATCCTGCCTTTTCACCCAAGCTTGGGACGACTCAAGTTGGCTTCAGAATAAAAAGAAATACAATTTAAAAAGAGAAAAGGTAGACTACGTAGAAGTAAAGTATCAAATGACAAATGTTCAGTTTCTTATGTTTCTCATGCTGTGAAGAAAAAAAATAGACTAATGAGTGAACTGCATTTTGCCATCCTTAACAAATGAAGATAAATGTTCATTCTTCACTCTGTTGAGTTCTTGTCCTCTTATAAACTTTTAGTGTGAGTACATATAAAGCTACTTAGTTCCAGCTGTGTTTGTCTTGTGAACGTTGTGAATAGATCAGGGGAAAAAGGATTAAATACCATTTTTGCAAGGCAAGAAAACATACATAACAGGTTCAGGCAGAGGGGCAGAAACACTGGATGTAAAATTAGTCACCTTACTCTCATCTAATTTCATAATGTGTATATTTGTACTGACATTCAGACGCTGGTAATATGACTCCTGTGAGATGAGATGCCATTTTGAGCTCCATGAGCCATGCCTATGGATTTATATGAGTAACATTTCTGGAATTATGGGTGATTGAGAGCTTGGTTCCTCAGGTGAAAGTGTTACTGGATCCTTGGATGAATCTAGTAGTCTAGCATATATCCTGTAAAGATTAACAGAACAAAACAAAACAAACAAAAGGATTAGATATTTGTATGTTGTTATGTTGATGTTCTCTGTAGTGTTTATTTCAGATTTCAGTGAGAAACTATTTATTTATTTCTTGAATTTATGTTCCACCTTTCTTCCCCAATAGGATCCAAGTGGTTTATGAAAATATAAAAAAAATCCATTTTTAAAAATCTTGTTCAACAGAAGTTTAAAAATAGTTAAACACCAATGTTATTGAAACAATTATTCAAATGGTTAAAACATATTTAAAACATAAATTCCTAATATTTTATTAATAACTATTATTATTAACTACCAATTTATTACTAATAATTAATTGCTAATAATTTATGTCTTAAAATAAAATTGGGCACACCTTCTCACCCATACAACTACTAACACAAGTCACATCTCAAAGGCCTGCCTAAACAAAAAGATTTTCACCTGCAGGTGGAAAGACATCAGGGAGGGGACCAACTGAACCTCCTATAGAAGGTGTTCCACAGCCTGGGAGCAGCCATGAAATCTACAAGCAACTTCTCTTGTAATCCAGTAGTTACTAAGAACTGTATGTACAATAATCTGTTCTGTTCTGTTCTAGTCTATTCTATAATCTATTAGAAGACATTTCATTTGACTTGGATTCTGAGAAAAACCTGTGGAAGGGAGCTAATGAGAGGGAATGTCCCCCTTCTCCTTCCCTTGTAGTATTCCCCTTTAAAAGTTTCTCTTGAGACTGAGAGGAAATGGTGAGCTGCTGGATTTGGATTGGCCAAAGTTACCCACAGAAGGTATTTCCACTTATTTGAGGCAATCACTTTTTTCCTCTCACTCCCCACATTCCACTTAGAAGTGTCTTCTGAACCCAGGAAAACCTTGATCCTGATCTCCTATAAACCTTCTGCAGACATTGATGTACATAATGGCGTTCCTGTGGACAACTTCAGTGGACAACCCTATGAGCTGGTCCCTGAGGCAGAACATCCAGATGGTATTCCCCCAGCTTTGAAGTGTAGGATCTCCTTAAGTGTGTATATTTCTTCATGTGTGGCACAGCCCTTTGTGCTAATTGAAATTTCCAAGACGAAGAATTGCTCAACTGGATTTGTATTCATTGTCAGAATGGCAGTGAATATCCCCAATCGGACAAAATGGGTTTCAGGTGGGGGAACATCCTTTGAAAAGAGACTAAAGTGGGGTGTGACAACTGGATTTCAGGTGTACTCTGTTGATGTGGTAGAGCTGAGCTGGTAGGTTTTTAGGTTACTCTACTTAGGCCAGTTACCCTGTTTATTTGGGTTTATTTATTTAATGGGAACATGGCTATTTATCTAGGTTAATATTTTAGCAGAGATGTGCAGATATTGGAGAGCGGAAAATTTTGGTGAGCCTCAGGAGGCACCTTTCACAGATGATTGACCATTCTGGAGACTGGCCCAGAGTGCTGTAGGAACTGTGCCCAGGATATGAATTGTGAATTGTGCATAAACTGAAGCTTCCATCTTTGGGACTATGAAACCTAAGGTTGAGATGTCTAAGAAAGACTAATCTTCCCACCTCTGGCTCAGGAGGCGGAATGGGAAGTAATTGTTGCCTGCCTCTTTATTTCCACTTCATATTGCAAAAGATGTGTGGGAAATATACATTTTTATTTGTTGTTTAAAATACATCCTGGGCTTATATAAGCTGTTAAAGTTTCATAATCATAGGGAACATTTATATTCACTGCACAAGAGAAGGTCTTCCACTCATTATTTGGGAGGAGTTTTAAAAGATTAAAGTTTAAACAGAATGAAGTAGTTATTAGGTGATAGGAATGTTTTTACATGGATCTAATAAGCCCTCTAGGGGAGGAAGCAGCTGACGCAGTGTAGAGAAATTGAGCTAGCTATTAAAATATACTTACTTTAATATTCACTTTTATTGGTCCCAATCCAAGAATATACCTGCACAATAATGATCTGCCTGCATTTTGTTGTACCCATGGACAACTACCAGTGCACAGGCAGCAGAGAATTCACCTTTCAGAGGGCAGAGAGCTTGAATTCAGTAGCCACTCTTTCTTACCCATGTGTTGAGAAAATGTAAAGTGAAAAGTTCAAACCTACCCCACCTACCTTACCCTTCCCTTCCTTACCCTACTCTCTCTCAAATAGACTATAACATAGCCTAATTTTACAGTGTCGACTAAGTATGGAAATCATTGACTATTTTGTTGTTGCATGCAAAGATGACTCATTACTGAAGTTTTCTCTCCTCTGTGGGAGAAAATGAATATTTTTCTGCAGTATATTCCCTGTATTCAAACATTCCAAAGTGTTGCAGAAGAATTATTCTGCAGACAACTGAATGCAACGTGCTGGGGGTGGAGAAAAATGGCAGCCACAGCCAGAGTTGTGTTTGTTTTTCCCCCTTCTTAACTTCTTTTTAACATTCTGAGCTGCATAACTCAAGTGTTGACAATCAGATAATTCTACTTTTTTCATAGGAAAAATCTTGAACTGTTGTTCATTTTGGAGTAACATTGAAAAGAAAGAGAGGAGAAGCACAAGAAAGATCACCCTGCACCTTACATATCTCAGTAGTTATGTTCTTGGAATAGAGGCTAAAGAGACCAGTGTTTACTCAAAAAATCTCTGTTAAAGCAACCTTCTTACAGAGAGGCACTTGTTATAATTCTTCCCTCTTGTTTGTATTCTTATATTTTCCACATATATCTTGCAAGGTCAAATGTTTACATTTTCCATAAGAAAGGAAAACCAATTACTTGGATGCAAAGGAGGAGGAAGTGTAAAAAAAAATCTAGAAATTGTAGAGTTTGACTGAGAACCCATGCTTCTGGTCTTGAACTTGAGGTACTGTTTAGATTAACAGTCAGGAAAAACAACTGATCTGATATCATCTTTTAGTACAAAGTGGACTTGCTCTGCACACTTTTTACCAGAGTTGTTTGCTGATAAAGTAAGAGTCTTGAACTGGTTATATCTGTGAAGTTTATGGATTTTATGTTGTTGTAAATTTGTAGACAATTTTTAGCATTTTAATATTTAATATATATTTGAATCTTTTCATTTTATCCTTTTCTTCTTTTAAATGGAACATAGGCATTAAGTATGTACAGTATAAGAGGTCAATCTGTTTGTTTTAGATATTGCCAACACCTCAACATGGTCTCTACTCAGGCACTGGAATAAAAAAGCCTCAGCTCAAACCACACTACCCAACACTGAGCAGAAATCAATATTAGAATGTTATGATATAGTGGCACCTAGAAGCAATAGTTGAACAGCAGCGATACTGGAGCCATTAATGGGATTTTCCCATCAATGAAAAGATGTGATCCAGACTTCCGGTTTCAATGGTGTTCCGATCAGCAGAACAGTGAAGACTGCTGTCACTGATTCTCCCACCCCACATGGAGTAGCCTGAATAAATCCACCGGCCATCAACCCCTCCCCAGTAAAGGGGGTCCAGAGGGGCTTGTTGGGGACCCAGTTCCACTCTCTAGGCAGGAAGATCAACTAAAAGACAGATTGTCTGATTGATTGGGAAGCCAGGTGAGAGTGAGGGGGTCAAAGAGTTCCACACCCACATGGGAAGTAGCTGCTTGTCAGCACAAGCGCCGCCTGAAACTTTTTAAAATAATAAATTTACAGACTTCTATAAGAAATCAAGATGGAACCTAGTCCAGTCTTTTCTTTTTTCGTCAAGATTAAAGGATCGTGCTATCTCATCAAGCAATAATTTATCACTTAAATAGAGAATCTATCCTTTGTTGGCACAAAAACAATCGGAACTCGAGAAGGTAAGAGGACTGAGAAAGCAGGGATGCAAAACCACCTCCCAGAGCTGTTCCTGTAAAATATTACAAGAATAATACTAAAATTAACTTATATCTACAAACTAAATTAGAGACAGCAAAAGCTTATAACTTATAAGCTTGGAGTTTGCTTTGTTGGAGCTCGTGGGAAAGTAAAGCATACAGAGTCAGCAAGAATAATACACTCAGTTCGGAAACTGCTTGAGCTCGCTAAGCATGTCAGGCATAAAAATCAAGAAAGCTTAAAGAGACAGAAAATAGAGGCAACCCTGTAACCAGCTTACAATCGATCTCTGTAATTTTGCCAACTAATTTTTATAGTAAAGCACTTATGGATGGGATCTAATCATAAATGAATTCAAACGGACTTTAAATGAATAGAATTCTAAGTGAATGTTAAACGAACCTCAGATTAGAAATAGAGGGTGGAAAAGAATAACGAAAGAGACTGTTGAAATATAAACTGGAGGCTTACAGAGACTCACAGACAAGGAAGCATACACAGCTTGAGCTCATGTGAAGAGGCCAGAAAAGAGAGAGTGAGACAGAGAAAAATGAGACTGAGTTGAAGGGTAGCTGCTTGAGCTCGCTGTGATAGAACAGGAGAAAATATAAAAGTGAAAGACATCTGCATGAAGGAGAGACAGCGGCAGACAATTGCATTAAAAATTTAATTAAACAAACATAATTTTAATTCATGAATGTTTAATTCCCCTTAAATTCTGACTTGTGGATGGAATTTGTAAATTGACGAGTGCAGAAACTACGGAAAACAAATTTGAGGCGAACAGACAGCGAAACACAAACAGCTCGAGCTCGCGTGAAGAAGGCAGGGACGAGAGACAGAGACAGACTGAGACTGAAGAAAGCCGCTTGAGCTTGCTGTGACAGCAATCGGAAGGACAATAAATATAGGAGAGAAGGCAATGGACAACAGGATAAAAAGTTTCACAATTTAAATAATACATAAAGATCACATAAGGGTATTTAATTCAAACAGTAGTGTGTAAAAAAAATACATTGTATCAATAAGTAAACTGTAAAAAATATATAGGACAAATTTAATGAAGGTTGGAGAGCAAAGTAATGTGTAACAGAGAAAATATATAGGTATATAAACAAATCATAAATTAATATAAATATAGCACTAAGCATAATAGTATAATAGAATATATGTGTTTAATATCTGATTTCATTTGATTGCATAATATTCCATATCTGACTATATAAAATCTATATAGCTCATACCTATATTATATTATTATATATCACTATATTATACATTATTATAACTGTCTATATATTATACTGGAAAAAATAGATTGGATACTATAAATATATATTTGTTTATATAAGTAGTAGAAGAAATATATATATAGATAAGCACTCTGACAAACAAGTTAGAAAAAAGTACAATTACGTTAATGGTGAATTAATTCTTAAATGTGATTGGGATAAATGAATGGTTGTAAAAGCAGCGGAGAAAAGTATTTAATAGATAATTAACTTATTTTTCTAAGCAGATTGAGATGACCTTGAAAGAAGATTAAGAGAAGGGAACAGTTCACAAAATAACGAGACAGCTGGAACTTATCAAGACACCATAACAAAGATAAGGAAAGGCAGAGTACAGTATCAAATATAAATAATTAACTCCATCAGAGAAGAAAGCACAGTTGAAAGATTGAGCAATTGGTTCCATCTAGTGGTGATCCCTAGTTAAGCTCAGAAAACAAAACAAAAAATGGCTTCAGGGACAAGAAGAGGATCTAAAACTCAAACACAGATATTTGATCCAGTAAGAAGGGCATCAACTGAAATGGGACAACAAACGTCTGAAGTTTTACAAGAACTTTGAAGTCTTAAACAGGAGATGAGACAAGAATTGAAGGATACAAGAACAGAAATCAAAGCAGAGTTATGAAAAGAAATTGAGACCATCGGAAAAAGAATAGACAATACCAATAAGGAAATTAAAAAACTGAAATCAGACATTCAAGAACTGCAAGTCAAAACTAAGCAAATTGAAACAGACAACAAAACACTAACTGAGACCCAAAAACAAGAAGAATTCCTGATAAACCAACAAGAACTGAGATATCATGATAAATGTATCAAATTAAGAGGAATTCCAGAACTGATGGGGGAAAACCTTTATGATAGGATAATTCCAGCTTTGGCAGCCTATATCGATTTACTGGAAGAGGCAATGGAAATAGAACTAGACAGGATCTTCAGAGCCAATTCAAAAATTGTGAAAGAAAAAATTGGCCAAGGGACATGGTGGTATGCTTAATGAGAACCAGGACAAAAGAAAAAATTATACAGGTTAATGATGAACTGAAGTTGATAATAGATGAAAATTAAGTAAAAATTTTCAAAGATATACCCTATGAAATTTTGAAGAGGAGACAAGAATATAATTTTCTAACCCAGTTATCACAAAAATATAAAATAACCTGTAAATGGGAAAGAATGGAAGGAATCTCCTTTACCTATAAGCAAAGAAGGCACAAAATTTCAAATACCACAAAAGCAAAAGAGTTTGAAAAGCTGAAAAAAGACTTAGAAAGTCTACCACAACAAAAAGGCACAAAGAAAACAAGCAGTACAGAAGGAGAGGAAACCCAAGAGGACAAAGAAGAAAAGGAGATGCTAGAGACTTGCAGCTACAAAGAAGAAGACAAAGAGGAAAAAGACAACACTGGAATAGAGTCAGATCTAGATCAAGAAGAAGAATCTCAGAAACGAGAATTAGAAATAGAAGACCTACATGTAGAAGATGAAGAAATATAGAAAAGGAAAGGGAAGTAAAGATGAGAAAGAAGGAAATAATATATAACAACAGAGAATAAAGGAAAGAAGAGTCTAATTAATAAAAAGAAATGATTAAAATTCAATCATGGAATGTTAAAGGTTTTAACTCAAATTACAAGAGGAGACAAGTATTCCATTACTTAGAAAAAGCAAAAGCTGATGTAATTTGCCTTCAGGAAACAAGAATTAGAGATTCAGATTCCAAATACTCAAAAAACCCCAAGCTAGGGAAAAGCTATATATCAGCCTTCCAAAAGAAAAAGAGAAGAGTAGTGTTATATATCAACTCGAAATTCCCATCGGAGGAGATCTTTCATGATGCACAAGGACATTATGTGGGAGTAGAAGTTCAATTTCAAGATATCAGATTACTAGTTATAGGAATCTACTCACCAATAGTGGAAAAAAACAAATTCTATCAAAAGATCCAAAAAGAATTGATCAAATATACTCATGAAAGAAACCAAGACAACTTTTTGGTGCTTGGGAACATGAATGGTGTGATTGACCTGACAATTGATCAATTAGGCCATGCAAAAACTTACATGGGAAACTTGTGCAATTTTTTTTCAAATTAATAGACTCCATGACACTACTAGACATTTGGAGACATAAATACGGCAACTCTAAGGGTTACACATTCTACTCGGATGCACACAAAACAGTGTCAAGGATTGATATGTTTTTTCTATTGAAGCCATTACATAATAAAATTAAAAACATGGAGATTCTCCCAAAGATGATCTCAGATCATAACCTAATTCAGTTCGAACAACTGTTAAGAAAAACACGGGATGGAGACGTAATGATCTTCTGTTCTAGAATACTATCTAGAGAAAATAAAAGACGTAACAAAAATTATTTCAAGGAAAATATGTCAGAAGAACTTACAATGAGGACAATACAGGACGCTAGTAAAGCTGTTCTCCGGGGCCATTTCATTAATTGGGGCTCGGAATACAAAAAGAAAAGGCAAGAAAAATATTAAAATATCCTGAATGAAATGAAACAGCAGGAAGAAAAATTAAGGAATAATCCATCTGACAAAAAACTAAAGACAGAACTAAAGATACTACAAGAACAAATAAAAAAAGAAAATCAAACAGAGATTGGAAAGAAATTAATGAGAACTAAACAAAAAAATTTTGAACAAGCAAACAAGCCAGGAAAGTGGCTCGCTTATAAACTCAGAAAGGATAGAGAAAAGAGGCTGATCCTAGAAGTGAACACTGGGACAAAAATAGTTTCAGATCAAGAGTCCATGAAACAAGTCTTTTATAAATATTATATGGAACTGTTCAACACCAAAACTCAAGGGACAATGGAAGACAAGATAAAAGAAAAGATGGAAAAACACAACATCCCCAAAATTTCAGAAGAACAAAAGAAGATGCTGAACTCAACCATAACCATTATGGAAATAATGGAAGCAATTCGGAAATTGAATACCACAAAAGCACCAGGTCCAGCCAGGTTCTCAGCAACATTTTATAAATACTTATGAGAAGCACTTATATCTCCAATGGAAAAAATGTTTAACGAAATCATAAAAGAAGGGAAACCAAGATCATGGAATGAAGCGAATATAACACTAATACACAAAGAAGGAAAAGATGCAAAAGACCAAGGAAATTACCATCCTGTCTCCTTATTTAATATTGATTATGAAATATTCACAAGCATAATGGCCGAAAGATTCAAAAGAATACTACAAGATATAATACATGAAGCCAAAATGGTTTCTTACCAAAAAGACAAATACGGAATAACATTAGAATTGTACTAGATATAATTGAACATTACAAGAAAAACAACGAATGAAAATTAGCAATGATCTTTGTGGATGCTAAGAAGACATTTGATAACATAAACTGGGACTTTATGCACCAACTCTTAACTAAAATGAACTGTGGCTCCTCTTTCATTGCCTGGATAAAAGAAATCTACAAAAATCAGAAGGCTTCCCTTCTAATAAATGGTGACAAAACGAAACAGCTGGAAATAAAGAAAGGAACAAGACGGGGCTGCCCATTGTCCCCATTACTATTCATCACAATTTTAGAAGTTCTAACCAGAGCAATAAGATTAGACCCAGAAATAAAGGGCTGCAAAATAAAAAGACAAGAATACAAATTAAAGGCATGTGCAGATGACCTGGTGATCTTTCTAGAAGACCCCAGTCAAAGCATAAATAAGCTACTGGAAAAAATCAAATTGTTTGAGTAAGTGGCCGGTTTTAAAATCAACAATGAAAAAACAAGAATATTGACCAAAAATATAAAGCAGGAAGAAATAAAAGAACTGGTAAAAAATACAGGATTCAAACTAGAAAAGAAAGTAAAATACCTTGGAATCTGGATCTCGAAGCAAAACAATGAGCTGTTTGAAAATAATTACAACTCAATCTGATCAGAAGTCAGAAAATTCCTACAGAATTGGAACACATTACAGCTATCGCTATTAGGAAGAATAGCAGCTATAAAAATGAACATTTTGCCTAAATGAAACTTTCTCTTTCAAATTTTACCGATTATAACAAATGAAAAACCTTTCCGAGAATGGTAGAGAGATCATTCTAAATTTATATGGGAACAGAAAAACTTAGGATTAAATGGAGGATTTTGACTGAGAAAAAGGAAAAGGGAAGTTTTGGATTACCAGATTTAAAACTTTACTACTACGCAAATGGTTTGACATGGATCCAAGAACGGATAATGCTCTGAGATGAAAGGTTGAGATCTTTATTATGGGGTGGCATGAATACATGTGGTACAGCAAAGCAAAAATAATCAGAGAATTTCAAAATCACCACGTAAGAAAATTGTTGTTATTGATATGGCAAAAATTCAAGAATGAATTCTACAGAAAAATTCCTTAATGGCTATCCCTGCACGAAGCCCTGTATGGCAGATGGAAGAACCCTACAGAAAAATGGATCCGATATAAAGACATATTAATTGAAGAAAATAAACAACATTATATAATGAAGTTGAGAAAGACATTGGAAACAGAGGGGTTTAAATACCACTGGTTTCTGTGTAGACAACTGAAAGAAAGATTCAAGATGGACTGGAAACTGGAAGGGTTTGAATCCACTTCAAAAATTAACAAGTTTGAGAAAGCCATATTTGAAATACTGAAACAGCTGACATCCAAGCTCTACAAAATATTAATAGAAAGAGAATTAGAATCTGAACAAATTAAAGAAACCATGATCGGATGGGCCCAAAACATCAGTCATGAACTACACCTTGAACAATGGGGAAAAAGTCAGACAGAAACACAGAAATTTACATTGGCTCAGTCAGTGAAAGAAAACTACCTAAAGATGTTGCACAGATGGTATCTAGATCCAGTAAAATTGAGTAAGATATACAAAACTAAGGGAAACAACTGTTGGAAATGTGGAACAGGAAATGGAACTTTTTACCATCTGTGATGGACTTGTGAACGAGCCAAAACATATTGGAAAAAGATTCAGGAAATAATGTCCAACATACTACAAACAAATATCCCATTATCACCTGAAGTATTCCTATTAAACATGCTTCACAGATATAAAACTGAAATTTTGGAGAATAATTCTGTATATGATTACTGCTGCCAGGATCATATATGCCAAATTATGGAAGAACAAGCAGATACCACAAACAGAAGACTGGCTAGTAAAACTAAGAGCACTTAGAGACATGGACAAATTGACAACGATCTTAACAAGGAAAATCACAAACCAGAAATGAGGAGGAATGGAATCCTATTGAGAAGTGTATTTTTAAGCAGGAAAATGATTCCTAAGAGATTCGAGTCTGAGATTGATAAAGAAGTTGGTTCTCAAATCATAGATATAAGCTGATAAACAGATACAATTGTATGACAAAATATGATTTTGACCTTGAAGTGAGCCTGGAAAACAACTGGCAACCAGTGCAGGTCCTTCACTGTCAGGTAGCCAAGAAAGCCAACGCAATTCTTGGTTGCATCAATAGAAGTATGGTGTCTAGATCAAGGGACGTAATAGTACTACTCTATTATGCTTTGGTTAGACTTCATCTGAAATACTGTGTCCAGTTCTGGGCACCTCATTTCAAGAAGGATATTGACAAGCTGGAACATGTCCAGAGGACGGTGACCAAAATGGTGAAGGCTCTGGAAGCCATGCCCTATGAGTTGCGGCTTAGGGAGCTGAGTACTTTTAGTCTGCAAAAGAGGAGAGTATGAGGAGATGTGATAGCCATGTTTAAATATTTGAAAGGATGTCATGTTGAGGAGTGAGCAGGCTTGTTTTCCACTGCTCCAGAGACTAGGATAAGGAGTAATGGATTCAAGCTGCAGGAAAGAAGATTCCACCTAAACTTCAGGAAGAACTTCCTGACAGTCAGAGCTGTCCGGCGGTGGAATATGCTGCTTTGGAGTATGGTGGAGTCTCCTTCTTTGGAAGTTTTTAAGCAGAGGCTGATGGCCATCTGTTGGGAGTGCTCTGATGTGGCTTCCTGCAGGGGGTTGGACTGGATGGCCCTGTGGTGTCTTCCAACTCTATGATTCTGTGGTTCTAGAATAATATGATATCAGTATTATTCATCACTTAGCAGTTTAGCTGTGATATGTTGCACCAGCTGAAACTTCTAGGGTGTCTCACATAGAGTACATTCCAGTACAGAGTTGCAGTGTGTGTTTGTGTGTGTGTAGTCTATGTCTCTGTGCACACACTCACCTTCAGGTTGCCTGCCAACTTATGGTGATGCCATGAAGCTTTCTCTACAGAAGAGAAAATGTATAATGAGTAGATTTAAAGGTACTACTGAAGAAAGATTAATTTCTCCCTGAGTGTCTTGCAGTGCAGTTTCTACTTAGAGTTCAGTGAGGCATACTGCCAGGAAGTGGGTATAGAATTGCAATCTAAAGCAGGTTACGGTGGCAATTTAGTGATATACCAAGGGCGTGGGGGACAACAGGTCAAAGAGAGTTTCCTGTTGTTGTTGTTGTTGTTGTTGTTGTTGTCATTAGGTTACAGTTAGGTTAGAGTGCTTGATTTTCAAAATGCTATGCAAATATTTGATATTGAGAAGGCATGTATTCCCCAAAATATTTTGTTTAAATTTTTCAGTATAATTTGGAAGACTAGTCACTTTGGGTCTTACAAAAACTTGTGGCAAAAACACAAAAATCTTTGACTTGTTTTTTTTTCACCAGAATATATACACTGAGTATTCTTTAGGATACTGAAGCAGAGGTTAATTTATATCTCTAGCTCCTCAATTGTACACTTAAGCCTGCCTATCCTAAATCTTCCTCTCAATATGAAAAACCACTCTATAATAATTTTAAAACTGATATGTTGAACACACATATGAGCCAATCTTCCTTTACTGCTGTAACTTCAAATGTAGAGTTTATATGTAATTATGAAAAATCAGATAGTATTGTCACATTTGATTGGTTTTCTGTGAAGATTTATTTTTATCCCAGCAAGGGAATGATTTCTATTAAAACAAGGAGAGGAAAGAGACTTACGCTGAATAACTGTTACAGTTCCATTTGGTCTAGAACAATGAGTGTCTAATTCAAACTACCAGAAATGAGTGTTAACGTTTTCAAAAGCACTTTAGTGACTTTGAAGTGTAAGTTCCATTGAAGTTCTGGCTTTTTGTCTTATGTTGAAAGCACTTTTAGTCTCTCAGTATTTACTCTAGGGTCAGGAGAAGAAAAATAAGCAGCCTTTCTAATGCTTCCAAATCAAAATGCCCCTTAATGCTTTTAAAAAAGAAAGGGAATGGATTGTTAAAATGATGGTTTCCTTGTTGAGTCTTAACTACATAGGCTTTGCCCTATAGTTCCACCAAATTCACTGTGGTTGTAAATGAGAAACATCACACATATCACTGTTGCTTTCTGTGGTGTATAGTTTTCTGTACCTTTTTGTTACAATGGTGACATGTGGCTGGTAGCAGAAAAATCATTTGGCAGCTGTGTAAGCAGATGTTGGAATATGAAGGCACCCTCACAAATACTTTAGGGTCCTTTCTGGACAGAACTGACATGTAAGAAGATACCGTGACTATTAAAAATGTTTGGGGAAATGTATTATTTTTATACAATATAAATGTTAATGAAAGTTTTCAAAACTGCTTTAGTAGTTGCCGTATTTGTGCATAGGTATGAACTTTCAGTATGACCAGTACGTAGTCTAGCTGCCACTGGCCTGAGCATTCTTGTTTGCTTTCATCTTTAACATGGTGAACCTTGTTCAACCTTTGTTGTCTCCCTGAAACACATTATCTCCAAACTGTATAGCATATTAAGCTCCATATGGTGATGTGTAAAAAGACTCAGACTTTAGGTAAATGAGGTTGATTATTTCAGCTTCTGATCCTTCTCAGCACTTTGATTATGTACCTTTATCTTAAAAATTAACATCTTACTTCTATCTTCCACAGAGGAAGGCGATTAAACCATATTCATGAAAAGCAGGACACTTCCCCACTATGCATTGGCCAAATCCTCACAGAACTCACTTTTCAATTAGCTAGAATACAGATCAGAGCATTTACTTATGAAATTCAGGGGCTCATGTAGAATGATTTATATGGAAAAATATGTTTGTGATAGTTTGGATGGAGTGAGATCAGTTTGATCAGTGGAAAGGATGAGCCGCATAAAACATAAGTTCTGTGCTAAGGACAGTTTGGTCTACATTCATTGTATCTCCTTGTGAATGTAACCCAGCCATAATCCAAATAGTTAAAAAACAGTGATCCCTAGAAGTCCTGTGTTAATCCTATAAGGTCTATTATCACATGTGACTCAGCCAAATGAATCTGTGGTAAAATTTGTGCCTTTAGCAGCTCACTTATGCTATAATAAAACTAATGATAGCTTTCAGTGTTTTTCAATCATTGTTTTAAAATCTCCTTTTACATTGGTTTAACATAATAAGGATCATTTTTATCCACTCATCTTTTCTCCTTGCTGGTTTGGTAATGTACAAACATTTGGTAATGAAAAAACAGTCCTCTACCAGTTCTGTGATTAGTGTAAAGAAAATAGAAAGACCGGGTAGGGGCCAACTTAGTAGAGTTAATATTTTATATAAATGTTCTGATATAATTTTTGGATTTTGTTTTAAGCAAATTAGTAAGTAGTTGGTACTTTAATTAACTTAGTGTGATAGCTTATTCTATTATACTAGCGCATAGAGTATATGATTCCCTTTCTTTTGAGTGAGACTAAGTACACAGTGATCTCCTGGTCAAGCAAAAGCAAAAAGCATACATCTTGACTATTGTACTCACTTTAGTTCATAAAATTTGTACTCCTGTTTTATATTATGCTACTTAAACTTGACTAATAAATTACAGTAGGTTCCCATATCCATGGGATCAGTATAATGTGATTTTGCTGACCCCACTGCAATGTGGTCTTTTTCCTTTTCCCTCTTTGCCCCTCATAGCTCTCCTTTCCTTCTCTTTCTTTCTACAGCAGCTATCCTCACAATTCCTGTCCTGCATCTGTCTCCTGTTGGTTTCCTCTCTCATTTCCCTTGTCTCTATTTCTATCTGTCTCCCACCCTCCTGTGCTCTCTCTCTTTCTTTCTCTCTCTTTCCTCTGGCCCTGTATGACTACCTGGGTCCGCTTCCCTTCTTCCACACTGTTCCCTCAGTTTACTATTGTCTGCATGTGTAACTTGTTGCTTCTCTTCTTTTTCTCTGCCTCCCTCAGCCTTGGCTCTCCATGCCCATACAGTGGACTGGAGGCAATGTGTTTCTCTCTCTCTCTCCATGCTGGCTCTGTGTTCTTTGCACCTGTTTCATTCCCATTCATTCTGTTCAGAGGCTGGAGATTGGTCGAGGGAAAACTGCTGACTACTGACACTGCTGCTGCTGTCACTAGTCATCTGGATGGTTTTTCCCCTCCTTCATCCGCACTTCACAATCCCTACAGCAGCACCACTCCAGCCTCATAGATGGCCCACTGGCCCAGGTCAGCCAGCTCAGCCATACTTCATCCTGGAAGGCCTTGGCCAGCTGCTGCGCTTCCTCATCTGACAGTTCCAGCTTCTCCAGGTTTGAGCAACCTGCTCTCATGGCTGCTTGCTGAGATGGCTTCACAGGTCATTTGTTGGATCCTTGACACACTTACCCAGCCAGAGGAAAAAAACAAAGCGGTTGCCAAGGAGATGGATGCAAACAAAACAAGATTTGCTATTATCTCTGTTTTTTGCCATCCACGTTAAGGCCCATTCCGCACCGGGCTATTAAAACGGTGCAGAGCGACCTCCGACAGAGGTCTTCTGCACTGTAGAGTGGACTGGGGCGGACTACTTTTTGCAGTTCTGCACCTCAGTCCGCTCCAGAGCGACCGGAACTGGTCGCGTAGCGTGTTTTTTAAAAACCTCTTTCTAGAGGTTTTTAAAAAGCACAGAGCGCGTGACTCCATTTCGCTCCGTCGCCGTGCTCCAGTGCAGATTTGCAGGCGCACACTAGTGCGTGCCTGCAGATCTGCTGGGGGCGGGCTTTAGGCTGGCGAGCTTCTTCGGTTGGTGGAGAGCCTCCACCAACTGGAAGCTGCCATTTTGGACGCCAGAGCAGTGCGGAGCGATGAGCTCGCACTGCTCCTCGTCCTGACGGACTCGCCCAGACGCTGAAGATGTCCAGTGAGTCCCATTTTTGCGCAGTTCCTTTCCCACATGCGGAAAGGGCCTAAGTCTGGGATGTATCCCACTTGGATATGGAGGGCCTACGGTATTGATAATTGCACATTAAGATGCTGCCATAGTGAGAGGAAGTAAATTGGCAAGCCCATTCCTCTGTGATGTGATCAGGCCTAAGTATATCACTGATTCTCCTGAGGAACTCATGGGTTCATTATGTGTATCTCATATCTAGGGACCTGTAGGGCTGGCTTGCCTTATAGATTAGGTCAGCGTTGCTCAACCTGGTAGCCTCTGAGTGTTTCGCATTTCAACTCCCTATATGACCAATATGCAGGTTCAGATCATTTGGAAGGCATCAGATTTGGGAGGTTGCTATTCTTTAGCTTGCCAGAAGATTCAAAGTTTGAACTCTTGTGTTACCCCAAAATGTAGGTGCCATGAGGGACACCCTGTGATGCCAGTACCTCCTTGCAAAAGTGGGGAATAAATTAGCTCAAAATCAGGAGGCAAATGAGAGGGTGGCAACTTAATGAGAGCTTTCTACCAATGTTCACAGGCTCACGCAGGAAAAGAACCAGTCAGAGATTCAAAAGTAAACTAAAAATGTGTTTTATTGAGGGGAATTCACTCATGCATGCACACAAGATACAAACAGTCAAACATTCACACAAGAGCAGACTGAAGGATAAAAGGGAGGAAAAATTATGTATAGAGAGGCTGAGGGTTGAAGGTTATAATTACCAGTCCAGAAGACCAGTGAAGAGCTGAAATGTGGCTTGACTTAGGTAGGACCTAAGAACAGTTCTTGTTCAGGAGCCAGATGGACGGACGGGTAGACCTTCGCGAGACTGTGCTGGGTAACCTGGAATCTTGCATAGCCTGTGGCGATGGAAGATATGTGCAGTTCCAAGTGTGGAGGAATGGGAGTTGCAGCACAGACAATGGACTATCAACCCATTAATGTTTGCAGTGTTTGGATGACACAAAGACATAATGTGTGTTGTAATAGCTGTCTATTGTGAGTGTGAGTGCTATGAGGAAAGAGGAAGGAGTCCAGGTGCACAGGGGATGGCTATCTGTTGATCAGTGGGCTTCTCACAATTGCGTTCTCTGGGAAATTCCAATTTCTACTTAAGCCCATTATCCACAGGAACAGCATCTATTTGCCTGAAAAATGGCCCAGTCGTACCTGGAGGGTGTTTTAGGCTGACCAGCCTTTCTTTCTCACATTCACAGTCAGTTTTCCCTCCATAAGTTTGACCTCCTGGTCACTTTCAGGTTTGATTTTGATATCAGTGTCAATTAAAGTGTGTTGCCAATTAAATGTGATGCCCATCCAAACCATACCATTACTGGTAGCCAGACATGGTCCTAACATCTGTTTGATGAGAAGCCTGTATTGTATGAATATAGGTATCTTCTGTAGGGATTAGGAGGATTTCGTTTAGTTTGCACTTTGGTATAACTTCACATTTTGATACCATTTTTGGTACTTTTGTACTTTGCTGCAATTGAAGTAAGCTGAGGACAAAGGGGGAAAGTGGGAAGAACAAAGAGGAAGTGGGACATTTTAAAAGCAGCTGAAAAAATGAGATTACAGAGAATTAATCAGGACTGTCCCTGCCAAACTGAGGTAGTTTTATACAGTATTTGCACTTATCAGAATTTTATAGTTAAATTCTCAGAGCAATAAATGTGTATTAAAATATGATGCATGATAAAACACTTATCTTAGGGGAAAGTGCATACAAATTCATATGTATCCATGGGGAGAAACAGATTGTCCATTTGATCAGGAATGCGGGCCAAGCAAGGTTTCCAATTCAGTGGGAAGGTTATATGTGTATGAGAGAGTTTGTTTTGAAAACCTCTATGTTTACATTACACTGTGGTTACCAGCTGCTGATATAGGCAGACTGTAGAATTATTTTTTTACTACACACTAACAGTCACTCATAAAGGTTAGTAGCTTCTGCTGCATATAATCTTATACCATCTGAAAATAGTGTACTGTGGTGTGATGTGCATTGAGTGGTTTATTTTGAAGTAAATATGTTCATTTAAAGAAATGACATTTATAAGAGAGTCAGTGTAGTGCAGAGGTTTAAGCGCTAGACTTGGGCTCTGGGAGCCTAGGCTGTGAATCCCTGTCACCCGTGGAAATGCACTGGGTGACCTTGGGCAAGTCACACTCAGGCTATTTCTACGCTAGACTGTTATAGTGCTATTATTTCACTTTCTACATCCTATGGAATCCTGGGCTTTGCAGTTTAGGGAAGGGCCTCAAGTTTAGAGAAAATGGCCTCAAGTTTAGAGAAAGGCAGTGGTAATCCTTTTTGAACAAATACATGAAATTTATAAGGGAGCCAGTGTTTGAGTGTTGGACTAGGCCTAGACAGCTTCCCCCTGAGATGCTTTAGCTGGAGATCCTGCACTGGGCAGGAGATTGGACTTGATGGCCCATAAGACCACTTCCAATTCTATGATTGTATAAAATCTGGCCAAGAAAATCCATGTTAAGTTCACTTTAGAGGATACCATAAGTCAAGCATGACTTGAAGAGATGCAACAAGGTCAAATAAATGAAATAGAGCTTCTTGAGTCAAGTTCTCTTTGTCTGATTCTACTATCAGCATGTACTTGAAATCTGATTAATATTTTCTACAACTTTTTCATATTGCCTTTTTCTAAACTGGGCTGTGTACAGTGTGAGAATCTGTCTACACAACAGAGGTCAAGACTAGTTGAAATTTTATAGTGTCTTCAGAAGTTTGTCCCTAGCCTAGAGGAAAAACTAAAAGAACATAGTACTCCCCCGCCAAATAGTTGTTGTTGTTGTTGTTGTTGTTGTTGTATGACTTTAAGTTGTTTTCTGGCTTATGGTGACCCTAAGGTGACCCTATCATGGAGCTTTCTGGGGTTGAAAGCGTGCAACTTGACGAAGGAATTTCATGGCCAAGTAGGGAATTGAAGCATGGTCTCCAGGGCTGTAGTCCAATACTCAAACCACTACACTGAGCGGGTTCTCCCCCCCCCCCATACTGACTGTATTAAATAGGAAAATATTCCAAAATATTTTTATAATACTTTATTTGGAAATTCCATGGCCAATTCAGTGGTGGGGATTTAGGTTTAGGACGTTTTCTGCTTTGGTATACTTCCTAGTAATTGTTTCCTTCCTTCCTTGTGTGCAGGAGGACTGTGTTATTTATATCAGCCTTAGCTGACATTTATTTTCTTTGGATCTTGCTGCAGAATGAGGGTGGCTCTGGGTCCTCACTTGTTTGTCCACTTTTTACTTCTGTTTCCACCTGCATTTACTTTTCTTTCTATTCAGCCTTAACATTACTTACAGCTAGTTGGGGGAAATGTTTCACAAATGTGATTAGATCAGGTGACTAATACATCTGCTGGGTGTTACTTTCCAAAGAGTAGCTCTAAGAGAGGGAAATTGTCTTGGTTTCTGTCAGCTTTTTCTATGAAGTGGCTGCCAAGTTCCTCTGGCTGTGACTTCCTCTTGTGCCTTTTTGATGATCTGAACTTTCCCCTCCCTGGTTTCGATATGAACAGTACTACCAAAATTTATTAATATGTATGCTAATTACCTCAGCAATTCCTTTGTCCTGACCAAATCTCATGACATCATTTTCAGGCCCATGACTGTTTTTGTTGTCTCACCTCCAACAAACTAAATCATTTGAACTCCTGCTGGAATTGTGGCTCCATGTTAACCCAACACTCATGGGCTTGGACATCTGACAGTCTAGTTTGCTGGGTGAATGAATTACATCTATGGGAGGGAGCGATTGCGAGAGAGTATTTTCTTCTTCTTATTTAGTGGTTGTCTGAGTTGTTCAGATCTTTTATGAAGATAATTTTTTCATACTACCTGTATGGAATATCCTTCTTTTGGAAACTGGACATGCTTCAGCAATTTTTAATTTCAGAAGCATATTGAAAATTGGTGTTTATGAAAGCCTCCTCTCAATATGCTCTCTGTTTCAGAAATCATATAAATACTTTATATTTGTGAAATTTGTATGTAATGTGTTTTTATTATTCTGGTGTGACATTTACGGGTTTTGGATCTAAGCATTTTAGAAGTGTTTGGAAGCAAATAAATATATAAATAACATAACAGTTGAAGTTACAAGAACAGCTTCTACATGTCCCTGGCAGCAGCAGGAATATAAAGTTTTTCCCATTACTTAAATAGGATGGGCAGCACTTGCAGGGCTGTGGAGCAGGACCATTTTTTGCTATCCTCAACAGAAAGGAGGCCAGGAGGGATATTTTGTTCTGTCACAGCTGTGCCATGAGATGGGAGCATGAGGAAGAACCAAACTTTTTGTGCTCCTCTTTCATCAATGCTCAACTCACCCACTCATCAAAATCAATGCAGACTTTGGCTGCTCACGCTTGGGCCAGCTAGGAATTTTTACTTCCTTTTCAGGATGTTTTTTGTGTACTCTACACTAATGCCTTGGGACTTAAAAGATTTTATATATTGGGTTTGGTTACACATAGATGGCCACTAGGTAGTTGGGGAAGAGAAAAGTGGAAAAGTGGAATTTATGCACAGTGAGTACCCCAAAGCACTGATTTGGCATGGCAGATGTCCCTGCACTTACTTCTTCAGGTTGTGGGAACTAGGAGGTTGGGAAGGAGACTGATCTTGAGATCTGCCCAGGGCTCCTCCCTGCTTCTTTGTCTTGCGACTTGAGGAGGAGGTTCATGTGGAAGTCCTGTCATCAAAAAGCTGGCTGGACAAAAAGCCATCAGCTGTGGCATATACTGGGGTGCTTTACTCAGAGGTAGCTGAGGAGCAAGCTGGAGCAGACCCCCTGCCTCAACCAGAACCTACTTGGGATATTCCCCCATCAACAGGTTTGCAAATTAAATAGTTAAATATAGCAACTGTTATCATCCCAAACAATGTATCTTATCTTGTTATTCTTTAGTGGGTCAGCAATTTGAAACTTCACATTTAGAAGAATATAATAAAAGTCAAATTGAACATTGTTTTTGAAATGTATTTGAAATTATGCATGAGTCATCTTCCCAGATTTTAAAAATAAGAACAGGAATAAATTATAGGAGCATATGGTGCAAATACATTTTGCATAGCTTACAAGGAAAAGCTCAAGATCACAAAGAGGGGAAATAATGACATTCAGAAGGTGTAATTTTAAAAAGACTGCTGAGTTAAATACAGTTTTTTATAAGAGCCATACAAACACAGACATGTTGTTGCTTGCCATACCTGTCTGCCTTATGGCTCAAGAATACAATGGTACAAACATATATTTGTTTATCAGTTCCATATGTATTCTACTTTTCTTCCAAGAAACATGGTGCAAAAACATTGCCCATTTTACATGATGGGTAGTGGTAAGAACATTTCTTTATTCAGTTTTTCCTTTGCATCTGATACATTTGCTTTGAATTCTGTCAGTTCTACTTTCCTGTTTGTTTGCAACTCATAGTATCTGCTAAATTGTTAAATTGCAGAGAAATATTTCTTCTGCATTTGATAAATTCCCTGGCACTCTACTTAAATACAGTACTCCCCAAACAATTTCATTTGCACAAAAGTCATAACGGCAATATACTGGCAGTTTCTACATAAGTGAGAACCCACATTTTTTTGTTCATAATATTGAAACATTTCCCAACTGGTAGCATTTCCTGGAGGAATGTCTAAAAATGGCATGTATATATTTTCTGGTTTCTCCTTCTTCCCCAGCTTACTTTTAGTCTCTTACTACAGATGATAGCTTGTGGGGCTTTAATAACAGGTGTTCTCCTCCCCCTCAGAAGAGTATGACAGAGACACAAAGCTGGAGGAGTGTGATAGAAATTAAACTGCAAATTTAACTAGACCTTGTGGGAATGCAGTGGGGAATAGCAAATCCTTAGTGAAAACACCTGAAGGATACTTAATTAAGCAGGGCTAAAGAATTAGATTTCACTTTAAACCTGACTGTTCAAGTGAAATCTCCTTGGGTTAGATGATGCTAATAGCTTCTTCAGTGCCATTTTATTTTTCTCCTCCTTGCACTGATATACAATGTCACAACTTATCCAAAGATATATGTAATTGATTATTTGCCTCTGTCTGTTTCATCCTCTCCATTATCAGTAGGAAACAGCAAAGTCTCTCAAGATTAAAAGTTGAGATACTGTGCAGAGTTGCTTCATCCTCCATTTCATTTTGCAAACTAACTGTCCATCTGCTCTGCTGCCTTAGTGGTTCCTTTTGAAACAATTTTAAAAAATGGTCCATTAAGATCTGTGCAATGATGTTTATTTGCTCTGTGTGTAAACAGATGCAAGCTGGGTTTGTTTTTTTAAGTGTTGTTCTGTATATTCCAGTGGCTGTGTTACACGTTATGGTCAACAGTTCTACAATATGGTCTTATTTAGTACCCTTGCAATGGAATGACTTGAATGTTAATGCCTTTGTTTAAAAGATCTCTGTTCTGTTTAGTGAACTCTTAGTGCTAAAATATTAATGTCAAACAAGAAAATATATTTCTGATTTTCAGTACATGCCTATGAATCCTTTTGGTGAGTAAGTCTCATTTCATGGAAATGCAGACAGGAGTGAAACAACTGGGACTGAAACAAATACAATACCAGATATTTGTAATCAAATCTCCTAAGAAGATATTTTATAACCTTTAAAGTAGCCAGGGTGGGATCTGATCTTGACTGAAGCTCAAAGCTAGGCAAGTCTGGGAGGAGAGGAGTCTTAAATTACAGTCAGTGGTAGATTCCCTCATAGAACTTGCAGCATTATCCTGTTGGGTCTCAATTATACAAACTAGTAACTCACAATTTACAACAGGAGCGGGCAAGCTCTGAGGCTCAAAAGGACAATTTTCCTGCCCCATTGCCCTCTGGGCACTGCACCTTCCCTTCTAAATAAAACAGGAAGTGTCAAGAAAGTTACTTCTAGCTGCTTAAAAAACCCCTAAACTTCTGATTTTTAAAAACAGATTTTTTAAATTAAAACAAGATGTGGGGTAAACCTTTTTTTTAGAGGTATACTTTATATCACATTAGGTTTAGGTAACAGCAGACTGAATATGTCTAAACAGAGAGAGAATGGTTGAATATGTATCTTGAACTATTCTGAATGATAGTTATATAAAGAATCCTTGAAATTTTTCTTGTCCTTGATGAGAAAGGCTGTCTTGACACTGTCCAAAACTGACGAAATGTGCAAGAACTTTTCCATGTTCCAGGGCTGTTTTTGCACAAAAATGTTTTCAGAGCAAAATTAATGTTCTTTGTACAATATTTTTTCTCTAAATGCAAAAACAAACAAACAAAAAACAACAACATAGAAAAATGTGTAAGAACAATCTTGCTCAGCAGAGAGAAAAACTTTGAAATTCTTTGTTCTTGTATTCAATAATGAAATACGCAAAGATTTAAATTCCTTCTCAATGAATGGCGCTTTGCAATCTTAGCTGTCATTTTTTGGAATGTCCTTTTTCTTTTCAGGAGGACATGTTAGAAAATAAAGAAATGTTGTTTACATTCATAGAAGTTAAAAGATCAGTTGCAATAAAGTATCAAATATTCTCTAAATGTTGTATACATTTGCAGCTTTTATTTTCAGGATGTTGTTAGTTGTATTTCAGCATATAATTATAATCTCTGTATGGTTTGAACTAAACCCATTTCTTAAGACCTTTGCAAGGTGATGATTTTCTACTCAAATTAAGACAGCAGCACACTAGTAAACAAGCATATAAAAAGCTGTAGTGTAATCAGGTTCAGTGTTTCATAACAGGTTTACACAAATTATGAGTCCTGGAGCTTCATTAATGGGACTTTTAATTATCTTGTGGTATGTAGAAGACTGATATATAATATATAACAGTTCTACTAATTAATATGAGGATTTGGTGATTGTTAATTAAGGCCAAATGGTAACCCAATCCAGTTCTGGCTGTGTTGGAAAAAAGCCAATAACTAGGTTATTTCAAAACTAACATGAATGAGAAAATATCAGAATGGAATCCTTTCCCGTGTGCCTATCACAATCATATGCGGAATAAACTGTTTGAAAGTGTTATTTGTAGGAGATTTCAGTGACTTTGTCAGGAAAACAGCATTCTCATGAAGGGTAACCCACCTCTTCCACATTTTGGTTCCTCTCTGGATCAGCCCTTCTTCTCCTCCTCCTTCTTTTTCTCCTTCTTTAAAGAGTATGTCCTGTGCTAAACACTATGGTAGTTTGGCCTTGACTTATAGTAGTGGGGATGTTACTCATATATGTTCTAAATAAAACTGCAGTTTGAAAGAGAGAGAGAGAGAGAGAGAGAGAGAGAGAGAGAGAGAATCTCTTGTTTCATAGGAACATAATGGTATAAATCTCTCCACGAAATGCATAGGTAGGTTCCAAGTCATAAAAAAGAAAAGGTGGCTCACTGTTCATAAAGTAACCCATTAAACACATGTTGAACAATTTATTTTCATAAACATGAACTTTTTTAGTTATCGTCAATGCACAATAATACATTTATGAAAATTATATTCAAAATACCACTTTCTTTAATTAATTTCCATGAATGAATCTCTATTAAATAGTCATCCTTACAACACTGTATTATGTTGTGATGCACTTTGGTGAAATTAACTTGAAGAACTGTTCTTTGCAATTTTAATATTCCACTGGGTTTTCCATTCTAAAAAAATCCTCGTTATTATACATGTACAAAGCTGAAAAGAAACAAGAGAGAGGCATATTGTGTGAATAACAGTCAAGGAAAAGAGACAGCTGGCATGATAATTTTCTAATAAAGCTTAGAAAAGGCTGCTGTGTCTTGGAAAAAATGAAAGAGCTTTAATTTGAGTATTCTCTTTGTTTGGATTTGCTTTGTACTAAGAAGTTCAGAATCTTATTCACACCTTTTATGAATGCTAACATAAAAACAAATATATCTTGTTAAAACTTTCCAGCAGTCATGTTCACAGAAATAAAGGGAGGAAATCAGCGTGTGTGTGCGTGTATCCATGCACATATGTAGGGGATGGATTCTTTTATGTACTGTTTGTCTTTTTAAAGAGAGATCCTCTGCAGCTCTTGACTCAGCTACACAAAAGCCCTGTACAGATGGTCTAACGGTAGAAAAAAAAGCATGCTGGAAGGAGTGGAATGAAATTTAATTTATAGGAACTAATGCATTGGGATCCTAATGATTTGTTAAGTAAATGTATATCTCACCTTCCTAACATAATAGCACTCAAGGCAGTTAACAATAAAATATAAGTAAAAGCAGGAATAGAATTAAAACATAAACAGATTTTTAAAAGGGACAAAATGCATCAATAAAAAGAAATGCACCCAACAAGAAATGATCCCCAAGAGCAACTCAACTTAAACATCAAATAAATAACTGAATACACACATTTCTAAATAACTTTCCTTTTCTGCATAGTGGTGGAAGGACAACGGAGAGGGAGCCTACCCACACTTGCTTGGCAGAGAATGCCAGTGCCTTGGCTCAGCCAGTGAGAACATCCCCTATATTATTCTCGCCTGAAATGCCTCTGATAGTGTCTGAGAGAGAGGCCTCCCTGAAGACATTAAAACTCAGCTAGGCTTGTATGGATCTCGGATTACTTAGTTGTAATGTCCACTCAGCAGGGTTTTTTTTAAAATAATATGAGTTGTAAAGGCAGTACAGTCAGAATCTATGTGTGTAGGCTCATGTGTACAAATTTTGACAAATGGATAGGGAAAAAAAGTAGGACCAACTCAATACTGTGCATTCTTTGTGACTCAGTATCAGGTGTGTGGACTGTTTTCAATCTACACTGTTTTGCAGCCTTTCATTTTTAAGTCCTATAGACTTTCATGCCTGAACAAAAGCAAAAATTCTTACACATCCTGCTTCAGGTATGCTTGGGCCTGATTGATTTTGCAAGCACGTGTAGACATAGTGGAAATGGTACGGAGCAGTAATGTTCTCTTAGATTATAAATGTATTCAGAATTGGTGGTGGTTTCTCAGTATACAGGTGTTGATTCTATTGCCCATGGTATGGTCTCAAACACTCAGAAGCACCTAATATTAGAATAGCAATCAACATGCTGTACATCATTTTCTGTGGCATATACAGAAATCCTCACAGGGAGTTTAAAATCCAGTTTCTGCATGTTGTCAAGATAATGAGCATAGTTAGAGAATCTAACACACATGCAAAAACAAACCTTACGTTTGTCATCTTGATGTTGGCTGTGGTTGTAATGGATTTTAAATCCTTTATAATGGACTGTAGTTTTATGGTTTTACATTACATTGTTTTATTGATTTTATCTTCCCATGAGATCTGTTGTTACAGGGTATGTTAGAAATAGTGGAATAAATAAATAAAATAAAATATTATCTCAAGGAAAGCCCACAGGTTTCAAAAGTTCAGTTCACTGACACACAGTTATTTATTAATTTCTTTAAAAACTTAGATCTTCTTATACTGCCAAAAGAGACATTCAGTTTACCAGAACAGTCTGGGATGAATGCCATATTAAGCAAATAATCACACAAGATGGATATATTGAGAACTGCCATATATTGCCAGACCATGGATGTAAGTTATCTATCTCAGTAGTGCCTTCAATGGCCGTTGGTATCTCTCTAGGATTTTAGAGAGGGCTCTTTTCCTAGTTCTGCCTAAAAATGCCTGATTGAATCTATAACCTTCCTCAGGGAATGGGTGTGCTCTGTGACAAGGGAGATTTGTGCACCCTGTAGGCAGCCCCAGTTAACAATCTGGCTGCCCCTCTTTGGACCAGCTGAAGTTTCTGAACACACTTTGAACTTATCTCCATGTAAAGTACATTTCAGTAATCAAAATAGGATGTAACTAAGGCATGTGTCACCATGGACAGAAATGATGTCTCAAAGAACAGGTGCAGATGGTCCACAAGATTTAACTGTGCAAAAAATACTCCTTGCTACTACTGAGAGCTGAGCTTTCAGGCTCTGGAGTGCACTCAAACTGCAGACCTGCATCTTCAGGGGGAGTGTAATCTGTCCCAATACAAACTATTCTCTGATCTGCATTTTGACTGACTAGCACCTCTGTCTTGCCTGTATTAAGTTCCAATTTGTTCACCTTCGTACTCAGTAAATCCCTATACATGCACTTTGGCCTTGCTGATTCAATGATATCAAAATTGTTAAAGCTGAAAATTGAGCAACAGGTTTAAAGTAGAAATTTGGCACACATTTACACAGAGAAAACATAATTGTTTCCAGAGACATCTGAATACAGAATAGCCAGCATTCCTTCTGAGAGGAAAATAAGGTACATGTGGGAGTTTCTTTCTTGTTTTGACATCCCCACCTACAACACAAAGTTTAGTAATGGAATCTAGAATTCTCTGGATTTTATAATAGTAGTCAATAGAGGACATAGTAGACTGCATGAAGTTCTTGGTCACAGTTACACATCTAAGCTCTTTTATTATTTATCCTAAAGGCAACGTCAGTACTTAGTTAGTCCTGTTCATATGTTAGAATTTCAGGTACTGAATCCAGTTTGTTAAAGATTTTGGGGGGCACATAGGCATAAATTAAACATTGCTATTTATACATCTTACCCTACTCTATCTGTAAGCTTACTATGGAGTTAATACCAGCATCTAAACATGTATAAATGGGTGTAACATCTAAATAGACACCACTAGAATCTGAAAAATTATGTGATTTTAAAATGCTTTATAAGAATGACTGCAGATATTATCCAATATGAACAAGCTAGTGCTAATCACTGTGCATTTGAAATGTAGCATAACAGTCCATGCACCTCAGAATTGCACATCTTGATAAATAATGAATTGTGGCATGTGAACCGTAAAATCTTAGCCAGAGTCTATACATAGTAAGGTAGAGATTATAATCTTCTTTTAGCAAAATTCTGATAGCTTCTATGATTCTTTTTCAAATGATAACTTTGTAAAGAACATCTGAAACAAAGCAAGTTTGTTAAAGCTTGAAACTGTCTGTAGAAGGAAGCAGGACACTCAGTTGAGGAGACAAATTAACCTACTAGTTCTTGTTTGATTTTCTGGTGTATATTTGAGCAAAACCAAAACCAAAATAAAACCCACTGGAACTGATATCTCTGAGTTGTCTCCTAGTGATAGTATAATGAACCATCTTACACAGGAAGCTTTAAAAAAAAACATTTGGTATGTGTCTTCTTGTATTCTGTGGCATCTAAAGTTTGAGTCATTTTTGTATCGTAACTTTTTTTCTGAATTTTTTGAAAAGATGAAATATGACTGTAGGGTAGAATAATTTATATGAAATATAGGAGCTTCTAGCCAGAGGGGTTCTGAATGCAGAAATATCTTGAACAAAGTACAAGTCTTCATCAGTCTTAAGGCGTCTACTTCAATAAAAGTGCTTTGGCCAAGGCTAAGAGAGGTATGTGATGCTCAGTCATGAAACTGGGTTTGACATTTCACAGAAATCGCTTCTACCTGGAATAACAGCACGAACTCTTTCCATACACCTTTGCTTTTTACCTTTGGCTTAGAATTTGACAAGAAGTACATTTGTTACTGTGTTGCATTGGTACGCTAAATCACATTGTATATTTTTATGTTCAGTTTTAAATTATGACTTTGAACTAATGTTTGGATAAAGCAATGCAAAGACATCACAAAAAAAAATAACTGAAATTAGCTGAAATAAAAGGTGTAATTGTCCAAATGATTGTATAAGAAGGCTGGGTGGTGGATGTCTTCTCAACAATGGGTGAATCTTAAAATATTTTACATAACAGTTGGATGTCTATGTTGGCACCACATGGTGCAGTAGCTGGAGTTTCAATTATGATAACTGAGACACATACACACACAATTAAGGTCATAGTTCTTTCAGTTCATTGTTCAAGGATGAAGAAGGAACACCAGCTCCACTTTTATGAAATATGCATCTTAAAATATAGGATACAGGAAAGAGAGATTTTCTCCAATCTAAAAATAGTTTTACAATATGTTTCAAGAGAAAGCACGTCAGAAGTGAATATAAGTGCAAAACTTTTTTTCTTCAGTTCACTTCATTCACAAAGACTCCCAAAGATTTAAATGCAGCCACCTCAAACACGTATGATTCCTTATGTACAGGGGTAGGAGAGCATGAGCATATATCACATTTCATCAGCATATCTACCTGCAGGTGAACAGTGCATGCAGAAGATGATTTTGGAGTGGGGTCATGTAAGTATCATGCTAGCATTGGAGAAACCAAGGCCCAGATTTTATTTAGACCTGGTGGAGCACAGAGGTTGTTTCGAGTGATGAAGGAGTAGTGTTGTTCTGCAAGCCAGGCCAGCCTTCGGGCCTGCTTGTTACTTTCCTATGCAAGTGTGTAAAAAGTACAACTACTGGGATAACACAGAGTTACATCAGTGTAACGTCCCAACAGAATCCTGGAGTACAGAGCAGGAGCAGAGATGGACTGCTCCATGTTGACAGTACTGGACCCAAACATACTGGAGCCTAGGATTCTGAGTGTGCCATTCTCCCAGAGTGACTGTTTCTAGAAGTCCCCGTTCTTACCCCTTGTGACTGTGTGTGTATGTTGGGGGAAGGAATGGATATGCCTGAATTTTGAGCCATATGACATCCCATAGGCTATTCAAAACCCTTTGTCTATTTTTTATATATCTGTAATATTTCAAAATCCAAAAACAGAGAAGAGGAGGATTGGCTCAAAAGATAACTTTTTTTTAAAGAGCCTTCACTACTTTCCTGTACAAAAATGCTGAGACCCTTTGGTAACCACCCATCTTTTAGGGCAAACTCTTAACTTAGCAACTCATTAATAGTAAGAGAGTGTCACTAAATTGAGAGCCAATGTGGTATAGTAGTTTGAGCTTTTATTATGATCTTGGAGACCAGGGTCCTATTACCTGCTCAGCCATGGAAACCCACTCAGTGACTTTGGGCATGTTGCACATTGTCAGCCCCCCAAAATCCCATGAAAGGTTTATCTTAGGGTTGCCATAAGCAGTGGCGGAGCTTGGAGTGTGCGGAGGGGGGCGGGAGGCGGCTACAGTGTGAGGCACATGGCCACTGTGCATGGGGGCATGGCCAGGGTGCATGAGGGTGTGGCTATGGGCCGGGATGCCCCCAAAACATTGCCGACCAGAGCAAACTGGCCCCCCGCCGGCCCCCCATCCCTACACAACTGGCCATAAGCTAGAAATGACTGGAAAGCACACAGTAACAACTAATAAATTATAAACTATATCATTCTATAGCACCATCACTGCATTTTTGATAGTCCTTGTATCCTGAATACATAAGATTCTAGGCTTGTATATTTGTGAGGAGGACAGAGTCCTCTTTGGAGCTTTATTGAATCACTTTAACAATGGGGTTAGCATGACAAGCTTGTAAGTGAAGATAACCCTGAAATTGGACAAGAGAATCAAATAAGTTCCACTCTCTAATTTAATACAGTTATTTCAGAAAACAGGTAGAGAGGTTCAGCTATCATCAGCTGGTTTTAAAATAAAATGAACTAACAAACCATTCATTAACTAAACTTACAAGGAATCCAGGAATTACCCACCAAAGCAGTATTCAGGGGACAGAGACCTCTGGGATTATCTGGCATTATTTTTTGGCCAATTTTGCCTTCTCACTATCTACATGATTTACAGCCAAAGGGGTTTCTTTCAGTTCTGGGCAACTCCCACGGAGGGAAGCTTAGATTGACCAGTCAAAAGCCTCAGATGACTTGGCCCTGTGCACATCAGGTGCCTTCTGTGATGCTGAGTCAGGGGCAAAAAATGGCTATGTCAAGCTAACATTGGCGGCCTGGATTGTTATATGTGTTAGATGAAAACTACTGCTGCTGCATGTCCCCAGACATTAACAAAATTAACAGGGGGAGAGGTCACAGAAATGGCCTTGGGGCTTCATGAGGGGCCCCACAACTGTCAACTCCTCCTGTAGTGGGTTGCAGATAGAATGGGTAAATTATCAGATTACCTGTGGCAAATTCGAGGGACTAACACATTGTTCCTGTTAAAGATTAGGACCACTTTTCAAGTCTAGAGTTAAGACATTTTGATTAGCATCGTCTTTAAAACAACCCAGTCGAGCACTTCTTGTTTGTCATTAGCTCTGATTATTTCAGAAGTAAACTGGACAGACAAAATCACATAAGATTAGTGATTCAACATCAACCCCACCAGTTTTAACTGCCTTGAAATTCTACAAACATTTGCTTGGTTTACACTTTCCGTGACAGAGATGTTTAAACAACATGATGACCATCATCTTGAATACAGCTGGATGATATGAGTGTGCTAACAAATATATCCCAAAGCAGTAGTGACCATAACATAGGACTACCTTCATCTTAGGTTTCAGCTGCCATGTTGTAAGCACTTGTAGTTACTTTCTATGGCATCAGCTATTATGTGACACTTCCCTTATTTGCAGTGGATCATCACAGATTGTATCAGTGTGGAGAAAATCAAACCAGTATTCAAAATGAAAGGTTTTTGCTGGAATGGAGGAAATTGTTCAGTCCACATGAACTGTTGCACATGAGTGGCTTAGCTACCACGTGGAGCAATTTGAGAAGTCTGAACTGTAAGCCATTATGTTTTAATTATTGGCTGCAAGCTCCCTTGAGTACCTCATAGTGGCAAAGTGGAATATAAATAGAGATATAAAATAAGTAATTTTAAACTGTTTTCCATGTGTACATTGTCCCTTATATATAGCTTGATGTGCTTTCTGCAGCTGATGAGTATACTCCTTGCATTCTTGATGGCTGCAACAACAGTATAAGAACATATTTAAGTTTCTATACAAAAACCTCTTTGAAAAACATTTCTAGTCTTAGTGCAACTCTTTTACTTACAGGAGAATTTTGCAGACAATTCTAGGCAATGTGTCCCTATCATGTTGAACCTTTTTCGAGAAACAGTAAAAGCTAGATGAGAGCTGCAATTTCTCTGATGCAACTATGCCCTGTGCCTCTTAAAATATGTTTTTCAGCTCCTGTCCTCCCTTGCCTTATTTGCTTCTGAGACAGGTACCTGTGCAAGGAAAAGTTATGGCTTTGTGGCTGATAGAAAAAGTGGCAAAGATTAATAAACTTCATGGATGGCTTCCTGTATGCCAGAAGCAAAATGTATACAGAACTGTATCTATATATTATAGTTGTTGGAAGGAATCCTTTCCTAAAATGGTTACAAATGATGTACTTTGCAGCGTTACTGCTCAGACTGCAGCTCCAGATATATTCCTGTGCATTAGATTTTGAAAGTGACATATCAGGAGTTTTGTTAGTATTCTTCATCAGTCACATCATGGTAAAGTATTGATGGAACTGGAGCCTGTAAATAGCACATGAAGTTTTACTTTGGTGGCTCTGCTGGTCGATGCAGCATTTCTCCAACAGATTATGTAGTCAGTTTTACTGCTTTACATGATTTAGTCAACTCACAGCCACAGGTTTAATAGCATTCTTGCATGGTGGGCAACAATAATTGATTTTATTGGTTACATGGTAACAAGTATTAAAAGTCCTGGCATCTTTATTTTGAGTGGACTTATTAACAGTGTAATGCTTATTTCATGCAAAGTTAAAAAATGGCAGTGAAATCCTTTTAAATAAGTAATTATATATTCTGATTAGCTGACTTATGTGTGATTATATTGTTTCTGCTTGACTTTAGCTTCCAGAATGAAGTAATGCAGCTCATAGTTACCTAACCCAATCCAAACATGAGTAAATTAAGTAACAATTTTGTTTAAAAAAAGGTATCTGAGCAGCTGTTATGAATGGATGGAATCTGTGGGATCTTTTGCATACCTGTGAAGTGATAAACTTATGCTGTCTATCTCTTTCCTGTGCAGAAGTAAGACAGGTGAGAGCAAGGAATTAGCTGCTGCTACTTTAGAATGTTCATAATTCTAAGAACAGCATAGCAAGCTCAAGCAAGAACAGGCAAGAAGATTCTAGAACAATGGTCTAGGAGTAGGCAGTGCTTTTACCATGAGGGCTGCATCTAGTGTCAGCTGAAGGTGGGCATGAGCCATATATTCACTCACTGGGGTTGAGAATGGCTTTAATATCACATCCTTCCATTGTGGCTGCTTATGTTTGCTGGGGTGGTGAGTTACTAGCTTCAAGGTTGCTGATGGGAAGGAGATGAAAATTTCCCTCAAGGCCTGTGGTGGCATTGCTACTTCCTTGACACTGTGAGCAATACGCAAGTAGTTATTCTGACTGCTTCATGGTTGCTGAGAGAGAAGGAGGCTGAAACCTTCTTCACTTGCCAGTGATTTTCTTTGGGATTGCTTCTTACCTGCCTAATATGGGCATGGAAACAGTTGTCTTGTCCAGCAACCCTAATCAGTAGGGGCAGGAATATCAAGAGGGATTGTAGGGCCAAAACAAAAGGTCTTGGGAAGCTGCATGCAGCCTTCAGGTTGTGTATCCTTGTGATATGCTAAATCTAAGTCCTGCCTCCTTTCCTTGTAGTGTCCAGCTTTTATAATCTATAATATATAATCTCTAATATATTTAATACAATCTATCTATAAACAAAACAAAGCAAAAACTCATATAGGGCTTAGTAATGAAGCTAAAATAGAAAGCAAAGAAAGCAATGTTGATACAAGAAGAATAAAATCAAATCTGTGGTTAAACAATATCTGAATCATGACTAATAAAAATGGCAAAAAATGATGAGCAAACTTGGAATTTTCTGGAAGTTTCTTCATCAGGCTAGATGATAAGTAAAATCCCAGGATTGTTAGAGGGAGCAGAAACTGGTTTGCTGATTAACCTGTGATGTCTGCATCTTATCACAGCCTTTACGGTAGAATATGCAGAGACATAATAGACTTAATTCAGTTGCATTCTACTATCCCTTCTTCAGGTCTTGGGTTGTGCCCAGGATTGTTAAAAGGACTACATCCTGTGGAATTCTGGGTCTGGTAGCCTGATGAGGTAATAGAGCTCTCTTGCTGAAAATTCTAAATGCCCCTTCCTGAACTACAAATCCTAGGATTCCATAGGGTAGGACCATGACCATTAAAGTGGATGGAGTCACAGCTGTATAATAATGTGATGTGAAAGGGCTCTAAGAAATGCTGATTAATCCCTGTTGTAAAGAGAAACATAGCAGATTTTATCCTAGCAAAGCTGAGATTAATTTTAGAAATTATACTAGGTTAAAAAGCGAAGAGAAACCAACTTGGATAGGATGGATGGAATGTAACGCTCAAAGCTAAAGTCTCACCGTCTGTTGATAGAACATCATCTTCTTACAGTTAATACAGTTTTTCTGCCCACAGTGACCTGAGCAAGGTTGCATATTACATTATTAAGACGTTGGCCATTTATTAGGGCCACCATGATTACTATGGTAATAGTTAAATGAGATGTGCATTTGTGATCATTGTAGACTTTATGGGTCTGTTCTATTAACTTATTTAATATGACTCAGTTTTCCTAGTCTAAATAGTTCCGCACAAAATGTATATAATTAGTGCAGTGCCAAAAAAGGAACCTTTTTTAACTGTTCATATTCAGTTTGATAGAAGAGAGTTAAAAAATGCACGAAGTAGGAGAAAATGCAGAGAAATTATGTTTGGTGGGTTTTGGGTTTCTTGTGCTCCTGTTACATATGAGGTTGCCAAGACATTTGTGGGAATGTCCCGTCTTCCCATTAACAGCCATCTTTTCAACCATATCCCCAACTTCTCACACTTCATTTAAAATTTCGTTTGAAATAAAAGAAGCAGTTCCTTTGAAATAGGGAAAGATATTAGGAGATTCCTGCTCTTACATGGCTCTTTTTGGTAAAGAAGCATGAACAGCCAGGGATACTGCAGGGTTGGGGTGAAACATGTAATAGAAAAAAGCATTCACAACATCCTTGACCAACTTGCTGTGGCAAAGTAAGCTAAATAACCCCTGAAATAAAAAAGAAGCCTTTTTGCCCATGCTTCTTTACCAGAAACAGCCATTTTAATTAAAACAGTTCTGCCTAACACATAAGTCAGTGGTTCTCAACCTGTGGGTCCCCAGATGTTCTTGGACTTCAGCTCCCAGAAGCCCCAGCCACTATGGTCAATGCTCAGGGCTTCTGGGAGCTGAAGTCCAAGAACATCTGGGGACCCACAGGTTGAGAACCAGTGACATAAGTAATGCTCACTTGGTTCATACTGACTGCAAAATCATAGCAGATTTGAAGTTATGTAATTCATTAATACACTGAGGCAATGTATACTTTTTCTTAAAGAGCAGCAGCATAAGAATGTAGAAGACTTTATTTCATTAACTGTACTCTGGTATCTGGTATCAATCTCTGTTTCTGAGAGAGGATTTTTAAAAGAAAGAGTTTTTAAACACGGTGTCCTGTGCCTAGAGGAGCCGTGATATGTGACTTGCTTGATGACGCTTTTATGATTTTTTCCAAAATACTCTTTTTCTTGTTATGTATTAAGAAAAGTGGGGATTTAAGTGCTAGAGCATTTGGAATGAAGCAACTTTTTATGGTATAGTACTGCTTCTTGACAGTGAATATGTTAAATATCATGTATACCGTGTTTTTTAGAAGTAACTGCCTTAAACTTAGATTTATACCTTGCAGGGAGATACGACCAAACTTTGCAGAAGAAAATGATAATTTAAATGTGTAATGCCGTAATGGAAATTTACACCAAGAACATAGTTTGGTGCAATTTCAAAGCAGACAAACTGGGAAGGATTTCTGTAGGATACGGACAATTTGATGAAAAGCAATGATATAAAATCAGCCCATTTTGAATGTGTCTTAGTTGGATGCACACTCTGTCTGCTTCACCATCAATGTTCTTAATTTTTTGTCTGGGGGAAAAACACACAAAACTGAGGGTTGTTGTTGTTATTTTGTGGAAGATTGCTTTCAAAGAAAGGAACCTCCCACCTCAATTTCACAAAAATAAAGGGGGGCACATGGAAGGATTGTTTTGTGCAAGAAAATGTGTGGGTTTTGCACAGAAAATACATTTTTATGGGAAAAAAAGAAAAACTCTCAATGTTTCAGGTTAGAACTATGGTGTGTGTATGTAGGACTTCTGTCTGGAAGTTGTGGAGTATTTTGTGTGAAACTTTTTTTTTTACAAAACCATGATGTTTGCATTAAAAAAAAAAGTGTATATCTAAAGTCATTATCAGTTCACACTGCAATACTGTGCCAAATTCCCACTTTAACCTTTTCAACTGGAATCCTGCCAGCTCCAGTGGCAGAGCCCCCCCCCCAAAAAAAGCTTTAGTGTGAAAGATGACAGGCATCTCTCACCAAAATATAATAATTTCCAGATAGTCATATCATGATGCACATAAATACAGCAATCGTGTGCAATGAAACAAGATTTTTTGTGTGAGGAGACAGCAGCCCTCTGAATGGTTCTGCTCCCATCTTCTTAACCACTGGCCATGTTAGCAAGAAGTTCATATCCAAAAGCACCAGGGTGGCCACAGGTATCCCACTTCTATTTTCGAGCCTTGATTGTGGAGGGACCATTGCTTTAAATTACAGGAGAGGGATTTGGTACACTGCTTTTTTTGTACTTCCTCACTTGCTTTACCTATATGCTATTTTCTGTGGAGCCATAGGTGGTAGTGAGGAGAAGCAACAGCAGAAGCAACAGCTACTGTTGATATCAGTGGGCAGAATAAGGCCCAACCAGTTAACCAGAAGTCAGTGGTGACACCAGGTGTGTAACTATAAGGACCCAGAATCACAAAGACCTAGATGTATTATCGTAATGCAGTATGGCAATAGCTCCATTTTGCAAATGATGGCTTAAACAAGGTTGTCATGGGGTTTATGAATATGTCACTTTTCAGTGCTGGAAACCTAAGGAATAGATCCCAAGAGTCGTGTGCACATATCACCATTCTTAATAATTACATAGTAGCCCCTTCTGCTACTATTACTACAGTTATTCTGAGGAGGCAACTTGACCTTGAGCAGCAAAGGAATAGTTTAAGATTCAGAATGTCAAATGTAGTAAATTCCACCCAGGAGTTTTTTGTTCAAAGACTCTAAAGCTCTGATGTGTGTTTTGCTGGTCCCTATAGTAGTTCTCTGTCAGAAATGATCAGATGATTGCAGCTAACCTATCATAAAATATTTCTCAGTGGTTCGTTCTATATAAAATTGTATGTCCAGTTCCTACCTAGTGATATCCAGATACAGAAAATTATAGTCAGCTATGGTTCCTTTACCTCTATATCTGTACGTGAAGTAAAAAACCTTTTATAATAAAGTTGAACTAATTCTGTTAGGCAGTTTTACCATCCTCATATTTGGTACTTCCTACTTATGTGTTATCCTTTATGCTGCCTTGCCAAGGTTACACTTGCATTTCATAAGGAGAAATTCTCATTTTATCACTATTGCTACCTAGGGATACTTGTGGAAGCCAGTCTCTTGAGAATTCCTGTATGAATTGGCTTGATGTGCACCTTGTGGATTAGTGGAAAGTTTGGAACTTGGCTGTCCATTGTGTTTCATACTTCCTCAGTGTTGCAGTGCAGTTCTTGATATTTTAAATGTATCAGGACACATATTTAAGTACATATGTTGAGAGAAAATACACATTTCAATACATATTAAAATATGTGCTTTGAGGTGGTTTGCTTCCAGAATTTTGGAAATGGAAAAGAATTATGGTCAAAGACATGTGAAAGTGACATGTTTGGAAACAGGCTAGAATCTGATAGATCGCACCCATTCCTACAGCTACTGATTCGTTATTTATTTCATGTGCCAGCTTGGTAGCTTGTGCCATGATTAAAAACCTCATACAGTTAAAAAGTTACAATATTAAAAAACAATTAAATGGATTATTATGTTACGTCAATAATCAAAATAATTAGGAAGCTAATGGGGGAGTACAGTCTTCCCCTCAATTAAAATCGCATCTCTGCAGTTATTAAGTTGCCAAAAGTTTGATTGAAAGAAGGGTCTTTGTCTGTTTTCAGAAAGACAATAGAGAGGAGACAACCTAAACTCCCTTTGAAAGAAGTTTGACAACCTGGACGCAACCACTGATAAGCCCTCTTTTTGTATCTCCAGGAGACATGCCTGTGAGAGTGCTAGGACTGAAAGAAAGATTACACTTTAAGATTACCCATTAAGGCCCATACAGGGAAATACAGTCCTTTAGAGGCCGTTAACTCAAGTCATAGGCAGAATCTTCCTATTTCTACCTTTTTTAAATGGTTCTGGAATAAAACTAGGATGAAGTTGATATGGCATTTTAGAGGAATTTGCATAGACAAACACTCCAGCTTGCCTTCTGTGAGCCTATTCCAAGCAGGTGACACAACCTATCTCAAGCAAGTTGTTTGAGCACATCTGAGCACCCCTGCCACCATGTCCTCATAGACCTGTAGAAGATTTTTATGGGTAGATTTTCTTCAAGTACCATGATTCCTTGTGGTTAAAGACAATGGAATGACCTTGACAGATTATCTTCTGTTTAAAAAGAGGCATGAGAGAAACGGTCTTTGGAAGAGACATAAATTGTTGTCCTGACCTGGACATGTGAGGATCTTCACTCTGAATAGCAGGACATGGAAGCAGAGGTACTGGAAGCTGATCCATGACTCTACATTATGACTGGTGGCCCTTTCACACTAAATTATATCTCTGTGACTTCACTTTAACTGCCATGGTTATATCCTGTGGAATCCAGGAGTTGGTGAGGCACTAGAGCTGTTTTGCAGAACTACCCATACCTAAACCTCAGTTCCCAGGATTCCATGGAATATTGCCACGGCAATTAAAGTGGAATCATGGCACTATAAGTGTGTAGCGTGAAAGGGCTCTGGGGATCAAAAGCTGAATAGAGGGGCTTTGAACCACAGACCTCTGAACTGGGACATCCAGTTTATGTATCCTCATATTGCATGCCCCTTGAAGAAGTTACACTATTTACATTAAGGACCACATACATTCACACACGCGTGTGTCTCTGTATGTGTGAGCCTTGAAGAGAATTATTTAAGGGTGGGAAGGAGATGGAGACCTACCTTTTAGGGTCTTCTTTTCCTTAAGGAAATGGCAGAACCCTGGCCCCGAAGATTCTGAAGAAAAGGCTTGTCTGGTCTTGGAAGGATGAAGAGCAGTGGCGACAGTCAACATCTAGACTTTGTACGAGTTCTCCATGGTTCTGGCTTGTGCCCTCTTCCTTATACAGATTAGGCCAGGACTGTTGCATAAGCTAGGTTCATCCCCCTAGGGGACCAAGTAGAGAACTGATTCCCTTCAAATGTTCCTTTAAACACTGATCGCTATCCATCCCAAGGGTAGGGCAGTATTCATCTGATCCACTGTGGACTTCGAGTAGAGCAGTCTTCTGATCTACCATTCTTTGCAGTTTGAGCCCCCTCCCACGTGAAATATTTGTCATACCCCAGTTTGACTCACATTTTGAAGCCTGAAAATGGTTACAAATACTTTAATTTGGGTGGCATAGTGCAAGGACTGCATGCAGAAGCATGTGTAGTGTCTTCTTGCCATTAGGGAAAAGAGCCTGGTGCAGAGAGAACAGATGCATTTCAGAGTCTCCCTTTCAAAACTTTCCCAAACAGACACCATCTGTTCCATGCTAGATGCATACTGGTTTGATCAAATCAAATGATTTACTGAAAAGGAAAATAAACCTTAGCTTCTAGAGCTTTCTTAAAGCTACAGCATTGTTTTATTTAAACTTGGATTATTTCTGCCAGTGAAGCACTATGAGAAGGGAAAAGGGGAATTTGCTGCATAAAATACCATGGGGTGAGAATAGGCAGCAGGGTCCAGGCAGCCACAGCCTATTTCAAACAGCTCCCTCAGTTCAGTTCTGTTTGTATCCCATTTTTTCTTTGCTGCATCCTACACATCTCCCCTCTTCCAAGATTTAGTCTGAGACAGAGCAATATGGCAGTGGGTGGTGGAAAGCGCTAACCAAGATGGGCCTTGTGAATCTTTCCTTTATCAGGAAATTGTGCTTCACTGGGAATAATAGGGCTTGTAGTTTAACCCCATGATTCTTTGTCCACTGGGCCTTCCCTGTGTTCCCAAAAAGTCTTCTGCTGCCTGCTGTTCCGCTTACTTTCTGTGAGGGGACGGTTTTATTCCTAGGCTCAGACAACCATATATAGCTGGTCTCAGCTGGACCTTTAGAGCATTCCCATTTGGTTCGAAAGCAATTATTAGCATGAGGTCAATTATTAGAGAGAGTGATGGGTCTTCTACAATTTTGTGACATGATTGGGTACATTGGTTTATGTCTGTGAATAGATTGCTTGGTTTGCTCTGTAACATAGTATTTAGGTTCTGTAGCACAAACTGGACAGCTGAACTTAAAGGTATTTTCTATGTGGGTAAGTTGTCTTCCTCTTCTGTGGTAACCTGTTATTTTCATGGATTTAATTGCTTTGTTATTCGATTTATTGCTGAAGAAGATTTGATTGTTCAAAACATGTTTGCAATATTTGCCCTTGTCTATATTTTGATTTTTGTTTGTATGTAGGGGAGGATGTATGTGTCTTTTAAGCTAAATATATACAGTCAGCCTTACACATTTGCTAGGGTTAGGGATGCAACACCCTCAAAGTGGAAAAACCATAAATATTGAAATGTGTGTATATGCCTGTGGGAAGGGGGCCAAGCCTTGGTAGGGAGAGTGGGCAACCGGGGTCCAAACCAGGCAGAGAAAGGAGAGAGAAAGGGGGTGGGTTGGCATAGTGGCCCATATACTTCTTCTCTTGCCTACTTTCTTTCTTGGATGTGTGTGGGGCATTGGGAGAAGGTTTGTGGTCCTGAGAAACTGGACTATGGTCTGTCCTTAGTTGGGTAGACAGTGGCTGGTGGAGGAGGAAGAGGACCAGAAGCAGATTTTTAAAGGTCTTTGTGGCCTGATCAGGGCGTTCAAATGGGAAGATTCCACTGGAAAAGAAGCACTTGAGGTGGAGGGGAGTACAGGAGTTGGAGAAGCTTAGTAATCCAGCGTGTCCATTTATGCAAAGGTTCAGCTCCAGGAACCTCTATGTAAAGCAAAAAACGCAAAGTGTTGCATTCCATTATAGTAATGGACGTGAAGTGCAAATGCCTACACCAGTGCAGGTGCATGCCGACTGCATCCATTGATTATAATGAGATGTGATGCTTCATGCAATCTTGCACTTTTGTGTGTGTGGAGGTTACAGTAAGGGAGGGGCCACTGTGATCAGATCTGTGGAGGGTCAATTATATTTATATTTTAATTACTCTATTTTAACAATCCCCTCTTTCTCACAGGCTGTAATTACACATATAACATTGAGTAAATTTTTATTTATGCATAGAAAAATAAGCACATTTCAAATCTTTGCTTAATGGTGCTTAAATATGATCTAATCAGGTGGGGAGGGGATACTTTAAAGCGGTGCACATAAGCAGATGTTCATGTGGGGGAGCCAAGAAAAGAAAATATGTTTTGCAAGCAACAATAGCTCAGGTAGAATTGGACATGGAATGAACATGGGGACAGAGACAGGATGACATTCACAGATGCGCACCTTATAGGTATTAACATCCCTACCAAAAACGTATACAAAGTAACTGTGTTACATAGAGATGGAAACAGAACTTCTACAAATTCCACGTAAATTATTAAAGAAAAGGAAAAGCAATCTATACCCACAGGGGGCAAGGAGAACCCTCTGGATATGAACATCTGGATATAAGTTTGGACTGTGAATTTTGTTCACAAGCAATTCTATTAGCTGCTGTCTCCCTGAATTTCAAGGAAATAAAAAATTGAAAACATAATGTGAAACAAAAGTCTTCACCTTTCATTGTTAGGTTAAGATTTATTTCATTTTATATCTTAGGCATACTGCTTAACACATGCTGCAAATTATCTTGTTTTGAACTTCAGTTATTGAAATGAGATCTCTTGATTTATGAAATATTGTTAAAATATTTAAAGAGGCTGTGAACATCTTTATCAACCTACTTTAAAAAAAGGATATTTATACAGCAAAAACTAGAGGCTTTTTGGCATGGGTTTTTTCTATAATTAGTTTGCATGTAAGATCTGATGTTGCTTACTTCCATATTTATTTTTTCACTGTGGGTTTTCCCACATATTTCATATTTCCCTTTGATAGATATTCTTGGGTGATTAACTGATCAACATTTCACGTCTTCTCCTCTTCTACATGATCATATTTCTAATGGCAACTTCTCCTTTCAGTCTGCAATATCTAAATCCAAGAGATTGGGTTGGCAAAAAAGCTGCAACATCTGTCAAATTTTTATCTTTCCCTGGAATTATTATTGTGTTAATCGTTCTTTTAATCTTCAGACAGCTTGCTTGAGGCTACAGTTTTTACCTTAAAAAAGAAGCCCATCTGCTTGACTTTAAGACTTTTTTTTTTTTTATCAATTGATATTCCAAGAGAAAGCTACAGTGGAGTTTGAAGAAATTTTATCAAGAGTCTTAACAATGTGGAGATAAGTTACACAGCTAGAAAGGACATGCCATGAAGTTCTCAGTGATGTTTAGAGTGATTCTAAGCATATGTACTCAGAATCAAGTCTCATTATATTCAAAGGGATCAACCTCCAGTAAATTTTTGGTTCTGTTCTTAATCACTATGCTTTCAAAATCAGGAAACAGATAAATATGAAAGTGGTGGCTGCTTCAATTGATAGTCTTCATCCAATTAATATCACATGGGAGAAGAGAATAATTGAGCAAGTGTGTAAGGCATTTTATTTTGCCCCACATATCTGAACAAGTCCCTTCTGTCTTTGTTATACACTGTCATGTTTTAGGGATATATGTGCAGATGGCCAGTCTGGCAACTGTGTAGACTTGCCCTTATGACTGAGATAATTCCAGCTCATAGAGACAGCCCAATATATCAGCCAAGGCCAGTAGAAGCACTAGATAGATCTACAGTGTAAATTGTTTTGTTATTAAAATTCTCTATCCAGTATTCATTTCTTTCCTTCTGAGACTCAGTGGAAGACAAAACATGTTTGCCTTGGACATTAGCACATTTTGAAAGCTTGTGATGCATTCTGATGAAACAAAATGCACACACAATCATGCACATGTTTTAAGAACATGAATGATTAAACATGTGTACAGTTGAAAAAAATCTACACAGATGTCCTCTAGTCATAGGGAAAAATATGTACAAAATATGTGCATTGGTGATAATGCATATGGATTTCCATGTAGGAAGAGAAACATTGTGTCCCAGGCTGTTGAAACAAAGAAGATATATTCAACAAAATCGAGATCAAGATCTTTTCACATTCTCACATGGATCTTCTGTAGTCTGACTTCAGACTCGGTTATGAGACAGATGCATCTTTGCTTGCCTTAGTACATGATTGGGAACTGGTGAGGGGAGGATTATGTCCCCTTTAATCTGCTGGACCTTTCAGTAGGTTTCAGAATCATCAACCATGGTATCCTTCTGATCCAACTCACAAGAATGGGTCTTGGGGACATTCTTACAGTGGCTCTGTTCTGTGCTTGAGGAATAAGAATCAATATAAACATTTTTCTTTATTATTTTTATAGAAACAATCTCTGTGGAATAAAATAATGATTAGATTAATTCAGTGTCTCTCAAGAATATGTAGAACATAACACAGAATAGCTAGCAACTGTTTAGAAGTATATACTTGTTGAATCAACAGAGGCACTGGTTAAAATAGTCCAGTGTCATGTGGAGTGCCATAATTTTATTGTACATGCTGTTGTTTAGCTTTGTGGAAAGAACTTTGTCTCCACAATACTCTGCCATAATTGGTAGAAGAGTGAAATGCAATGTTAGTGGCCTTGTTCCTCTTAAATCATGGTAAGCATAAAGGAATAGTAGAATTATTACAGCATTATGGTTGTGTTACAGCAGTAGCTCTTAAGCATTCTGATAGATCTCAGATTTTTTCAGAGGGCTGTTTACAGGATTGTTTTTCTGTGCTCTAAATGCACATTGAAATATGTGTATTTGTTTTTGTAACCTGTTCCACTCTGAAGGATAACAGCTTGTGACCAAAGCAAGCAGCCAGATGCTGCACAATAAAGCCTAGTAAAACAGGGTAACATTTTATCAAATGAATTGGAATTTTCCTATACTGTTCAGCTTATTAGTGAGTTGTATAGGTGAGGCCAAACAGCTACATCTTACTATCCTTCTTAAAAGTATGCAGTCTTTTGTTGGTCTGCAGTGGGAAGATATTTGAGGACAGCAACTGAGAACACTTCTTATCTTGCCCTTATTGTCATCTGACCCTTTATAAAAAAGAATCATCATCCATCTGGGTTATTTGATAGACTTTTAAAGTACTCCACCCCTTGGCATATTTTGTTATACCTTCCCATCCAGAGCTCTGTTTGAAGAGATTACTGCTTTGTTGCAGAACAGTGCTATGCAGAAGCTTCTAGCTCAGTGCAGATGAAAAGGATACTTCTCCCACTATTTTACAGTCTCAAAGAGAGACAACAGTCTCTGACTGATACTGGACCTTTATGGAGACAGCAAGTACATCAAGCCAAAGAAATTCAGGATGGTAACATTGATAGACTTTGGTGATGCATACTTCTACATCAGGATAAGACCTCAACATTGTAAATTTATCAGGTTCACCACAGTCAAATATCTGTACCAAGAGAAGTTCTTGCCCTTTGGACTCTCAACAGTACCCACAGTCTTCACAAAGTGGCTGGCAGTGGTAATCTCATTCCTCAGAAATTGAGATGTCCAAATTTTCTCATATTTGAATGATTGGCTGCTGGTGTTGTTCTCATGGACCATATTCATCCAGGACATTTATTAGACTTGGTCTTTACTCCAAAATCTGGGGATCAATTTCAATCCCAATAACTCAGCCCTAGAGCTGATGAGGGGCGTCAATTTCATTGGGTGACATAGGACTCCATGATGGGGTATGCTAGGAGACGCTCAGAGACAAAGTCTGAGTGATGCTCTCTCATTCTGGCTGCATTGCACATACTGTACAGAGCCTATTTGGACCTTGAGGCCACCACAACGGTGGTTACTTAACAGGCATGACTGCAGTTTAAGCTGTTTTAACACTGATTCATCTGATGCCTTGATCCCCTTCAGGATACTCAGGGTTTGAAATTGACCATTCCTATTGATGTCCTGTTATCTCTAATGTGGTGGATCAATCCCTCCAACCTATTCTCAGACATGCCATTTTGGTTCCCAGATCAGTCATGCATGGTGACTCCATGATTAGCTGGGGAGCTCACTGTAATGGTGTCACAGTACAAGGTCACCTCAGGAACTAAACTGCACATCAATGCCTTAGAATTTCTGACAGTAATAAAAGCCTTTTAAGCTCTCAAATACAAGTGGAGGAGCAGGGTTGTTCAGGTCACATTGGACAATACCATTGCTGTTTGCTACATAAACAAACAGGGAGGTACCCACTCTGCTTTACTGCTCAATCTTGCCATGACTCTATGGAACTGGTGCATTTGGAAGTGCATGCATCCTTGTAGCAGTGCACCTAGCAGAGGCAGAGAACATATTTGTAGACTCACTCACCCTGGCCTGTGTTCTCCAGTATGAATGGACCCTGTCTGACAAGGCTTTTCATCTCGTGACATTCAAGTGGGGGACTCTATTCCAGACTTCTTTGCTTCTCCAATCAATACCAAATCTTGCTGATTTTTTTCTAGGGCAAGGAGATGATGCAGATATCTCAGTATGGGCTTTCTTTGAAGGTGGTCTGGACTTATGTATCTGTTTCGTCCCTTTCCTTTGCTTGCAAAGGTGGTGGTAAAACTAGCCAGAGACAGCTCCAGCTCCAGCTCCATTCTGATCATACTGTACTGGCCCAGGCAGCAGTATTTTGCCCCTTTACTCCATATCTCCAAGGACAGGTACATATCCACCTATCCAAGGGCAGGCACATATGTGGTAGACCTGCTTGCACACTCCTAGGGCCAAGTTCTCCACCCCCAACTCAAAATGCTGTGGCTCACAGCATGGGGGATAACTGACTGACTGACTGACTGACTGACTGATTTATTTATATCCCGCCTCTCCCAATGGATTGAGGCGGCACCATAACAACACATCAAATACATCAAAGCAATTAAACAATACATCAAATATATTAAAAACAATTAAAACATAACATAACATAACCCATTCTCCCCACCCAGCAACCCATCTGCTGGCTAGCAGCAGGAGCCTCTCTGGTGTTCTTACTGTCTGTCCCTTTTCAAGGCCAGGCAGGAGGGCATGGCTAGCAGCAGGAGCCTCTCTGGTGTTCTTACTGTCTGTCCCTTTTCAAGGCCAGGCAGGAGGGCATGGCTAGCAGCAGGAGCCTCTCATGACTTCCAGCGAAGACACTATAAAAGATCCTATGATTATAAATGGAAGAAGTTCTGTTCCTTTGCAACATCCAGGGCAGAGCCTACGTCTCCTGCAGCAGTATCTTCATTTCCTGTTGCATCTGTCTGAACAAGGATGGGCCTTTCTTCTTTAAAAATTTACCTTGCTGTTATTCAACCATTCTTTTCTTGGATCCTATGGTTAAGAGGTTCCTCAAGTGTTTGGCACATCTTCACCCATCAGTGGTTCCTCCTAATCCACCATAGTCACTGTCTCTGTTCTTTACAACTACACACAAGCCTTTTGAACCACTCTTTTCTGTTGATGAGATTTATTGTCTTCTCCAACAACACTATCACAGTATTTTATCTAAACAAGAAAGGTGACATTCACTCTGCACCTCTTCTAGATTCCATAATTCATCCCTGGAATTGGAGTGCTGCCAGGAATATCCATTCCATCACAATTCAGCTCACTGGAACAGACAATACAGTTGCCAATGTTTTCAATCACTCTATCCGTCTCCGTCACAAATGGGCACTCTCCAGTTGAGCTTCCAGCCTTATCATGGTCAGTTTGAGGGATTCCAACCACAGGTCTTTTTGCTACCAGGGCAAACAAATATTCCCCTTGATATTGTTTGAAGGCAGGGCAAATACTCACTTTCTTGGAGATGCTTTCCAAGGAAGTGGATGAATAAATATAACTACTTGTTGCTTCCATTCTCACTACTTCAAAAGGTGGTACTGAAGCTGAAAAGGGACAGATCATCAACAATCCTAGTGGCTCCATTCTGGCCCTGCCAAGATGCTTCACCGCTCTACTTCAGCTATTGAGGGACTGATACTTATGCCTACTATCCCACCCAGAATTTCTGCCACAGTCAAGGAATAGGATACTCCATCCAGACACTAACACTACATTTGACAGCCTGTAGAACTGGATCTTCCATTTCTTTCAACTAGCACCAGATCTGAAACCTTCCATCACATGCTCCTATCAATACAAGTAGTATTGTTTCTGTACCTTTGCGGAACAGAGATCTGCCTTTGTGACTCCTGTAGATATATCTACAGCCCTTCATTTTCTACTTCCTTTTCTTCTCTGAATGTTTATTTCCTGGACATAATATCCTGCCAGCAACCAAGTACTAAATTTGTGAAATTATCCACCAAACCTATGGTGAAGACATTTTTGAAGAATCTCTCATTTCCGTATCCACCTCTCACACCACCAATGACCCCATGGTCATTGTCTTTAGTTCTCTTTCTACTAATGAACACTCCCTTTGAGCCTCTTGCTTCTGTATATGAACATGTTCTTACTACAAAGGTGGTCTTCCTTGTCACGATCACTTCAGCTGAGAGAGCTTCTGAGTTTCCTCTCTCTGGCTTGATGTGCTGTTCTTGTGCTTCCATAGACAGAAAGTAATTCTCTGCTGAGATATCACCATCCTCCCAAAAGAGCTCTCCAACTTCCATATAAATCAGAATATAGTCTTACTGGTATTTTTTCCTGAACTTTCAATGAATCTAAAAAAGTCTTTGCGTATACTGGATGTTCATCAAATGCTCACCTTTTATGTCAACAGGACTACTACTTTCTGCCAGTCCACTCAATTGTTCCTCTGTTATGGTGGTTCCAAGAAGGATTCATCAGGCTTCTTCCCGAGGATCTCAGTGGATGGTGCAGAGTATTCACCAAACCTATGAACTTGCTAAGAAGCGCCTTCCAACCTCAATGAAAATTCACTCCACCAGATCAGTTGAAACATCTGTGGCCTTCTTCAGTGCTCCTTCTTTGCCTGAACTTTATAAAAATGCCATATGGCTTCAGCCCTTGACTTTCTAGGGCTTGGGATAGTGTAGGGTTTGTTAGGAGGATATTGCAATCTTTGTTTCTGTGACCCATCTCACCTCTGGTGGTTGTCATGAGCCAGGCTGAGCATGCTGCCGATTCAGACTTGGACTCCGATTCAGACTTGGACTCCCAGCCGGGGGAAGATTCCTTGGAGGGGCCTTTGGGAGAGGGGGCTCCTTCAGAGTCTAGGGAGGAGTCTGCCAGCGACCCCCGAGCCAGTACCTGCAGCAGATGTTTGTGCTCCAGAGGTAAAGGCTAGTGCCTCTGACTCGACAGAGGCTGGTGTTTCGGACTTCAGTCCGGAGTTTTCAGCAGAACCTCCCCCCCCGTTTCTCCAGAGGTGACTGCGGGAAAAGCACCTGATGAACTGGCCCTGAAGTCTTGAGAGGCTCCAGCTGTGAGCTGGGCCAACGGACAGTTGACCAGCTTCGTCTGGGCTCAGCTCCTGCCTCTGTGTCTGCTTAAGCCGCCGTCTTGACATTGACGGTGGTAAGCTTTTAGAAAGTCACCCATTGTTTGAGGCACAGAGCCCACAACAAAGAAGAACACGTCACACACTTGTAACTGTGGTTCTTTGAATGGTCATATGTGTATTCGCACAACCCATCCACCTCCCCTCTTTCTTTGGTCCCTGTATTCTATCTCCAGCAGATTGGAAACTGAGAGGAAGGTAACTTAGCAGGCTGGAATATATATAGTGTGGGGAGGGAAATGAGGTTTCCTCCTAAAGCTACTCTGCTTGGATACAGGCCTTATCACCTGATTTATAGTTTGATTTTTAAATACTACTTTCTACTTAGAAATTGCACGTCAGGCAGTGCAGTGATAACAAGTGTCATTAAAAACAAAATAAGTAATAAAACCATTAAATCACCACAATAAAAACATTAAAACTATCACAATGGCTGGTAGATATCAAAACAGTTAAAGAGGCCACTTTTGTCATGCCCTGCCTTGGAGACCCTGGCTGTGAGGAGGAGGATGGTTCTGAATCCAAGGCAGAAGTTTCTCCAAAGGCAGGAGTTTTCCCAGAAGCTTGCTCGGAAGAAGATAACAAACAACAGCAGGGGCCTGAGCAAGGGGAGCAAATATCAAAGGATGAGACAACACAGACACTTACTGTGCAAGAGAGACAATGTCAGAAAGAGGGGCCGCGCCGCTCAACAAGTTTGAGTAACAAACAAGCCCTAATGAAGGAACACCTGTGGCAACACCACCAGTAAGATGAAAGGCTTTCAACTGGCCCTTTCCTTTCAGGGTTAGCAACTGATCTTTCCGGTCGTGAAGCCCCGTGCTGTGGTTTCTTGTGTCTGAATCACCTTGAACCTCTGCCTGTTTGACTATGCCTTGGATTTGCCCGCTCCGGAACCTGAATTCTGTTTGGACATTTCCTTGCTCTTGCCTTGTGAGTAAGCCCTGCTCTGCTGTTTGTTGATTAATTGTCTGCTCTGCCCTGGACATGACAACTTTGAAAAAAAATATTTGCACCCTTCCCAAAAATAGCGAGGAAAGCAATTAATCACAACTCTGAGAGGAGTACATTCCACAGTTGGAGAGCAGCCAAGAGTGCCTTTCAAGTGGGTCTGTACTGGTAATGAAGCTTCAAGAGGGCCTCTCCTGAATATCTGCACAGGTAGGTAACAAGACAGGAATCCTCTTAAATGGAAATCTAGGAATCCCTCAGATTGGACTTTGCTTCACCTCAACTCTGGGAAGTTTCTTTTCAGCCAGTAGCTCTCTTCCATCACCGTTTCTAATTATTTTGCTATTTTAAATCTCTAGGCCAACCTCTCTGGTACAGCTATTTTCTTTATGGAACTTCAAACCCCCATCACATTTGTTAACCCCTTTGACTAGTCAAGGTAACTTTTCGTCATAGTAATTTCAAACTGCCAGCTTGAACCTATACTCCTTCTATAACAGCCATGAACAAGGATCAAGGAAGACATGGTTGTTTTAGACCCAATACAGAATAGCAAGGTAAGCTGTTAGTCTGTTTAATTACAACATAACTTCATTCAGAAGCCATTCAGAAGCCAGTCTATAAATATAACAAAAGATAATCAAATATTAAAATACAGCACTTCCTCACAACTCTAAAATATTCATGGTTTCATTAAAAAGTTACCAGTATCAGAGATCCTGATAAGATTCATTGGAGATAGGAACATCCCAAACTTTTTACATAGTCTCTTGACTTTACTTCTGTTTTCTGCTTTAAGAGAGTAGTAAGTGAAAGTGCTTATCTCTGTGCTCTAAATAGTTTTGCACATTTATTGCTGCAGACCAAGCTGACATTAAAGATATAAGTGCAGCAGGCCTACTTTTCAGGCAAGCTGATAGCCTTAGGAGGAAGGTTGCTACATTGTATCAGCTGAAACTTTCAAACAAAAGACTGTGTCCAGGTAGAGTAATTCAGTCTTGAAGTGACCAGGGCAGAAATGTTAGTGTCTATGTCATCAGAAAGAGTTACTTCCTTGATTAGTGGAATTGGTGTCAGCTTCCCCAGCTCTGTCACTATAGTTAGATTTCCAGATGGAACTATAGATCTAAAGTGCCCCAATTAGATATCGAGGGGAAGTTGGAGGATCCCACTCTATAATGGAACTTTCAAGCTCTCCCAGGTCACTTGGCCAATTGTTACCACTTCTTGTAATAATTCAGTTTCAATTAGCCCACCTTCACCTCTCAATCCTGTGGGTAAAGGACTAAGTTTAGAGAGCCAGGATCAGATTAAAGAACATGCTCTCTCAAAATAGTCAACATACTGCTGACACTTAACTTCTTACCTTCTAAGCAGTCTTACAGGTGGTATTGTACAGGGGAAGGCACAGAGAAAGTCCTTGTAGAACTATCAGGGAAAATCACATGGAGATGAGCTTATCACCATCATTTGAAACCTCCCAGTTAGAATCAAGTAGAATCAAGAGCAGTTCAAAAGCCACAAGTTGTGACCATGGTTTTACCCAGACATCAAGATGCAATAACCTTAGGGATTTCAAAAAAAAGTATAGCAAGATTGATGTAGGTAATCACAGTGTATTGTATGTCCATACAGTGATAATTGACCAGAGCCACAAGTGAAGTCTTCATGTCATTCCTAGGGAATTGATTCAGAAATTCAATTTTTGTCATTTCTGATATGAACTGATCCTATCAGCATTTTCAGTTTAAATTTGTGGATTAAAAATCCATGGCTTTAATTTTCCTCAGATGTTCTTACACACTTCTTAGCTGACATGTATTATTAAAGAAATGTTTATGAAATATACTAAAGACATATGGATTATTTTTATGTAGATATTAAAAACATATTTAAACAGGCCTTTAATCCTACAACCTTATATGTATCCTTTTTTTAAAAAAAATTGCTGATTAATGAGAAGGGAATAGGCTGAATTCATAGGTGAACTCATGTGAGAGCGATGCATGGGAAGATTTGGTTGTTCTTAAATATGCCCAGGGAGGAAACATGATTGGTCAAGTTCTGGAAAGCCTGAGATATCTTGAGTATATCTACAACTGCTGGTCAGCTACCTGCTCAAAACCATTCTTCCAAATAAGTGAACTGGATTTTGGCAGTAGTTGGCTGAATACTGAGATTCCACATCAAAGTAAAAACAGCTTTAAACAAGAACCAGACTAATCATTCTGAGTGTTTTCATATCAAAACATGCATGGATCTGTTGATGAGTATTCATCTTGTATTCAAAGGGAAGACACACCATGAGTCACACACTATTCCTGTATTTAGAAGACTACAGGAAGCTAAGCCCTAATTTTCTTCTTTTCCTCTTTGAAAAGTGCCTCATATATAATGCTATAGTTCAGAATATAAATTAAAATCAATCTTTTTTTTCTTTTTGGTAGACCATAAAATATGTTGCATGTTAATCAGTTTACTGAGTTGCAAATCATGCTGTATTTTGAAGAAATTACTATCAATTGAATTGTCACATGAAGTGATGTTCATGCATGACGTTCGTACATGTTCTGTTAAGATCCTTGTTAAAATATTAGATTTCAGTTGTGTTGTACATTCATGTGACTTTCACATCAGCAGAGAACATAGTGACACATGCCAGCTGCATCTGACTAGAGATTTTAAAAGCAGGCCATTCTTCTTGTCCCTTTTGTAATGGTCACTGCTGAGCATATGTAGTAAATGTCTCTAAATGTCTATATTAGTTAATCTTACTGTTGTGCCTACAATATATTTTCTCTTTTTACTGTTTGACAGGTAAAATTCCAATAAATTATATTTGAACAGGGAATTGCTAACTTTTAAGGTTGTGTATTTTATACTAGGTTTTACATCCATACCCTCATTCTCAGTAGTGGTGTATGAAGCAAGAACCAAACTACCTCCTTTATGTTGCTTTCCCAAGAAAAATATACTTGAGTGTTTAAAAAAGTATATTACAAAAAATCATAATATATAATAATTGATGAAATCCTGTGACAGTAAATAAGAACTGAGTAGGGGCATTTCTTAACCCAGAGTATTTCATTTCTGTATGGGCTAGGATGGTGCTTAATCCTCAAGAGCCAAGATTTTTTTCCCCTTAAATACAGTAAGTGAAATGTGGGAAATTTTCTAACCCCATTAGAATTCCAATCTGTTGAGATGATCATTTTGGTTAAGAGCAATGAACACTTATATTTCCCAAATCCACTGAGAATTTTAACATTCCTCTCAACAAGGCCAGTGCAGTGGCAACCAGAATGTGCTACTATTGCTTCTTGGCATTATGGTTCACCAAAAATGGCATAAAGCATTGTTAAGTCTAGTATATTGGCTAGGAAAAAGGAAAATACTTCAATTGCAAAAAAGCATGAGATTTTAGGCAGTTTTTGAGATAGTTTTGTTTGTTTGTTTATTCTTGCACCTGTCAAGTGGTTGGAATTTGAAAGCATTATTTATAACTGTCAAGATAAAAGAATCCCTATCCAGGGAACCCTAGCCATTTCTACAGCTGTTAAATGGAGCCAGGGATGTACAGTACAACTCTTTAGCCTCTGCTCCCAACCCCTTTATGTCCACAGGGAAGAACTGAAAAGTTCCTGTAACCACATTCAGCTCAATATTACTACAAAGTTTCACAGGCAAGGTTCCCATCTGAATGCAACCATAGTTCCTTTGTTTTTTGTCAAAAGGGGGGGGAAGCAGGAATGGAGGAGGAGTGGAGCTTGAGCTTTTTCCTACTAATCTCTGCACTCTGCACTTGGTTATAGAAATGAATACCTTAATAGGACCAATGTCAGAAAATGCTTACATTGTAAGTCTAGTTCTGAGTATGTTTTGGAACAAAGAAAGTATGAGTTATTGTGATCCTGTCACAGTATTTTCTTTGCAAGATTTATTCAGAGGCCATTTACTATTACCTTCCTCTTAGGCTGAAATACTATGAGTTGCCCAGGGTCAACCAGGTTGTTTCCATGACTGAGTGGAGATTTGAAGTGGAGATTTGACTAGGATTATGGTCTCCTAGAATCCTAGTCCAATTTTCAAAGCACTATACTACACTGATCTTCAAGGAGTATCTAATGTGACTCTGGTGGGACTAAAATGTCCCATCCTCATGCATGTGAATAAAATGATCCTATCCCATCTTGCCATTCTATTCGAGTGTGGTGAAACAAGAAGTGTGTATGCATAGTATTAGGAAGTATGCTACTTACTTTTTCACCTAAAAATTTAATAAATAAGCGAGAAGTATAAATTTAAAAAATGGGCAGTAAATAACAAAGTAGAATAAATAGTTCTGTGTAGACCATTTTGTAGTACTTATATATAAAAAATGGAATATTATCCAAAATTATTAATCCAAATGCACTATTTCAAATATTTCCATGGGTTATGGGAGATTGCTTCCACATTCCCCACAATGATTAACATAGCTAATAAAAGGAAACCATTTACTCTGATGCCATCATTGTTGTTGTCATCCTCCTCCTCCTCCTTAGTTATAGTATTTATTTTTATTTATTATTGTTATTTATTTATGTTTATATAGTACGTTGTCCCCAGGACTCAAGAAGGCTTTCAAAAGTTGAAATAGATGGAGCCGAAATTCATATATTACAGAAGCTGAAAATATATGACTAAACTATCAACAAAATTAGAAAGAGTTGAAGCATGACCATTAAAAGACACCAATAAATACAGACGATACAGGTCATTTCCCCTGATCAAAGTCCTTCCCCTCTGATCAACCAGTCTTAAATGCCTGTTGAAACAAACGTAAAATCTACACCTGCCTACAGAAGGACAGTAAAGAATGCACCAGTCTGCCTCTCTAGCTAGGAAGATGCAGATCCTAGATGCAGCCATCAACATTTTCTCCTGCATTTGCACCAAATGCACCTGAATCATCATTATCTGCTTTCTCCTCTTGCTCATTTATTAAATTTATTTGACTTATTTTCTTCCTTGCTTCATGGTAGTTCATGTCTGTGTCCAGTACTGTTATTTGCATCCATACTTTTACGTGTTCTTTCTTCCCTCGCCCCGTCACAGACAGAGTAAGAAAGAGCATATTACAAGCTGCTGTTCTCACCTTCTAAGGACAAAATTGCAAATGTCAGCCAGCACAAATTTCTCTCTTTCTGAAAGAAGGAAGAACAGTTTTGTGTGCTGGAACTTTAAAAAGATGTATTTTGTCATTTTAGAGGTTATTATTCATATCTCTCAGAGGCTAGCAAGTTTAATTCGAAGTGTGTCACCAGCCGTCTGATGTTAAGTGTCTTTGTTTTAGTGGGCATTCCAGTTCACCCAGCTTTCTTCAATGTTTGAGAAGAATTTGGCTTAGAAGCATATTCAGCAGCAGCAACAACTTCTTCCCAAAGTTAATCAGTTTTAGTTCTACAATGAAATGCTTGTAACGTAGCTGTAATATATCAATAGAATATGTGATGATTTCTATACCTTCTTAACGTGGGCAAAAAGATCATTTGTGTATTTCAAATTAATTACATTTATTTGTTTGTTTGTTTGTTTGTTTAAAATATGTTTAGAGCTTCATTTTTAGTGAAAGACAAAACAATCCAAAATGGGACCAGGGTAGGAGTGGACTGCTGTTGCATACTAAGCCCCATGGGTTTGTGCTGAGCAGGTGAAAGAATGTGTGCAAGTGTTGTTTTTGTTTGTTTTGTTCTGTTATGTAATCTCCATATGGATATTGTTGAAAGAATGAAGGATCAGACTCCTTGCAATGTCTGTGGGATTTTGGATCCCACTGTATCCTAAACCACTAGTCTTGACCCAACCTATCCCAAAGCATCTTGTTTCAGTGCTTTGTGCATCCTACTTCAGGTTTCCACCTGGACCAAGCAAGGACCTCTGCTGCACTAGAGCCCTACCAGTAATGAAGTCTCTCTTGCCACAGGTGGATGCTGGTTACCTACCCCTTCCACAGCTGTCAAAAATGCACAGAGGTATGGGGTTAGGATTGTAGTTTAAGCCTATGCCAGTATCAGAAGTAACAGTAAGGCTAAGTTTTGTTGGGGCACATGGGAGAAAATGCAGATGAATAGCTTTAAAAGGACCATGAAATGAGGTTAAAGAACTAAATTGTTGCTGGAAAAGTAGGCATATAAATTTTAGGATGGACTGAAGTATCAGTTTCTGGGGACAGGATAGGTAGAAGGGTAGAATAGGTTGGTATTATAGCTTTGACTAAAACATTGCTATGACAAATTAGGGGCTTGATTGTGCTAGATATAACTGTATTCATTTGTTTAATTAAACAATGTAGGCTTCTCCTTGTGTGGGTCATTTTTAAAAATGTTAAAAAATAAAATTAAACACATAATTAAGCTGACAGCAGATAAAGACCCTTGTTCAATCAGCTGAAGGCAGTTAATTTATAAGGAGCTCAGTCCCTGAAGGCTGTGTAGTTTATTAAAGTTACTGAGGCAAAGATGTGATAAAATATTTTATGTAGTTCTTTAAAGGCTAAATTGCTCTGACACTTTTCAAGTCCACAAGATGCAGACAATTAGGGTGTCTTGTTATCAGGATGCTGTTTAAAAACAAACAAAACAACTTCAAGCTATAAGTTAAACAAAACACATGCCTATATGAGGTGGAAGCCTTTTCATATGCTTTTGAACTGCAGGCAAAAGTACTTTAGTGATGTAGCTAAATAGGTTAGCTAGTTGTAAGATAAATAATTTAAATGAAGGATTGTTTGTATATTATAATGCCTGCATTTTAAAAATTTCAAGGCAGAAAATATATCACCTTTTTCATTTATTTTTTATTATACCAAACTCATATTGAAATCAAAAATGGGAAAAAAGAATAATAAAAAAATTAATTGCAGAGAATGGGACAACCAATAATACAGAAAATACAGCTATGAGAAACAATCTAGGCTCAAACTTCTAAAAAAGACAGCCAAATATCCAGCTGAGTGCTCATGTGGAGTTGGTGTCTGTTCTCCTTATGTTCAAATGTCGTAAGGGTTCCGAGCACCTCTCTCCATTGACTAATAGAGGGTGGGCATTTATCTCTACAGTGTTGAGTACATATACCTTTTTTATAGCTGTCCAAAGTGCACAGATAATCCACCTTGATTTATTAATGTCATAGAATCGATTTCTGAAATGCAAACAAATAGTTTTAATGTGAAAAAATAATTGAAGTTTGCTCCAAAAGAAAATTAATTTAACTGAACATTATTTTGTCTATCAGACAGAGAAATTGTGCTTGAAATTCTATAAATATCTTTGATCTCATATGTTTGTTGAATATTTTTAAAATTGGCCCTTGCATTTAAAATGTAGCTTTTAACATTCTGAAAAGGATAAAAAAAAGATTTTGTTTTAGTTTCATTATAAACTTTGGTTTTGCTGCCCTGCTTAAATTTAAGCCATTGGAAAAGTTTATTCCATGTCAGCTTTGATCTTTCTCATAATTAGAGTGGGCATTCATAGATGAGTTTCTACATATAAGTTCATAGAACTTCCCTACAGCTTTCTTATTTACTTTATCATACAGGTATCCTGTACCACAGTTAACTTAATGCAGCATGCAGTGTCAGCTCACCATTCTTGGAGGCAGTTCTCAGGATATACATTTCTTTTTAGTGGCAGCCTTAAAATTACAGGTATTACTGATAATGGGAAACAGTGTGGGTTGGTTTAGTAGCTAGGCCAGAACAAAGGCCCGTGAAGGGGACCACATTCCCCTACAGCCACATCACTTGCGCTGTCACCAAAATTGGGAGGAGAATTTTTTTTTCCTTCCCTAACCCTCAGGGAGTAGGTGCAACTGATTATTTTGCCACTTTTTGAGATGTTTGGGAGTTCCTTCACCTGTTTAAAGGGCTAAACAGACTTTTTCTTCAAACCAAGAAGTCATTAGACTTCTAGCCTGTTTAGAATGAAAGAAGAAAGGGCCGATACAAGTCCTTAAAAAGTTGAGGGTGGCCCCAAAACATGACAAAATGCCTAACAGTCCCCCCTATTGGGCATAACATGGTTTAGGCACTTCCTCTATGAGGAATATTTTCTCTACTTGTGAGACATGTAGAATATGTGTAATATATTAAGTGTGATATTAGTTGTACATTTTTATTTAGAAAAATAGATAGAAACTAATGACATTTCTAGTTTTGAAGTTTTTTCCTACAATGTAGTTTCTGTACTTGTTTCTGTACATGATAACATTTCAGCATTTCCCATAAGAGTATTAATTCAGAGAATATTTCTATTATTTTTATGTATTGTTTATTTTAGATTTATGTTCCACCTTTCTTGTGGCATGGAACCCAAGGTGGCTTATAAAATGCCAGGAAAAAAAAGCTTAAAACCTGATGATATAAACATTTTTGAAAAGTTTAAAGACAAAGTTATTATATTAAAATGCCATTAATTTTTTAAAAGTGTAGAATTATTTTAAAACATAATAACACTAACAATATAGCACACATGCACTATAAAAATGATTGCCTGTAACCCATTAATCCTTACATCCCATCTGGCATAGGCTGAATCTTATTCCCTAAGCTACCTTTCAACTGGCCAGGAGAACTTCTATCTTGTCTGGATTAAACTTCAGTTTCTTCACACTTATCCAGTCCATTACTGACAGCAGACACTGGGTCAGTACTGAAGTAGCTTCCTTGGAATGATGGAAAGGAGAGACAGTATTTAGTGTCATCTGCATATTGGGATCACTGAACCTCAAAATTCTGGATAGCCTTTCCCAAGAATGTCATGTATATGTTGCACAGCATGGGGGACAAATATGAACCCTAAGGAACAGCACAGGCCAGTGGACATGGCATCAAATAAAAATACCCCAGTACCACCTTGTGAGTTTATACCACCAAAAAAGATTAGAACTTCAATTCCCATCCCAGTGAGGCAGCCCAGAAGGATACTATGATCAATGATCATGGAAGCTGCTGAAAGATTTAGCAGAACTAACAAGAATGTCCTCTTCCTTTCCAGTACCCAGTGTAGGTCAGCCTCCAGAGATGTCTCCCGATTCTACTTTTGTGAGTGACATTTCAGTCATCGTATGATGAATTCCAGTTTGACCTTATGTTCTGTAGGTTACAGTCTGCATGGAAGATAGCTTGTTTTGGCTCAGTTGCATTAGGTATACTGGTCCAAAACAGTGAATTCAAACATCTTATATAGCAGTGTTTCCCTTTGATCCTTTGTTTTCTTTTTCCTTCTCTGAGATAATTCATTATTCTAATATTTGAGAGGGGGGAATCCAAAATGACGCCCTTTGTTTCTGATTCCTGTTAAGAATTCAACACTGTAGTTTTGAAACATCAGGACTGCTATATTTGGCTTTCTGCCTGGAGAATGCTGCCCTTGTAGGTCTCTCCAGTCACATAATAACGCCTGATCAGACTCTTCAAGAGAATCCAGGAATGTCTTTTATCTCAGTGGAAGTGGTTGCCTCATTTCCCAGATATTCCTTGTTTATCAAAATTTATTTTTTACATTGTCATTTTCTACTGATGATTACATAAATATAAGACAGACCTTTTTCATACATTGCGGTCAAAGGTGCTAGGCATGAGTTGCAAGAAGCACATTGATATTATTATCAGTAAGGCCAACACAGTTCTGGACTGCATTAACAGGAATATAGTGTCCAGATCAAAGGATGTAATAGTGCCACTCTGTTCAGCTTTCATCAGACCTCAGTTGGAGTAGTGTGTCCAATTCTGGGTGCTGCAGTTCAAAAAGAATGTTGACAAGCTGGAACATGGTTGGAGGAAGGCGACCAAGATGGTAAGGGGTCTGGGAAAACAAGCCCTATGAGGAATGACTAAAGGAACTTGGAAGTTTGGAGAAGAGAAAACTGAGAGGTGATATGATAGCCCTTTTTTAGTGTTTGAAGGGGTGTCATACTGAAGAATAATTTCAACTGCTCTGGAAACAGGAACATGAACAAATGAATTCAAATTTCAAGAAAGCAGATGCTGCTTAAACATTAGGAAGAACTTCCTCACAATAACAGCTGTTCCACAGTGGAATAGACTGCTTCATAGGGTGGCAGATTCTTCTTCTTTGGATGTCTTTAAATTGAGATTGGATGACTATCTCTTGGGAGTACCTTGATGGTGTGTTCTGCATGGCCTGTGTTGATGGCCCTTGTGGTCCTTTCCAACTTATGATTCTGTGATTTGTGCTGTTGTATCTCTCTTTAAGGCTTTTCTGCACTTTGAGCAGGAAACAGGGCAGTCCGTTACTCACCGGACTGGCATGCTCCCCCACAACAATCCACGACGATCCGAAGCAGCACGCGCCCACGCTATGTACTCTCTGGAGACAAAAATGGAGGCTTCTGGTTGGCAGAGGCTCTCCACCAACCGGAGAAGCTCACCAGCCGGAAGCCCGCCCCCGGAAGATCTGCAGCCTCACACTGGCACGAGCCTGCAAATCTACACTTAGGGCAGCGACGGAATGGGGCGCGCCGGGCTATTGAAAGTCCTCTTTTAATCGATCTTTCAATAGCATGGGGAACCACCAGTTCTGGGCATTCTGGACTGGGCTGAAGTCTGGACAAACATTAAGTAGTCCAGACCCAGTTCGCCGCCAAGTGTAAACGTCCTCGCTGGAGGACGTGCTACCCCATTTTAAATATAAAATGCAGAAAAGGCCTTACTTTGCACCCACTTGCTGCACCTCCTACCATTTCTCCATTTGCCCAGCTTCTTCTATACTTCTTTCACTGCAGCCACGACCCCTCATCCTCTCTTTACCTATCCCACACTTTTCTCATTTTGTGTTGCTGTCAGCCTGCACTCTAATGAACCATGAGACCAAGTTGCCAATGCTGTTTAAAATGAAAGGTTCGTAAATAAACGAAGCAACTAAAAGGCTGTGGAGCTACCGCTTCCACACCACAGGGAGGAGGGGGAGAAGGAAGGTAATAGAGGCAGCAGTGGAGGGATGCAACATGAGGTGGAGAGAAGTTGACAATAATGGTGATGCTTCTTCTCCTAGCTATCTCTCATAAAATAAAATTGGACTCCTTCCTCCGACACCCAATAAGATGACCAGTATTGCTACAAGCAATATTCATGAAAAACAATAGACTCCATGAAACTTTAAATATTGACCATTGTATTGCAGCTGTTATCCTGCTTTGTTGCATCCTCCTCTTCATTTCAGTGGTACCACTGCTTTGTTAGAGGTCCTACAAAATGGACTTCAGCTAGACTTCTTTTCCAAAACTAAACTTCCCTTCAGAGTTGTAACATTTACCTGGGGAACGTAGAGGAGATTTGACGGAGAATGAGTCACAAATGTCAACAACTGTGAGACTTAATTGTTAGCTAAACACACACAAAAGAGAGCCAGCATGGTGTACAGGTTTGAGCACTGGACTGCAACTCTGGTGGGCTCATGGGTTCAAATCCTTGCTCAAGGGTGGCCTCAGAGGGTTCAAATCCTTGCTCAGCTGTGGGAGGCAAACTCCTTCTGAACAATCTTGCCAAATAAACCCATGATAGGTTTACCTTAAATTTGCCGTAAGGCAGAAATTACTTGAAGAAAAACCACCACCACCACCACCGCACACGTGGCTTCTTGGAAAAAAAATACCTACACTTGTATCTTGCAAAACAAACTAACAGAATAGCAAGTATTTTGCCCCATAACCCTATTCCTACAGATGCTACAGTCTTGGTTTAAAAAGGAAGAAAGAATGGTTGGAATCCTGACCAACTGATGATCCAGATGGGCAATCTAGCCAACAGCTGTTATGGCAGTAGGCATTATATATCACTATACTTAATGCATGAAATCAGTTTATTATGGATAGATCTGAAGTGCATGAAATGTGCATATTTCTTGACTGAACTAGATTAATTAAAAATGGCAAAAATAGTTCAGATTAATTAAAAAATTGTTCAGAAAGACTGAGATATTTTTCTGTATTATTCTGAATATACAAAAAGCACATGGACACACAACAATTAAGTGCTTAATGCTGCTGCCTATTTAAATTGACAATAACATTTGCCAAAGAGAATAATAGTAACTGCTAGCAGCCTCATAAAATATAGGAATGGAAAGTATATTTTTGAATATATTTATAAACCAATCACTAAACAGGTATTTGTTAAATCAGCAGGAACATTGTGGACCCAAACCTCATTTTTCTTGTACTCAAGTCAAAACAATTCCGAAGTAGTTGCCTTGGAGAAATTAGGCCAAAACTAAGCATTTTTAGATTTAATAGACTTTAGTTAGAGGAGGTTTTATATTTAAAAACTCATGTTTAATGTGACTGTAGAAATCAATCAATATTGAAAGGGCTTAAAGTATTTACATGGTACAACAAAAAGAAAGGATGGCTTTCTTTCTGTTTTCTGCATAATACTCATTGTTTTCCAGCTCAAGAACCTTGGAAACAAATCTGTACTCATTTACCTGGGAGTAAGTCCCAATTAATTCTGAACATACCTTAACAGCCTTGCACTACTAATTGTGTTCAAAGGGTTATGCAAGGTTTGAAATATAATCACAAAAGCCCAAAGATGGCAGTTCTATGATCATTCTAAAACTGCTCAAGAGAAAGACAATGCTGCTACATTTATTATTACCAATTCATAATATTTTTATCCATTCCTTTTTTCAAGTTGCATTGTTTTCTCATTTTACCTTCAGGACAAACCTTTGAAGTAGGTTGGACTGAGAGGTCATCAAATGAAGTTCACAAAGCAAAGGAGAGTTCTGTACCTTTATGTCATAGGTCTTTAATGTTGGTGGTTAAATTCTGTGCCATATAATGAAGAAAACTGACTTAATGGATGTTGAAGATGCACCTGATGTTGAGGGCTGCTGATATTCAGCAAGTGTAGACCTGATAATTGCCTAGACTGGAGATCCCTGGGAGTTCTAAGTAGCAGCTCTGAGCTTTTCAAAGAAAGAGTAAGGCACAAGTATAATCAATCAAGTTGTGTAGTAAAAAATGAAAAATGAACAGAAGCAGTTAACATTCTGTTAGAATCAGGATCTTGTCTACTAATAACTAATTTCACCTCTCTTTCTTTAGACCAAAACATGTTCCTTATTGTTCTTAAAATATTTATATGCATTTTAATTATTTAGCCCTGGACTCCTGTGTTCTTTGAATACTGAAATAAAAGCTTTGTGTCAACAGTGCAGTATGGTATAATAAAACTGTAGCAGGAAGTAATCTGGCTAAAGCATCTAAGGATATTGGTATGATCATAGATCTAATCTGTTCTTTTCTCAAAATGTGTGTGTCTGTACAATGGAGAATATTTCCTTTCAAGCAAATTGCAGGCTTGGCAACCCTGCCTCTTTTGTTTTTATCATTATACTTCCCTATTATTTTATGCTATTTAATGGTTAAAATATGGTAGAATATGGCTAGAATAATTTCCTGAATGCAGGCTTTGAAGGAGCTGCCAATGTTACATCAGCACCATCATAATTTCTCCCTTTCTTTAAATCAAACTTCCTGTTTTTGTTAGCTGAAATAGGAACATCTCCTTTGTCTTCTCTGCTGCACGAGAACCTTGTATGTATATGACCTTGAGGCTGTCCATCTAGCCTTGATATGCATAGAAGATATATCACAGAGATAGGAATTCTTTTTTTGCTACAAAGAGAGAGAGAGATAATCAGAAGCAGTCAACTGAGCAGTAATTTCAGGCATACTTTGCTACTAGGGACAGAAACTAAAATGAGATTTTTCCCTCCTATCCAAATACTGCACTATGTTTGTACAAAATACACTTTTTCTGTCTCAAAGTATTTTTTGTAGAGAAAAAAACATTTGTAATTTGGGCAGTTTTCTCCCAGTGTAGTCCTAAAATGTCGAGACACTTTTTTTCATCCAAGATGTGAATTTTAACGAGCATTCTTCACGGCCTTGTTTCCAGGACATTTCTGTCTCCCTTTCCTTGGCCCCATACCACAGTTACGACCTTTCCCCCCTTTGTTGTGCTTCATTCTGTATATACCAAATCGTTCTTTGCTGCTTTGTTTCTTGAGGGAAGAAACGGGTAATTTTAGCAATTTTCTTCTTGCTGTGAAATCCCAGTTTGAGATTTATTCTGCACAAAATTCACAGCCATGTGCAAATTTTGCATAGAACAATTCCTGAACTCTGAACATTCTTGTTGGTATAAGATATCATCATGGAATATCTCAACACTAGAGGAACTCATTTTCTGAGATTTTCCAGTGTTTTTTCACCCTACAAATCAATAGGTGCATAGTCTGGTCAAGGCTGTGGTTTAAGACAAAGGAGAGGGGAAGTGCGGATATGATCCTTTCCTCCTCCATTTTTTTTTTTAAAAATGGCATATATGCCTTTTTTTGCTGTATATGTCCCAAAACTATTTTAATTTTGTCATTTATTGCCCACACTAGGCTGTTTTGGATCCAAGAAAATCTGGGTTTTTTTCCTAATAGGAAATGAAGGGTAATTTGACCTGCAGGCCCCGTCCTTTTGAGAGAAAAGGGCCTCTTCTGCACTAAACCCATTGTCTGGTAGAACCAGGTAGCAAGAAACATATCACTTAAGGATCTTCTTTTGGATCATAAAAGAGGTAGCACAAGGAAAGCAGGAGAGATAGAGGCCAAACAAACAAATAAACAAAAACAAAACAAAACAAAAAACCCACAGTACTGGATTTTCATGGATTTCATTCTTTTCTCACTTTAAAGTCGATTGTATGTATCTCTCTATGGATTTTTGTCCTATTGGGGAAAAAGGATGCATTATGGCTTATGGATTTTTGCATTTTGGGGAAAAAGAATTAATTTTTATACTTTTTATATTAATAATGGAGGAGTTCATTAATGAAGAGATATTCCAACTCACCAAAATATGTTTCTGCATGTTTTAGAAATGTATGGAGTGTCTTTTGGTTTGGGTTTTTTAAAAAGAATTTTTCAAATGTATGCATATTGTTGAGTACATTTTGTTTCTTTCTTTAGTGGAACACATTGCAAAGTCTGGGATTTCGAATAATTTCCAGTCATATCTCTTATGATAGGTTTCGGAAATATGAACTGGTTTAGGAGACAAATGGGAGGCCAACTTGCAGGAACAGAACCACTATGCTAGTTCCATTACATGTACTTCTTGGGATTTATTGGAAGTTTTACTTTCTAGAATCCACTGGGATCCATTGCCCTAAAATAACCAGAATGTGGAATGCTCAATGGCTTCTTCAAAAAGAGATAGATAGATCTGGCTGGGAGTGACCTTGAGATAAGCCGATCTACTCATTTCTCTCCATTTTCACATTTAAACCTGTTCTTTAAATCTGCTCCCTTCAGATCAATATATGCAAAAAAATTAAAAAAATTAAAAATTAAAATTAAAAAATCCACCACTATGAACACCATTTGGTTAAACTGATGTAGTTCTTCATTAGAGAAAGTCTCTGAGAGCTTTGAAACCAGGAAGTGGACTGGGTATTGGGTTTCTAAATGCAGTCAGAACAACTGCATTCTTTTTTCTGCAGAAAGATTGCTTTACTTTGTCTTAATTTCCTTGCTTCATAGCATGGGAAAGTGCTTTACATTCTTCTTGTTCTCTGATGGACCTTTCCTTGGTGTCAGCAGAGCAGCTTTGTTGCTGTGGGAAGGTGGACTGGCCTGTCTCTGTGTGAGAACAAAGGATCATACCATAGATTATATGTATGTGTGCATGCACGTTCAAGTGGCTTGTTGACTTACGGTGATCCTTTGAATTTCATACTCTTGGACAAATCATTTGAGAAGAAAGGGATTGGTCCACTGTAGAAAGGCCTAACTTGCAGCTCTTGATTCTGATGGAGAAGCCTGGAAGCTTGAGAATGATGGGACTCAGAGTAGCATAGAATAGTATAAAAGAATCAAGAACAGGCCTCTGCAGAGTTTCCCCCAATGGTCTTTCAGTTACCAGCCTGCTTTGTTATTAACAAAGGAACCTGGAAATAATGCCAGCCTTCAGAAGCAGCAGTTTGACTTGGGAAACATATAGGCATTGGGAATGGCATGTATACTACTGATAACAAAGGAGACAGTAGTCCTAGACTCTCAGAGTATGGAATGTAAGTAGGCCCCACTTTGGATAAATAACAGATATGTGCTAAGCGACTGATGCATTAGAAGGACTACTACATAACAGGGCCAAGGCGCATGCCCTAATATCTGAGACCCACCAGAATTTACATAGAAGTGATGTAACTCAGTATGCTAATTCCTTTTCTTGTGGGAAGTATAAAGGTGTATGCCTTTCTTTGTTCTGACATATCTGATTTGTGGGAATCCCTCAGATGTCTCTTGGTTTCAGCCAGGGCTGAATAAAAGTCTACTTTTTTTTATTTTGAATCTCCTGCTGGTGTGTGACTTGTTGGCTGTGTTGTGCTCCAGGGAAAACCTGCCCATTGTCACTATCAATTCTAGTGCAGCACAACCACAGAACAGAGAACTAGACTCAACCTCAGGGTTATTTTGGAGAAAAATGTGCTCTGACTTTCAGCTATGTTGCCATCTTCAAAAAGGGAAAAAAGAGGAGCCGACAATTACTACTCAGGCAGCCTGACATTTATATGAGGAAAGATTCTAGATCATTAAACAGTTTGTAATGCCATAGAAAGAAATGCCATGATGACTAAAAGTCAACATGGGCTTCTCAGAAACGTGTTATGCCAGACTAATTTTATGTCTTTTGTTGATAGAGTTACAAGCTTGGTAGATGAAAGGAATGCTGTGAATGTAGCATATCTTGATTTCAGTGAGCGCTCTGACAAAGTTTTCCATGATATTCTTGCAAACAAACCAGTAGAAGTGGCCTAGGTAATGGTACTGTTAGATGGATTTGTAATTGGCTTATTGACTGAACTCAAAGGGTGCTCATCAGTGGTGAAGTAGTGGGGTGCCAGAGGATTCTGTCCTGGATGGATTTTATAAAAGAAAGTCACACATTTGATGGAGTAAGGGTTGGAAAACCCCACAGAAGCCCCCTTCCCTGTTCCCACCAGATGTACTTGCAAGGATAGCGGGACAGAGACGACCCTCTGACATGTAACTTGCTGACTTTTGCTTAGAATAAAAAAGTTTTAGAAATTCATGCTACAGAATGTTACAGCAAAATATATTTTTTGCTAATGACACCAATCTGTCTCTACCACAAAGCAGAATAGCACTCAACTTCTCTTTCCCTTTCTTTTATTATTTTTGGACCATTCAGAAACTCATGGATTTAATGAAATAAAACTAATAATATGAAACATGCAGTCCCGCCCTCTAAATTGTTGGAGTTGCATTGCTTTAATAATGAAACCACCAGAAGATTTCAACTGGATAGTCAGGTTGCAGGGTGGGTGGGGATAAATCGGGGGGTGTGCTCCAGGGTGACCAGAACTGGGGGTGAGACACAGGAGCATGAACATTGCTTTTGTCTTTTTTGCTTTGTATCTAAAATGTACTTTAGTTTAACAGATAACATTGTATACTATTCAATTCTTAATAAGAATAGGAAGCCACAACCTTGGAGCAGTGGGAATTATTTGTCAGGATCTATTAACAAGAGCTGAGACTTTAGAGAGAAATCATTTGAGAAGGAAGCCATTGGTCCCCTGCAGAGAGGCCAATTACAGAACACCACAGCAGCAACAGAATAACAGGGGAAGAGAACACTGAGTCTGGAATCCATCATAGTTGTTAACATTACAGCTAAAGTGTTGTTCCTATTAACAAATGTAAAATACATGTGAGTGTTAAGGGCTGCCAGCAGGTTGTCAAGCACAGGAAGAAAAAGGATGTAGCAAATGGGGGAGAAGCGCAACATTACCTATATGTGCATAGTAACCTTTCTAACCAAAACGCAATTAGATGTATGTCTTAAAGCCTGTTAATAGGCAAACATGGTTCATTTGTTATAACCTTTGCTGTAACACACTGTATATTCACGTCATGTTATTTTTTCAAGTTTCAGTCAGTTTTTTCTGCTGTGTTACTCATGAATTTGTTTACTTTCTGATCAGCAGAAGGCTGTACCTTTATGAAATTTCAACTGAATATTCCAAGTCCTCATAGTGGAGTTGTAGCTTAGCATTAACATTTTGAAATGAACATGAATAAAGAAAGCAGATGTGGAGAGTTTGGACAAAATCACCCCCATTAACACATAGCGAAGACAATATTGGAGCTGTAACGTTGCTGTTGTGTGCCTTCAAGTTTTTCTGACTTATGGCAAGGTGAGCCCATCACAAGGCTTTCTGGGGCTTGGAATATGTGATGAGCCCAGGGTTATCCAGTGGTTTTCCAAGGCTGGGTGGAGAATTGAACCTTGGTCTCCAGAATCATAGTTCAACACTCAAACTGCTACAGCATGCTCTCGGACTTGTAATGACCACAGTTTTATTGGTTACAGATAAAAGCACATTGGCTCAACATGTGTCTGCCATTTGATGACTACCATCCCCTGTCCCCCTCCTTGGGGGAAAACAGAGAAGTGTTACAACCTGGGAACATTCATGTGCTTCTCAGCTGGACTAGAAGGAATGACTTCTTCCCTTTTCCAGCCAGATTGTCTGTCCCCACTTGTATGAAGCTTATGCTTTTCAGGATCCAGAAGGGCAGATGCCATGGTTTGACATACTCCAACTGTCCTGCTTTGTTAGAGACTGCCCCAGTTAATTCTCTGCTATCCCATTTTTCTCACCTGCTTTTAAACTGTCCCAGTTTTTTTCTTCTCCTCCCACTTTTTCCTTTCATTCTTGCTTACTTCAGCTGCTACAAACCGAATACAAAGTGAAAAAGTATTGGAAACGCAATTGTATTTTGTACACAATTAACTCACCAGGAGCTGAGTGAAGTGTTGCCTTTCTCTTTTGATTTGTCTGGGTTTTTAATTTTTACAGGATTTCATTAAATTTAGTACATAAATTCCATGGTTTACAGTAATTTGGTGGGTTCTCCCTCATTAAAAACTTCTGCCATCTTGTTGCCTGGCTCTTTAAACCACACTCTGATGTTGCTCAGTCACAGATGTCCCAGTTTTCATCTGTGAAATGTTGGAGAGTATGTTCTTTGATTTCCACTGCCGCCTGGGGTGAGGTAATGGAGATAGGACCTTAGCTGGGCCTGCCTCAAGAGTCTCAAACCCCAAGATCCCACCAAAGAATCTTGCAAAGTAGGGAAACAAGCACACAGACCTTGCTTTCTCCTCCAGATGGATCCAGTCTAATGTCCAAAGCACCATTGGAAAAGTTATGATGAGGAGAAAGCATCCACATACTAAAATTTGCAAACTACAGGAGAAGATGATTTCTCCAGAATCCATATATATATAGACAAGACTAGAGAAGGAGAGACTAGGGACATCTCAATAAAGAAGTCTGGTGTGCTGCTATGCTCCCCAGGTGGACTAAAGACCAAAATCTGTAGTGGGAAATCCAACCAACCCCTAGGTTAGCTGGCCCCTTCCTGATACAGCACTCCCTAGAAACAAGATCCAGTGCTGGAAGCAGTCTCTTGGATCTCTGCCCTTGTGTAGCTGGCGAAAAGGATCTCTGGAGTCCATGCTAATTGGTTCTCTATATCTATCTTACATCATTCTTTAACTTTTAATTTCAGTTCATTGTTCATCATTATACTGTGGTCTGTTATTACTATCGCTATTCTTGATGATGATTGTATCATGTTTGGAATTCCATAACTGTTTAATTTCCTGCACATTTATATATACACACAGAGTAGAGATGCTGACCTTCAGAAAAATTTAAGTGGACTTCTCTTGAAATATTATTTGTTTTCCCTTATTTTAAAATCTTTTTTGAAATGTTGAGTGTTTTAGACAAATTACTCACAGTATGTGAAAAGCAAAATATATAATGAAATAATAAAGCAACTAAGGATGAAAGAAAGATGTACAGCATTTCTTTTGCAAAGTTCCCAGATATTGGGAACAGGGCGAGTCTGAAAATGGGGATCATTTTACGATGTACTATTCTTCTGATTTCCTCATATGTTTCTTCTTTTTTCTGAGTATCCTTAGACCATACGGCAATACAAATATAGAATATGTTGAGAATTGTTTATGTTTGATTATAAGAGATTTGTACTAATTAATTAATTGTGTAGGTTTATATTTAGTATGAAAATAAACAGTAGGCAACAAATATTACCATAACTTTAACATAAATTTAAGGATTTAATAGTCAGTTGTAACTGTTTGACTAGTATTTGCTGCTTGCAACAAGGGCAGGAATAAATTTTTAGTGATTTGTAGTCTTGTTAGTGAATTGTAGTTTAGATTAATATTTGTAATGTATTGTTGTGCATTCTTTTTTCTGTATTACTTTGTAGTATTGTAGTGTTCTTTGTTTTTTTCATCAATAAAAATTATGTAAAGAAAAGAAGATATGGCAATACAATCCTCCAAATGTTGAATATACACAAGAAAAATATCATCAGTTAGTCTTCAAACACTACAGAGGATATGTCATCCCATATATTCAAATTGACTTAATCTCTCTGCCAAGGTCGGTGATTAGGACAAAACACATTAGGCAGAATTTGCAGCTGAGTACAACAGGATGTGAACATTCCAGCTTCATAAAAGTTTTTGACAACAAAATAATAAAATAATGCATTATTTTATGCACCTCTAGTTTTTGTACAGAGCAGACAAATTTCCTCCTTTAGGTCTTAGTCTCCACAGTTTATTCCATTAAAATAAGATCTTTCACTTTCAACATAGGATACTTTGAATTCCTGGATCTGAATTTTCAGAACTCCCTTTACTTTGGATCCCTTTGAAATTGTAATGTTAACACAATTTTAACTTAATACTAACAAGTCCAGTTGAATCTCAGCATGAAATACCAAAGCATCTGTGAGCATTCTAGTTACCATGTTTTGAAGACTTTAATTTTAAAAACATTTATAATATATTTTTAAAAACAGAAAAAGCCTTCTAAGTATGGGATTTTTTTAAAAGTATGGCGATTAGAAATCTGATGCTCAGTACTCTATGGCTATGAAAAACTTATTTTACAGATGTGAATTATACTCATGTCTAAAAAGCTCTTTGAGAATTTGACCATAATTCATCTTTTTTCTGATGCAATACACAATGTATTTTGTGTTTACAGTGCTGGCTAGGATAAAAAGCTTTCTTCCCTTTTCCAGAACTAAAAATAAAACCGATATCAAAGCTGAAAACATGACTGTTATATTATTTTGTGAACACAGAATTGTTGTCAGCTATATTTTACAAGTCATCCAGTTTTCATTGTGCTGCGAGGCAGCCTTTCCTATGCAACAACATATGGAGAAACCTGGCTGGCAACCTCTCCTCAGAAAAGATCAAACATTCATATATATATATATATATGATCAAACATTCACATATATATATGTATGTGTGTGTGTGTGTGTGCACGCATGAGACAGTGCCCCAGAATATTACACAGAATCGTGTAATACACACGCACAGAATATGGTGTGTGCGTGTGTATTAAAAAAAGAGGACACAAGAAGATGTGATGATGCGTAAGTAGGAGAGTTATGCTTTTAAGATTATATCTGAAACAAAGGAAGTAATGCCAGTACTAATAGTGGCTGAAGCATGAGTCTAGCAAAGGTGCAGCTGTAAGTGAGTTATATTATGGCCTCCCTCCCCTCTTTCACTTCACTTATGTGGTTCTATGAATGTGAGCTTTTTCTTTGACATATTCAGTTTGAGAGGATGAGGGAAGATCTAAGAGGGATGGACTTGTATGAAAATAAATACTGATCAGGGCAGAAGTTAGGAATGAAAAAATATGTTTTGTAAATCATAAAAATAAGGCAAACAGCAATGAAATCACTGGAGAAGGAGAGGCAAGCTAATATGAAAAGGGGGGAAGAGGAAAAGAAGGGAAGAGAGGAAAGAGGAGAACAAATTAGACAGGAAAGGTATAAGAGAAGGAAAACCAGTCAGCAACAGTTTTATAGACCCCTATTATGGTTCTATCTTAGGGTGCGCTCTTCTTCTGGAAGAGAGGGAAATATGGGATTGGTAGAGTAGCACATTCCCCTACCTCTCTGTTGCCTGGTCAGGTGAGGTAAAGGACAGTGACGACCTAAAACCCATCTAATGGGACTTGGTGGGAACTTCCAGTGCCCCTTGGTGGGACTTTGCAGGTCCCAACTGCAGTGCTTCTCTTTCTGGAGTCACCAGCTTCCTCAGGCTTGTGTTGCGCCTCTGGCCTCCTTGTTCTTACCCTATGCCCTGTGCTTGGCCTTGTTCTTCCTCTCTTTCTCTATAGCACTGTATGCATGTATCATAAACTTTGCATATGATTGAGTTTGATTGGACATACTCCAAAGAAACTACATATAGAATTGTAATCTTAATTAAACAATACTATTTTGTTTATATCAGCACTTCAGTATCATGTTGCAGAACAGTTTTGTCCATCAGTGCCACTTGCTCCTGTGTCTTATAGGAGAATATCCAGTATTTATCACAGTGTTTATTGCAGTCATTAAAAAGTGAAAATCATGGTAGTCTCTGGAATCTGTTTTCCAGAAACAATGCAGACTGGATGGACATAAAATCTGTTATAAATTTACAACTGACAACAATCTGGTAAGTTGAGTAGACATAAAGAAATCCAGTCTTTTAACTGTATGGAATTTTTCATGACTGTAAAATCAGCACTGCAACACAGTGAATTAGAGATTCCAGAGATGACTGTGCACTCAAGAACATTCTGAACAATTAAGTTACATTAATTATATTAAGAGGCAATTATAAATACAGAGCTTCAGGCTTCTTTAAACCTTTATTTAGAAAGTAATTTTGTTTTGTAAACCAAGGGAAAGCAGGAAACCAAAGGAAACCAATGCTAGACGTGAACACAAGTACTCAGAAGTTGCATTACCAAGGAACAAATTAAGAATGGGACCATATCCCACACCTGATAGCTACCAAGGAAGAAGATTGATATTAGGGCAGGAGTTTGCTCTTGCACTCTGTAGGTTTGATTCAGCTCTGTACACCCTGCAATACAAACTGGGGTGTGTATGTTGCATTTCACAAGCATATATCTCACTGAATACAACAGTGTGGATATTACTCTCAAAACCACATCTGGGACAGAACTCTTGGAACATTTTCTCTGCTCTTCTGTCTACAAAACAAGGAGCACTGACTAGTTAATGGATTGTTTTCCCCTCCCTTGTCCAAAAACCTTTCCTACCTTTTCAAGCACCCAACAAGCAAACAAACAAACAAACAAAAAATCCAATCACTCTCAGCTGTTAAATGGGAAGCAGGCAACAAGCTGTTAAGACAAACTTCCAGTTATCCCATTGGAAGGCACAACTAGAATAGATCCATTAAATAAGATTTACATAAATGTTGACTCACTACTTAACAAGCAATTAACTTGGTGTAATAGGAGTTACTAATAGGATCCAGGCATATTGTAATGTGCTATCTAGAAGACAACCATATTTTCAAAAATAACATGGTGTAAACTATTTATATTACTATTTATATTACTTATATTTATATTACTATTATATTACTATTATTTATATTACTATTAACACACATTTTGTTTCAACTAATTAAATAGAAACAGCATTCAAGCATTGTTCTTGCATGAAGTGATACTCTCAGTAGTTCTGTTGTACACCAGTACACCAAACCAAAATCTGTCATTTTGACCTTAACTTTGGTCTGTTGTGATCTCGAAGTTATGTGTATAGAATGAAGGATATAATACAACATTTTTGCTCCATCATTAGCTTTCAACAAAGCAATTGTAGTATTCCTCAGAGAACTGTAGAAATGAGGGCCATGCCTGTTAAATTGGCCAAGGAGTTCCTGGTGTTATTCAGGTGCCATTTGGAGAGTTTGTTTATCAGGGAAAAGGCTTACAGAGCTATGAAGTAGAACAGAAAACATGTTTGGTTTGGTTCGGTTCATGTAAGGCAGAGGGGAACTGCATGGGGACATTTTTTTCCCTTTCTGAAAAAGGCTGCCCCCTCCTGATATTTGCTTCCAAATACCTCTATATTCATCTGATTCCTTCCCAAAATGGAAACAAGAAGTGATGTGTCATGTTCTTTAGTATTTTGAGAAGGATTCTGATGAAAATAATGGTATCTTTTGATTCTGGGAGAGTGTTCTGGGTTTTTGGCAGCAATTTATTGGGGCAAATTGCCCCCTAAATATCCCATTTTTAAAAAAGGGGGCTGAGAGGGAATTGGTGGGCTGTAATTTCCCCACTTCAGACCTAGCCAAACCAAACCCTGAGGGACCCCACAGAGCAAAGGGCAGGAGGTCGAACAGGAGTCCCCCCAGCACCACCCTCTGGGTTCGGCCCTCAAGGAAGGAATGGAGCCACTGTAAAACAGTACCTCCAAGTCCCATCCCTGCAAGGCAACCCAGAAGGATGCCGTGTTCAATGGTATCAAAAGCTGCTGAGAGGGCCAGCAGAACCAACAGGGACACACTCCTTGTGTCTAGTTCCCAGCATAGGTCATCCACCAAGGCGACCAAAGCCATCCCAGTCCCACAGCTAGGCCTGAAGGCAGATTGAAATGGATCTAGATAATCTGTTTCATCCAGAAGCCCCTGGAGCTGAGGGACCACCACACACCCGAGAACCTTGCCCAGAAATGGAATATTAGAAACTGACCAGTAATTATCCAAAATAGTGGGATCGAGGGGTGGCTTTTTAGTGGTGGTTTTATAACAGCCTCTTTGTGACAAGCTGGAACTTTACCTTGTCTCAAGGAGGCATTAACCACACCCTCTACCCACTCGGCCAGTTCTCCTCTAGCTTTTTAAATAAGCCAGGAAGGGCAAGGGTTTAGCACACATGTGGTGGCTCTCATATCTCCAAGGATCCTGTCCACATCCTTGGGCTGTACAAACTGAAAAGTATCCATTATCATTGGATAAGCATTGGCCAGAGTTACATCTACAGGATCTGTATCAATCATGGCATTCAAGTCAGAGAGGATCCGAGCAATTTTATCTGCAAGGTACCAGGCAAATTGTTCACAACAGGCTGTTGAATGGTCTAGATTTTCCTTTATTGGATCTGTGTATAAAAGACCTCTGACCAATCGAAACAGCTCTGGCAGCCGGCTATCTGCAGATGCAGTAGAGACAGAAAAGAATTTTGCCTTTGCTGCCTCTGTTGCCACAGAATAGGCTTCCAAATAATTTCTAGCCTGTGTTCAATCGGATGCATTCTGAGTTTTCCGCCAATGTTGCTCTAGTCTCTTTTTCACGTGTTTCATCCCCACTATGGGATGGAAAACCAGGGGGATGGTTTGGCTCCACTACGTGAGAGGGGACACTTGGGGGTGATTTTGTCCACTGCCCTGGCCATTTCTGTTTCTTTGTTGACAATTTAACTGACATTTTCCTAATATACATACTTTAATATGTTTTTCCTGCTATTTGACCTTTGGGTGTCTGTCAGAGAAAAAAACGTTAAAGAGAAAAAACTCATCTTTTTGAAAGGCAATCTTGAATATAATGCAGTTTCCACGGTTGCTGTTAAATGTTCACATACAAGCGCTTAGCTACTAGCAATACATACTTTTGTAATCATTTTGTTAGTTTGACATCAGTTTCCTGAAGACAGCTGCTTTTACAAATGTTGTAAAAAGATCAGTATGGTAGAGCTGGCTGTATTTTTCAGTTTACAGGATACTGTAACATGCAGTCACATAATGGAGTTGTATATCTGGAATGTGAAATAAATTTCATTTTGATCTGATTAACTGATTGCCTTGTTGCTTTGCTTTGCAGTGTATGGTTTGTCTTAGCTGTCTGAGTCATTTTTCTTTTACTAAAAGTGTTTTCTTTTATGGAGGTGAGGTTAGTGGCTTTTAGGAAGTGTATACATCATAATAATTTATTCTGCAGGTTGTTTTTAAAATGTTATTAAAAGTGTTTCCTGTTTTCTTTTTAAGACCACCTATAATTCTGATGAGCCTAGCTTGATTGTTTGGCTGAATTGTTTAAACTAATGGGATAAACTGTGTCAGTATAATAGAGAGGCTTAATTATTCAATTTTTTTAAAAAAATAATTCAAGGCAACCTGCATATTAAAAACCCAAATCAATAAATAAGTAAGTGATTATCAAAAACCTTAAGAATGGCAGTGATAAGAATAAGCTCCCTAACAAATGGAGATGCAACTAAAAGTGCATCAAAATAAAACACAGGTCAAGAGATGGCCAAAGAAAACAAATAGAACTTCAAAGCTTTCCTAAAAGTCTGCAAAGATGGATTGTATTGTACTCCAAATGCTAACTCATTCCAGGAATGTTAGAACCATTGTAGGAAAAACTGTTTCCCTCATATTTATCAGCTACAATCATGACATACCTTTCATGGTTCAAAGCTGTGGGCAAACTGATACAGGTGAAGGTGATGTGTCTCTTAACTCAGAAGCAAGTTGTTGAAAAATTTAAAGCTAAAAACCAGTAGTTTAAATTGATTTTAGTGACACGCTGGGAATCAGAGTAGGTGCAACAGTTTGGGTATCATTTGAGTTGCTCAGCTTACCATATTCAGGTGGTCACATTTTGCACAAACTGAAGTTCCCTAGCTGTCTTTAAAGACAACTCCATCTAGAGTGCACTCTAGTTTGGAGGTCACCAAAATGTGGATAAGAGGGAAAAGGTCAGATTTTACCTCACAGGGTCACAGTTGGCAAACTAGCCTAAGCTGGTAAAAAATCACTTCTGATTACTGCTACCATCTAGAGTTCCTCAGCGTGCACTGACCGAAGGAATTCTCAATCAGCCTGTTTGACCATTCAGAAGGTGCACAATCCCATCGAAGATCACTTGTAATCCTCTGGTCAGACTGGTTGGTTTCCCTGCCCACAATACAGTCGCAGCTTGTTTAACCTCATCGACTCCAAAGCAGCCTCTCAATACTGGTTCAAGTGTTTCTCTGGCATCAGTAGATGAAACAGCAGTTCATGGTTTATCATAATACAATGAAAATATAATGTAGAGATGTGTATATATTTGAGATTGAAAGACAAAAGTGGATGAGGGGTCTGAGATGCAAATTTCATAAGTGCTACTATGCCTGTCCTTTGAGTGTCAGACTTTAAGCTGACAATTGAAAGTGCAGAAATAGAGCTTTTTGAATCTTGTTCAGGGATTAACAGACACCCTCAGTGTTTCTTAGAAAGTTCTGTAGTCCTTAGAAGGAGATTATGCAATTTGCAAATATGAGGCCCCATACATGGCAGATATAGGAAGATCACACAATGTATTAGTCACTTGAGTGCATGAATTTGGGCAGCAATATTCTGTAGAAAGATGGTGTAAATAAATCCAATTGGCCATTGTGAAAACCTGTCCAGGAAGAAAGACCACCTATTTAATCTATGTTTAGCGTCAAATTGAAAGTAAAGCTGCCACTTGAACTTTCATGAACGACATTTATCTCTCTAAATTCTATTAGTGAGGAGCCCTATCAGAATCATAGCTGCTAAATGTAAGAAGAGCTTTTTAAAAACCCTTACTTCCTCTGTGTGTTGGGGGGACGCACGCGCCTGCCTACCTGCCTTCATGTCACCTGCTGACTTGCAGCAAATGGATTTCATAGGTTTTTCTTAGCCAATGAATACTTCAAGATGGTTTTACTAGTTGCTTTGTCTGAAATATAGCCTACAGTCCCTGGCATTCATTGGTGGTCTCCCATCCCATTACTAACTAGGGCAGACACTGATTATTTTCCAAGATCAGACAAGATCTTTGGGGTATTTAGGCCTGTACTATGGTTGTAATGAGAATAGCCTCCAGCAATATTTGACTACTTTTCCTGCCCTAGGAGTAGTACTTTTGTTGCATTAGTCCTTGGACCATAACAAGATTAAATTAAAAATAGGATTTGCATAAAGATAATGAACACTAGAGAGTAACACATGCACATATTACTTTTGAAACATAAATATTGCTAACATAGAAAAAATAGTTATAACACAGTAGTACTGACGGGAGGAAAAATAACTTTTTAAGATTTATGTCAGGAGTATTTCTCATATTTCAGGTCTCACTGACAATTTGCTACTTACTTCTCCATGCAACCCTCCAAGTAAAATACTGGTTAGTTGCTTAAAGACCCCCCGTTTCCCCTTTGTATCCCAGATCCTTGTTTTCTTTAGAAAGAGATCAAAATAAGCACTTCCTAGAGCTTTGCTTTAGCAAACATGTTTAAGCAGAATAAAAATAATTCTAGAGTCTATGAACAACTATCAAATCAGCCTTGAAGCATCTTTGTAAAATAGCTGATAGATTATGTTTGCTTCTGAAGTTGTTTGTATTTACATGTTGTTCTCACTAGGTTGGTGGTCACTGTTCCTGCACATGCTTCATGAGCATTAGGGAAGGAAATTTCTTAACTCAATTTGATGTATAGGTTATTCAGAATTTTGCATTGTGCTTTTTTGTATCTCATTTTCTTACCATAGACAATTTTATTTCAAGCACAATAGGTAATCATATTTTATGGTTTTGTGTATCATCATCATCATCACCACCACTATCTTCACCATCATCACCACCACTTAATATCTGTGAAGTTTTTAAGATACACAGATTTACCTTTCCTTCCTCCCCTCCTCAAAGGGAGATAGTGGTGAAGTATAAACCCTGAGAGGAAAAAATGATTTTTTGTGCTTCTGATGATAGAACATGAAAATAATGATATGCAACTGCTTTAGAGGGAAATGCATTTAGTGCACAGCACCTTTGTAAACTTGTAAGGTTCTGTCCTGTAAAATTGGATACAAAGCAGTTTTCTGTTATTAACTTAGTAAACACTTGCAGTATTGCAGTATCACAGTATAATCTTATTAAGATAGTATCTGATTTAATTATAAGCACACCATAAATATGTAAAGCACAATGTAACCTTTGCTGGAGCAGATGTCTGCTGTTTTTAACAGTAATTTGATCGAATGGCACGTGCTTATCCGTTGTATTGTATGTGGTCCAATAACATAGAAGGTCATGCCACAAATTCCCTTAACCCTGAAGAACAGATGGCTTGAAGGGAAGTTCTTTCTCTTAGCTTGACAAAACCTTGCACTGAGTACTTTCCATTGTCTGATCTTCTGTCCTTGATCCATTCATCTGAATACTCTTAAATGTCCAGATTTAATTGACTGAATTGATGGGGCTTTTACCAAATGTGTGAGCAAAAGCTTCTAGCAATGGAACTATTGTGCACACTAATGGAGCTCCCTGATAGGAAGCTTTTGGCCTGTTTGTCTTCTTTGTTTTCTAAGTTGGGCCTTTCAGAACTTGAAGATCTTTCACATTTCTAGTCTATATCTCCAGCTTTGTAGCACCCACACATTCAACCAAAAGTTATATGTAATCTATTTAAGAAAAAAAGTTGGTTATATTATAAATGATGTAGTAATATTGAAAGAAAGCATACACCCTAGTAGAGAAGGGAATACAAGAGGAATTATGTAGACCAGTGTTTGTGGATTGGGGGGGGGGGGGACCAATGCAGTGCCTTTCAAAACAGTATGTCTCCATCCCTGGAACGAATGGGCTTCTTGCACATTTGATTAACTGTGTTGCCTGCAAAGGCCAGCACTTTATTTATTTGTTATCGTGCCTTTCCTTATTCCAGGATTCAAAGCAGGTTGCTACACACGTTAAAGCATATTCAATTGAAATGGATCAGTTGTCAACTCAGAGGACCAGATACTGAATTAAAAACAGTTCAGTAACATTTAAAAGCATAACAAGAAGGGGAAAAAGTATATTGGCACCCATTAAAAGATTGTTCCACACAGGTAGTTTTTGGTTAAAGACCTGTCTGAATAATAATAAAAGAATTTTCACCAGCTGACGGAAGGAGAAGAATTCTAGAGCCTGGGAGCAGCCATTGGAAAGGCTTTTTTTCTCATGTCTTTATTAAAAATGGCTGCAAATGAGGTGACATAAAGAGAAATTTCCCCCCAAAGATCTCAAAATTCAGCCAGGCTCACATAGCAAAGTGTCATCTTTCAGACTGCATCCAAGAATTTCAGGGCTTTTTAGGATACAACTGACATTTCAGTGTTTTCCTGGAAACAGACTAGTAGCCAGTAAGCTTCTCATAAAGAGTTTGTGTTCTCCCTGCAATGAATTCCATTCAGTAGACAGCAACATAAACTGTTAGGAAGGTTTACATTCTGTTGCAGTACGAAATACAATAGTACAAAGCCTGGTGGTAAAATGGCTAGTGCTTGCATTGCCCACACCAATGTTTACAACAAAAAGCATAGTAATTTTATTAAAAGTGGAAGCGGAAAGATGGCAGTTATTTAGCAAGAATAGCACATGCATTTACTTATACAGCTATTCCTACTATACTTATTTCTATTCTTCACTCTTCTTGCTCCTGTTGTCATTGTACTCCCAACTCATTCCTACCTAAATCATTCAAAACTGGCAAGGAGACTACCCAAAAAGTCTACTTTACACAACCATCAGTCTTCAGGAACAAAGCTGTTGCCTGTTTTTGCTGCAAGTTGATGTAAAAAGCACCATGATAATTGTTGTTGTGTGCCTTCAAGTCATTTCTGACTTATGGCAACCCTAAGGTGAACCTATCATGAGGTTTTCTTGCCAAGCTTTGTTCAGAGGGGATTTGCCTTTTTCTTCCTCGGAAGCTGAGACAACGTGACTTGCCAAAGGTTACCAAGTGTGTTTCTGTGGCTGCGCAATGATTTGAACCTTGGTCTCCAGAGTTGTAGTTCAGTTTGCAAATCACAGCACAGTTATAGACGTCTAAAAATTTGTGCAAGCTATAAAAACAGAAGTCAAGTCAGTCCTAAAGTGAACATTTTAACAGATCCAGTACTCTATGTACTTAGCTGATGCAAACTCTCTCTTTGGTTATTTACTAGATTAACATTCTTTTCCACTAAGTAACATCTGCTATTTGTAACCTAGACAAAATCAGTGTTGTGGCTGGTGTTAGTACAATGCCAAGTAAGGTTCCATGGGTAGAATGAGTAGGGGATACACACATTTTACTTCTTTTGGTGGTACCTTTAATAGTCATAGCTGTCTTATTTCTTCAAGACAGAATTAAGATGGATGATGAACATATATGAAGGGAGGATTTAGGACAACAGATTTTGACTGCTTTTTAAAAATTTATTTCCTTGCATTTTGAGAGAGAAACCTAATTTGCGTCTCTGTCTTGCTCAATAAGTTATTTGTTTTCTAAGTAGCTTGCAACAAACATGTTAGCAAAGTAGACAAGGAGATGGTATTTCTATCATGATTTTATTTGCTTATTAAGCATGATATATAGATAAATATAATTTTCCATTTGTTAGACACTGCATCTAATTCTTAATCGCCTGCTTTAGCATGACAGCTTTATAGACTTGGTTGTAACTTCTGTGTTTGACCTGTATTTTATAGTATGTTATTGCTGAGTCATTTCAAGTACTGTACTTAGCTAATATCAAAGAATTTTGTGGGTACCTGAATAAGAATGGTACAGTTATTGCTCTTTCCTTGTATTACCTGCACTGGTGTTGTCCCAGTGGATTTATGTGGGCTACACTATTTAATGGAGATTATCATTATTGTGTGCCTTCAAATCATTTCCAACTTATGACAACTCTATAGTGATCCTTTGACGGCGTTTTCTGGGGGCTGAGAGTGTGTGACCCGAAGTCACCCAGTGGGTTTCCATGACCGAGCGGGGAATCATACCCAGTTTATATTGCCCAGAGCTGCTCTTCTTAAGACAGAGATCGGTAATTCTGATTTACACTTTATATAGCAATTTGCTGTGTCCTACTTTTCTCCCTGTTTTCTGCCTATAATGGGGGTGGGGTGGGCAAAATGTGTTTTGGGGTAGTTTCCCAAAGCCAGTTTTGTGGCTTTTGATGCCTTTGGCTTTGGAGACTGCCCTTATAGGGAAAGAAAAAGTCAAGTTTCTCTCCTGGACACTTCTAAGAGCCTTTTTGCACAGCATTTCCGAAGCGAAAGGGCCCCTTGAGTGTCGTGTAAATGTGAGGAGCAGTCCACACAATGCATTCACATTTGCGCGATGCTCAAGGGCCTGACACAGACCGTGCATGCATTTTGTCATTTTTGGCTTAAAACCAAAAATGCTGCGCTGTCACGCATCGCTCCAGGGCCCTGCGCACACTTACCTGGCATGCGGAGCCTCGGGAACCGGGCCAGTCGTGCTTCCTGTGCAGTGCAGACTGGGAAAGGTCCCAGGCTGCACTGTGAAAGGAAGAGGCGGGGCGCTCGCATGACCAGGAAGCAGCTGTGGAGCCGAAGCAGCAGGGATGTGAGAGCCTTCCTCTCTAGGCTTCTCGTGTGAGCCCCACGCCCCAGCTCCATGAAATGGTAAGGTGCTAAAAGTGTCTAGGAATTGCAGTTCACTTTTTTAAATAGGTTGCACAACCTCATTCTCGGTATTATAAAAAAGTCCAGTTTTTCAAAACCTGTTTGTTTAATTAATTGATTGGTTTTGACAGTCCATGTGGCTGTTCAACATACTATAGAACTGTTAACAGCTACATGCAAGTACCAAGAAAATGCATTTAAACAAGAAGCTTCTTTCAATAAATGAATCTTTAATATCTCTAAGCATTGGGATATTTAAATTGCACATTGGTGGCTTGATGAGGGATGCAAATTAACTTGTGGAATTAATCGTTTTATGTTTAATGAAAAAACACAAATACAGAAACACTGCTGCACCTATAAAATGACTTGAGGGGAAATGATTTATATTGAAAACTGTGTTCTGCTGGAATATCTTCTACTATTTGAGATAATTTAATTTGTGTTATTTCCATGTGAAAATATTCAGGAAATGAGCAACCAAGGAGACTTGCTCAAAACCTTACAGTGCTATAACATATAGCCCATTATACCTCTTATTAATAAGAAAAGTATAAAATTAATTTTACAAAGAAAATGCATAGTATACTAAACATTTAAAACTTTAAGAAGGATAATCCTATTTTTGCATTATGTTTTGCTTTACTAGGGTCCTTTCCGCAACGCACTTTTTCATGGAGCTGGGGTGTGGGGATCGTGCAAGCAGCCTCCAGTGACAGGTTCTCACGTCCCGGTTCCTTCAGCTCCGCAGCTGCTGCCTGCTCTCACAAGAGCCCCACCTCTTCCTTCCACAGTGCAACCTGGGAGTTTTCCAGGCTGCACTGGGGCAGGAAGCATGAGCGCTGCAGCTCCGGAGCTCTGCATGCACGGCAAGTGCATGCAGGGCCTCAGAGCGATGCGCGATCGTGCACCATTTTCAGCTCAAAGCCAAAAATGAAAAAGTGTGTGAGTGGCGTCTGCCAGGCCCTAGAGCAGTGGTTCTCAACCTGTGGGTCCCCAGATGTTTTTGGACTTCAGCTCCCAGAAGCCCTGAGCATTGACCATAGTGGCTGGGGCTTCTGGGAGCTGAAGTCCACAAACATCTGGGGACCCACAGGTTGAGAACCACTGCCCTAGAGCATCATGCGATTGTGAGTGCGTCGTGTGGACCACTGCTCACATTCGCCCAACGCTTGAGGGGTCCTTTCGCATGGCAAACACCATGTGAAAAGGGCCTAGGTGGTTTTTTTTAATGTTGTCTGTTTTGTTCACTTGCTTTCATTTCTTGATGCAAATTTCACTTTAGTACATTTCTGCATCAATTTGTAACAGGAAATCTATGTGGTATGGTGGTTTGAGCATTGGACTATGACTCTGAAGACCAAGGTTTGAATTCCTGTTCAACCATGGAAGCTTAGAGACAAGTCACACATTCTCAGCCTCAGAGGATGGCTCAGGCAACCACCTTTGAACAAATCTTGGCAAGAAAACCTGGTAATAGGTTCATCTTAAGGTTGCAGTAAGTTGGAAATGACTTGAAGGCACATAGCAACAACAAATCTCTCATTTGCTAGAGTCCTCAGTGAACAGAAACACATCAAGCTAAATCCAATGCTAGGAACAGTCAGAGTAGACATTTTGCATCAATTGCTGAATGGTACCTGCCTGTAAATACCATTAATTTCAAGGGCCTATTCTAGTTGATATTAGCAGTTGGATTTGGGCCATTGACTGAAAATTAGTAGGGTATGGTTGCTGATTATTCACAATTCACATTAACTATATTAAGGACTGTTACTGCTACTGTGAGGTTTACATTGAAAACCTACGTGTATAACAATAATAGAAGTGGTGTGCTATGCATGTTAAATTGGGAGAATGGTTCACTCTACTCAGTGAATCTTACTACCCAACAGTTGTACATAGGAATGAAGCTTACCTGGGAGAAAGCCCCATTCTACATTGTGGACCTTATTGCTGCATGAAGACACATGGGATTGGGTCCTACCTGCTACTAATTTTAGGGAAATCTGTTTTTGAATGAATCACATGCCAAAACTCTTCAGTAGCCATTTGCCATAGACTTTCAAGAATGTGTATGGGATGTTCTAGTGATTTTGCATCTTCTCTTGAGTTGTAAAATCTGAATTTTGTTGAAGTAATGATATTGGATAAGATGAATCCTCTTAATACAGTGAGTTAGTTCATATAGATTATTCTATAATTTAAGGAAGTATGATAAAAAGTTACACTGCCCACTGACATATAATCAAAAGAGAGGTGAGATATTACAAAGCAGAAGTACAAAAGAGGACACTGACTTGCCTAGAACATATATATGAAAATGTATATGTAGAGCCTATGTCATTCTAAAAATTTATTCATAAATAGATGAACTAACCAACTCAGTAATGCCTGGGTTAAAAGAGCTTTTGTTACTTAGACATTGTACTCCTAAGTGTTCAGCCTTTCTTTGATAATTAAAATGGCTAAATCACACCCAAATCTAAATCTAACAATCAAATGTCTATTTTTCAAAAATATGAAACCCAATTAGTTTTTAAAATTGACATAATTCTGGTAGGTACTTCAGAAGTGAAGGGATGTAAAAATGCACTAAATAACAAGGAATGGCTGAGTATGGTGATCAAAATGCAGCTATAACTATACCATGCAAGGAGAGGTATGCAGTATCTTCCTTGTTATCTCTACAGATACATTTGTTTTTCTAACACTGCATTTTGGCATGTTTATCAGGAAAAAATATATGTACAATACACACAGACACACACACACACACACAATTTTTATTCTTATGTATATTCCTTCTGTGTGTAACATTTTGCTTTCCTGTACACTTAGGCTGATCTTAATGCTCAACTGAAAGGTGTGGAGACTGGCTAGCTATTATAAATCCATCTGGTTTTGCTTGTATACACTGTAGTTCATTTCAAATCGTGGACCTATTAGCTATGCTACAGACATCTAGGCTAACTAATGTTTATTTTGGTAGTTCTCCTTCAGCGGCCTGGTGTTGTGTATAAATCCATTTCACATAGTAGCCATTATAATTATGTGGCTGTCTGAGTAGCTATTCCACTTAGTGCTGGGCTTTGTTTCCTTATTGTTCCTTTCTCAATTGCTGATCAGTTTGCATTGGAGACATTGTGATGGACAGTCTTTTTTTTTTAAAGCAGCTATTGCTGGTTCAATAAATATGACTACTAAACTGAACCATCTTGATCTAGCTATTGTTATTCATGGTCTGGTAATATCTTGGCCAGATGATTGCAATTCATTATATATAATACTGTCTATATAGAGAGCATGGAAGCTTGCATGAGTGACGATGTCAAAATTTTGACTGGTACCACATATTTTGTTCCCATTACACCCCCCTTGCAAGAACTTCACTGGCTGCCTTTTCACTTCCAAGCCCATTTCAAGGTACTGGTGCTCTGTGGCCACATCAGTAGAGCGGTGAATTGCTCTGAGTTTTAGTTTGAATTTTAAAGGACCTATCCAAGTTGCTGAACTCAAATTGCTTTCCCAAAACTTCCCTGGAGAGCTCTCTAAAACTTTGGACTAAAACTTGGGATCATCTTCATGAGGGTTCCATAATGGTCACCTGTCTGTAACCCTCCATTATTATCCTTTGGATTCCTGGCAAAACCATTTTTACTTAGTTAGACATTTGGATTTTATACAATTGGGCTGCTGTTTTTAATATATTCTTATCATTTATCTGCTCATTTTACTCCATCTGTGTCCTGATTATTTTATACCTTTGCAAGCCACACTGAAATCCAGTAGGATGAAAGGTATTATATAAATAAATGTGTAAATAAATAGGTTTGTACATCATTCTTTGAACTGTGTAATTGACTTTATTGTCAACTACACAGTTCACCTTCTTCTTTTTTAAAGATACTCAATAACTGTTTGGAAGTTTATTGCTACCTTTGTCAGATTTATCCTTTTTTAGTGTGTGAATAATGTGCGTTTTTCATTCTTAGAAATTAAAATAATGGTTATATGTTGCATTACTTGAAGATAAGTTTAACATAGTCATAATTTTTGAAGACAAGTTTATCATAGTCATAAGTTACACTTTCCTTTTGCCATCTCTCTAATCATGGATTGAACTCCAGCATCTCCTTTTCAAGAAAATTGGAATTTTTCCTCTTGTGAATATTAAATAGTATTTCTGCAATACTATCTTCACAGTTAATTTTCTCAGGAAGACTGATTCACACTATTCCATTTTTAGGGGACAACCCCACCCCAAAAATCCTATTTGGTGTATGCATTATAATTGGCTTCTTGAAATTCTTACATAGCTTTTCCCAAGCCATTGTAGCTCTTCTTCCATAGCAGCAAGAATTAAAAGAAAGTGGAAGGCAATCTGAAGCAACATCTGCAGCACCTCCTCCTTCAGACAAGACAGAGGTGTGTTTCATTTATGTTCAAAGTAAAATTTCAGCTTCATTTAAAATTCTCTTCACCTGTTCCTTAAAGTTGTCTCACCCACAGCTGATTTCCACTTCAAGAGAATCATTATTTTGATGAACATCACCAAATAGCAGGATGGGAATAATGCTTATCCTTTTATTCTCTCCAATGTAATCACACATTAATTGTTGTGGACATAGGACCCTTAGAGAAGAGAGAGCCTGCATATTGGAGTCTTGCCCTTCTTGGTTCAAAAAGCAGCTGGGGAACTGGCAATACTGAACAATAAGAGACCTCACAGACTAATGGCCAGGAATAGCTTAGCCTCACATCTTCTGAGCTCACTCCTCATCTAGCTTCCTCTCTGTTCTCATTTTGCCAACCAGCAAGGACTTTCTATTCCGATTGACTTTTGGCCACTGTCAGGCCACTGCAGAGGGTCTTTAATGGGAATGCTGTTATACTTTCTTCCCTTGTTATTTTTTCAAATGTTTTTAAACTGTTTTTTTAAACTGTTTTGATTCTGTGCTTGGATTTAATATGATATCATGTTTAATTTACTTCTAAGTTTCACTGTAAGGTTATAATTTAAGGTTTTTACCTGCATCCTATTTTAATTCATATTCTAAGCTGTTTGGTTCCTATAGTGGCAGAAAGGTAGACTATTGAATGGTCGAATGAAGGAAGAAAGGAAGGAATAGACATTTATTAGAGGATCTTGAAATCAATAATAAAGAGCTTGTGAGCCTATTTAGGAGCAAAAACACACAGAAGTTATTTGGATAAAACAAAATTTGGATTAAATTGTGACCTGTGCATTTGCTACCCCACCTTCCCTTTAAGCGTTTTCAAATAGGATGAGTCATTTGAGTCTACCAGAATTCTTTGTAGGTTTATTTTCAGCAGTTCAGGAAAACAACTACTCTCTAAACTGGAGCATTTTTATATTCAGTAGAGTGATTGTGTTACCGACGTATCATCCTCTTTATTCTTTTCCTTTTGGTTCTGTCAAATTCATTGCATAGATGATCTGTGTGGGAGGCATGTGGCTTATCCTGCAAGTGAAAGACACATAAAAAGGCACACCTTCCAAAGAATGTGTGCTCTAAAAAGAAGACTTTTTTTTAAGTAAGGTGTTCACTGAGCAAACCCGTGTGTCAAATAAATTGAATATAGGAAATCTAAACTAAGGGATTTTGAGATTTGGCAGATAATAACCAATGCCATGATTGCTATTCTGGTAGAATACTTGGCTAAACGGGGGTAAAATTGTGGATGGGTTGGGGTAGGAATAGCACAGGCAAGGACCCTTAATAATAATAATAACCTTATGCAATGTCCTATACCCCCTCCAAACCACAGCCATGCAACCATTAATAGTCCAGGTTTTGTAGGATGTACTGGAAGATGCAGCAGCTATTGTACTTGTTGGTCTCTTATTCAGTAGGGATAAAATGGTTTAGACAAATAAAACTTAGAAACTTGACCTTTCTTCTCTTTCCTGCTTGCTCCCCCTGTCTGCCACCTATCCCAAAGCATTATAGGCACATTACATTATCTGGTTCAGCCAGGATTGCTCAAATCACTGCTCTTTCTTGTACCAAAAGGAAATAACTCAGAGCTAACTACTCTCCATTTTTGTTCCCATCTGTTGTGTGCATGCTCTCTCTCTTTCTCTTCGTGCAGGAGCATATGTGCCTACTATCTTTACTCTTCTAGAATAGTCCAGCAAGGATCAGGAATGGATTTTTAAAAATAAATATTTTTCCTTTTGAAAAGCCTAAAAGTTCTTTTCTACCTTCACTTGTTTCTTGTAAACTTGTCATCTTAGGTGGGCCCTTCTACTGTTTCTGGAAGAAAGGCCTAACGGACCTTTCTTTCCAGTAAGAATCTCTCTGCATCCAACCCACTGAACAGTGCAGGGATGGTTAGTGGGTCTGCTCCTATGGAAGTGGCAAATCCGCTGAGGATTTTTACCTTCACTCCTCCTGAAGCTGCTTTGAACTGAACAGGAACACTAATACTGGACCCTAGCTCTGCCCTGGCAAAGCTTCCATTCAACTTGGAGCAGCTGGGGAAGAATGATGGTAGATTTGCTGCTCCTGTGGAGGCAAATCCACCAGCCATCCCTGCATGGGAGAGTGTGCTAGAGGCATGACCATGATGCCTCACTCACTGTACAGGTGACATGTGAGTATCTTCGGTGGCACAATCCCTGTTTGGTGGGCATTGGTGATTTTTCCATGGTCTTTGTGTCTATTATTTTTGTGCTGTTTTGGGTTGTTCTGCATAGGTGCTTCCTTTTCTTTTCATGCTGAGTGCATATTTGGGGACTATTCTACCAAAATAGTATACACTGTGTGCTAATTATGCTAATGGGGAAGAGAAATACATCTGTGCTATACTGGTGGAATAGCTGCCATATCCATGCATAGTTCACAGAACAATTCTTGTTTTTTTATTTCTTGCTTCAGTAGTTCTCCATATGAGTTCATATTACAATAATTTTTAAACAGATATCTGAGATGAAAAAGTACATATACTGTATGCGCCCAGTGTGTAGGGTTAGCTATAGCTGATATCATCTTGGCTTGTGAAAAACAGTTTGCAATTTTGGTTTATCAGGCGGCTAAAATGACCCACCTAGCTCATGACCCACCTAGCTACATGTTATAATGTTGAATGTTCTTAGGCCAATTGCTCTATTTATGTCAATAGTGTAAATTACAGCTATTTTTAAAAATGACAAATACTACTCGCAGAAAGTACAAGGTTTCCTTCAGAGATATTTTCCAAATGCCATGTTAGTATATAATTATTGTGAAATCTTTTTGAATGCATATCACTCATTCCTTACAAACAAGCTACCAAATATCACATGCCACTGCCATTCCAAACCACTGCTATTTATTGTCAGCCATTGATAGGGGATGAGGAACTGTCTGAATGTGACTCATCTAGGCAGTCTTAGGGCTAATAGAAGGGTAAAAAAAAAGCACACATGTCTGTTAATGTATGAACCTTTGTATGGGACTCTTTTTGTCAGTCTCAAGACTATGCCCCTTGGGGAGGGGGGCATGTGGACATGTAAAAACTAACAATTCTTCATTACCTTCTTCAAACACTTCTTTCCCACAACAACGGAACTATCAAGACATGGCTAGCCTGACACCATCACCACACCCCTCTCCCTATATTATATTCTCCTTTCACACATGTACTCATATTCAGAATAAAGCTGGCCAAGTACCCATACATGTACCCTTGCTGTTTCTTCCTTGGGCATTATATTTAAAGAAGTTTACAGTGAGCCTTCTGCTTTCATGGAAGTTTGGGGCAGAAGACCCCTCCCCCCAAAAAGTAGGAAAATGTGAATAGAAATAAAAATAATGAAGTCTATTTTTTTTTTATCTGAGATACTTCTTCAGGAATCTCTTAGTCCTCCAGCACGATTCTGTGGTCCAGCAGAAATAGGGTATTCTAGGGCAAAGACAGATTTTCTGTTCCCTTCTAAATTCCAAGAGCTGGGCACCTAGCCAGGTGTGAGCATTTCCCCTCCCACTGGCAAAATGAGAAGGAAAAAAAAATCTTGGCAAGAGAAAGAGACATGCCTGCCTTGCTTGGCCAGGGGATCCTTTTCTCTAATCCCACTTAGCATTGTTCTATGAATTACAGTGTGGTATGAGAACTAGGAGGTTAACCTAAAACCTCATGGAAAGGTGAATTTTGATGAGGGATTTGAACTGAGTAGTCTTCTGCCGTCTTCTGAGTACCGGTAGTAGTTCCAAGCCTACACCATAACAAGGGAGAATAGGCATAGGAGTTTTTTTTCATCCTTTGAATATACATTTGTATTGCATTTAATTCTTTACAAAAAATTGTTTTGATAAGCAGGTCAATTCATATGAGCAAATATGGTGCATAAAGCAGCCCACACTGATAGAAATATAACAGAAATAGAACAACAATATAAAAGAAATGTATATAGAAATATAAGAACATTGATAATTTATTTTTAGACAAATATCATTTCTCAAAACAACTCACCTAACTAGGAAAAAAAAAGAGGGGAGAAGGAGCACAGGTCATGATCTCACACCTTCTCTTTCTGAAGTTCAAAAATAATTGTCGGTGCTAATTTAGTCAAAATACACTCATGAGGAAGATTATCAAGAGGCTTATATGAAACTGAAGGCTTGAAGATATTTTTTTTTAAATAGGTGGGAAATCTACCAAGAAAATTGGCCAGAAAACAGCTTAGTAAGGACTGAATCCATTCAGTTAGCTATGGAATAGTGAGTGATGGTTTGGCAGAAAGTGGGATAGAAGAGAGAATGGAATAAATGATTGTGAAGAAGGGTATGGTTTGGTAAAGGAGCACTTCACGCTTCAAACTTTTGTTGAATTTATTTTCACCCATGCCTCCTTCTCTCTGCATGAGTTTGTCTTTTAAAAAAGTCTGATTTTGGATTCATTTTTGTAGACCTTGACAACTAAAACCTATATTAGAAAAAAATAGATTTGAATCCAGTTGTAGATAATATGCTTGCAATTGTTTTTTTGTATGTGCTGGGATGAGGGAGGAACGAGGGTTTATGTACAGCATATGTGTGTGTCTGTGTGAAATAAAGGCATTGCCCCCTCATAAGAATTCTACCCTCAGTGAAATTTTCCTTCTGTCCCCAAATTTCTAGCATTGCTAGATGAGACACTGAAAAATCATTCATACCTAGAAGTCTTATATTTGTTGTGTTCACATTCTCTTGGTAACTTTGCCTGCCCCCTCTTCTTTCAAGGCCTAAACTGCATATCAAAAAGCTCAGCTGAAGTTTTAAGTTACAGCAATGCTAGAAATTCTGGGGACTGAAGGAAAAGTTCATCTGGGGTAGAATTCTTATTGGACAGGGGTCAGTGCCCTTGTTGTGATTCTCCCCGCAGAGCTTAACCATGGAGGAGAACGTCTGAAATATTACTTAACTCCACTATTTTGCCTGTTGACTATAACTCTGGCCTCTCTGGGCTTTCTGTTCTGTTTTTCTGTAGCATGAATATTATGAACAGAATGCAGGGTTTTGGCCATCTGCATTTATTTACACACATGCTATAATCATGCTATATATTCTCTACAAGTTTTTCTACCACTTACACACAGAGCTCTTTAATATGAACATTTGCCAAACCAGTCTTCAACGAACATTTCCTGTGTTTGAATGAGTGAGTTCCTAACAACAAAAAAACCTCTGAATGCTACCTATGTAGATAGAATATCAGTGCACAGCAGAAACTAATTTGTTAAAGTATTTGTCTGTTCAGATGCCTTTCCCCATATCTGCCATACATGTGTGTTTAATTTATTTCTAAAATAAGTGTTTTATTTTTTGGCTTTCTACCTTTTCTTTACATAGGATAGGGGTTTCTTTCCCCTCCTCCCCCTTTGCTTTTTTGCAGCTTTTAGTTGTTAACAGCAAGTAGCAGGCTTGAGATGATTAAGGTGTTTTTGCTTTTAATTCTCAGATTGATTAGGACAATTGAATGATAATGAAAAACAGCCTGTACTTTAATTTCCAGAGGTGATACTTTCCACATAATACTTTAAAATATAACAAAAAGGTTTTTCTTGGACACTGTGTAAGCTAATTGACAGCATCTGGCATTTGAAAAATCTGGTAAGAAACATTTCTTGCCCCTTGAGTAGGTTGTTCAGTATTAGGCGTTGTAACTAATAGCTGATTTTTGTAGCACTCTTATATTTAACTCTAAGGTGCCCTAAGATCCATATTTGGGCCAAAAGGTGACTCATGTATTTATAGTTAATAACTAAATAAATAAAACTTAGACATCTCCGAAATGAAAAGACTTTTACTGTATGTCTTCTCAGCTGAAATGTGATTATTTGAAGTCTCTTTATAGAACAGTTTTTAAAGAAAAGCCCTAAATTTATGGTTAGGTTTTTTTTAGTTTTTAAATATCTTATAAAATGCAAAATACAAATTCCAAATTTAAATAAGTAAGTGAAACTACAGTATTTATTTGTACTAACTAGGCTTAGAAAAAAAGTTGTTTAGAATATTTATCAACTTGTATACAAAATCCTTTTTTTTAAAAAAGAAAAACATGTTCTATGCAATTGTCTAGGGTAATATAGATAGTGATTTAGATCTAAAAATCATGATAGGAAAAACTAGATGTATTACTGCTGCTCTATAAACTTTTGTACAAACTGGAATGGACTGAGGCTTTATAGCATATATAAGATAATAAATAAAAGTCTTGGGGAAGAAATCACATAGGAGCTTGCACAAACAGAGTATCTCTAATTTGAGGGAAGGGCAGGCTCTTTTGCTGTGTTACAAACAGCTACATCACAAACACAGCAAGTGAGGTTTTCTGCTGGCAGTGGAGGGTTGGGCAGATCTTTATACCAAAGCCCATGTTAATATATGCACTATTTGTGTATTGTGTCAAGTTAAACAGGCTACTCTGTCTCCACCCATCACCTTACCTTTTCAGTGTGAGGATAGATCTGATCAACAGCAGCAGACATGGCCTTCCATATGAAGCATCCATAAAGGTTTGCCTCATTTGTGCTTTCATATCTCTTGCTGACTCTCTGTTCTCTTATTTTGTTGTTGTGTGCATTCGAGTTATTTCTGACTTATGCAACCGTAAGGGGGATTTCATGGGAATTTCTCAGCAAGATTTGTTTGAGTATGTGTGATCCTTTTGCCTCTCTCTGTGAGTGAGAGAATGTAACTTGTCTAAGATCATCCAGTGATTTTGCATGGCTGAGTTGGGATCTGAACTGTGGTCTTCAGAGCCGTAGTCCAGCACTCAAACCACTATACCACACTTGCTTGTTCCCATATTATTATACCAATAATTTGTTGGGTGACTGTTAGGAATACAAGACTGCTTGTCCATTCACAGCATTTATAGGAAAATTTGGCCTAAGATCAAGGAATGAAACAGGAGAGTGACTGATTGAATTTTATGAGGCCAATAATTTGTTCATTGCAAACACATTCTTCAAGCAACCCAGGAGGTGACTGCATACGTGGGAATCACTTGATAGCCAATAAAGAAACCAAATAGGCTACATAATTGGAAGCAGAAGATAGAGCAGCTCTTTGCAAAAACAAGACCAGGAGTAGATTGTGGCACCAACCATGAACTGTTAATATCAAAAACCAGAGTAAAGCTAAAGAACAACACTAAACCCACCATCCATACCAAAATACCACCTAAGAACATCCCTATAGAATTTAAAGATCATGTAAAAGTAGATTTGCACCATTAAGCCAGATTGGCTGGGAGCCAGAAGAACTTTAGACTGAAGCCAGGGATGTTGTTAGGAGGGAATGCAGAAATACACTATCTGCAGCCAAAAAGAAAGAAAAGACTCAATGGATGACAGATGAAACTCCTCAAGCAGTGAAGGACAATTGAGAAGCAAAAGTAAAAAGTGAAAGAAATAGTGTCAGAACCCTGAATGCAACAGTTCAATGACTTGCGCAAAGGAACAAGGGCAACTACTGTAATAATCAGTGCAGTGAATAGAAGATGACAACAACAAGAAAAGGAAGAACAAGAGCTCTCTTTTGCAAGATCTGAGAAATTAAATGAAAATGTAAACCAAAATGAGGATGCTCTGTTCCAGCAGTGGAACATTATCAAGTAGAACTAAAAAGAGGATGGAAACAATATGTCAAAGAACTGTATTGAAAAGAGGAAAGGATGACAGATTTGTTCAAAGAATAATCACTTGAAGGTGCAACTAATTTTAAAAATTAAGTGGAAACCATACTCAGAGCACTTTGGAGAAAGAAATCACCAGGAACAGATAGCATTGCTGTACAGCTGTTTCAAACTACAAAGAGAGAGTCTACTTTAGTTCCGACAAAAATCTGTCAACAAATGTGGAAGACAAAACAATGGCTCACAAATTGGAAATGCTCAAATCTTATTCAGTCCCCAAGAAAGGAGAAAGCAGGGAGTGCAGTAACCACAGGACCAATGTATAATTTTTCCATGCAAGCAAAGTGATATCAGCAGTTCAAGCTGGGTTCACAAAAGGAAGATGCACTAGGGATTGTATTGCAAACACATGTTGGATAATGAAGTGCATCAGATAATTTCCGGAGAAAATCAACCTGTGCTTTATAGGTTATAACAAAACCTTTGATTATGTAGATAAGGAAAACCTATGGATCTTTCTTAAAGAAGTGGGTGTGCCACAATATCTGATTGTCCTGATGCCTAATCTGTACCCAGTACAAGAGGCTATTGTCAGGACAGAATAGCAAGAAATGAAATGTTTTCCAATTGGCAAGGGGATCAGGCAAAGCTGCATTTTATCATCCTATCTGTTTAACTAGTATGTTGAACATATCACATCTAAAGGAGACTCATCAGAAAGAGGTGTGAAACTGGAGGAAGAAACATGTTTAGTTTGAGATATGTACTTACGTACTGGCAGAAAACTGGCAGAAAACAGCAAAGACTTGGAATGATACCTGAAGAAAGTCAAGGAAGAAAGTGCAATGGCAGGTTTACAGTTGGATGTTAAGAAAACAAAAATAACAACTGCAGATGATTTACCTAAATTGAAATAGTTCAAGATTTTCCATATGTCATCTCAGTCATTAATCAGAATGGAGACTGCAGTCAGGAAATCAGAAGAAGACTAAGGCTTGAAAGGGCAGCTATAAAAGAGCAAGACAGGATCCCAAAGTGTAAAGATGTATCATTGAATACTAATGTTATGATTGTTCAAGTCATTGTATTTCTGGTATCTATATAATGGTTGTGAGGGCAGGACAGTGAAGAAAGTTGATAGAAAATAAGCTCCTTTGAAATGTGGTGCTGGAAAAAAAGTTCTATGGTTACTGTGGACTGCTAAAAGGGCAAATAAATGGGTCCTATAGCAAATCAAACCTGAAGTCTCCCTTAGAAGCCAAGGTGACTAAACTGAGACTGTTATACTTTGGGCATATCTAGGGAAGATATGTCTCACTAGAAAAGATTATAATGATTGGAAGGGTAGAAGGCAGTAGGAAAAGTAGAAGATTGTGTTACAGACAGATATACTCAATCAAAGAAGCCACGGCCCTGAGTCTCCATTACCTGAACATGGCTGTTGATGATAGAATAACTTGGCTGTTGATGATAGGATCTCTCATTCATAGAGTTGCCATAAGTTGAAGTCACCTCAGTGGCAGTTAACAACAAAGGAGAGAGAAATTGATGAAGTTTCGACTGGCTGAGATGGCCAATAGGTGTTGCAGCAGGCTGAAGAGTAAAACTAGGATTAGAATGGTAGTCACATCTGCCCTTTTTAAAAAAATGTGTCTCCTAGATGTGAATGTATGACTGTATAGTCCTCCAGGTCTTGTTAGACAATGGCAGCTCCCAACAACTTGTAACCATCATAGCCTGTGATGAGGGATGAGGGAAACTGAGGTCCAGGAACATCTGGAGACCCCTGTGTTGTCCAGCCCTGTCCCAGGTTCTGCACTGCTTATAATTTTAGCAGGTCAAAACTAAAAGTGCTTTCAAATGAATTAATTTTGTGAATCTACAAATATAGTTTTTTTCCCTTGGTACATTGCCACAAAGGACACAACAGCTGATTTTAGACCAGTGGTTCTCAACCTGTGGGTCCCCAGATGTTTGTGGACTTCAGCTCCCAGAAGCTCTGAGCATTGACCATAGTGGCTGGGGCTTCTGGGAGCTGAAGTCCACAGTCATCTGGGGACCCACAGGTTGAGAACCACTGTTTTAGACTGTGCAGAATGTCTCACTCCACATGGTGACTCCATGCCATCTACAAGTCACCCATGAAAAGATCAATATATCTTAACAGTAATATCTTATAAAAATAAGTATGAGTTCAGAGCTGACATAAGATACTGTATGTTGTCCAATGTTGCGGTTAAGATGTGTATTGAAATGTGATTATCGCCTAAGCTCTGAATATTACCCATTTGTTTGAGCAAATACACCACTAAATTTAGTTTTTATTGTTTCTCTTCATTAGTAAAACTGTGGTTGTTATTGTTGTTACATGTGATTATTAGTTTAAGTTAATCAATTAATCAATCAGTCAGGAGGATTAATAGAAATTGTTTGATTTGGCTTCACCCCCCACAGTAAGAAGCAATAGGTTTGGTAGTATTGAGACCAAGCCTTCTCATTCCCAGTAAGAACTATAAGGGATTGGGGTGGTAGTAATAGGAGAAATCTGTGCTGTCAGATCTGAGCCTGAACATTAAAGGTAGTCAGGAGGCAGTAATACCAGCATCAACATGATAGAGTCAGGCCCTAAGATGGAGAGGAGGTAATCTGAGTTACCACAGAGAAGGTATTCACATACTATTCTTTGCTTGTATGTTAGGAAAATGAATTGATAAGCATGTAATTGGTAATCTTCATGCATAATTTTCTCCAAATGTGTGTGTGTACTTTACGCATTTTCCTAATGTACATATTTTGTATGCATTTGCTTCGCTGGAAAAATGTGTTTGTTTGTGTATATGTTTCAACTGTATGCATATTCTCCATCATACATTTTTCTTTCCTTTTCCCTATATATATGCATAAATAATACTTCCTCAGCACTGAATGTAAAGGAAATTAACACACTTGCACAGATGAAATCCTCTAGCTTGATGTTACTCAGAAGAGAGTCTCATTACAGCCCATGAATTTATAAGGAATTAATAGATACAACTGTAATGTATGTGGTTTTTTGAGGATTACCCAAAGTTTTTGGAGGCTGCAGTCTTGCAGATGTCTCCTCAAAAAGCCACATTGAATTCAGTGGGTCTCACTGTCAGGCTACTATGAATATGACTGCAACCTAATGTTGTGAATGCCAGTTTCAACTCCTTCATAATATCAACTGAGTGAATATGGTGAAAGTAATATAAAATGATGTAGTATGTGCTTTTCTCCCCTCTCACTCTGGGAAAAGAGGTAAATTTTGTTAAGTGTGAAACAGTGAAGAGCTTAAATATTCATATCATGCAAATGATATTATGAAAAGTATTTTGCAGCCCATATAAAGAGCAATACCGTTTTAAAGAAGTCCTTCATTTTATTGTAATGCATCTAAAGCCTAGTGTTATAAATACTAACACGGGAGTTCAGGAAATCCATCCGTTCCATAATATTTTTCTGTTCCCTTCTGGATTGGTTAGGGCTGATCTCAGCAGTGTCAGTAATTATTATTCTGATGACTTGCCCCTGAAAGGCACTCGCTTGTACCTGTGGGGACAGCAAATCCATTTGCCTGGCGCCAGGGAGTCGGAGGCACAGGCTGGCGCCATGGAAAAGAAGGAAAAGATGATTAATATGTCTTATAGATTCACTGCCTCTTCACTTGTCCTAGACCTGCCAGTAATTCCACTCCCCTGTGGTTCCACCTTGATCACAGATAATGGAGGCAGATTGAAAGTTTGAAGACAGAAGCCGCTCTCTTTTCCTGAACTGACATTACTCACCCAGGCTAAATGAGCTGTGCAGCCACCTGCACCTGCCTGTGGGAACGCATCTTAGCGCGCTTCGCAGTAATGCTACAATAAAGCAGCAACTGCATTCTAATTAAACAGTGTGGGTTCCCCCTGCTTTAAAAGCACACAGTGGGTTGCTATTAGCAAAGCTATGATACTGCAGCAGAGAAAGTAACCTGGAAGTGTGTGTGTGTGTACCATTTTAATTTATAAGATATCCTTTCCTCTTCCTCCATCACTGATCTTCAAGGTTATTTTCAAACCATCAGTGTAGTTATTACATTTTTAAAGAGACAAGTGGTGAATATAAAGAAAACACTAGTTATGGAAAGGGTATTCTTTTAGGTATGCCCTCATAAAGATAAGATGTGTATTTCTTGCCTCTTTTTTCCTTCTCTGCTTCATTTTAATAAAAATAATTTATATTAAAAAAGAGACTTTTTTTAGTTTGTGTTTCACTAAAGTAGATTTCATAGTCAGCATATTAAATGAGGAAAATTTCTTTGTTAAATGATTCTCAAAAGCAACTCTGAAATGTAAACCAAGGAGCAGGACTAGAAAGCAATATATGCTTTCTATTTATGGTGGAAAAAGAAAGGTGTGCAAGTGAAAATCCATCGATAGATACATAATGGCAATGCAGTGATGATTTTTATGATTATGTCAGAGTGATTGACAAAGTAACCTCTTGGCAAATATGTCTAACAGGAATATACAAAGCTTCCTAAAGCTGATGGAGACCAGTTGGGTATTGAACTCATCACTGGTTTACCTCACTTAACAAAGCTGATGTATTCAAGGACATGACTTCTTTAACAGAAAATTAAAAAAAAAATAAGGAAAGAATAAGGATATGGATCTATTCAATATGTTTCAGCAAACTTTTTCTTCAGAATTCACAATATGCATATAACGAATGACACAACCACGTCAGGTAAGCCTTGCATGAGTAGATAAAAAACATTTTAAACCTTCTAGAGACCATTTAAAAGCTTCCTCCAAAATGCATCCAGGGATATTTTTTTCTTCCACCATTTTTGTTATGATTTCCATTTTGGTGGCCAAACTTACTTTTTTTTTTTGGTATTAAATATTCTGTGGGTAGCTAGCAAGTTAGACATGTGCTTTCTCCTTTTCTCTGTGCTTTGCTGTTAACGCATGCTTATTCAGAGATCCTAGAGGCAGCTGCTGTTTACTTTGCCTGTGGTAGGCAGGGACACACAGCTACAGGAGGATTGGCCAGAGTAGAACTCCTTCTTTCAAGTTTGTGCTTTATTTCATAGTTTACTGCAGATGCACTCCTGCAACCTGGCACTGAAAGTCTGTGTTCCTTCAGTCCTTCTTCAACATCCTCCCAGTGCTGATGTCCTGAGAAAGTTCCAGATAGACAGAAGATTGGGGAGGGGGTGCTGAGCAGGCACCAAGAAGTTTGTAAAAAGGAGCTTCACTTTTAAGGGTATTGTTAACTGAAGTATGCCTACACAGTCTTCACTGACTTCCAGCGGATCTTCAAAATCTCAGATGTGTTTGTCTTCCTATCTGGAGATGTGACCCGGGACAAAATGATTTCAGTGACAAGTCAGCATCTTTTTGTTGGTAATGTATGGTGATCAGAAGCAATACTGGGACAGTACAGTAATTTGCTTTGATTTTACATATGAAGGAAGCCTGCTTGGGGTCTGAGGACTTCCTAATTCTTCCTGGATATTTTGGTGATATTATCAGAATATGTGCTTCTTGACATTTATCTCAGGAAAAGGTAAAAAGCAACAACTATGTTATTTGGAGCAGAATGTAAGTACTAGTAGGACACAATATTCTGGAAATCATGTCAATTGATGAGATAAAGCAAAATGCATTAAATTGCTTGCTTTGCAAAAGAAATCAACCACAAAATTTTGTGTCTAACTAGAGAGAAATCAGCTGTATTCCAATTCTGAAATAAAGTACAATTGCAAATAATACTAACATGCCTCTGTTCTTGAAGCAGAAGAAAATATAAATCTCTAGCAAATGTGAATAAAAGTGGGTATCTTTGAAGGTCACATCCTCTTGGACACCTGGAAATTAAGCCAATTTTGTGATTGGCAATCAAGTTCTCACCTCCCCATAACAAGAAAGCTGAGGGTAGGAAAGGATGTAACATTTGTTTTTAGGACAGCAAATGGGTATCAAAAGCACTTCAGACACATCTGAACTGTTATCCTCATTCTGAATACCTCTCTCTCTCTCTTTCTCTCTAAGAAAGTAGAATAGCTAAAATGGTAAAAAAAACCCACAACTTTCACACTTTTTCTGTCCATGTGTTTAGAGAAGGGGAATATATGGCCTGCTTCCCCCTACGCATTAGGAGATGAATATTAACACTGAAAATGTAAGCTGTTTCAAGTCATAGCCTTTTATAATATAAGGCTTTTTCATTTAAATTCCTTGCTGGTATTGTGTGCGTGTGTGTGTGTGAGAGAGTGAAACTTGGCTGTAACATTCTAGAGTGGTGACATTTATGGGAAGAGAATCTATTAAATTTTTTATAATGAATAGCATGCAGCAGTGAAATGTATACATTTCTCCCATTTTACCTTCCTCTGGGAGACCACAGCAACATTTTGGCAAGTTGGAGTAAACAGCTTTGTCTTGGCATGTAGTAAATTAAACTGAGTAATTAAAATCAATAGCAAAATACTAGCTAGGCAAAAAGGTCATATAGCACAACAGAAAACTGTTGGATAGCATATTGCTGAAATACCAAAATAAAATAGGCAACTTTTCATTTTCCCCCCTTACATGTCTTAAATCATTCTTATACTTCACAAGAGAAATGAAGGTATCATAGACCTCTTGTTTTAAGCCATACTATCTGTATGGGCCCTAAAAAAAAGAGATAGGAGTCTGAGGTATGAATTTGGAGGGAACACTCTAAGATTGCCTTTTTTAAAAAATTATGCTTTGCATAGTCTATAATAAGGTTTTGTTGTACAGAACTGCCAGCTCTCATTGTGTGTTTTTGGCACCAGAATGGCAGCAGAAAACTGAAAGTGAAAGCTTTTGTGGACTGTTGTTCTACCCAGACTACCATGTTATTTTATGTGTCCCTTGATCTTTTCTGAGTAATAAATATATAGGTAATCTAGCCTTATTCCACATTGTAGTTCTTGGTAAAAGTTAGAAGAATTGGCAGAGGAGAGTGAGTTTGATGGGCATTTTTGTTTTAAGATATGTCTAGTAGAATCATCACTTGGAAAAGTAAATTGCTAATATTCTTAATAGATTTGTTGACGTCTTATGCCTACATAAAAATGGCACCTTCCATATATGTGGGGGTGCCATTCCAAGAACAGAAAACCCGAATGCACCATCCCATTATCATCAAAAGATGCAACATGCGTGCACCTGTGCTTGTGCGGGTGTGCATCTGGTCTATCCATTGGCGATAATTGGACATAAGTCTTCACACAACCTCACATTCCTGTATATGGAGGTCATGTCAGCAGAGGTTGCTCTGCATATAAACAACAGTTGCATGCTTTATGACATATTCATATCCTCTGCACCACTCTTTATGAATGCCTATGAAGAAGTATTTGGAGACTGCTGCTTTGATCTTATACAAACAGTGAATGTATGTATCATACAAGCCTTACATGCTACTTAATCTTAACTATGGTGTATTAAAATGAGCTACATCATAACTCATAGGACAATCATACCATTAACCACAGTTTGAATGAAGTGTTTTATGTTTTGTGAGGAGAGCTCTAACTGCACTGTTCACACATTTTTAATGTTCTCAGGAAGCAACTACTTGAACTCTGTGTGCATGAACATAAACACACACATTTATACATGCACATGCACTATATTCCTGTGGCTTCCTTTCTTTTTAAAAAATCCACATGGGTAACTCTATGACTTCAAAAAGAAAACCAAACCAAAAAGAAATTTTATTGTGTTGGCAAGTTTATAAGGTAGTCTAAACCTTGAAGATTTTTTTTTTTACATTTTAGTGTTAAGACACAGTGGGAAATAGTCTTCTTCAACTTGCACCACAAAGTCCTACTTTGCCACACTATTCACCAAGTAACAGGAAGGGTGGAGAGAGTACTTCTCAAACCTCTTGAAATAGCTAGGAAACTGAATAAATTGTTTCTCAAAGGTTTGGGGGAAAATCAGATTGCTTTATTTCCAAATTAACCAATGAAATCTTAGGGTCCTTCAGTAACTCCTATGATTGGTATGGAAAAAAACAAATTTCATTTTGTGTTTTTATGTTGCATTTGCATTGGAGAATATGCTGTGTACCAAAAACATAACTCTCTTGTTGTAATGGTTGTTATTGTTGTTGTGTGCCTTCCAGTTATTTCTGACTTATGGTGACCCTATGGTGAACCTATTGTGGGATTTTCTTGGCAAGATTTGTTCAAAGGGGGTTGCCATTGCATGATGCCTGCATAATAACTATAGTGAAAATATGTGGTATAGATAATCTTTTATCTTGTCAAGATTTAGCTTGAATGGATGGATGGATGGGCAGACAGACAGACACATGGATAGAATTTTAATTCTGAGGGACATAGCTTTTCTATCGTGGCTAGATTTCCAATAGGGAAACTCTGTTATCCTACATGTTTGAAAAAGAGAAATCTTTTGGACCTACAGACTTGACACCTGGATGTTTCTCAACCTTTGGTCTTCCAGATATTTTGTACATTTCTTCTGAAGTGTGGTCACTCAAGATTAGACCCATAATGAAGCATTATCAAATTGTGTAGTCATCATTGAAATTCTGTCTTTGTAGTTAACTGAGAAATGTTTCAAGAAAATCCTGTCACAATACAAGATGGAAGGGAAAGTTTTATATACACAGTATAGCCCACAACAGCAACAAATATGAAACCTTGTGTGTTGTTGGAATCTTTCACATGCTGATATATTACAGCCCACAGTTTAGACGTTTGTTATGTTTAACTTGATAGCTACATGAATTATGCATCAGGTACTTTCTCAGACATTTTATGTTAAGTGTATTGACAAATGGCCTTTCATTCTTGCTGAAATTCATAGTAGTTTTGCCACATTTTAGAGACAACTTGCGTATAAGTTTCTATTCCTTATGTTGCTTTTCTGTGACTGCATCTGTCTTTTTATTTGATTAAAGATGAACAATCTTGGAATCTTTCCCATAATCCAACAAACAATATAGAACTATTCTCTGTATTATTCATGCAATCAGTATATCAGTACATTTTGGAAATCGTCCAGAAAGATGCATATGGTCCTTAAACTATTCATTTGTAGTAGGGATATGGACGTTTGTAAAACTCAAGGCTGGTATTTTTGATCAGCTACTTAGATATATAATGATCTTACTTCTGTAACTAAGTAGCATCTCCTGGTCTGATCCCTTAGTCTTGGCTTACTGGGCAGCAGCTGCTGTCAGCAACAGGGTTCTGTTCTCCTGCTGCTCAGGATGTAGCAGATTGATATTCCCACCTCTCTCCTTCCAGCAATCTCCAGTATGACAGCCAGAAGCAACCCCTGTTAAATTCCTCCCCCTGATGATCACTGGAAGGAGGGGTGAAGTGTTAGCCTGCTGCATCCCTTTTACAGGAAAAAGAGCCCAGACACTTACCGTGGCTGCTGCCTGGTAAACCAGGTTCAGACTTTTACTCCCTGCATATTCCTTACATCCTACTCTGTGTTATGCATTTGTAACTATCGTGAATTCCAGCCTAAGTTTCTTACTAAGTTTCTTTAGTTCCCGCATAAATTTTTGAATTAGTTTCCATACAGATTGAGAGATTATTGTTCTTTATATGAAAATGTGTGGGTATTTTGTACAGTTTTCAGAATGTATGCTTTTTTATCTCATTGATGAAAGTATGTTTGCATTTTTCAAATGCACACATTCTGGAATGCATCTTTATTTATTGTTGTGCAAATTGTACTGCAAGCTAAAAAATAGGCATCTCAAATCATAGTTAGAATTCATGTTTGTCTCTGGTTAGGGGAGATAAAAACGGGGAAAATTTTAGTCCAAATGAATTGTAAAGAATTTCTCCCCATTTTTTTTTTTTTCTACTATGGGATTGAGATTCTGAGTAAAACTCACCTTCGTCAATTTTCTTAAACACTGGATTCAGTGAGAAACTGGTGTAAAAAATTCTGATGCTGTTCTTCAAACTGCGGAAAATAGTTAGTGGAATTTGAACAATCCCACATTTGAGATATTATATCAGGTTTTCTGTGTGATACAATGCAAAGCTATATGTTAATAGACTTTATCCCAAAGAATGCACAAGATGCTACAGGAAGAGTATTCTGAATCAAACCCTTTATAAATTTATTAAATCTCTAACAGTCATAGTTGCTCAAGTAGCCTTCAGTGTAAGATTGCTGTTTCTTATTATCTGCAAGAGATCAACAATAAACAGATAAAGTTAGATCTCAAGGATAATAAAATCTAGATTTTTTAAAATCCTTTCCTAAGGTAACACAAAACAGCAACCTTTTGATAAAACAATCCCTGTTGACATTTATATGCAACTGACTTCAGTTCTATTGGACTTAGGTCAACTTAGGCCCTTTCCACACGGGGGTAAAAAACGTTTTAGCGCATTGTAGCGCGATATCTGACGGAGGTCTTCCAACCTTAGAATGTGCATGTCTTTAATTTTTATTTCCACACCTCAATCCGCTCAGAAACGTCTCCAACTGTGCTTGCACATGTTTTTTAAAAACCAAAAAAAAGTGTTTCTTTTCCCCAGCCGCGAAATAGTGCTTGCTCACTTTTGGAAGCGGTTTCGGCGATTGCCCCTAGATGAAGGGGGGGCGGGCCGTGGGCGTGGACAGGTTCGGCAGTTGGCCCGCCCCACAAAGAGCTGGAGGGCCCATTTTTAAAAGTAACAAAAGAGCCCACAGCAGGAAAAATAAAAAGCATTGCAGGCGCAAATTGGATTTATTTCTTTACTGTCCATCTTAAAATCCCCTTTCGATGTTTCCGTGGGGATGTTGGAGCTTCAGGGGACTGTGGTTTTATACTTTCATCTGGTGTGGGCTATTGGGGGGGGGGGGGAGGGTATTTCTTGGGTCGCCCACGGACACCCCATTTCACAACCCACCACAAACCGCTGGATGGTAGCCAGGGGGAAAAGGAGGTTCGCAGCGGCGGGGGGGTGGGGGCCCTTCGGGCCCTGCCCAGAGGGGCGGCAAAAAGGGGAGCAGGGTCCCCAAAGGGGTCCCGGGGAACCCATTAAGGGGCCCCTTCACTTTGAAAAAGCGCTGCGGGGATATCATGTAAACTAGAATTACAGGTTTGGTAAATTGGATTTATTTTTTTTCAACCCCCCCCCCCCAAAAGCCACCGCGGATGAAAGGAAAAATCCACAGCCCCCTGAAGTTTCAGTAGGGGTCTGGAAGCTTCAGGGCGGTGGATTCTTTTTTTATCTGCGGGGGTTTTGGGAGGGGGGGGTTTTTTGGGAAAAAGTCCCCCTCCTATCAATGCCATTTCACAACCCACCACAAACCGCTGGATGTGTGAGCCAGGGGGCAAGGGGGGCCACGGAAAGCCTCGCTGTCAAAAGAATTAAATGAATGTCGCCTTCACGTTGAAAAAGCGTTGTGGGGCTATCATATTTCCCCCCCAGAAATGACCAAACATGAGGGAAAAGGGGGCGGGGGGCCATGTCCGCATTGGGCAGAATGGACCAAAATGTGTGTGGTGGGGTGGCTAGCGGGGGGACTGCGAATTTCCTGCGCACCCCCAGAAAATTGGTACCGGGTTGAATGCTCCAGGCATTAGCCCGACCAGTTTCAGATCTCCCTGAACGGGGTGATTGATTTGCAGTTGGTGTCACTTGGGGCCGAGAGAGTGTGACCCGACTACATCCCTTGCTCCAACAGAACTAGAGCCTGATTGGTGGGCGGTTGGGGGGCCACGAAGGGACGCGGTTACGGGATGGGGAGGAGGGGGCTAAGTGGAGTGCTCCAGACAGAAAGATGACCATCTGCTTTGTGTAACAACCTCCCCAAAACCCACGATTTGCTCGCAGGTGAATTCCCGGTGGCCCATCCTTCGAGGCTAGGGGGGATCCCCAAAAGGAACACTCTGTGGCGAAAAACCTCCGGCTTCCAGTTCCCCAAAAAAGCCTGCACCCCAAAACTGGTCGCCGGCTTCTCTTTAAAAGAAGCAGTTGCTTCAAGTACTAGCAGGTATAGGCCATAAGCTATATGTGCGTTCCTTCAAACCATGGATTTCAAACTGCTTTCCGAAAAAAAACTCCAAGGTGGTTTGGCTGGCACATTCCTCTAAAAACAGCCCACAGCACAAGACATTCAGGGGTTTCTCCCACCCAAAGTTTAAATCCTAAACCCCCCCGTTTCATCCTAGATTAGCATGGGTTTTGGGGGCCTGTTCACACGATCTTTAAGTACTTTCCACCCTGTGTGGTATGGGATGCCTTGCTACGGCGGGGGATCCAGGTCAAACTGTAGACTGCTTCCAAGGGTGAACTGGTTAATGCAACCATTAAAGACAAGTTACAGGAACACTTGGAGAAATATATTTTATTAAATAATAAGATAAAATTGTCAGCCAGCAGAACAGAAAACCAGCAAAACATACAGAAAAGTTGAAAAAGATTCAGGATTGTCCCCTCATTGTGACTTCAGGTCCCGTAATTCCTTTCTATTTTGCAAATTATCGAGGGCGGATGACACCTCGAGCAGGTTTCTCTTGCAGACTCATCTGTGGGTGGGAGAGCGATATTAGGATGCCATGCTGACATGCTCACTGAAAGCCCCGGGAGCCAACCTTCCATCATGGCCACCCATGTTGCTAACTTAAAATTTTTGCTGTTTTCCTTTCCAGCGTGGTATCCCCGCCATAAAAGAATCCGCAAGGGACCTCAGCTCCTGGGGGGATGGACCTGGGAAGAAAAGATGACATTGGCGACCATCCACTCCTTGGGGGGGGCCTCCGTTTGTGCCACCTTCCGGGAGTTTTCTAACTTGCCAGCTATACGTGAGGATGGGCCAGGAATGTCTTCCATTCCTGTCTTTCCCCCACTGCGGACATGCGCCAACTGCAAAAGGAAGAAAACCGCTCAACGTCCCGGGTAAAATTGGGCGCAATTTTCTCGTTTTTTCCAAAACTGGGGATTACTGTACCTTCAGCTGCTTGTTCCTCTTCCCCTGGCACATCAATAAACAGATCGCCGTGACCGGGGGGGGGAACAAGTGGGGCTCTCTATTTGTGGCCCGTGGCTGAAATAGAAAAAAGGGGAAACAAATGTTACCCCAGAAACAGATCGACTTCCTAGCTGTTAATAAAGTTTTCACGCCAAAGCTGTTGCACATGTTTTACCTTTTCTTCCCCAGCACCTCCACCATCTTTTTCCCCTCCCTGGGGCCCAGGTGTCACCCAGCAGGATTGTTTCTGGCTCTGGAGAAACGGAAACAGCAAAGCTCTTAACCTTTGCAAAACAGCGGACAGCCCTTTTGAAAACACACCTGTTCCCCACGTGTTTGCATACGTGGGGACGGGGCTGGAAATTTCTTACAACGGGGATATTCACTTGCCTTCCCTTTTGGGGTCCCGGCAACATCAAAATCTTGCCGAGTCGCACGGCGTCTGGCACCTGGGAAGTGGCACATGCTGTTGTCAGTGTGTGCTTACATAATGGGGGAACCCGGGAAACCCCCCCACCGTTTATTGGCCATCACTTGTTCATTGGGGGGGGGATTTTCAAGGCTGCTCACGTCCTTTTTTCTGCAGCCACGCCAGGAGGGGCGCCTGGCAGACTTCCACAGCCCAGCATGGTCCCAAAAGTAGGGAGGCTTTGCTGCAGGGGGTGGGTGGCCTTTGAAGCGTTCCATGAGTCGTAGAACGCCCCCTTTAAGGGGAAATTTGGATTGACCTGATTTCTGTAAACCCCTGCCATGACAACCCCCTTGCAATGGTCTCATAGTATTCCCTATTGGGGGCATTTGTACTAGGGAGTAGTACATTCCCCTCCCAATTTTACCATAGTCAGCATCTCCCGGTTTAAAAATACCCCAGGGGCACCCTCACGCTCCATCTCTCTCTCTGTCTATATATATATATCTACCTTTATACTCCTATCTATCTATCTATCTATCTATCTATCTATCTATCTATCCTCTTCTCTACCTACCTACCTACCTACCTACCTACCACCACCATCTACCTCATCACCATCATCATTTATCATCTATCTTCTATCTTCCTATCTATCTATCTATCTATCCTCTATCTATCTATCTATCTATCTATCTATCTATTATCTGTCTGTTGTTGTCTATCCTCATCTCCCTATTAGCTATCTACTACCCTTATTTTACCTAAAGGGACAGGGGTAAAAAAGGAAAAAAAGTAAAAAAATCTAGAAACTCCCACGGCACCTCTACCTGCCTCCATCTTCCGCCCCCCCCCAAGAAAGGCTGCAGTTCCACCGCCTTCCTGTGGGGGTCCCGTGGCACCAAGCCCGGGTGGCCGCTGCGCATGTGCAAAGGGCCGGAAGAGAACTGCACGGGGGCGACCAGGAGGAAACCATTACTTGGAACTAGCAACCTCGTGGTCAGCCAAACTTTGCGGAAGAGTTTTGTTGAAGGTGGCTATGGGACCAAAATGCAAGCCAGGGAAATGTGTCTAGCCCTAGAGAGGGAGATTTCAACCCAAGGAGAAGAGGGCAAAAAGGAGGGGGGGCCTGGCAATCTCCGAGGTAAAGGATCTCCTTGAAGTGTGGGGGGAAAAGAAGTACCCGGCAGATCTTTAGGAAAGCTACCAATATCGAAAAAAATTTTAAGAAATAGCCAGGGAAATGGAAAGAAGAGGGCACAAGAGGACAGCGGAAGAAGCCGCACAAAAAATTTAAAAAGCTAGGCTGGACTACCATATGGGTGTGCAAAAAAAGGGAAGGCTCGTCCTGGGTTACCTGTCCTTCTTTTAGGAGCTATCTTGAATTTTGGGTGGTAGGGTACACCCACCAAGGGTCATCGCAAGCCAGATTGCAGAGGACAGGGATACGGAGTGGAGGAAGCTGCAGCATCAGAAGGTATGAATGTTAAAAGGGGGACCCTATTTTAGTTTTGTATCACTAACTCATCTATGCATGGAAATCCCCCATTTGTTTCCCCTTTTTTTGTCCAGAGCGTGCCCATAGCCAGGAGCTTTTTGGGGATTCCCCGGATACCTCTGATGCGGAGACATCGGGTAAGGCAAGTTGTTAGTGTGGCAACAAACGTATTAGCTTCGCTGTATCTCCCTAGGTGGCAATAGTGCTTGGGCATGGCTGCTATGAAGCTGGGCATCAACTCGTTGCCCTCTGAAAGAATGCTTTGGCAATGTGCATGCTACCTGAAATTCCTGTTTCAATAGCGAATGTTTTGCTCCACAAACAACAAGTTGTCTGAACTCTTTGATTCCTGTGGGTTCCGGTATGCTAACGGGTGGGAGCAAGCAAATGGCCACAGTATTTCCTGGTCCCCTTAGCTGGATATCAATGTGTATAGGCAATGGGGAGGAGTTAATGGCAGGAAGGGGGGGTGCCAGGAGCCATGCAGAATGCATTAGCAGACCTGTTCTTTCACACCTCGTAACCTATCCCCCAATGCAGGCATAGCGCACCAGCAACACACCAGTTCATCCTGGAACATCTAAGCAGAAAATGACAGCACCACTGGTACAGGTGGTTTTTAACCACCACCCTTATCCCAAACCCTTTTTTAGCACTAAAAATCTGCCCCGGAAATACAGGAACCTTCCTGCTGGCCCTCAACAGTCAAGCCTGGGTCTTACAAATAGCAGGATTCATGACATTAGACATATAATTGTTTACTGCCATTTTTTTGATCCCCTTGCCCACTTTTTTCCCTTGTTAGGATTGCTTAGCTGTCACTCCTCAGGAGATGTTTCATGTACATGAGAGATGTAATTGATTTTGTTGCTGCCCGGCATGCAGTTTTGTGAGGCCCTCACAGGAATGTCACTGTCAAATACTATGTTACATTTCTGTCACTTCAAAAATCACATCCCATTAACCAGTACAATGCTTTCTTTTTGTTTCAATCTCCCTAGATGAGGCAAGCAATGGTACACCGAGGTGACCGAAAACCACCGCCCCCGTCTCCCCGGTCCAGTACCCTGTCGCGATAGGACCACTGTAGCGGGCCGTAGTGAGAACCTTCCCGCTGCTACTATAGCTACCATGGATCTCATACGGGGGCAAAGGGGGGCTCAACAGGGAAATGCGTTAGGGGGTTCCAGTATGCGAGTTCCACAGCGACAGAAGAACACAGGGAGTTGCCCCCGCTTAGGGAAAGTATAGGTTTATGTCTGCAATTGCAGATGCAGTGAATGCAAGAAATGCTGCAATCCTCCCCCGGAATGATGGCAGTGTGGTTTCCAACAAACTGAGCCCGAACCAGGCCAAAGCCTTGCAATGGGGGGAAACCCATCGACCTGCTCCCAGCGCGGCAGCAAGATAAATTTCCCAAGGGTTAAGAGACCCTGCCACAGGTATAGCCCTTGAGAAATGCATCTCCCCACCTACCTGCCCGTTTGGGTAGGAAAATATGCCCCCCTTAGTTGTTATATAACTTGTTAGCAATATCCATGATCTAACTGTTTAAAGTTATGTTTCCTATTTCTCCTATGAAAGGGGAGTTGCCATATATCTTGTTTTCCTTTGAAGTCAGTACTATTGTTTGCCATTAATGTTGTTTTTGGTTTTTGAAATAATAAAGCAATCCCTGTTATTTGAGCAACAAAACCAGTGTAAAGTTTATTTGTAAAGGGGGAAAATATTTACAAAAGAGAGGGGCAAAAAACCTTCAAATTGCAATTACGACAAGGGAGATAACTACAAATCTAGGACTAACATTGTCCCACAATAAGGCTTGCGATGGCATTCCTAACTGTTTCCTCTTCACGGAGCCTCCTGGCGGAGGAGTGGGGTGGAGTCATACATGTTTGTGGAAGACACAGAGGTGGGGGGGCTAGGTCAGGGTGCAGGATGTGGCCCTTTTACTCACAGATGTTGTGGAGGACCACGCAAAATATCACTGGAAGGTAGTTTTTCTGGGCACGGTTAGGGGAGCTAGAGGCAGCCCCACTGTGCCTTGAGCCTTCCAAAGGCCCGCTCCACCACGTTCCGGGGTTGAATACACTGTTGTAAGCCAACTTCCTTGGGTCCATGGCCCCTCCGTATGGCTTCATCAACCACCTTGACAGGGGGGACGCCGCATCTCCAAGGATGACTGGACCAATGGCAATGCCATTTATGGTGATGGTTGGGTTCCCCCGGAACAACCCCAGCCTCCATGGCGTGCCACAAGGAGGAGTGATGGAAAACAAATGCGTCATGTGTTCTGCCTGTAAAGCCGGCAATATCCAAAAACCATCCTTCATGGTCCCCCATCCCCCGCAAAAGGGGAAAAGGGCTTTCGGTTTATGAACTCTTCCCCTCTTCCTTTTGGTGGCCGCACAGGAATAGTGTACCAAACGCACCCCCATTGGGGAAAACCCCTGCGATGGAATCCATCCATGACCTGCAATGGGTGGCAACACAAAAAACAAACATTACTCCTTTTAAAGTACTCTGTAGGCTGAGAAGTGTCACTGGGGGACGTTGGGGTGCGGGGGGGGGGAGGGACAGAGGGAGGGGGAAGGGTGGATGGAGGTGGGGAGGGGGGGGGAGGGGTGGGGTGGCCCCATGTGGCATGACCTTGGCAGGGAGAAGCTATGGATGTGGTCTCACTCTGGATAGTTTCCAAGGGAAATGGTGGATGCAAGGACCTGCTCTTTGCCAAAACCTCGAGACAATCACAGCGACTGGGAGATCCTCAAGCTGAAGGTGTTCGCTGTTTTGCGATATATAAAGGGGTTGTCAACCACCACACAGTAATCGCCACCCCTCCTCCACAGATATGGGTTGACGCATTTCTGTGGCTTTCCTCTCAAGTGTGGGACGCAGACGGTCAGCGATCTCGAAGAGGGTGGCTTTCGTCATACGAAAGTGGTAGACCACGGTCGTCGTCCCATTTAGCAAGCACCTCCTCAGCCCACCATGTCCTCCGCATCCTCTCCCTGGCCCCCCACCTTTTGGGCAGGGGGGGGCCGGAAGACCCTCAGAAGGGGGGGAAGAAACCCCCCCCTCATGGTCGCAATGGAGCCTGGACCTCCTCGCTCGATCTCTGGCCCACTGCTCTTCATGGTGGACCACTACACCCAGAACCGTGACAAAGGGAGGGAATGACCAGGTCTGAGAAACCCCGTCCTCCATCGCAAAGCCACGAACAAGCCAGAAAAACGGCGAAACAGGAAGCACAACGGCCGGCACCGACCAACGCACTAGCCCGAAGTGGGGGGTGGCGGTGGGGGGCAGGAGGCTTGGGGGAGGACCTTTTTGGCTTTGCATACGTGTGTGCGTGCGCATGTACGTACTGGCGCATGTACGTACTGACGCAAAGCGCCATTTTTTTTTTAAAACGAAAGCAGCCTATCACAGCCATAGTGGGCAGTTTATGCTAATAGCAGGAGTGGGAGGCGGGAACGTGTGGATCTGAACCCGCGTAAAATGGATCAAGCATAAGACGTATGGATTGAGGTGCTCATTAACGCGGATACAAAAAAACCCGGAAAAAATCGGCCGGAATCGTCACTGCGGAATTTCCCCTCCTCGTGCGGAAAAGGGGCCCTTTGCGAATTATGGATTTAGTATTTTATCCAAATATAAGGGATATGTGTTTAATTTTTAGAACTGTTTCCTGAAAATGAAACTTTATACAAGGCCTAAAGCGTTTTTCATAACTTCTAAAGGATAATTTTTACTGCACTCATCAAACATGTTTATTTTATGCAAGAAAAGCACAGCTTATCTGTCCCACTCTAGCTTGAATTATTTCCTTTGCAACTCTCTTTGTTAAACATATTGCCTATCGTTTTGTCAGAAGCAATTTAAAAAAGAAGAATACTCAAAAGAAATACATTACTCTTCTTTAGCATTTATTCTATTAATGCAAAAAATTACATAGTACCTCTTCAGTGCCTGTGGTATTTAACAAAACTAATTAAAGTTACAACAATACAATAAAAAGTGAAACTTTTACTAAAGAATAAAAAGAAAATTTGTAGCAGTGGCAGTGAAAAGCCTGATTAAACATTTAGGAACCAGGAGTCTCCATGAAAAGATGGGATTATCTTCTCTGAAATGCCATCAGAGAAAAGAGCTCTGGTATGTGGTAGGAATACTGACAAATCTGTGACTCAGCTCTTCCCAAATTGTGCTCAGAAACAAATTTCAGGTGCTCATAAAAATTTGGCTTAAAGGAGTGGCTAGCTTTGAAGCCTCAAATTATTTTCTGACTAAACTAAGTCATTGGAATGGAATGCATGGTTTTCCACACCCTTTAGCCATCCCCACAGCCCCAAGCAGCTATGGAGTAGAGGTAATTTTTTTCTCCCAAATTTTGGTTATAAACCAGCTTCAGGGGGACAAAGATACCAGCTTTGAAATTCCTGATATTCTTTTCTAGCTTAATTGCAATGTGAGCTGGAGAAAATTCCCTTTGCTCGTTATCATTGTCCTTTGCCTTCCTAGATTCCCTTTTTCTATCATCACTATCCCTCAAATCTATCTTTGCTAACTTCAACCCCTTAAACCACTTTATGTACTAGTGAGTCCATAATATGGGAGTTGATGGCTTCCAGTGCAAATAGGGGGAACAACTTCAGATTTTAGCTTGAACTTCAAAGCAGCTATCCAAGATGATAGACTATTTGGAAGAGGAATATTTTTAAATTGTATAACACCAGTTCAGGCTAAAACCCCAAGCATATTCATGGCCCATTGACATGGAGGCCACCAGACACTGCTGTTAGCTGCTGGATCTGAGAGAGACAGTGCCCTACCAATTCACCTTTTCTCTCTGTTGCTCTGACATGTTTGAGAGCCTGCAGGAAACATGGGTGTTTTCTTGATGGCTGCTGCATCTGATTTGTGGATCATGATATTATTATTCACCATGGGATAATTTCTCCTTGACTCATCCCAACATTTTTTACAGGCTTCCCCCACTTATCTGACAGGTTAGGGGCTGGAGCACTGTTAGAAAATGGAATTGGCTGAAAATGGAACCCATCTACTGTACTATAGGGAGCATGAAGGATCTATGGAAACTTACTTGGGATTGACCTTGCACATGCTGCTTGCAAAGCCTCTCAGCTGGCTTAGTGCTCTGTCCTCCCTCTTAACTCACTTTGTAAGCTGTGCATGTGTGTGAGCAGTTCCAAGCAAGCCTCCATAGGTAAAAAGAACTGATGTAAGAGCGAAGCCTCCATTAAATTAATGGAACTTGTCCTTAATTTGGAAGCATCAGAAGAGTAAGTTGTCAGATAAAGGGGCACTGAAAGGCAAGGGATTTCTGTAATGTGTGTTTCTGAGCTTTCTTCAAGAAAACCAGCAACAACAATGGATGTTTAGTCTCTGTCCAAATCCTTTGCTACTTCCCTTTGTTGTTGTCTGGTCAATTGCATCTCACTCCTTGAGATTACGGAACCAAAACCTGACACTAGCGGGGTGAGTCTTCTGACATCATAAAGAGTAGATCTCTATGATTCTACTAAAATGGAGGAGGTAGTGGTTGGGAAGCAGGCCAGGACTGCTGCCAGGTCAGCTGATTGTGGAAACAGGAATAAGGGCAGTGGACCCAGCAAAGCATGTAACGTGGCAACCCAGAGTCAGCAAAAGTAAGTTTTGGTGGCTGAGCAGGCAGTGGAATATTCCCAATAGCTACAGCAGTTGCTGTCATCCTGCCTATATAAATATAGCACATATGAAAGTTTCCTTCCCTTCCCGGGCCCTGTCCTTCTTTCTGCCAAGACTTGTAGAAGAAGTCTCATGAGCCACAGTGCTGGCAATCCACAGTGCTGGCTTGCTCCAAATGCCATAATGAGCCCAAGTTCATGCATCCATTACATAGGATATTTGGTAGCATGTATAAGTTGAAAACAACATGAAGGCACACAACACACACACACAAGAGGATAAGTCATGGTAGGAGTGTTTTTATCAGGAATGGAAGTAAAAGGAGACACATACAGTGCTGGAGTGAAATCTTAGAGCTTACAGCTTCAGTTAACTTTTGTATAAAGCAAATAGGGATTCCCCAGTGTCATTGAAAATATAATTACTGATAGGAGAAACTGGCCCAAGTCAAACCAACTTCATCTAGGAAAAAATAAAGCAAAGAATGTGTGCCGTTCAAGCTGTCCATTGCTACCAACTTATGGGTTATGGTTGGGAGCCAGTTGCCATAGGGTTGTGTACTAGCCAGCATGCTCCTTGGAAATATGTTAATGGATCCTCCTTGGCAGTTAGAGGGATGCTGAGACTAGGCCTGTTTTTTCTGCCAAGGCTTGGCTGAATTGGTGTTTTAACAATTGGCTGTTAGGCACAAGTAGCAGCCAAGCTGTTTTCATTCTGGACTACCGTGGTAGCCCTGCTCCTTAAACTAACCAGAACTCCAAGCCATGTGTCCTCAAAAGAATCACTTCAGGTCATGTCCCCCAACATTATTTCCAGTTCCATGTTCCCCAGTGTGAATATAAGGCGTATGCTTGCCACAAGATATGGAACTCTCATATGCACATTTCTCCCTGGAAATATAACACCACAACTCTATTTAGATATTCAGAATAGGATTAAGATGCACATGTGATGAGGGAACATATGTGTCCCTTTGCCTATGAGAAATCAATGTGTATGATTGTGTGGAGAGCCTCCATCCATAGCAGATGCTTTCTTCAGTAGGTTCTCACTCTCCACCTGAGAGCATGGTCCTCTCCCTGCATGTGTTTTTTAACCCTGTTCTAAATGCCTGAATAAGGCCAACAACCTTTTTTACCTAGTCTTTTTGTTTCGTTACTATCTGGTAATATATATGGTGCATGAACATGCCAGTATCTGCCATCTGAGTTCTGAACATATAGATCAATGTTTAAAAATTAACTACCAATTTAACAAGTATTTGTTTCTTGTAATTATGGTTCTTTTTTGAGCAAGTTAGTGACAGAGAGCTGTTATAAGTGCAGTGGAAGTAAGACTTGATGGTAACACTGGGAGACAAATGTGAGGAGTATGTAAATACAATACAGAACAATTCTTATTTAACTAAAATTCTAATGGGAGCATCCAAATTGAAAAATGAGAGTAAATTTAGAGAATGGCAAGTAATTGCATCCCTCCATCCCCATGCAATGTTTTATTGCTGTATAAAAGAGAATCTGATGGAGCGAGAGATTGTTTTACATGCTAGAGGGAAATGTGAACCCGTAGAACAGGATGCATCTGTAAAATTCATGCGGCTTCTTGCTGTTCTGACACTGCTCACTCAAAGAGAATTCTTCCTTCTAATTTTTACTTTGGTTTTGTTCTGCACAAGAAGCAGAACCATCTACCAAAAAACATTTCACTGAAAAATTGGAAGGTCCAATTTAACGTCAGACTTTCCAAATGTGATGTTGGATTTTGAACAATACTTGCCGTATTATTTTTCTCCCAGAAAAGCATCCATAAATAAATTCCAGGAGTTCCAGCTATCCATGACTTTTTTCCTCTTCATTTTCCAGGTTCAGTTAATACGCTTTAGTGTGCATTGTAAAGAACCAGTGAAGTATCTGGAAGGATAGATTCTTCTTAGATCAATGCTACCCAAGTGTCTCTAGTTAGAGATTCTTCTTGGATCAATACTATCCAAAATGTTTGTAGTTAGGGATTCTAGAAAAGTGACTTCAGAGAACTCTTCTTCATTTCCTCTTAAGATCAAGAATACATTCTAATCTTACACAGAGGACTGATTATTTGTGAGCCGGTTTCAGCTTCAAGAAAAGAGAGCTAGGGTCTGAATTCTTTTGGCGATTCTAATTAGACCCATTAAATGCCTTGTTAAATGGTGAGTCAGCTCTTCCATAAATCTCATTATATATCTACTCTGGTTAAGACTACCAATAGGATTCTGGTCAGCAAGCATTGGAGATACCCATTTCAGTATTCCATTTATTATTGTTATAAAACTTCTGTTCATTTATATATTTGTTAAAATCACATTTCTTCTGGTAGTTTTATTGCTATTTGTTATTCCTAATTATTTACATTTCCTTACCAGAACAGATCCAACTATTCTTCTGCTGATTAGATGACTTTATTTTCCATCCAAATGACATGAGATTTTTCTGGCATTCTGCTATCATTGGTATTATTACCCAGTGACAGGATTCAGCAATTTTTAGACAGGCAGGGAAAGAAGTCCCATTTTATAGGCAATGGAAAAGCACTTATATAGGCCCACAGAAATTTTGGGAAATGTGATAGTTTTGATCTCTCAAGCAGAGTAAATTGATTAGGCAGAAGCTGAATAACTACCAGGCTCACGGCCATCCACTCACACACAGGATCTAGCAAAGAAGAATTAAACATAGTCTTCTTTATGATGTATGAAAAGTAGCTTTACACACAATTACTTGGGCATCATCAAGAGAAGTCTATCATTTTGAGAAAAAAGAACTAAGGGAAAATTCTATGACATGGTATCTAGAAAGTTTGGAGCATCTTATAAAGAGAGACTTTTCTCATGCATGCTAATGTACAGGAAGGAGACAGAAGAGAATGAGGTGAAGGATGAGACCCCAAATAACAAAGAAAGCTATATGATGCAGGAAGAGAGTAGTGTGAAAAAATAATGAGGAAATCACCATGGATATGTGTTGTGCCTACACTCCTATAAAGCAACATGCAAACTGGTAAGTAGTGAGTATAGGTATGCAAAGGTTGCTGACTCCAACATACTTAGCAACCCCCCAGCCCAACTTAGGTAGCAGTTGCATCAAGTGAAGGAGGTCTGTTCAGCTGCCAGTTGAAGCACAAGGAAGATAATGTTTCTAGTCCTCTCCCACCAGGGAGCAAGGCTGCAGCAATCAAAAGCAGGGCCCTTGTCACAATTCCTTATTTGCAGCCTTGCTTTCTGGTGAGAGGGGGCTGGGAACATCGTCTTCCTTGTCCCCCAGTTAGCAGCTGAACTTGATGCAGCTGCTGGATGTTAAGATGGGCTTAGGAGAATCAGGCCAGGAGATGTTACTTAGTTATACATTCATAACTAAGTAGCCTATGTAGGATACTGCTGATAGTCTATAGCGGTTGGTATTTCCAAGTATTAAGTAAGCCTGACCCTCCCTAGCTTCTGAGATCAGATGGGATTTGGGTCCCTCAGGATAATTGGTTAGCCAATTCCAATGTTAACAAATATCTAAATATCTGTGCTGGAAATTGATAGTGTATTACTGCTTTTTTTAAAAATAAAACCCTAATATCTCTTTCTGACTTACTTACTTTCTATCTGTACTTACTATGAAGTAAGTAAGCACATAGCAATAGGGAGCTTCTGAAAATACCAGGTGAAATAGTATCTGGAATTATATGAAGTTACTGAGCAGAAACTGTTTTTGCATAAAGAAAAAGAACAGATATAAGAAAAATCTACAGGTGTACTCTGCAAGGAGAAAGATCTCATAGTGAAAAAAACAAGTATGATAAGTTTTTGTATAGAAGAGAGGCAAATGTGGTTTTTTTTTTGACTGCCTGAGATGTTTCTCCTATTGGACATTTTTACTAAAGTTTGAAAGATTTATATTTGCCAGTCTTTTATTACCAGTTTGTTCTCATTTTCCCAGTTACTAGAGTCCTGAAAATCTTCACCCTACTTTTGAAGAAAAAGAACACATTTATCTACTCCAAAATTTACTTTATTGGTGATGTGGATGAGGAATTTTCTTCTTCTAGATACACTATTAAAAGAGCATCACTGCCTCTGGTCATAATTTATCACATGGAATACCTCTCCTTGGGCTTTGAAGAGTTTCTTTTTTGAGCACCAAGAATCCCCCCAGTTACTATGGCCAATTGTTCTGTCAGCTAGAGAATGCTGGGAACTGTAATCTGAAAAAGTGATTTTTCTAGTTCTCCTCTTCCCTTATAGGGCTATTTACCATACTTTCTGAAAATGATTTCAGGAGAAAGGAACCAGATGAGGGTAATATCAAGCATATACCCCTTCATGGAGTCTCTCATTCCACAGGGTCATCTGTCATCAGCTGATGAGTTTTTAGTTAATATTTTTATTTAAAATTTTGTTTATTGTGATATTAAAATTTCAATTTTTCTTGTAAGCTACCGGGGAAGGAAGGGTATCCTGAAAGGCATCAGATAAATAATGCCCTGTGGGATCATTTTGATAATAATGTAGCATAGGAAGAGTCAATGCAGATGTGGACAGAATTTATGGTGCTGTAGAAATAGTCTCACCACTATGACTTTTGGAAGGATAAGAATAGAGGGGACCTAACTTCATCATTTGTGAGCCCAAAGTAAGTCAATCCCCTACAATTTCCTAATTCCTAGGAAATTCAGAGATGATTTTTTTTTTTTTGCCTCCACTTCTAATAGAGCCAGTCTGAACAGTTTAGCACAGCGGTGGAGTTTGGAGTGCATGGAGGGAGAGGGGCGTGGCCGAGGTGTAGGGGCGTGGCCACAGTGCATGGGGGCATGGCTGCAGTGCATGGGGTCATGGCTGCAGCACACGGGGGCATGGCAACCAGCCAGGACACCCCAAAAACATTGCTGCTGGGGGCGAAGCACCCCCATTGCCTCCCTGTCCCTATGTGACTGGTTTAGTAAACTGTATGTGATTTACAGTTGCTGAAAAGTATGGCTCTGAGTGAGTAACAAATGCACAATTCATTCAGAACTCATTTATCATATTTCATATTATATGCTGCTAGACAGAGCTTTTGGGTAATGTGGCTAATATGAACATCAGCCTCTGTGTGGATATGCTTTAAACAGTACATTCAGAAAGAAGATGGAGCCAAAAGAAATAGTGCCTGTGGCAGGGACCTGGGGCAGGAAGGTCAACAAGATGGTAGGAAATGTCTTGGGGTTCTGAATCAGGTAGAGAATCAAGCTCTTGCAGATTTTATTTTATTTTTATTGGGAAGGAATGATATTCTGTCAGAAAACCTTTTACCTGTAGAAAGTTAGTAAGAATTCGGAGTTCTTAACATGGAAAACATGCTGTAAGTGTCTTCCATTAGGATACTGAATATTTTATTTTGAAGTATACTTCATTTGGTCACTTGAATCAAACATTTTCAGAGCAAAAAAAACCAGAAGCCAAGTGGTAGATACAGTACATCAGTAGATACAGTAGATACAGTACCTAATATACACTGAAAAAAAAGGACTTGACAATTTTCTTTTGATATTCTGTTTGTACCTTTCATTGAATGGCAGATAGTTTGGTATACTTCAAAAATGTAGTATGACAACAATCCCTACCATGTTAATAGTATTTTGATGTAGATGTGTGTGAAATCAGCATCTGAAATGCAGACATCACAAAATTGCTGCTGTGGTTTTTGCATACTTGAGAGGTTTCAAAGTTAGTCTCGTGTGCCAAAGATGTCACCTGAGAGTATCCTAAATGAAGTTCACATAGATTTTAAAAATTATTTTTTGCAGAAAGTGGGGGAATGGGAATAGAGGAACAGATGGAAAGCAGAGATGGGGAAATAGAGGAAACGTCTAATTGGGTAATTGAAGCTAAGAGGCTATTAAAGATGACCCAGTAGTTTGTTGGCTGTGTACCACAGAGAATGAGGCTGGTATCTTCTCCTCAGCCTCATATGTACTGGGAAACACTCCAGAGACAAAGTAGTCCAGAGATTCCTCAGAAGGCAGTATAGAGTGAGAACTGAAGAATGATTTAAAGGTTTAAGAAGGAGTAGATGTGGATTAAGGCCCAAGGAGACATTACACAGGCGGCTATTTAAAACAAAAATGTTTGGTAGTCTAAGAAAAGAAGAAACCTGCAAGGTGAGACCCAAGACTTATCTGGTTCAATATACTTTTCCCACAGTCAGAAACCACATGCTTATGGTAAGGCCATGAGGACAACCTGTATTCTCAAGCAGCTGGGTTTGGCAGACATAGTGCCTCCTATGAAATAAATATGAAATAAAATATGGCCATTGTGACTATTAGCTATTGATAGTTCAAAGGAGGAATGCAAGGGCTGAAGGGACTATCTGCTTAACCACTTCAACTCCAGAAGTATTTCTGCTCATCATCCATCCTGCCTCCCCACTTTCTTCCCATTATGGTAGCATTCCAAGGTCTTTGGGCCTGGGCCTTCTATTCCAAGCTTCAAGTTGAGGGAGAGAATCTCATGATGAGAACACTGCTTTGAAAAGACAGGGCTTTTAGAATTGGGTGCTGCTGAAGCTTGCTTCCGCAGGTTGCTTCAGAGCAGTTGCCATAGACCAAGTGGTTTGCTTGGTCACATCCTTCCCTCCTTTCTCCCTCCTTTTCAAACCATGGCTAGCAGCAGAGCTGAGCAAGAGGATGCTATCCGTGTGGGAAAATATTGAGCTGTGTCACTAATTGTTGTCCTGTGACTTGCTGAGTATGGGATACAAAATTGGTGCTTTGTGGCTGTTTGATCTTGTTAACTTTCCCAATTCTGTTCTCACCATTCTCTTCCTACCCTAAATTCCTTAAGCTGCAAAGCAATTTTCTAAGTCTGAGATGCACATGAGTTTTACAATTATTAGCAAAATGCCTAATAAAAATGCCTTTAACTTTTCTTCTGCACTTGATTCCTTTCTCCTTTAATTCCTCATTTCACTATTCTCTCTTTCTCATCCTCTTTCTCCTTCTTAATCTTCCTAAATCTTCTGGCTAAGCATCTTCTCCCTTCTCTTTCTTCCTCACTCCCCTCTCTCTCTTCAACTTCTGTCCATATCTTCTCCCTCATTTCTTAGTTCTTCTCCCTTCTCTTGTTCTTTTCTTCTTTCTCTTCCTCTCACAAGTGCCCAATTAATATCTTATCTTCTTTTTCTCTCCTCTTGCTACATCTCCTAGTTGCTCTCATCCTCTCCCTCCTTCCCTCATCCCTTCCTCCTCTTCTCCTTCTTCTCCTTCCCCAATTATCCTGGCTACATTTGTTTATCTCTCTTTCTACCCTACACAATTATAGTGCTACTATTCCACTTTCAACATCCTGTGGAATTCTAGGGTTTGCAGTTTACTGAGGCCAAAGAGCTCTCTGGCTGAGAATTCTAAATACCCCTCCCTAAACTGCAAACCCCAGGATTCCATAGGATGTTGAAAGTGGAATAATAGCACTATAACAGTGTGGTGTGGAAAGCCCCTCCTCTCTTTCTCCCTCCCTGCTTCCTTCTCTTCCTTTTTCTTTCCCTCTCCCTCCCCATTATTTTCCCACCATCCTTTCACTTCCTCACCCTTTTCCTGCCATGACTCTCATTTTCCTTCTCCTTCCTTTTCTCTTGGTTTCTCCAACCCTTTCTCCTTTGGCTTCTCCCCCACCCACCAAGGAAACCTTGAAGCCAAGAAGAAGAGATGTTAGAGTCTTACCACCTTTAATCTGTTAACAAGGATTAAATTCAATACGACTTATTCCGAATAGAGACACACAGATGGAACAACACGGTAGGTCTCTATTGCCCTGTTGGTTGTATTACTGCTGCTGCTGCCATTGTTGTTGTTAGTGTTTCCTTCTTCTCCTAGTATGTGATGATTATTAGTTGCATTGTTAGGATTATAATGTTCGTTATGGGGGGGTGGGTGGTATGGGAGGCTTTTACAACCTAACTGTAAAAAAACAAAAAGAAAATGTGGCCAGTGATGGCCAATGATTAATTGGAGAAGCCCGTTAAATGCAAAGCGTGGCTTGATTGATTGGGAAAGGTTTCTTTGGTTGCACTACAGCTCCCATGTTTTAAGAAAAGCAGTGGTTGTGAAAGTATTAAAACTAGGGAAATTTTTTTTTTTTAAAATTCAAAGCAGAGCTTGGAAAATTCTCTTCAGTTGGACAACAGCAGCAGTAGTAATATAACCAACAGGGCAATAGAGACCTACAGTGTTGTTCCATCTATGTGTGTCTATTCAGAATAAGTTGTATTGAGTTTAATCTTTGTTAACAGTTGATGTAGCTTTCAAAGCGCTGCTTGCAAAGGTGCTAAAAATGAATCCCCCTCCCCGTTCAATTTGTATCCTCAAATTTAAATTTGCATTCCAGAGAAACATTTTCTCATTTGGGAGAAAATGGGATTTTTGTTTTAATGGGATTTTTAATGGGACTTTGGGATTTTTGTTTTAATGATATCTTCTGAGCAACTGTGGCTGATAATCAATGTCCAACCTTAATGCTGACACTAGATGCTGCTCATGGGTCTCATTTAGATATGAAATTTCAGGACCTGAGATGCTCCTGGCCTGACAACCATAGGTGGAAAATATACAGTACCCTCTCACCTTACCTTTATCCCATTTAATTTTGAAAAGACAAAGCTTGATTTCTGTTGAAATAAGAAAAAATCATGAGAATTTGCACACACATAAATAACATGCAGTTTATGTCCCGGCATGTATGAGTAACTGATGATAAGAGAACACTAGCATAAAGAAAGACCTTTTTGTATGTGTGATATATCTTGGGACATAGCTTTACTATGTAGCAAAATAATAACCAGCATGAATGTTTGTATGGTAGCTGACCTGTTCCTTTGAACATATTTAAAAATATTTATTCACTGACTGATTTTTATCAAGTGCCTCCATCAAAGTTGAGTAGGTTGTTTATATATGAAAATTAGATGAAATTTAGATGAGTGCATCTTAAACTGTAGCCTGCAGATTGGGATACAAAAAGATTGCCATTTTTTGCTTTCTGATACATGTGCATTTTTAAATCTCAGATTAATTTGGTCTAAGATATGAAATTTGTGAATTTGGAACCCTGTGAGATTAGGATAAAAGTAATGCAGAAGCACACTGAGAAATTTTCCAGACCAACCATCAGAAAATGTCATATTAAAACTCTATCAGAACTCTGATGGACCAGAATCGAGTATGAAAAGTAAGATATATGCCCAGATATTGAATATGTGCTGCTAAATTTGTGTCTCTTCCATAATACCAAGAATATTTCCAATCAAGATGGTGTAATTCAGTTCTTTATTTTTGTCAGCATGAATATGTACAAGCAAAACATTGCCTACCTGCTTTCTACAGAAGCAATAGGAATCATTCCACCCTCCAGATGTTGTTGAACTCCAGCTCCCAGCATTTTTCATCGTTGGTTATACAGACTAGGATTGTTGGGAATTGTAGTCCAATAATACTTTGAAGACCACATAATTCCCACCTCTGATGCAAAAATACCGTCTTTTTATCCATATCATTCAAGGTGAAACTAGACTTATCTGAAGAGATCTCTGGTTCTGCATATAAATACCATGTTCTTTGCTTCAAAGCATCTTTTATTTGAAATGGTGGTGGACAAGGGAGGAGATTTAGCCTCCTCATTACATGTAGTTTATCTCCATCATTCTAAATGATATTAAATCCATTGGAAGCTAGATTAGTCGGATTTTTGGGGATTAGTTCTAGAATACAGTTGCAGTTTTCACTGATATCAATGTGATTTAAGATAAACTAAGTCACAACTACCTTGTCCCAGTTATTTCACTGAGTTATATGCTGCTGACTTGATCTGGATTGAATCCATTTTCTTGATGGTATGTTACTAAGTTTGCATTGTTGAGCAAACTAGGTTTATCAAAAAAAGTGCTGCTTGGAAAACAGAATCAGTTCTGACACAGAATGTGTAGTTTGCTTCTAGTCCCTGCCTGTGTTGCATTATGACTGAGACTGTTTATGTTGAACAGTTGATGTTGGAGACTTCACAAGCAATTGCAGTTTGTTTTTACATGTGGATGGGCTTTCAGTGAAGGCTGATGGGCTGGTTTCATCCACCTCCTTGGTTTCACTATTGAAAGATGTAACAGTGTTCATGTTGGATTGACAGGTAAAGGGGCCACTGTCTTTGCTAGCTCACTGCATTAGTACCTGATGTAAATGTCAATGTCATTATTTCAATTACCAATAAAAAATTCTCAATGACAGAGTGCGCGCTTTACATATAGAAGACCCTGTATCTAACTGAGAGGACTCCAGGAAGGGCTGAGAGGGACTTCTGTATGGAGGGCTAAACATAATACTGAGAAAGATAGGCCAGTGGTTCCGTATAATATAAGGCAACTGTCTGTATTCCTTACTAGAGTTAAAATATTAACTATTGAAAGAGGTTTAAGCTGAATATTTTATTTTAAACATTTAGATTGCTGATTTCTTAATTTTTAACTAGACCTCTGAAGGTTATGGTTTTCCTTTCCCCTTTCTGAGCTGATAGAAGCAGCCAGATGTTTTTAGAGGTAGAAAAGCTATAGGGACTGCAGAGTAGTCAGGCTGTTAAAGATGAGAAGGATATTCAGAAGTGTTTTGAATTAATTACAGTCAGAACACAAGCAGTTTCATTATATCACAGCATCTGAAACTGTCTTAGAAAAGCTCTTCCTAAATGTATCCTTTTTTCTGTAGAAAATCATTCAGCTCAGTTTGAAACAGCATATCCTGATGTGCCCAAATTCACATCACATTTTAGTGCTATGTCTGCAGTAAGTCAACCTCATAATTTGGTTTCTAGAAGAAATAAGAACAATGTGCCTTAAAGGCTGATATGACCCAGGAAAAAAAATACAGGAAAAAGGGCTAATGCTTGGAAATTAATTTAAGTGAACAATATTTATAATCATGTGATATTAATGAAACGTTACACTTTAGGAACTTGTTGATAGAAGTATTCCATTTTGAAGAATGGCAGTTTCATTTCAGAAGTGAACATAAAAATCAGTTTCATATGGTCCGGCCAAAAGAGCTTTTGAAAACTATTTCTCTGTTCTTTAACTCAAGCAGAAACTTACATTAGGGAGTAGAGCAGGAGGAGAAAGTTTGACTCTTGTAGGAAGACACAGGTGCAGCTTGTAGTTGTGGTTGGAGTTGTGGTACAAGAAGAAAATCAATGTTCTTCCATTGATGTTCAAATACAGTGGCTGATCTTGATTTTTAAGAATAAAAGGAGTTGATGTCTTTTGCGGGTTGAGTGTTCTGGAACTGGAGAAAAGGATAAGATATCGTAGGGGAAAAGCTTCAGGGCTAGGAGCAAAAGGAAGTTTTCCAATGTGAGACTAAAAGACTTACTTTTAGATCATGTGTGAGAATTCACAATAACATGAAATGCCATGCTAGCCTTGGAACCAACCTTGGCCATTGGAGATGGAACAGAATTTGGTGGAAATGCCATTTGCTGGCTTTCATCAGTGTATGAATCTATTCCACAAGGCTCAAAAAGCGGTGGAAATACCTGCCAGTGCAAGACTATCCATCCAAGTAAGTAGAAGCTGCCTGAAGGCTTCAAAATGGACATTTCAGGGATGGAAATATGGTACTGATGGCATTCAAGCTACTGCACCCAAAGCCCTAGAAACTCACTTATCAGGTCTATGAGTGATAGTATCCCGTAGCATGATCCCAGCTGATGAAGGCCAGCAGAGCTTGGGATGGAATAGTGAATCGATCACTTTATTGGGCCTTGTGCAGCCTCTGCACCTCACTATATATATATATGTATGTATGTATGTATGTATGTATGTATGTATTTTCCCCAAGAACTCAACTTCTGGTTTATTTTCTGGTTAGAAGAAGGTCTATCCTGCGTATAAAATGGCCAAAAAAGTGGTGGCATTGCTCCATTACTTTCAGGTTGAATAAGGAGCAATTTTTAGCAAACAAACAAAACATCCAAACAATTTAAAAAGAAAAATGGATGAAGGGTATATTGCATCCCTCAAAGTTCCCCTGGTAGTTGTCCATCTCAGCTTTATTCCTCTCTAGATTCCGCTTTATTCTTTAGAGATGCCTCTGCCAGAACTGCTGATTCAAGGTTGCTTTGTAAATCTCATCTCTGTTGCATTTAACACAATCGTGGCAAACATACACACAGACAAGATGCATACCTTGTTGTTAAAATCTGATCTGGCCTGGATGGAGAACTGCTGCTTTTATATATTAAGCTTATCCCTAGTGGCATTTTCTTAGGAACCCCAAAGTGAACCTTTCACCTCAACTTGTGTGATTTTGGTTATTGGTTTTGAAAGTAAGGGTGCCTAAAATATAACATCTTTTTTCTTTTAGTATCATGTTTAATTTAGTGGAGTGGAAATATTGTAGGCATGCAAAGAATCTGGACACTTTTTTGTTAAATAGTTGGTCCAAAGAATGAATAGGCAGTGCACTTCAGGGTCAGTTAGCAAAGTATATTCGTAGGCATATGCTTCCCGGACACTTCTTTCCATCACAAATATACTTCTTTACTTTAGCTGTTACAAATGGTGTGTCATGTTGAAGGAAAAAGAGAGACATTTATCCAGATCTATGATGAGATACACACACAAGCATGCACACATACACACTCGTCTTGACTCAGAAATGCAGTTAAATTTCACATTCTGAATCTGTTCCTCCCAGGCCTGGCACATTAGTATTCTACTGGCAGCTGCCTATAGGTAGTAATATTGTTTTGCCCATAACCGGAGGGAACAATCAGACTAAGCCATTCTCCGACTATAAACCAGCCAAAGTAATTGGGTTTAATTTTAATTTTTGTAATAGCTTTAAATTAATAGAAGCAGCTGCTGCCACAGTGTGTGGGTGTCCTTTTCTAGCAGGCATAGAACAAAAAGAGAAAAAATGTAAACAATGTCCATTTAGGACACAGAGGTTAATGCATGTCTTTTTCTTATCAAAACTTCCACTGGCCATAGCTAGTGCCCTGTCTCTTTTATTTCTCTGTCTCTTTCTACCTTTTTTTTCATTCCCAGATACAATCTAAATCTGATTACATTTCTGTGTGTAAAAATACCTTGTTGGTATTGAAATACTAATTCTCCTTTTCCATTGGACCAGGGAATAGATTAACACTGACAAAGTGTTCAGTATGATAAAAAATAAATTAACAGGCCCATGAATCCCATTACAATTATATTGGGGGACGAAGGGAAATAAGAATGTGGGCCTTTTCTGCATACCATAAGGACACTCACATTGTTCCAAAGGATTGGGGGATCTCTGGAGCAGATTTGAGGTTTCTTGATAAAGTGTACTGAGGAGGAAAGCAAAGGATATCCTCAGTGAATACTCTTGCAGTCCTCTGAACTTGAGGAAGTCAAGTCTCATGAAATTTCACAGAGTCCAATGTCTGAATATCACCATATCAGTTTTGTTAAAAATACTAGTATGATAAATTGAGAGTTTGATTTCTGACAATCAGCAGAACAGCAAGAATATGAAAATTTAACTAAAGACACACACAATTCTTTAGATATATGGGTTAAATTAAATGTTCCAGAAGGAGCAAGTACTGTATACCATCTGAAGTAGCAATTTCCCCTCCTTTTGCTAATTTAGAAGGCAAGTTCTACAGATGAGAATGCACCAATTAAACATCCATTGCATTTTTTAGTCTTGAAGCTACAAAACATTTACCCTCTAAAGTATAATCTGCTTGTTTTGACAACCAATCAGAGAAATCTGATCACATGTTAATAGAACCAGATGACAGAACCAGAGCTTGGGAAGGTTTTTCTTCTTCCTCTTCTCCTTCCTCCTCCACCTTCTAAATAGAATTCCCCAGTCAATATGGCCAATGACTTGAGGATTTGAGAATTTGTCATCCAAAACATTATCTTTTCAAATCTCTTTATCTCTTAGCATAGGCTGCTTTATGAAGACAGCTGGTTGTTACTCTGGAACCAACCACAGTATGCTTCTTCATACCAGTTGCTGGTGAATATAGGCATCTGGCTGGCCAATGGGGGGAAAATAGATAGGATTTCAGTATGATATGGCACAGTTTTTCTAATACTTACTTCTCCTCTCTTGATATTGTTCATTTGAATTGGAAAACTGTTTTTCCTATCCTTTTGTCCTCATGGTTTTCAAAAATGTTTATGGGATAGATAACCATCAGGACATTCATCCAACTATACATAAATAAATAAAAAATAATCAAGAGATGGCCCCTTCATCTATTGGGATTCAAGAGCCAGAGAATGAGGAAAGACATATAATTTTAATTTCATCTCTAATTAATTGTGTCACACACACTTTATTATATTTTGCCAGGAAGGTTTCAGTTTTGCTCTGCATAATCCTTAACTGCTGCTAATTGGAGAACATGTCATTTTCCGTAATGAGAAATTTCTTTTTTCCACTTCATATTAAGCAATGAAAGGCCAAGACTGAACTTCTGCAGTTGCCTGGTTTCTGAGAACTGTTATAGTAGGACACATTACTATTGCTATGTCTGTAAATTATATTTTCTTCCCCATCATTACCTGATGGTAGCTGACTTCTATAAGCATTAGGTGGAACCTGTTTACTGTACTGCTTAATTGAATAAGCTAGTGTCTGGAGGATGATAGCATGTTTTTGCCAAATAGGATCGGAGAATTGTTGTATTTGATTACAAGACTCTTGTGGAGTCTGTCCAGATAGATAAAGAGATAAAGATAGAGAGCCTGTACCCACAGCTGGTCTTCCTAGGGAACAAATCTTTTGCTCACACTCCCAAGACTGGTACATAATCATGTTGAATTTTGGTGGAAGTGCAAAGATGTTATACAGACCACTTTTTCAAGATGCACCCATTGGCTCTTGTAGTTTTTCCTGCTTTTTCTGGAGTTTTCACCTACCTTCCCCATTGTCTCTTTATTATATCCGAAGACATGCTGTGATTTTCTTTACATCTTAAAAAAAAAATCCTGCTTATGATACTTTTTATATAAGGATAGTTACTATAAATATGAAAATCAAATAAGGAAAATCAAAAATGAGGAAAAGAGAAACAAAGAAAAAGATAAAAGTTTTTAAAAAGTGAACAGAATTTTCAAAGACCTATAGGAACAGAGATTAAAGTTGTAGGATTTGCTCTCTGTAATCAGTGCCACTGAGAATATACCATCTTTCAAGAAAGAGAGAACTTTCATCTTCCATGGCTATCTATCTACATGGTAATTTTGTTTGATTTTTTCTTCTGTTGATGTATTTGGATACCATATCGTTTTGTCTCACATTGGAAGAACCTACAAAATGTTTGCCTTAAGGCTGCCACAAGTCAAAACAACTTGAAGTGACAAAGTAACAACAAAGTAAGGCAGTTCTGGGGAACAGTTGAGGTGGCTGCTATGAAAGGGTAGTACAAAATGATTAGTTGTTTAATCTGCTGTTATTATTTTTTTTTTTCACTTCCAGAATTAGGGAGAGGCGCTTGTGGGTGAGATTTTCTTTTAACTTGTATGCCCAGAATAACATGGCTAGCACTGAGTGCAGTACATCTTGGCTTGGGTAGAGTTGATGGGATTTGCTATTCTGCTCAGTGGAAACTACTTTTTTTGTGAAATAGAATTTAAAAAACTGGATTTTTGTAGGCTTACTTGTGATATGAGATAGATTTGAATGAGACTAGCCTCAAGTTGGTGAGAAATATTCCTCTGTTTTCTCTGTTACAACTCTGACAATATTAGATGATTTTATTCATCATGTTGTTCTCAACATGGAAGAAAAGAAAGGGACTTATTCTGCTTAATCACAGGTGCTTTATCAGATTCCTGTGATTAAACAGAACCAATTCCTGTAACTGCTTTGCCTGTGATATAGCCCTTCTCCTTTATCCTTTCCTAAATTCTGCTCTGCTTAAAAACAAATAATAATGAGCAGATCAACCTGGGAACAACTGAGTTTTCATAGACAGACACACAGGTGTGTACGCACACACATACATGCACACTACAGTGTAGGTAGATGACCTTGTGCCATTTGCTCAGATATATATTTCCATGTGACTTTGCTGTTGCATTTTAATTTAGTCTAAACTTTGATTGTTGCACCTGCCTTCTTTTACCTTTTAGGCAAAGGCTGCCACCCAAAAATGTGTACTATTATCGCTGCCCTGATCACAGGAAGAACTACGTTATGTCATTTGCTTTCTGCTTTGATCGAGAGGATGACATATACCAGTTTGCTTACTGCTACCCATATACTTACACTCGGCTTCAGCATTATCTAGATAACTTACAGAAGAGAAACATGGACTACTGCTGCAGAGAACTTCTAGGACTTAGTGTGGTGAGTAAGCACAATAATTGCTGAAAATCTTTTCTAATGACTGCCTGGGCTTAAATGGTGATCCAATAGTAACATCCTTCTTCTTCGCTAAGAGATCCATGCACATACTTGTTTTTGCTGTTGTCAAAGACATGACATAGCTGCAAAAGCAATATAAACAAAGGCAGGCTGACCTTCATAAGCAGTTTGATTAACGTGGCTTGATTGACATGGAACGTAAGACAGAAATTGCCACAAAATGTGGATTTGCTTCTATGAATACTAAATGAGAACTCTGCAGGAACTCTGTCGTACTGGCTTTACTAGTTGTTTCTGCATCATCCATCCTCCCATCCATTCAGCAGGATTTTGTCTCAAATCCACATTTGCAGGTTTCACTTTTGCAGATTTGATTATTCACGGATCATTTGCTGTCACCTCTGCTCCCTCCCTATGCCATTTTTAATAGGGACTGCAAGCCTCATGAGACTGAGAAACTGAGAATGAGGCTTGTAAGTCCCTGTTAAAAATGGTGTGGGACAGCAGTGAAGGTGGCAGTAAGCCCCACCAGCCACCTAGTTCTGCCTTGTGAAGGAACCCTGATGTCTCAAAGGAATCCACGGTGGGTTGAATATGCTGTTCATACTTTTTTGGTATGTTAAATACGGTTTGGGAGGGCCTAGAGTTATTCACGGTTTTTCCACTTTCACGGGGATCCTGTGCCCCTAACCCTAGCAAATGTGGAGGGATGACTGCATTTATTTGTAATGGGACATCATTGTGTATGAGAAGAAGTAAAAATATTGTGTCTTCCATTTGTATTTACCATTAAAAATTTATACTTATTAATGCAAACTGTTTAGCATTGTTTCTGCTCAATTTTACTAGGCTAAATGAAGCATTTAGTAACAAAAAGTATTGCTTTTACTAGCATTTCATTAGTTTGGGCGCTTGTTTATCTGACCATGTTCCACAGTTCTTGCAGTAGACTCTGGAGGTGAGCTGTCACATGATACTGAACTTTCAGGACAAAGGATGAGTGTATACTGATGGCTTCCCACCCAGTGTCCTCTAGAACTTGACAGTGGGTCAGCATAAGATCCACCATCAACAGGAATGCAAATGTTACAGTCTTGCTTCATTAAGAAAGCGCAATATTGCTATCATATTTTAAACCATGAATCCTAAGTCTTTCTGTATTTGGTGAGACTCAGAATTATTCTATCTAGAATTAGTCAATTAAAAGATCTAAGGAAAAATTATTTGAAGGCAGAGCACTATCAAGGGGTATTGATGTCAGTGAAGTATCTGTCTTAAGATATACAGCTCTCTGTGACTTTAGTAAGTGCTTCTTCATCTCTCTCCTTCCCATTTTTTGGAGAGAAGGAATGTAGTTCAAACTGTTGTCCAGTATTCTTAATCCACAGTTAGACTTCCTGGTATTTCTCTCTAATCAAGTACACAGGGCACATTAAAATAATATCCATATTGTAAATTTAGGCCATTTCTGCATGAGACTGCTATAGCGCTATGATTCCACTTTCAACATCCTATGGAATCCTGGGGTTTGCAGTTTCAGGAGGGGCCAGCTGGCCCCTCCCAACACTGCAAACCCCAGGATTCCATAGGATGTTGAAAGTGGAATCATAGCTCTATAACAATCTCGTATGGAAATGGCCTTTGTCTTACCTAATATTATCTCTAGTATATCTGACAACTTTTAAAAAGCAGTCTGTACATAAATATGGATATTGGAATTTTCCAAGTCATAACATCAGACATTGGCTGGGTTTCAGTAAGCTGCTTAGGTTGACAAGTAGGGGTGTGCTAGACCAGTGGAAATATTTAGTCTTGTTCTTTGGACAGTCCCCATCTACTTGCATTAGAAAAATATCTTTCCTCAGACGACATAGGGGGCTGGTGCTTGAGAAGAGAATTTGTATGAACTCATATTGTGGGCTGACATACTAATCTCATGGTTCTTTGGATTATGGCTGCTGTATATGCATTATCCTGTAATATATGCATATTGTGAACTGCAGTATTTGCAATAGAAAGCCTTAATTTTTTTTCACCCATCCTGCAGACTGTGTAAAAAAACAAAACACCCTGTTACGCAGCTACTGAATATAGATCTCTGTCCAATCTTTACAAATAATGTAGGAGTTTTAAAAGTTTCTTGGCTTATGACCATATGATATTTTCCTAAAATGCTTTGGAAAACTGACTGAAATATTTTACAGTGTTGTGGATGTTCCATTAAGGAACTGAGGAAAAGTTCTTTTTTCTGTGGTTAATCTGAACAATTGAAATTATCAGTATTTGAAAATGTTCCTTGATGCTGAGGTTGTCATTTGTAAGGAAAGGCTTTCTGCTGGGCAATAAATTAAACTTGTACCATATAAAAGATAGAGATGGAACAGAAATTCATCCATTTCCCCGCTGGGGTCACATTTGGAGTTCTTGACCGTTGGAGAAACTTAGACAGGAATCAAAACGGTATGTCAAAAGTTATGGAAACTTGCAAGAATTTTTTTTTTTTTTACCAGCACAATGTGGTTCTATGAACCGTGCAACAGTTTGAGACTCTCATTCGCTACGTTTTTTTTTACTATATCCTTTGAAAAAGTGCAGAAAATAAACTCAGGCAGACTGAAGCTGCAACCACTTTTGGTTTTGTTGTGTAACATTGCTGATTTTGTGCAATATTTTTGTTGTGGAACATAGCTGTTTTCTATTTAAAAAACAGCAAAGTTGCACAACAAAAATCTTGCATAAGGAAAATGCTGGACAAAATCAGGAATGTTGCGCAACAAAACCACATGGTTATTTGTCATGTGGCGTTGCTCATTTTGCACATTTTTGCTTTGCTGATTGCTGTTTACTGCATGAAAGGAAGTGCTCTTGCAGAAAACACACACACGGCTGCCAGCAAGCAATGTTTTTTGTATCAAAAGCAGCACAATTTTCAGGATAGGCTACGCAGTTCTCAGCAGGAGCTGCATAGCTTCCAGAAAACTGCATTTTTCAGGGGAAGCTGTATAGCTTTCATAGAAAATCTGTAGAGTTTCTTGTCATTGTGGAGAAACAAAATTCCCAAGTTTTGCAAAACTATGGGATGAAAAACTCTTTCATTGTTCTAGATATCTGTTGGGACTTGGAGAAATTGAGATTTACCATCCCTAATAAAAGAATCAGACTGAGCTTATTGTACCCAGACATTAGTGATGTGTTCATAATAGTGCATTAACAATTTCATCACATTTATGGATTTTTTACTCTGAAAAATTCCACAGTTAAATCCATAAATACTTTCTGAAATTATTTGAAAATCAAAAATGAAACAATAATATAGGGCATACAATTCCCATTAGATAACTGAAGTAAACAGCAGTTTCAGAACCAAATGGCGCAGATTCTTATTATCATCATGAAGATAAACAGATCCAATTCTCATTTTTATGTTTCTGATTCATTCTTCAAAGAGCTCTCATATTATTAATGTGCCAAATGGTCTTGATAATAAGCTTGGTAGCATGGTAGATACTCATTGCATATTGTTTTTACGGATAAAATTATTCTGTCCGCATTGGCGTTGGAAAATACTAGATGTAAATTTCTGGTCTTTAGGGCTGGGACGAATCCAGAATTTTCCGAATCTGGATCCGAATCCCTGGAAGGTTCTGGGAATCCACAAATCTCACGAATCTCGAATCTTTTGAATCCTTTTTTTTTTTTTTTTTAAAAAGGGGTTTAAAAAGCAAGAGAAAGAAGGATAATATTGGGCAAGACGTGCTCTCTCAGCCTTAGCAAAAGCCTAGGTCAGTGGTTCTCAACCTGTGGGTCCCCAGGTGTTTGTGGACTTCAGCTCCCAGAGGCCCTGAGCATTGACCATAGTGGCTGGGGCTTCTGGGACCTGAAGTCCACAAACATCTGGGGACCCATAGATTGAGAACCACTGGCCTAGGCAAAGGCAAACCTCCCTCTAAAGAAATTTGGCCAGGACAATTGTCATAGTTTTGCTTCAGGATCTCCCGAGACTGAAAATGTCAAGAAGGCCCTTTATACACTGGCAGGAAAATGTGGATTAATCCCACATTTTCCTGCCTGTGTAAACAGGACCACTACAGTACAGAGATAATCCAGGTCAAAACTGGCTTTTCTTTGCATAGCTCCTTCTGGCATCCTGGGGTTTCTAGTTTGATGATGCACCAGCACACTTTGGCAGAGAAGGCCGTGACACTTCATAAAACTAGGAACCCCAGAACTGTGTCAGAAAGAGCTTTGCAAGTGAGCTATGCAAAGGAATGTTTCAGCTGTCCTTGAAATCTCAAGGCTGTAGCTTCTAGTCAAATGCTGAACTTGAATATGAAATGTTCAACTTAAATATCTTAGAATACAATCCCAGATGTAATTTCTGAAATTGTTAGCAAAGGCCATTATTACTCCAAGGGAAAAATTCAGCTACTTGCCATCTCCCTTTGTGTGTCTAGTCTCCCAAGTTTTCAGGCATCCTGGTCTCCCAGATTTTCAGGCGTCCTGGTCTCCAACAAACTGTTTGGGTGGCGGATTCAAAAGATTTGGTTAGCCTATTTTGGCTCAGGGATTTGGATTCCCGAATCTCGAATCCCTGCTAAGGATTCGAGGATTCAGTTGGCCCATCTCTACTGGTCATACATAAGAATCACATTTCAATCCTTTAAAAAGCTACATTGAATCAAATAATTATGAGAATAAATGCATATTCTTTGAAAATTGAGAAAGAAAACTAACTAGTCTTTAATTCAGTGGTTCTCAACCTGTGGGTCCCCAGATGTTTGTGGACTTCAGCTCCCAGAAGCCCCAGCCACTATGGTCAATGCTCAGGGCTTCTGGAAGCTGAAGTCCAAAATCATCTGGGGACCCACAGGTTGAGAACCACTGCTTTAATTGGACACCAGCTTTCATAAGTACACAGATGCCTTCATATAAACATAGCAAAGGATAGAATTCAGGAGTGGACCTACTGGTAGAAAAATGGAACCCTAAAGAAGACAGTGCCCCACCACCATAGCCCCTTAAGCTCTTTGGAAAAGTGCTCTAGATTGCTGGGAAAGCCTCACTGTGTTTATGCTCAAGTACTGCAGGGAGGAACAGAGTGGGAGTGTGTTTTATCACAGTGGCACTGCTGCGCTAGTATGATATTGACTTTAGGCAGTGCAGTGTCTTGCAAGGATTGCTGTATGCAAGTGAATGATACTTCTCCTTTCACTATTTTTCCACCTGTTAGGCTGGGTTTCAGCAGCATTATATCTATCTGTAAACCAAATTATTCTGTCAGGGCGGTGAAAATATCAGTGTAGTAAGATAGGTATGGCTGAGAAAGTGATGGTCCATGTAAAATGACTGCATTGAAAGTTTGCCTTTATCAGTGATTTGATTACAATACTGATGCATAAGTTTCAATATGTGAACAGCTAAAAAAAAAAGTTGTAGTGAGACAAGAGCTATTCTCATCATAGCCTAAGTATAATGCCCTTTCTGGGAATGAAAAGAATTTGGAAAATATTTGAAAAATGATCAAATATGGGTTTCTTAAATGTTAGGAAACCATGGCGAAGAGACTCCTAGATTCAGGAAACTTGTTTTCTGCTGAGAAAATGCAGTTTTTTTGTGAACAAAACATGCTTCTTTCCCTTCCTTCTGGCCTTCCTTCCTTCTCTCAACTTTCCTGAAACTGAAATAAGTGGAGGTCTCCACACAGAATGAATGTTGCTCTTTACTGCTGTCTAGCTCTTGTTTTATTTGTTTGTTTGTTTGTTTGTTTGAATAACCAAATGATGCTTCAGTTGTCCTGGAGCAAGCAACAGCAATTCCCAGAACCAGCAGCAACATTATATTCCCAACTAGAGAATTTTTTTTTACAAAAAAAAGATTCCAGGGTACATCACAGAAAAAAAAAATCACAATAAGCACTCATGTTCTTCTATACTTGCAATTCATATCTGGTTCCTTGACCTTCCTCTTCCTCCTCAGTGGATGGGAAGGGAGCAACAGAGAATGTACACTAGTACAGTGAGATTTTTGAAGCATTGTTTCTTTAAACTGAAGGCATGCCCCCCAGGACATCAGAGCCAAAAGTGAGCAGAGACAGTGAAAAGATCTGATGATTGGCCAGTGATGTGCAGTGTTGGACAATCTGAATGATGATTAACTATTTGCATTTCATGCCATACAATTTCCATCAAACTCTTCCCCAATCCCAGTTGCCCTTTTACAGACTCAGGCAGCACCAAGTGGCACAAACCATAAATATTTGCTGTAAAATCTCTTGCTTCTTTGTATTAATGTGAAAGAGCCCAGTTTTCATAAATGGTGGCATTTTTGATAACTTTCTAGCGGTGAGGAGGAAAATGGTAAAATTATTCATTCTGGAGAGTACAAATTATGAAGATTTTCATCTCTAGTGCTTTCAGAGGTTTTCCTGCTATTAATATGAAAATCTCAGTGACAGGTGGTATAACTAGTATTCTGTTAAAACAAAGCCAGGGCTCCCATGTACTGTGATTTTAAATGAGAAATTCCACTTTTTCAGCTGTGCCATGATATTTTGGCTGCAAAGAGGTGAACTGAACAACAGCAAAGGTTATTGGGGGCCACAAAAAAGAACAGATGGGTTGTATCTAGCCCTCAGGCAGAGTGCTACCCACTCCTGCCATAAATGAATAACAAAATAGTTTTCTGGTAGTAAAAACAAGAGGAAATGACATCCAACTGCAAGTTGTTTTCTGGCATGCCATTGGAAGATCATCTACTTACAGTTAATTCTGCTGTAAAACAAATGATATGGAACTAGATGACCTTTCAAATCCTTCCAGCTATGTATCTTTATGATTATTACACACCTGTGACTTATCTTGAAAAGATATATTCAACTTCTTGTGCCAAGAGATGTGAACTTAAAATTGTTGTGTCCACTAAATTTGATATAGAAACATGTACTTGCTGTGCTTCAAGGTGTTCACTGTAGTATCTGTTGAGTTCTCGGTTAGTTTGGACATCTCCCTTATTCCAAATCAACAAAATAGAAGATAAAACAACTGTGTAAGACTTGGGCAAAGAGAGCACTTTTTAAAATTTTATAAAAGAGCTCAGGTAGTTTGGATAGGGATGGGTAAATTGTAGCCCTCCCAGTGTTGATGGATTACAGCTTTCCAGGGTGAATGGGAGCTGTAGCTTGATGCCATCCAGAGGGCCACATTTTGCTGTGCCCATGTTAGAGGAATGAAAAGTTTGTGACTGGATCCATATTTAGGCTGACAGTCCATCCAAATGAGCAGTCCACCCAAATGGGCTGGCAGAATCAGATTTCCTGGCACCTTCTCCCATTCCACCTCCCTCCTTAAAATGCTAATAGGGCTTACGGTGTATGTATTGGAAAGTGTAAATCCCTGAAAATTAGTCAGATGCACTTTCTGTAATTGAGGCTTCCTACACACTACATGAATTCTTCTGACCATGGTGACAGATCCAACCTTAAGGTTTGATTTGACTTATTTTCTCTTCTGATAGTTGTGTAGAAACTGTCCAGTTCAGTACTGGGAATCTAGGCTTTGATATACATGGTGAATGCTGCTAATTTGTGTAGTTCTTAGTTGTTACTTGATATTATCCTACTAACATTTACAGAGAGGCATGAACTGTATTCTTATTCTATGTGCAAGAAAGGATGCAAGAAATAAGATTTCACAATGTCAGGGTTGGTCAAACAAAATGAGCAAAAAGTACTTCATATTATTTTGGGCTCGGTTTCTTATGGCAAGTGACCACAGAATCAAGCCTTTGCAGTGATTTCTCCATTTTTTCATAATAGTCTCTGCTGTATAGATCTTGTAGTCCACAAGCAGTGTATTACTGATACTACAGAAATCTGGGGTGTGCAACATCAATCCCAGTGGTCTCCAAAATCCAAGCAGTAGCTATACAGTGTGTCCTTGGTATCTGCTAGGGTTTGGTTCCAGGATCCCTTATGGATACCAAAATTCATGAATGTTCAAGCTGCATTATGTACAATGGAGTAGTAAAATAGTGTCCCTTAAATAAAATGGCAAAATCAAATTTTGATTTTTGGATTTTTTTTTTAGATTTTTTTTCAAGCCATGGTTGGTTGAATTCATAGATACATAATCCTCAGAAGGAGGGCTGACTGTCTAAGCTTATGTTATTTTGAATATGAAAATTTCAAGGAATTCTAGGAACTGTTTAATATTTTGCTATTCTGGCATACAGTATATTTGACTAACTTATAACACTGTGGATCCACCTTATCTTAGTTTCCATTGAAACCACTGAGATTTAGGTCATTTCTGCCCTACACTGTTGTAGGCCATTTCTGCCATTATAGCACGATTATTCCACTTTCAACATCCTATGGAATCCTGGGGTTTGCAGTTTAGAGAGGGGCATGTAGAATTCTCAACCAGAGAGCTCTTTGGCCTTAGTAAACAACAAACCTCAGAATCCCACAGGATGTTGAAAGTGGAACAATAGCACTATAACAGTGTAGTGTGGAAAGGCCCTTAATCTTTCACTCCTGCTCTTCACTCTTTGGGCTATACTACATAGTTATAGTGCTTTTATTCCAGTTTCAACATCCTGTGGAATTCTGTGGTTTGTAGTTTCCTGAGGCCAAAGAGCTCTCTGGCTGAGAATTCTAAATGCCCCTCCCTAAACTGCAAAGCCCAGGATTCTGTAGGATGTTGAAAGTGGAATAACAGCACTATAACTGTGTAGGCTGGAAAGGGCCTTAGTTCCCACTGAGACTGAAGCCAAGATTAATTTCAAAAACTTTGGAGGGAGATAAGGTTTTTGGTTTTTTTGGTTTTTGTTTTTTGAAATGGGGAGTTTAGTCATCATCAAAAGTATTAGCCAAGTCTGTAGGTCGTTTTTCTCATCCTCACACTTTTCTGTTCTTAATGCATTGAAAAAAAAAGAACACAAATGGTTGAAGTTTTGAACTCAAGAAAGTTTAATGGCTCTATAGGGATGGGAAAACAAAATCAGCTGCAGATTGTTATGACCTATTTTATGGCAGGGAAACCTGCTGGAGGGAATAATGATCAATGGACTGTGTGTTATGTTGTTTACTGTCAATCTATACAAGCCTATTTTGTTTAAGCCTATTAAAACAACCGGCTGTGATGCTGTTTCTACGTTACTATAAGATTGTTAACTACATCTTTCTGTCACTTAACTATTTGCATGAGTGTACTCAAGGACAAACAAATGAGACAAGATGGTAAGGAATGAATGCGTAACAGACGGGTGGAGTACCTTATAATGGATCTCCTGGAGAGATATGTGGAACGTGAAATAATTATTGTTTTGTTACCTACTGGATGGAAAAAGACAAGGATTCCATAGAAGAAAATCAGAATTAAGTGTTAGTTGCAAAAATGTTTTAATTGAGATTATTTTAAAATTGACTATAATAAGAAATGAATACTCAGGGAGTTGTGATACTATTGAATTAGAATCCATTTTTGTCAACTGTCCTCAAGATTTCAGTCAGATTGACAAACCAGTAGCAAAGGAAATTAATCCTTTCTGTCTCATAGGTTTTCTACATGGAAAAAGGCAAAGGATCTGTTAGAATCAATCCAGATGTATTTGCGTATGGGTTGTTTGCAGTAGCTTATAGAATTTTGGTTACTGGTGGGGGTGAGATTTGACATGTGTAAGCCATGTTTGGAAAGTCTCACTGAAAAATGAAGTGAGCTCAGGCCCTTCACATTTGGAGATTGGGACTGATATCTTTTTCAAGGAGTCCAGGCCTCCTTATCATCTCTGCCTGCTTGTCATCCAGTCACCCTTATTTTATATCTAACCCCTTTTCTCAATTTATCTACATGTAGGGTGGCATCATGTGTTTGTGACATGCAAGGCTGCCAGATTATTTGAAATCCTTCTTTCTAATAATGTGCTGCATGCAGGCTTGAGTAAAAATGCAACCACAACTTTAGCTTGTCTAGATGAATAGGACTGGGCCCCTTTTGGAGGTGGGGGCACTTCTGTTACCCTTCTTGCCTGCCTGCCTGCTGCTCTTTGCTCTTCTTTGATTGGCCACATCCTTTGGGGCAGTTCTGAAAGGATTATGCCAGTTGAGTAGCGACAGGGGGGCGGGGAGGTGGTTCATCCCAGGCAGCAATGCTTCTGGGGTGTCCTGGCTTGTAGCCACACCCCTGCATGCCCTGGCCATGCCTCCGCATGCCCTGGCCACTCCCCCATGCAACACAGCCATGCCTCCACACATAATGGCCATACCCCTTGCGCCGTAGCCCTGCCCCTTCACACACCTCCTCCACACACTCCAAGCTCCGCCACTGGATTATGCCCCACTGCATAGTGAGCAGTCATGTTTGAATCTGCATGGCTTGTGTGTGCAATCTCCCCAGACTCCTAACAAAGTAATTTGGTACGCACCAACTTCGCTGCGGATGCTCAGAAGCAAAAGGAGAGGTGAGGACACTGGGTCTTATATAATCTCTGGCCCTGCTCCCATGCTCTCCATCATGGTGCTGAGTACTACAACACATTTATGTGGCCTCTTGTCCCAGGAGGCCAGCAAACGCACCTCTCCCTCTGTATTACTGCACAGTGTGGGGAGTGGTAGTGAGCCAAATTCTCAAACTAATACAACTACTCCCAATCTGTTAAAGTAAATAGAACTGTACTGTATGCCACATATGCTTGAAAGATCATATATTAAGTAGAAGAAGAAGACTTATTGATCCCAAATATTTAAAAATAAATAATTTATAAGACCAGATACCACCCACACAGGTTGCTGCTGTTGTATATGCTAGAACAGTCACTGTTTTTCTGACATCTGGAAATTCTCTTTATTTGTAAGACAGCTATCATTTTTAAGATTTCTTTAGCTGTGTGTCATACTGGTTTAACTTCCAACCCCCCAAGACTGACTTCTGCCCTTAAATAGGACCACGAAATTCCCCGGTATTCATTAATTCTCACACTTCCACCACCCACTGAATTCTGAATTAACTGAACAGTCCAGTGGGACCCTACTCAGTGTGTTACCCTGTGAATTGGGGATCCCGGGAGGGGCGCCCAAATAACCAAAACGTAGCAAAGATGGGGAAATTAGCTGGAGCACTCTCTTGGCTAACGAGAGGCAGGGCAATGCAGCAGGATCTTTTACCCTATGTATACAGCGTCAGGTCAGTGAGCGGGCAAATGGTTCGAACAATAATTAAGATTTATTAAACAGTTATTAAAGAAAAGCACAAACACACTCCTAACTAGAAAAGGAAAATAGAATTTGAGGGGAATGGGTGATACACCACCTGTCCTGTAGTCCTGAAGAAGTCTGATTGAAGAAGTGGAAACCCGGTGTGGTGGCCGAGGGAAATCTGCTGAACCGAGCGGCAGCAAGGCAGAGTGAAGTTCGGGTGATCCGGCGAGAGTTCCAAAGAGCTCTCAAAAGCAGGGGATTTTTATAAGGGAAAGAACAACCGCAGGCTAGTCTGGTCTTGGGCAAAAACAATAAGTTTTGGGTTGGAGACAAAGCCTCCGAAAGGTCAGAATTTGCATGATTAAGTTAAAGTCCGAATTGACAATAGTATAGCTGGTATGTAAATGTGGCTAGCTCGGTAGTTGAGTACCTAGCTCGCCAGGATGTCCTCTCAGTGCAGAGGATCCCTTTGTGGTAGCGTGCATATGTAATGAAGGTGTTTGTTTTGGGAGGTCCCCTAAAGCAGATCTGGCAATATCTGGCTTGATTTGGTGAGAGCAGCAAGTAACAGCCATGCCTAGCTTTGCGCTTGTTCGGCGGGCCTCACAAACACTTGGCTGGTGGCAGAGTACGGCCGAATTATGATATCAAAATGATATCTTTGGTTCACCAAAGGCCAGGCCAGTACACGGTGGTATCAAGTGGATTGCCAATATTTATGCTTAAGGACCTTTCCCTTCCTTCACCTCCCCCTTCTGAGTGAGAGCCAGCCGGCCCCTCCCAAAACTGCAAACCCCAGGATTCCATAGGATGTTGAAAGTGGAATAATCGCGCTATAAGAGTGTTGTGCAGAAATGGCCTTAGTGTGTGCTGAAAAATGGCGTGGGAATGGAGAGGAAACAGAGGTTCTACAGACAAGTATTTATTTTAAGGCATGCAAGTAAACAAGACAATAATACTCATGAGAGGCTCCCCCTCTCAGGTACACTTAAGTTACAAGTAGTTGTAAAAAACAGATACATTCTTAAGGTCAGCCAACTTCCAAAATAACAAAAGCCGGTAAGCAACTAACTATTTAATATTCTAGCTACTCACATAGGGGTTCACAGGCTTAGATGGTCTAAAAGAAGAGTGAGGCCAGGAGGCGAGGCCTAGGGCGTGCAACCTGCTACTGGCAAAGATTTACCTCCAGGATGCTTCTTTGTTGTCTCACTACTGCATGGTCTCTCAAGGATTTTTATAACTTGTCCATCAAAGCATCTTGAAGATTCTCACTTTTTCCCCTTGATTGGGCAATTCTCTCCCTGCAACCTGTGAGTCTGACCCACAATAAAAGTGTAACTTGACCGCAACACCCCATTAACCCTTGGTTTACCTGAAAAGGAAATTATCCCTCTTCAGCTAAGTCTAGATAATGGGAAGCCCCCATTATCACATGGTGCCAGGACAAGTACCCTATAAGACAAGAAGAAAACATTGCATAAAGAAAAATAATATGAATGGTATTTTCAAAAAGCAAATTTCCCATTAAAAATGCTTTAATGTTTACTCATTTCATCTTCAACTTTACCTTGTGCAATATGCTCAGTAAGTAATGCTTGCTTACAATAATCTAAAGGTTGCTTTATAGCTTAAAGTAAATTATGATTGACCTCAATTTCCTGTCTATAAGTAAATTACACTAGTGCCTTAATATATATTGTGCAGTTTGAAAAGTAAATCTTTCTCAGTAAGCTACAGTTCCATATAGTAGAGGTGACATTTATGGTGTCCTCTGATGCCTGTCTGCTCAATATCAAGTTGTTGTTGTTGTTGTGTGCCTTCAAGTCATTTCCGACTTATAGTGACCCTAAGACAAACCTATCATGGGGTTTTCTGGGGCTGAAAGAGTGTGCCACACCCAAAGTTTCCCAGTGGGTTTCCATGGACAAGTAGATAACTGAACCCTGCTCTCCAGAGTTGTTGTCTGATGTTCAAACCACTACTCCATGCTGTTTCTCTCAATACCAAAAGCCACTCTTAATATTTTTAATAGTCTTAGTTATAATGGTGCAAGCCTTATAGTATATAAATAATTATTTTAGCACTTTTTTTTTAAAAAAAAGAGATTTTCCATTCGATTTTCACAAAGTATCTCATAAACACTCGTGAACTGAGGGCTAAAGCAGGTGTGACATTAATTCCATGACTGTAATTAATATGGATGTTTTTAAAAGGTAAACTACTAGTTTTGAGAGGCTCTAAAGCAGTGGTTCTCAACCTGTGGGTCCCCAGATGTTTGTGGACTTCAGCTCCCAGAAGCCCTGAGCATTGACCATAGTGGCTGGGGCTTCTGGGAGCTGACGTCCACGAACATCTGGGGACCCACAGGTTGAGAACCACTGCTCTAAAGTAATTCAGACCATGGTCATGAGGTTGGTGTGGGTGAAGTGGAAATTTGTCCAGTTTTTTTCCCTGCCAGGACTCCAGCCAAAATAATATTGTTTGGTCCTAGTGTTCTTAAACCTTCTTCTGTTACTGACATTAAAACATGGTAATAACAGACTGGGAGTAAGAGAATTAACATTAGAGAACTCTTGCAAATACGCCTACCAAGTTTGTGCACCTAGTTGCTCAATACCAGCTCATGAACAGAGGATTGTTCTATATTCAGAGCTCAACTTGGAGACTGTTCCATTAATTTTGTAATCCTTCAAAGAGTTATCAGCTCAACATATTTATATTTTAGAGTGATGAATTATAAACTTTGATGACACTATGGGAAAAAGCATGTCTAACTCTATTTTAATGTGAAGTACTGTGAGAAACAGCTGAAAAGACTCATAAAACAATTTAGCACAGGATCGGCTGAAGCATTAACATGTATTAAAGTCCATTTCTGCAGAAGTGGGTGCTCCCCAGAGAGAAGGAGACACCCCAGTATTGAATACCTCATATTTTATCCCCTGTCCCCGTCGCAGGTTTTCCTTCCCTGGGGATCCCAGGACCCCAAAGGTTACATCCTATCAGGATCGCCTAAGAAGTTACGTTTCCCCTTTCCCGTATTTACAGTATGAGTGATCACGCACTAATCATGCATTTTCCTTGTGTATCCTTAATTCTTATTAGCAGTTTCTAAATGCCCCTTGGTGTAATCACCCTAACAGTTTCTAACCACCCCTACTTCTAAACAATGCCAACCTTTTTTCTTATATTCCTTATCAACCAGTTTACTCCTTACAGACGGCCTTGTCCTGTCTGGTGTGTTGTTATCTGAAACACACCAGCCACCCTAAAGATCCAAGGTCTTGGAGGCCCTTTTTTGTTCAGCTGCCAATTTTAGGAAGCTGTTTTCTTAGATTGAGTGTATTACAGAAGCTCAGATATAAAATATACTGAAATATACGTGTAAATATATCTAAAATATGTGTTATACATGTAAGCTAATATATATGCTTCTAATACATGTTATTAATACTGTATACCCAGTGCAGAAGCTAAAATAGATTTCACTTCTCTCAGTACTAACTACAACAGTACTGTAGAAGCAGTGTGAGAAGAAAGGAGTATCTGTTGCTAACAATAGACTGATTCTTTAAGCTGGGTAGAAAGGCTGAGACAAGAGAGATTTAGAAATAGAAGGGTTCACACAGAACATTAATCCTGCACACAGAACATTAATCCTACTGATGATAATTTGTTATTTTAAACATGGCAGTAATATAGATGAATTCTAAAGTTCTTTTAGAATTAAAATGTGCTCTTTTCGTTTATCTTTATGTAATGATATGAGGCCAGTGTGGGTGGTGTTGTGGGGCCTGGAGATGGACAGGGATTGCCTGGCAGGCTACGTGGAACCCACACAGCACACTTTGCCCCTACCTTCTAGCTTATGAAAAGGAGGCATTTTTAAACACACCTTCTACCTTCCCTGCTTTTTGTACCATCTCCCTTTCTGTTACAGAGTGTGACAGGCTGAGCACTAATTTGGTGTTATATTTTGCCAAATAAAATCCCTGAAGCCTTGATAGTAAAGGAATGACTGTATTTGTAAAGAATAAAGTGCAAAGGTAGCTAGTATAAAGTATAAATTGCCCAACAGAAATGTCTGTGTGCATAATACTAAGAATGCAGGCATTGGTAATGGGTAAACTTGAAAGGGAGATATAAACAACAAATTGACTAATAATGAACCTGAGAAAGGATTACTGGCTGATGCAGTCAGATGGGTGATGCAATCTGATGGAAGGCAGCGGAGAACTAGTGGTCACAAAATGTTATGTCACAATGTTACCCTGTAACTTGCGGGTTCCAGGAGGGGTGCCCAAATAACCAAACAACAACAAGCAAGATGGGGAAATTAGCAGGAGCACTCTCTTGGCTAACGAGAGGCAGGGTAACTTAGCGGGAATCTTTTACCCTATATATACAGCGTCAAGTCAGTGAGCAGGCAAAATAATTCAAATAGCAATTAAGATTTATTAGACATTTATTAATAAAACACAAACACACTCCCAACTAGAATAGGAAATAGAATTTTTGGGGAATGAGTGATATGTCACCAATCCTGCAGTCCTGGGGAAGCCAATGGAGGGTAGAAGGATTTGGCGCGGCAGCCGAGGGGAGCTCGCAGAACGAGGCAGCAGCAAGGCAGGAGAGCAGTCCAAACGCAAGTCCGTTGAGCGGTCCGAGGAGCTCTCGGAACTGGGGGTTTTTATCAGGGAAAGAACGACCATAGGCTATTCTGGCCTTGGGTGAAAACAATAAGTTTTAGGTTAGAGACAATGTCTCCGAAAGGTCAGAATTTACACGATTGAGTTGCATTCCGAATTGACAATGGTACGACCGGTATGTAAATGTGGCTAGCTCAGCAGTTAAGCACTCAGCTCGCCAGGGTGTCCTCTCAGGGCAGAGGGTCTCTTTGTTTATCGCAGATTGATAATGAGGGTGTTTGTTTCGGGAGGTCCCCTAAAGCAGATCTGGCAATCTCTGGCTTGGTTTGGTGTGAGCACAAATAGTAGCCATGCTTAGCTTCGCGCTTGTTCGGTGGCCTCACAAACACTTGGCTGATGGCAGAGGAGGGCCGAATTGTGATATCAAAATGATATTTTTGGTTCCCCAAAGGCCAGGCCAGTACACGGTGGTAACAACAGAGTAAGCATGCAGCCCATTCCTTGCTGTCCTTTTTATTTCAGTAGGCTTTTAAAACGGAAAGTTTTTATAGAATGGGCTAGTGGTACTGTTATTGTTTTAAACAGAACTGTTTTACTAGTTTTTTATCTTTTTAAATTACATTTTATTCTCTTAGCTGGAGGTTTGGATTGTTTTAATTTTATGTTAATGTCATTGCTTTGATTACTACCAATTTTGAGAGAAAAGCAGGATACAACTGCAACATCTTTGTCTCGTTGGAGAGGATATTGTTTATGTAACCTTAAGCCAGTAAATTTCTCTATGCTGGTTTGAGACTGTGAAGAATATAAAACTGACCCAGAAGAAACAGACAGCAGACTGACTGAACAGTTAGTCTCTCACACAGATGTGGCTATTATGCAGCCCAGAAGAATACTGCTTTTCCTAACTGATAAAAGACACAGACCTTGCTGGTATGGTTTAGGTTATGCTAAGGATAGATTTTGCATAATGCATGTAATTGATACTGCTACATGTATAGCAAGGTTTGTGAGTTCAGCCACAAATGTGATAAATGTGAAGCTCAATTTCTTCTCTGTGTTAAGTATAGAGATGCCTGCTCAAGAATAGCAGATGATGTAAAGATTCTATCCATAGCAAAGTGTAATGCCTTACTTGTGATGTAATATAATGTAATGTGCCTCTGCACTGAAAAGATATGTGTTTCTCCCTAAAGGGAGTGTATATTTGTATATCTATGATTGTAAATAATAAATAGCCTAAAACCATGTTTCTTAACCTGTGGTCCACAGAACCAGGATCTCTGTGATGCCCTCATAGGGACCTACAAAAGCTTGAAAGGCTTGAAAAAATGTTATGAGTTTTCTATAGGTGAGTGATGGGGCACTCTGTCCAATCCATAGTCACACCTTTTTAAGCATTTTCTAGGATAAGTTATATTGTGATTTAAATACGTGTTGCACCCTTCCCTTTTTAGTGCATAACATTTTGGATCACAGTGTACTGGACATTTTAAATTACCTCTCTATATTATCAGGAAATCTTGGAGAATTGTATTGAAAACTAATTGAATGCTGCTGGGCTTAGTCATGATGTCTGACTAGAGTGTAAATATGTGTGGTTAGTCTACATAATCAGAGACTACATTTATTTATTTTATTTATCAAAATGTTTATACCCCAGGGTACCTCAGGGATCTCAGGGCAACATGCAATAAAATCATTCTGAACAGTTTAAACCCATTTAAGGCAATAAGAAGACCTAACCATTTAACACTTAAAACAGCACAGATTAAAAGCAGTTTAAACAATTTAAATCCATTCACATGCAAATATAGGTAAGACCAGTCATGATCAAAAGCTATAGTAAATAGGCCATGCTTTTATTTGGCACTGTAATGAGAGCATTACAAACACAGTCAGTCAGTTTCTGAAGGCAGGATATTCCATAGCTGGGGTGCCCCAGCAGAGAAGGCCCTCTTTCTGTAACAAGACTAATATTGCATGCTTTCATATGTGCATTTGTCACATGTCTATCTGTATTTTATCTAAACAGTTAAGTTCTACTTGTGGCTTCCCCATGTTACTTGTGTCTCTCTCCACAGCTTGCCTTAGAATGCACCTAGGCTTTTTAAGTATTTCCTTCCTTCCTAACTCTGCATTTTAAATAATTTTTTAAAAGCAAAATCAAATAGCGTTTGTGTGGCTGCCCTCTTTATCTTACCTTTGTGTAAGAGGAGGAATCATTGTCTCTCCTACTTTAATCTGAAAATAGTACATCTGAGCATGAACTTCTCACTAATGAAATGCTCAGTTATCCTTGCAGTCAATGATGCCCTCAGAAGTAAAACTTGCACCTGAGCATCATGCAAACTCCTGTTAGTCTTTTCTGCCTTCAATTATCTATTACTCTATTCATAATTGAGAATGTTGTGCTGGTGAAGCTGGCAGAAGTGAACACGGAAGCCTGGTGGCGAGGAGTAGTGGGCAAATTCCACATTAAGTCAGCCCTGGACATGAATTGAAACTGCAATCATTTCATAGTCTCCCAGATTCATGAGCATTACCAATTATAACACAGTGCTGTTGGTAAGGTAGGACAGGTTGCAAGTTGGTACTTTGTGTTTCAGCAATCCAAGTCTAGTACTCTCTTCACTGCACTGGCTCATTTCCATTGAAGTGACACTTGAAGAAATTTATTGTAAAATTCAAGTAAGTGAACAAAGAATAGGAGCTACAGAAATACTGCAATTAAAATATACCCATTTGTATCAACGAGTATGTGCAGGTCTTCAGTCAAAACAGTATCCAACAGTGAAGAACATTCAATTTACTCTTTCCCCCTTTTGCAATGTCAAGATTCCTGAATGCTCAAGTGACTGCATAAGTACTAAATATTTAATGCATGGAGTTACAGTAAGTGAGTCTTTGATCTGAAACTTCTTAAAAACATCTTAAAAGCACTTCAAAAACTAGTTAGTATTTCATTACAGTCACTTAAAATAGAGTTTTTTTATCAAAACATCCTGTCAAAAAGCAGGGAGCTATGATTAATAACTTACAACCTTTTGACCAGAGTGCCACCTAATGATAATTCCTTAGTTTCTCAATAGGTTAGTCTCATTTTTTCATCTCTGGTGTCTCATCCAGTCCTCGATTGCAGAATGTCTTGGAAATGACAGCAGTTTTGTGTAATATAAGTATGTGTTGGAATTCTGGCCAGTCAGCATTTTTCTGGAAATGAATGCCTTTGATACCAATATAAATCTATTTCAATTTAATTTGTTTCAAGGCAGTTTGTGGAATCAGTGCTGCTAATAATTAGACACTAAAACAAGATGGGATATTAGTTTTTTTTATAAAGAAATTGCAACTCTAATCATAATGAACTGTTTTAGTGTAAATATTTTTAAAAGTGACATTTCACATTCTGACGTGATGTCTAGAAAGTGTAATTCATTGTCTAGATATAATGCACATGTGTCATTTAATGGGTAACCTTGAGTTGGCTTGTAGTAACCTAGGACTGATCTACACTACAGAATGATCGTGCTATTATTCTACATTAACTGCCATTGGTTCCATTTTGTGGCATTCTGGGACTGGCAGTTTATGGAGAGACATTTAAAATTCTTAGGCAGAATGTTCCAGTGCCTCATTAAACTACCAACTCCATGGAATGATGCCAGTTAAAGTGGAATAATAACTCTATAACTGTGTAGTGTGAACGAGCCTCAGCTTTTAGCATCTTTTTAATTTTTTGCGATGGAATGAACTTGTTATTGGGACCAGTTTTATTCTCTTAGTTCCTGCATTGTACTTTCAGCAGTTGTTAGGATTATAAGTCTATTGAAAAAGTATGGGATTTTTTATGGGCTGAACTTTGGGATGAATAACTGATTAGCATTATAGGATGGATTTTTCCTAGCCTGAAAGCATGCACTTTGTACCATACTCTCTTTCTCTCTCCCTGTCTCCTCTTCTCCCCCCACTTCTGTTTTTAAGATGGGATGATGGATTTGTGGCCCTTCAGAAGCTATCGATTAAAACCTCCCATCATACTAGCCAGTGGTTCTCAACCTGTGTGTCCCCAGATGTTTGTGGACTTCAGCTCCCAGAAGCCCCAGCCACTATGGTCAATGTTCAGGACTTCTGGGAGCTGAAGTCCACAAACATCTGGGGACCCACAGGTTGAGAACCACTGTGGACCATTGGCAGGGCTGGCGGGGCTAATGGGAATGAAACAAACTCTAGTGAACCAGAAATTCCAAACCTTTCTTCTAAGCAGTCTTCTGACAGTATATTTCCTTTCTCAGGCAAGAGATCCACTGTGTTTCCCCAAGGGCTCAGGACCACATACTACGTGTTATACTGTTTTCTCACAAAAACTCTATTAACTAGATTAATAATGTGTCTGACAGAGATGTCCACACAAAAAGGCTAAAGCCGTTGGGGAAGGATGTGAGCAAGTGAGTGAGTCTATCTCCTAACATCTCCACCTTCCCTGTTCCTGACTTCGATGTACTGAGTACAAGATCTGAAGGAAGCCTCTACTTTTTTTTTTTTTGACTGCAAGAACTCTCTGGAGGATTTGCTGGGCCAGTTTTGCTCTCATTCAAGCAAACAGAAATCCCATTCAGCCTGCATTTCTGAGTGCAACAAAGTTGTGTACAAGGAGCTTGAGGCTATCGTATTGAGCAACAGAGACAGGTCTCTTTAAGCCCTTACATGGGCAGGTTGATTACAGGTACAGAGCTACACTTACTGCCTCAGCAAAACTGATAATCTCATAATTGCAGAAAATGAATTTAACTGTCCCCATTTTCTATGTCTCCTTTAATTTTCAGACTTTTTCATAGTTGTTTTGAAATAATAAATGAATGCTTCATGATTGTAACTCCAAATATTTAATCTCCTTTTTTCCACTTTAACACTTGAAAGATCAGTTACTTCATTGTCATCTTCTGAAGTCAAATTTTTAGTCACCAATTTTGTTTTGTCATAATTCACTTTAAACCTAGAACATATCCCAAACACCTTAATTTTTTTCCAAAAGAGCCTTGATGGAGTCGAATGGGTTTTTGTCACATCACCAGATTGTCTGCATAAACACTCAGATTATATTGTTCCTTTTTCTACCTCACTCCATAGATTCTACTATCTTGTCTGTTATCTCTCTATAGGGTCCCCAGTTCCAAAATAAACAGTAAAGGTGAGAGGGAGTATCTTGTCTGGTCCCTTTTTGTATCTCAGTCCATCTTGTTGCATTGACATTTATCTGGGCCTTTTAAGTGGAGTGGATTGTCTTTATTGCCCAGATAATATTTTCACCAGAGTCCATTCTCCCATTGAAGTAAGTAATTCCAAGAAATGTTATCAGATGTTTTCGCTGCACCTAAAAATATATATATAAAAAATCAAAACAGCTTTTTGTCATTATGGTGTTCCAAAAGTTCAATAATATTAAGAACAGTTCTTACATTATTCCCTTAATTGCTTTTTTGGCAAATGACCACTCTAATTCTCAAGGATATTCTGAGAAATATATTTTCTCATTCTACTTGGCAAGATGCTTGTGAATATTTTAAAGTCATTATTTAGTAGTGAGATAGGTTGATAATTCTTTTTTTAATGTCTCATCTGTATTTTCTTTATGAATCACTGTAGTATAGGCATTTCTCTAAGAATCTGGCATCTGCTTTTTTTTCTGATAACTCATCATATACCATTCTTAATATTTGAAGTAGCTCATCTTCAAATTTAGTATAATATTCTACAGATAGGCCATCTGGGCATAGCACTTTTCAGGTTTAATCTTTTTAGTTGCTTCAGTAAGTTCTATAGTTGTCACAGACCCATTTCAAACTTTGCTTTTGTTCCAAGGATAATTTGTCCAATTGGAGTTTATCCAAGTAGTTTTTATATCTAAGATTTTCTCTTTGTTCCTCAAATATCAGTCTCTGTCACATTCCTCAAAGACTTTTAATATGTTCAGATTAACTGGGGGTTGTGCATGTGCATTGCGAGGACATAAATGCCTTTGGGTCTTCTCCTCCCTGACTGTAATTAAAATATAAATTATATCAGCTCTCCCAACACTTGGAAGGAAGTGGAAGTTACTTTGATTTTGAAACCTAATAAAAATCTAGTAAATCCTGAGTCATATCATCCCATTACCCTTTGTAACAAAGATTATAAAATTTGCACAAAAAACATTGACAAATAGATTAGATTTTTTTTTTTTTAAAAAACTTAGTAGGAAAGGATCAATAAGGTTTTTTTTTTTTAGAGAGAGAGCCACTGAGGACCCAATTAGAAATGTTTTCAATGCACTGTACCATGCTAAACAAATAATAATAAAATGGTCTTAGTAAAATTAGATGTGTATAAAGCTTTTTAAATCACATTTATTTATATAAAATTTGTAATGAATGTCGACTGGGAAACAAATTTAGCAATGTAATAAAAGGAATGTATGCAGATAATGTAGTCCAGATTGTAGTAAACAGGAATAATTCAAGGAATATTGAACTTAAAAATGGAATGAAACAAAAGTGCCTCTTCAAAAAATACAAAAAATAAGAATATTTAAAATGGTGATTTTAACCAGATTTGTATATTTATTCCAAACAATTCCTGTGAGGATTCCTGTTAAGATAATAAGGAATTGGGATAGGACAATTAAAAAATGGGTTTCAGGGAACAAAAAAAGATCAAGAATAACAAATGCATTATTATACGGACATCAAGAAGAAGGGGGCTGAGATGCCTCCTCCTTGGAAAATGGGAAAAGGATCTAAAAGTAATTAGGAAAGATATACAATTATGGATTTGAGAAATAAAAATACTGAGATAGGAGAATAACAAATGAAATTGATTGGGAAATGGTATAGGACACCTTATCAATTATCATTTATAAAAGGAAATCTATTACCAAAGTGCTGGCCTGCTTTTAATATTTTCAAATTACCTATTACAAATTGATCTCTCTTCTTGTTCTTTATGACATTTTCCTTTATCCTTTCCATCTGTGCCCCACTAGAACCATTTGTCCCAAGTCATGCTCAGATTCTCAGTCTAGGCTGGTTATGTATGCCACAAGATGGAACACATCCCCCAGAAGTAACTGTTTGGGGAGGACTGTGGGGCTGTGTTTGGTGAGGTAGTCACTAGAGTTTTTCTCATGTAATAACCACACAGATTGATGAATTTCAAAAGCAACAATCACCACTCTGGAATGAAAGAGCAAAATGAATCCATCATGCTTTTTTTTATTTTATTTTTTTATAATCTCTTCCATGGTATTAGTGAGAGACATTTGGCTAAACTGTCATGCATTACACTGAAAATGTATCTCCTAGTTTTGAAAGGGAATTCTTCTCTGTCAGTGCTTAGCTTGTGTCAAGAGTGCTTTGCATATAAAAAGGACTTGGGGATAGAATCCAGTTATATAAAGCAAGGCTTCTTTGTGTGGAGTCCTTTTGTAGTACCAACATTAAAAGGCTTTTTATAAATAAAATTGGAATATAATTATAAATGCCCTTCTAGGGGAAAATCCTTGATTACCTTTGAATTTTTCTACTCTTTGAAAAGGTTATACTTAACGGGTTCAGTTTCTTACTTGATGTTGCTATTCCCAAGGGAAATCAGCCTCCCATACAAACTGTTTCAATTGGGTTACATGGCTTTACTTTGTGTCATGCATTTGTTAACTGACAGGTTATATAACACTTCAGGCTAAAAATATATTGCTCGGTATTCAGGTACTGATGCTGTCCTGTATTTGAGGATTAACCAGAAACTGTGATAAGGTAGGTATGAGGAGGAAGACTAGCTTTTGAAAGTCAATTTAAAAATGCATACCAGAATTTTGTAAGATTACGCTTTTTGAAAAACTACTCAGGTGTTCTGTTGAACAGTGAAAGCAAAATTCAAAAGTACAGATTTGTGGAAAGAAAGAATCGTCTAATATGGTTTCAACTGAACAACATACAATTTGGTTATGTATACACTTGTTTCAGTCTGAAGAAAGACAGGAAATCAGGTTTCTACCACTTCAGTGTCTAAGATAGGAGTAGGAATCATGCAGTTCTCCACATGTTGTCAAATTCCAAATCCCATCAGCCCTTGTCAATAGTAAGGAATGCTGGGAATTTAGCCCTAACATTATCTGGAAGGCTATGTGATCCTCCACACCAGCATTATGAGCATTGACTTCGATAGGATTGAAGTAGATATTTCTACCCATCATGGCACTATTTTTCCGTAATGATGAGATTGCATGCTCTTGTGAGGCAAGGGGCTATGCAGACAGTGGCAGTGTGCTACTGATGGGGTCTACCATTTAAGAGAGGCTTGCATTGAGCAGTCAGACTATATCAAACAGCTACTAGGCAGCAGCAGTAGTGGTGGATGACACTGGCACAAGAGGTCTCAGAGACAACAGCAGTGGCGCCATAGCTAATGCTTGTTAATACAGTATGAAGAAGGCAATGGAGAACCACTTCTGAAGCCTTCTACTTTGAAAAATCTATAATGAGACAATTCAAAATGAAACAAGAGATATTTCCGGAAGATGACACTCCCAGGTCAAAACACATTCAATCAGCTAGTGGAGAAGAACAGAGAACAAGTATGAGCAGCATTGTGACTAATGATGCAACTGGACTCGAGCCAAAAGGACATTCAGATGTTGATGTGCTCGGATGTGAAAGGAAGGTCTGAAGCTGCACAGCACACCTTATAGGAACATAGAATGTGAGCAGCATCAGTTAGGGGAAGCTAGACATTGTAACAATAAATGGAAGATATAAACACCATAATACCTGGGGTGAGCAAGCTAAAGTGGACAGGTATGGCATATTTTGAGTTTGATAATTACACACTGTTTTACTCAGGAAATGTAAGTCTAAAAAGAAATGGGGTGGCATTATTAGTGAGAAGAGATGTATTAAAAGCAGTTAAGGGATGTAATGCATAGTCTAACCGGATCATCGCAGGGAAAGTCTATCAATATAACCATAATCCAAATTTATGCTCTAATAAGAGGCGTAAGAGGAAGAAATTGAAAGATTCTACACAGGAGTCCAGGAGGAAATTGGTCAAACATCAAAACAGGACTTCTTGTTAATCATAGGCAATTGGAATGCAAAAATAGGAAACAGAGCAGAATCAAAGATTGTAGGAGAATTTCTCCTTGGATCAAGAAATGAAGTGGAGAATAACTAATTGAATTTTGTGAAGCCAACAGTTTGTTCATTGCAAACATGTTCTTCAGGCAACCCAAGAGGTGACTATATACATGGATGTCACCTGATCGCTAATATAGAAATCAGACAGACAACATAATTGGATTCAGAAGATGGAGGTGCTAAGAAGAATGCTAAATCAATTATTGTGCCAAAATACAACTTGAAGAACAACCCTGTAGAAATTAAAGATAATGTAAAAGTATTTTTTGCACTTTTAATCATAATTGTTTGGGAGCCAGAAGAACTCTGGACTGAAGTCAGAGACACTGTCAGGAAGCAGTGCAAAAAGGCACTGTCTGCAGTCAAAAACAAAGAAATACCTCACTGGATGACAGGTGAAACTCTTCAAGCATTTAAGGACAAGTGAGAAGCAAAAATAAAAGGGGACAGAAATGCTAGATGGCCAAGCTTGGTTCAGAATAGGAAGAAGCACAAAGGATCATATTGGAAATGTGCATTGGATGATTGCTGCTTTGCTTGAAGTAAGCAGATGTTTTATGGTTTATCAGTTGTAGTATGGCTCAAAATGTTCTATGGCCTGAAAAGTGGCTCATCCATTCTAAACCAGATTCTGTGCAAAACAGTTAAATAAGTAAATATCCAGTTATTGTCTTCCTCCACAGTGATTTGCCATTAATAAAGGCAATCAAGCTTTATCTTGAACCATCAAAAGTCTGTCAATATGCTTGCCTGTGCGGTATATCCTTTCATTTAGAGGAAAGCTTAATAGCTGTGAGTTAGATAGCCAAAGTCTATTTAAACACACACACACACACCCCTACCTCTCTTTTTGACACACACCTTCCTTGAATTTTCTTATGTAGAAATACACTGCGTTTTCATTTGGAAGGTGACGGTGAATGTAGCTCTGTCATATTCTATTATTTCAGGCTTTACTTTGTTTCACTTCATTCAGCAACAAGACGGTTTCTGAAATAGGATTATTGACCTCTGCCATTGATCACAATACATTGGTAAGATGAAAGTTGTATGTGTTCGCTCACACACCTGCATGCATGCGTGTATACACTCAGGGTTGGTCCTACTGTCAAAACCTGCTCAGCTGTCAGTAAAATAATCCAGGCTGTGATATATAAATAATGTTTAAAAGATCTCTCCCCCTCTACGCCTACTCTTAGTCCATCAGACAAATGAAATGAAAAATTGCTGCACTTGAGTGAAATTTCCCTTGGGAGAATACATTATAAACAATCCTCCAAGGACATCCCCAAATGAAAGTGGATTGATACTCCTCCAACCTCTCATGCTATCTGTTTTGTCCCACAGGTATGCACTCCTTAACTGAAAAGAACAACTTTCTTGTTAAATTGAATCTTCTTCCTCATTGTTTGGCAATGTGTTATGATCCTTATGTAATATGGCAGATATTTTCATAAGCTTCATTGGTCCTGACCAAATGCTATGCAGTGACGAATGGTGTGGAAAAAGCTACAAATGTTTGTACTGAATTTTCGATGTAGCTATGTATAGGGTTTTGTGTGTTTCTGTGTGTTTGTGTTTTGAAAGATCTGCTTTGATGGTAGAAACTAACAAAAATATTACTAGAAGACAAATTTTTTCATAAAAGTTCCAGAAAAAGATAGTGCATATTGCCTTTTGCTTAATATGTTTAGAAATCTAGAAGCCTTTTTAAAAGCATTGAAATTGTGGTGTGTGTGTGTTTTCCTTCTTACAGTTATAGGTGATTGGTTATGACAGCATATGTCTTAATGTATAGTCATAGATCATGAGGTCCACAGAATTTGTGATGAAGCAACTAACATATGAACCCGAATGAATCTGAGCAGTCACTGACATTGTAGCAGATTCAATGCAGCAAAATGTGTACTCATTGTATTGAATACACTCTTCCTGCTGTTTTCACCCCTTCAGTGATAATACTGAATGCATATATCACATAGGGTGATGCAGATATACTATGTTCATCTGTAGAGAACAAGCAGGAGCAAACAGCTGCAGTCACCCCAACGCTGATCCCATAAAAAATGCTTTTCATAAATATAGATTTTATTAAACATTGTCAAATACAATAATGAAACAAATTATATGCAAAGAAAAAAGAAAGAACAAAGAGAGCAAAAGAGAGAACAGATCATAAAGAAAAAACAAAGATAATAAAGAACAATAAGAGGAAAACGAAAAATATATTTGCTTATTTCTCCAAATATTCTAATTATCAAAGCTCCCAATTAACATATGATACTATTTTTTTTTTGCAAAAAGCTCATCAAAGGTTCACACTCTTTCATAAAAGACTTATCAGAGTTGATAGTTTATCAATTTCAGCTAGATCCATTAGTTTTATTAGCCAATCCTCCTTTGCTGGAATTGCTATATACTTCCATTTCTGCATGTACAGTAATCTTGCTGCAGTGGTCATATGTTGCAATATCTTATCATGCTTCTTCTCAAGATGGTCCTCTACCAGTCCCAATAAATATAATTCAGGTTTCACTTAATTTTAACCTTCAGGGTTTTTGCACTATACTATTCAGTTCCAGAATTTTTTGGCCTTTTCACACTCTACCATATTTGATAAAGAGATCATACTTGCTGCTCACATTTCCAGCACATATTAGAAACATCTTATGCATTTTGCCCATTTTTTCTGGTGTCAAGTACTTTCTAGACATTGTCAGCGTGGGTGGAGGTCAAGCAGGGGCCGGACCGGAGTCAGGCACAAGCAGCGTTTAATACAGTCTCTCACAGAAGCGCTGCAGCACACAAGCTGGGGAAACTTAAAGTAGGCCTTAGCAGCAGGCGTCAACGGAAAATAACAATGGGTTACTTCACCCGAAACGCAAAGAGGTTACTTCACCTAATGCTGGGGAAGGGTCGTGGAGAAGCCAGGCGGCAGGAGGTGGGCACAGGCTGGGCTGGAACAAGGCATGGGCGACAGACGTCTGGGAAGCCGACGGTTGAAGCTCCGTGCCCTTCCCAGCCCCGCGTCTGCCTAAAAAGGCCCCTAGGGCGGTCGGCGGCCAATCCGGCCCGAGCACGTGGCTGGGCTCCCAGTGGTGCTACAGCTGGGAGCTCCCCGCTCCCAGGTGTTTCTCCTGCAGCCGCCGAGATCGGCGGCTGGCCTCCTTGAGCCGCCGCCGCCGCTGAAACATCGGCGGCAGGGCGGTAGCCTCAGCCTCTTCTGAGGCGGGCTCGCGAGTAGGCGGTGCCCCGGTATTGGGCCCGGGGCCCACCTCCTCTAGCGGGTCTCTGCCTACCACACCCAGCGGCACGGGAGCCGGGCCGGCGGCCTCCGCAACACCGGGACGGTCCCCTTCGGTGGTGGCGGCCTCCGTCACGCTGGGGAGACCCCCACCGGGATCGGCGACTGCCGCGGTGTCCCGGCGATTCCCGCCAGCGGCAGAGCCCTCCACGGCGACCGCGCGGTCCCCGTCGTCGGCTGCGGCCTCCGGAAGGCCCGGGCCCCCCTCCTCCTCATCGGAGGTAACCGCGGCGTCGGCCTCCGCGGCGCCTGCTGGCGCAGCCACACCCGAGGCCCTGACAGACATCATCTTATAAGAGTTCTCTTTAAGATCCTAAAGTAATGTAAATTTAATTCCTTTTCACCACATTTTTCACTTATGTTCAACATTTTGTGCCCATTTCATTATGCAATCTTTGACCTTTCATTTGACCTTTCTAGGTTCTTTTTAGTTTGAATGTCACAGTCCACAATTAAGGCTGTGATAGATTCTGTTCAATGTTTCCTGTATTTGCTATATTTCTCAAAACATTAGCTAGCAGGAGATCTCATTGTAAACTTTCCCATAGATGTTCAAATTAGTACAGCACTATGCAGAAAACCAACTGGATAAGTAACTTTACAGGTCCCAACTTCATATTATCCAACATGATTGTCTTAGTAGTAAAAACAAAATCTTACACCATTATTGACGTTAATCAGCTACAAATATGATTCAAATCAAAACCAGAAACAAAGTCATTTAATAGTCAAGCAGCACAAATAGTCCAAGATCAAAAGTAAACAAGCAATCCTTTAAAAATCCGAAAAGGAGAAAATCCAAAATCCACATCCACATCTGAGCTTATGAAAATAAAATCATTATGTCCCAAAGCAACAATAACAACTAAAGCAGAAAGAAAAAAAAGAATTATTTAAACTTGAATCATACGTGGTTCCAACAGCAATCCAAAAGAAGCACTGTCCCTTTAAATGCTATACAAGAAGGCTTTAAAATAAATAGGCAAGTTCACGCTGTAGCACAAACAGCTTCTTGTATTTTATCAGTAAAGGCAAAAAAAGGCAAATTGTATACCTAACAAGAGGTCTGGATGCAGGGAATGTAATGTCCATATGGGAAGTGCAATCCTAACTCTCATCTCCACCAAAGTGTGCAATTCTTCTGGAGCCTTGAGACCTGTTGTAGGCACTCCATTCCCAAGTGGACATGTTTCTGGTCCTGATCCTGGCTTGACAGAGTCTTCGGACTCGCCATGTATCAGGGAATCCACTAGCTTGACAAGAGGGAGCCCCTCTCCATCAGGCATGGTGCTTCTGGGGACCACAGTCTAGCAGAGCTCACTAGGTCACATCTGCTATTCATGCAACCGGCTGCTGGAACCAAGTGTACACTCATTTTTACGTGTGTTTATGCTTGAAATATACACTTCTATGTATTTGCAATGTTTTTTCTCTGGGCTGCAAACTGTATTGCAGCATAATGATGAGTGGAAAAAAATGAAAGCATCATTATGTTCTTGTCTTTATATTAGTTTGAGAAGACTAGATCAGGTTGGTTTATTTAAATACAGACTAGTTAAAACCCTGCTGCTGTTTTCTTCAATGAAGCTATGAGGAGTTCATATACCGTTGCCCAGAGACTGGGGCCTTATGGATGTGTCTTTAAAATGTAACTTTAACGAAAAGGAAGTGTCCTCATATTCCCTATGAAAGTAAATATGCAAACAACATCATTAGAGCCTTTCTTATTTGTACTCTTACATGGCTATTCAGTTTAATATCTGTGCATGACTGAAGGTATGATGGCAGGAAAGTATGTTGAACCTGACAGTAGAAAACTGAGAGAATATGAACATGTGTATCTTATTTATGTTATGGAAAAGAAGACAGCAGACTTCTGGTTACAATATACGGGATGATTATTCTCCAGCTTCCAACAGAGGTGTGCGAGGGGGAAGGGAAAGCTGTCTGAAGATTTCCTAGACCTACTAGTACAATGGACTAATGACACCTCTCCAGGAAACATGTTTTCTTCTTCCTGATCTCTGTGCCTCACATGCACGCGCAGTAGCTAGCTTCGGAAAGTTCCACAGCTGAGTAGCTTGGCAGGAACCCTCCCTCATCCAGTACCAAGCATGCTTGCCAAGGTGTCTTTCTTTCAGAACATCCTGAGGATGCTAAGTTCTGGCTTCTCACTAGTGTAGACGAAATGGAATGGCAATTCCACTACATCAGCTGACGTGAGGGCAGAGCATAAACTAGCAGCAGTAAGAACAACATCCTGTCAGAGATACTCTTGACTTTAAACATTGTGTGGTAGTTTGCTCTTCTTTCTGAGCAGCAGGCAAACTAGGCATGGCTAAGCAGAATCAGTAGAACATCACATAAATAAATGAAATGTGCATCTGGGCTTCAGATCTTTATTGTTTTCTTCCTTTCTGCCTCATCAGATTCTCAAGACCTTACGTAAAGATAACACTGCTTTTTTTTTTACTTTTTCAATTCAAATTGCTTTCAACCCTTGAGGCAGGCTGAGAGGCCATGTCTGACAACATTTTCTCTCTCAAGGACTTTCTCTTGCATGGAAAGCATTCCCTCTGAAACCTTATCAGAGTTCTTTCTCTCTGGCTTCTCTCTCTCTCCCCCTCTCCCTGCAGGGACATATCTGCATGGAGCCTTCCTTATATGGGTATTTGGATGGTGACTGATCCAATTCAGTAAACTCTTTGAAGCTGTTCATACAGAGTTCCGCAGGCACATTAATGCACTGACTGTGAAAGCTGCTGACTGTTCTGGTCCTCCAGCATAAAATGGCAAAATGTACTCAAGAATGGTGTTGTACTCTACCTGACTTGGGAGAAACCCAGGGCAACTATATTTAAAAGAAATAGTGTGGCATCACACTTGAAGATCTCTGTGTTAATGCTTTTTAAATACTTGTGGTTGGTCTTCTATCAGCACCACAGACAATTTTTCAGGGGTATTGCAGTGCTAATCTTTTGGCTGTGCTGATGATGGGGCTATTATTGCTCTGAAGGGTTCTCTTAAATACCAAGTGGCACCATCCTCCGCTGGAACTTAGAAGTTGTTTATAGTTTTACCAAATAAGAGTAAGATATTCCCTCAGAGTATACACAGAGTCTTCATACTACAAATATTACCTATGGCTGAATATTCCTATTTAAAAAATTAAAAATAAAGCATCATAAAAATAAAGAAGCATAAGCTATCCATAAATAATTCTGTGTTGTTTTCAATGCAGTAGAATACTATATGATAGAATGGCTATTTTAGATGGACACAAAGGCCTAGAGCACCCACCAGTTCTGAAATGTCACTCAAACTGCAGATTAAAAGAGTCCTTGTATTACTGTGTCATTGATGATGGTTTATTTACAGTAATTTCCTGTCTTAATACTTTGCCCAGAATGCTGCTGTTAGTGAAGACACCTTCATGTTTTAATTATACTTTTTTCCCTTTTGCTAAACCAAGCAATCTCTGTGTATGCCTCCAAGGCAAATTTTAAATTTAACTTCATGCAACTGTTATAGTAGAAATCTAATTAGACTGTTAGCTCTTCCCAGGCACAGGTAACTTTTCTTCTCACTTATTTACATTTATGGTACTCTGATAAAATTAAAGAATATAGGGATTATAATTGTTTATTTGGATGATTGCCTTTGGCTACAAAATAAAGAACTGTTGCATATATTTATCAATAATTTGGCATATTTGGTATATTTGGAGTATTTGGTATGTTCTCCCTCAAGAGGATTGTGATCTTACAGATTTCATCCAATTCTGAGAAAGAAGAAAAAGTTAAAACTGCTTTCATTGTTGTTGCTTTCCTGTAATTTATTGTTGTTGTTGTTAACTGTGGTCAAGTTGACTTCCGTTTATGAAGTCCCGATGAATGAGAGACCTCTAGTTTATGGGAATCACAAACTTCTGAATTTCTGAATTTCTAAATCTTGACGTGTTGTTGGAATTCAGGACTGGATCCAAATTGCTTTGGGCCAAAATGGACCTTTCTCTCAAGTGCCAAATACTAGAGTCCAAATCTGTTCTTATGGTCTGTGCATAGTAAGCAGTATTTAAGGATCAACGTAATTGTCTAAAATGCAGAGGCTCAAAAATCTCAATGTAAGCTTTGAAGAACATAAGTCTATCTATCAGGCAAAGGTGATTTCTTTTTAAAAGCAAACAGAATAAATGGTGTATGTGTGTGGATAAAGAATTACAATTTTATAGCCATGTAGTCTGGGTTATGTATTGAGTTGTTACTATTGTCATATTACCAAATTGGGCTCATCAGGCTGCACTCTAGTGGACCCCAAAGACTTGCTGGGAACTAGAAAAGCTCTGATAAACTGTAAAGTTTGTTTTTCCATTTTGAGTATGTTTTCAAAAATACATGCCCTGTTTTACTCTCATTTGGTCCTCTCTTCTGCCATTTTCAGTTTCCTTCCAGCTTCCATCTGTGCTCAGAAAAACAAGCCCTGGCCTTGTGAAATGATAAATCAGGGAGGTGGGGTAAAGGGAAAAACAGAAAGCAGTTGTTTATCCACAGTGGGCCTAATTATTGTCCTCATTCCTAGTGGAAAAGAGATGGAGCATTAAATCAGGTTCAAGTCTGATCCATGCACATGAAGTTACCTTCTATTTATTTAACCATATACAATTTCAAGGCACAGATAGGGAAATGTGACTTGAGAAGCATTTGTAAGTCTCCTACCTGCCTTACAGAGGACTTTACGGGGGGCAGGGGAGATCCGTGCTTAATTTTCAGTATTCCTTAATGGTTAGAAAAAGCTTCAGAGAAGTCAACTTTATCCTAAATCTATGTCATTTTAGTTCTAGATACAGTGTATTCTTTATTCATCCTTTTAGGTGCATTTTTATCGATTGAATGTTTTCTAATGAAAATCTCAGTCTGTGAGTGAGAATTGTATAGACACAAATATGATCATCCTGGGATTCATGTCAATAATGGAGGAGGTGTCATTTGCATTCATCTCCATTTATGCTATTAATATAAATGCCATGCTCTTGTTTTCCACTACTTCCTTTTTACTGTCCTGATATTATGATCTATATAATAACCTACAGAGATTGCATTACCATAAAACAATGTGAAACTGTTAATTCAGGCAGCAGATTCCAACAAAGGGGAGCCATTTTCCTCCCTTAAACCTCATCTCTACATGTCATTAAAAATAAGTGGGGGAGGACAGCATTTTGACTTTGCTTCAAGGCCAGCACTAACCTGCTCTTGTTTTTATACTGTGCTCACATAATCAAACAATGAATAGCAACTTTAAAATAATAAACATGATTTTATTAAACCCAAACCCTAACCTTGTTAAAATTTCATTGTATGGTCTGACAACAATTCATCTTACTTAATGAAATGCCCAGCAGAATTGCCATTTCATGTTTAGAAGCTTTGATGTACTGCATGGCTGTGCCTATATCATTGGGTTAAAGATTGTGCAACCCTTCGGATATTGTTGAACTGCAGCTTCCAGCATTTCCCACCTTTGGTTGTGTTGGCTAGGTCTGATGGGAGTTGCAGTCCAACATCTAAAAGATTGTCCGGTTCCCACCATTTAAAATGTTTTAATGTGGTCAATGGTCAATGGTGGAATTATATTTTAATCCTGACATTTTGAATGTTTTAAATGTATTGGGATGAGGATGAGGATGATGAGGATGATGATAGGTTTTCCCTCCATTTTTTATCCTCACAATTCCTTTGATATAGATCCAGTTTAGAACTAGTGAATGGCCAAAGGTCATCCAGTGAGCTTAATAACTTTGCAAGCATTTGAAAAATTTTCCCATTCTGAGTTCCACATGACTTACTATGACAGTTGAGATCTTTCACCATGTTAGTGCTGAAATAAACAGATAAAAGCTAGAATTTTAAAATCCAATGTTTAAAACTCACCTCAGATTCCTAATACCATATGTTTAGAGGTTGATTATTTTTTTCTTATTGGTGAGCTAAAGGTGTTCTGCCTGCTGCCTGAAAAATTATTTTTTATTGCTATATTAGATGTGTCAAGACAGAATCAGTGCTCCAATGAGCATTTCCTCATTTTATGTATTGTGCATGTTTCAGTTCTCTTAGTAATTATGTTGCCTTGTTGCCTGGGTGTCTGCTCTGAAAAAGGGAGTTATGCAAGAAAAGATCAATAATTTTTAAGTGAAGCATAATTACACTATAATAATTTGGGTTTTTTTTAAAAATGACCATATGCACACACACACAAACACACACACACAAACACAACTGCACACACACATAGATATGCTACCTTTATTTTATTACTGGTTTTGTCTCTGCTTGCCTTAGTCCAAGCTGAAATTTGTGACCGGTCATCAATAAAATGGCGAATGATTTATATCCAACTGTTTCTCCGATTCTGACCCAAATGTTTTCCTCCAGGGTATGCTTGGCATGCATAGCCAATCAATGGTAAAGTGGGGGGAAGGCATGATCAATTTTAATTAAGCACTATGCCAATGGTACACCAGTGGTATTAAACATTCGTTGCCATGGGATAATGGTCCCCTACTGCTACACAAATGCTTGGAAAAAGCTGTGACATTTATGAAATGTAAACGTGGTAACAAAGTAAAAAAAAAATTGTTATTTGAAAGGTGTAGAAACTGATTCTGTGTGGCAGAATAGTTTTGCAATGTTGATACTGTTAAAGAATTAGTTCTCATGACCATTTGAACATTTTTAGGTCGTTGAAATTCCTTGATGTGGACTCCTCAATCTGTGCAGCCAGGGGCATTCTGTATTCTAACAAAAGTTAAAAGTTAATCTAGGTTCATTAGAGCATACACATGAGGGTTTATGGATTCTGGGCAACTATAACTCAATGACTATGTGAAACAGCTCTTGTATAGATTCACATATTCTATGACACAGCTGTATATTCTGACAATTGGTCTGACTCACAGTGGATACTGGTTTCTACCAGAGTATAATTTGTACGGGGTATGGGCTATTATACATTACAATTAGTTAGAATTTTGCTCTTGTTTTTTATTTCAGCAAGATTTGGGCCTTAGGAATATAGGTAACTTTGCAGTTAGTTCAGGAACAGAAAATATTAGTCAATAATTATCAATTTTTCTGGCTGATTGACACCGTGCCTTCCAAGCTTCAATTAAAAACATACCTGCATTCTTTCAGCTAGTCATTGAGAGCAAGAATATCAAGAGTACTCTGCTGAGTTATCCAGGGAATCTGTGTTAATACTTAGGTTACTGTAAATTGGAATGATTAGTAAAGAGCAACTTTATCCCTGTTTTCTGTTATGCATATTGTGATGCAAATGTCATGAGGATCCCACATAAGCTGTGACAGATGGAGTTCCATGATGTACAGTTACTTTTCCTTGTCATCACCAAAACCAAGAGGTAATAGCTTGTACACACAGGGAGAAATCATTGATGCGCAGTCTTTTCTGTACTTCCAAAATGAGTTGCTTTAAAAGGCAAAAGACTGGTATTTGTGAATTTTACTTGGATCATGTATCTACTCAAGCACGAGTCCATATTTCATAACTTGCTAGGTCTCCTTGTCTGCACTATATGTTTCCATTGGATTAGAGAACTGATTTTGATTTTATTGTACTAGAGAACAATAAATATGGCAGGATATCTTTTATAGCACAGTCATCTCTTTTAAAATATAATGCAAACTTTTAAGCATAGTAACATTCATTTTGATTTAAGAGCACATTAAAGTTGAAGCTTTAATTTCATGACTACTCTAAATGTGTTGTTCCATTAATGCATGATGTTTAAATACAAACATCAGTTAGTTTACCAAGACATTGTTTAGGTATAATATAAATCTAGACTATGTCCTATTCTCTTTCATATCTCTCCTAAGACAGAGTTTACTATCTGCAGATTTTGTGAGTGAATGTGTAATAATGATGTCTTTGTTTAATTATTGTATGTCTCTTTGATGCACTATTCACTGCAAGAATATTTCCATAATGCCCTACCCCCCCCCAAAAAAAACCAATCACACTGAAAACAGTAAAATCAGGCCCTTTCTGCATGAGGCCAAGAATTGCTCCGTGCTGTTACTTACCGCTTCTTCTGGGCTTGAAACAACGCAGACTTTCCCTTAAGCCCTTCCACAGGGCTCCTCTGTTTGTTCCAGGGCAATTTGAAGCAGTGCGAGGTCTTTAGATCCTCACTGGCAAGGCTGACAAAATGGCGGCTTCCTGTTGTTTGTGGGTCCAGACCAACCACTAAAGCTGACCATGCCCACGGCCTGCCTTCCGCTGATTGCAAGCTCGCATTGGTGCGAGTCTATGCATCTGCACAACTGAGCAGGAACGAATTGGTGTGCTCCAGAAAATTTAAAAACTGCTTTTTTCTGGTCTTCACATAGCATGCTGGAGGACCACTTGGGGGCGTATTGAATCGGTGCGGAACTAAGGTAAATAGTCCAAACCTAGTCCGATCCAAGGTGCAGACAACCTCCATGACAGGACACATTGGCCCGTCCTAATTTCCTTGTGCCGAAAGGGCCTAAGGTGATGAAGCAAAAAAGAACAGAATAAAAATGTCAGGAAAAACAACTCTACCACAAATTAATTCAAAGTTGAATTCTTCAGAGAATAGATAGCTCTTCTTCAGGGGTTGAAATTATCAGCAGCAGGCAAGCCTTCTCTTCCATAAACAAGACTGAAAGGCCTTCCTTTTGATTACATACTCCTCACTTCAAACAGTTGTGGCATCCAAACAACATCCTATAAAGATGAGAGTGTGTACAGATTCTAGTTAGAATTGGAGATCATTCAGGTATCTGGACCCAGAGCTGTGTAGAGCTGTGAAGGCATGAACTAGCATTTTCAATTTTGTTGTGCCTGTGAATGGATTGGGAGTCAGCACAATTATTTTTATTTATTTATTTACTCTTCCAGTACCAGCAAAATGTCTTTCCCTTACTCAGTTCCGTCTCGCTGCCAGGCAATTGTATTTTGACATTTTTGAACAATCTTCAAAAGCGATAGACTAACCTAATCGAAAGGTTTCCAGAGGACAGATTGTCTTGCCCAAGGTAGCCTTTTCCTATAGGGATAGCTTTTGCTATATCACACTAAGCTGGTAGAATGTGATCCATTTCACAGAGGGCTCTAGCAAAAGTGCAGTTCCAATCAGGTTATACACTGGTTTTGCAAGTAATATTCAGTCACAACGACAAAATGATTCTGATCATTAATGAATCAACTTACCTGTTTGGCATTCTCTTCACTGAGGTCAGTCTGAGGCACAATTTTGTGCTCATTTAAATACTTTCACTTACCACAAACAATATAGGTCATCTTTCACAAATCTGGGAAAACTGCATGTAAAAAATATATTGTGCAGATTTTACTTTAAAGGCTGAAAATCTAGTAAATATCCAAATATATCCCTCCTCCAAGCCCTTTTCACTGAATTTTCTAGGCTCAGCATGATGCCAGACCAGTGTTACTAGATGGTGCAGAGAATTAGAGAGTCCCTGGGGTCTTACATCACTTCCATAAAGAGAACTAATGGTTACTTTTATAATAGTCTGATTAACCTACAGGGATTGTAGTTGGCACTTGCCTGTTTGATTGGGAGACATAATAGCTGTATTTCAGACGTACTCATAACTAAGGATGATTCAGTTTCCTATCATTTCTGTAAGGCCTCTTAAGAAAAATCACTTTATATACACATTTTTCTCTCAATTTTTCAAAGATCCTGTATGTGGACAAAAGGTCATAGTTTAGCTTTTGGAGGGCTAGATTTTTAACAGCTGTTGCATAAAGTATCTAACAGTGATTTTTATGATATTTCTTTGTCTTTTATCTGTGCTTTATTTTAATTCTAATAAATCACCAGGCAGAAAGGAAATGAATTACAAAAATCAGCTACTGCTGATACTCTTATTCTCTGATGTCCAACTTATTATAACTTTGTTTGGTTTTCTTGCACAGTAGGCAATTTGTCAACCCTGTAGCATTAATAGATTGTAGTTTTAAGTCTCTTCTGATTATTATCAATTTGGTTACAGTAGAAAAAAGTTTAAATTGCCAGTTACGCTGACTGCAGTTTTAATATTAAATATTGGAAAGTATGCCCTAAAGGTAATAAATTGTGAAAAGGAAAACTTGTCCCGAGCAAACACATCAAATGTTTTTATTCCTTGGGGTGAAACAGAAGAGAAATCAAAGGATGAAACTTTGGGACAAGTCTTTTAGAACAAGACTGGAGTTCTAGAGAATATTTTCACATTCAGCTGTTTAGCTCCTCGTAAAACCCTGCTGTTTCCATATTTTCAGTGCTTTGATAGTCCTTATTTTTCTGACAGGCACAATTTGAATCTCTTCATTCTTGGCATATACGTTGCCAACACATTGCTGCATCATTTCTTTACTTAATGGTGTCTTTGTATATAAAATATATATTTGCCTGCCTAATCTCCAAATAACTAGTTGTGTTCTTTTGTTAATTACAATTCTACGTATGGCATTCAAAGTGACTTTTAAATAACCTGAACTTAGGCCCTTTCCACACGGGCATATTGCCCACGCTAGGGCGACCTCCCCAGGAGGTCTTCTACACCGCGAGGCACGCAAGGGTGGTTCGCAAATGGGAGGTTCTAAACCTCAAACCGCCCTCGTGTGGCCGCGGGGATGTTGCTGCGAGTCTTATAAAAACCACTTCTCAAGTGGTTTTTATGTGACTTGCACGCGCTACCCCATCGCCGCGCCCCATTTAGAACTGCAGGGACGCGTTAGCGCGTCTCTGCAGAGCTGCCCGGGGGCGGGCTTCTGGCTGGCGCGCTGCCCTGATTGGCGGAGCGCTGCTGGAAGCCAGCGGCCGCCATTTTCGGCACCACCGAACGCCACCGAAATTCGCCGCCGTTTAGAGCTGCGAACGCGCGCTCCCCGCGGGGACGGAGCAACCCGTTTTGAGGTAAGATCCGTCCCTGTGTGCGCCCCCCTGTTTACCCGCCCCGTGTGTGGAAAGGGCCTTAGACTAAGCTTACTTACCCAGAATTGTGGGCAAAACCCTTGAGCCTACTTGAAGTGAATATATAGTATACTAACCCTTTTATAGGCCAAAATACTCCAAAATATGAGGCAACCAAGACTATAGGTCTTTAAACAGAGGTTGGATGACTATCTCTTGGGAGTACTTTGATGCCATGCCCTGCATGGCAGGGTTTGGATTAGTTGGCCCTTGTGGTCTCTTTCAACTTATGATTCTGTGATCATATATAAGATCACTAAGTTGTTCCAATGGATCAGCTGATCACTCATAACCAGGAAGTGCCTACTGAATATGAGAATAACGAAAACTTAAAGCTACATTGCTTGCTAATATGTTAAATTACCCAGTTTACCACTCAGTTATGTGAGATAATAAAAAAGGCCCAAGCTTGACGTTAGTTTATTTTTGCATCTAAATTTCCTCATCCCAAAATTCTGTTTTCACTGAATGCTGTGAGCTGGCCTATTGCTTCTCTCAATATCAAAAAATCATTTAGATGTTTATCTATTTTCTTTACAGTGTGAACAGAGTGGGATATTTGGAAGGCAGCTTTTCTCTTTGAATCAACACTTTGCTGGTCATATTACCCTTAATTTAGAGAGGAAGATCCAAAGCTCTTCAGACTCCATAGCATATTGTGTGTATGGTACTCAGCATAACCTGGCAAATTTTTGTGAGTTCACTAGCAATAATGACATGTAACCATCTGTGATTTTGCACCTGCAGAAGCCAGTGTCAGCTGCTGAAGTGCAGCAGCCCCCACTTTGTGTCAATTCATTGCCAACAAATTGCTCACTAACCTTGAAATGATTTTAACCCTTTCAAAGCAATTAGAAGAACAATCTGCCTTTCTTTAAAAGAAATTAAGCTTTGAAAGTTTACTTCCATTCTCAATAGGGATGCCAGGTGAAATATAGGACAGGGGCTCTTGTGTTGAACTTAGGAACAACTGCTGAGATTCCCCCTTCTATGCAAGCATCAAAGAACCAGACTAGTCTCCCTTGTACCTCACATTGTTTTATGAACTTCGAGGAACATTATTGTGAGTAAACAACATGAATCTCGTGTGTTGTGAGCTAAACCCAATCACTTCTGTGTGGCATATGTCATACTGTTGCAACTAAGTAATTGTACAATGGAACAGAAATACCCCTTGGCCATATGGAAAGAATATTAAACCTTCTGGGTGCATAGAGACAGTATTTATTTAAGGAAAATGGAGGAAATAATAATTTACAGGTTACAGAAATTGTTCATAACCTGATTTCAAGCCAAAGAAGTGAGGAAATGTGTGTGATAATGCAGTTCCATAATTTTAAATATAATCAGCCATTAGAGAAATGAAGGAATTATGGTCTGAGAGGTGAAAGGTTTGGAGGTACCTGATTGGAAAATGGCAAGAAGATTTGTTTCTGGCTATGAGAAAAGCAGTTAGGTGTTTAATATACAATGTGAAGCACTGTAAGTGTCAGAAACTCTGGGAAGTGGGAGAGTCATGAGAATTCAGGCAGTTGCTCTTCAGAAATAAACATCTCTGATAATATTTTTCCCATCTGAGTTATGAACAGGTATGTAAACCTCAGGTTTGTTCTTATAGCCTATCCTCAGTTGCTGCTGCCCCATTCTTTGGGCCTCTCCTGTCTTTGTAGGAGCCCTTTGCCACCTGCAACACTATACACTGGACCTAAGGTAACTTCTTTGTTCCTCAGGTAGGGTAGATGAGCAAAGGGTTTCTGCAAAAGTAAGAGAGGTGCAAAGAACCTGTCCACATTAGCCCACGTTTTGGTAACTTGGTGATGCTGGTATGTAGTGATTCTGAGGATGTTATCTTCTGTCAGAGATGTCTAATTTTTGAAGGAACTGCTTCTATCACATTTTATGGAAGGTTTCAAGGTTACTTGTTTCCCCCTATTTGTTAGGGACTGCATAGGGAGCAGTGAAAGAAATTGGACCCTTTCAGAATTTTTTAATATGTACTAAAAGACCATCAAGTGTTTCTGAATAATTACATGAACACTCAAAGCAACTGCTACTGATATATTTGGGGACAAACACAAAGCTGCTTGCCTATCTCTGGAAGTCAGCCAAGCTATTTCCTTGTTTACATGGTCATTTTGCTATTCTTTTAGAACATTTGCAGATTTCTCAGATTTTTCTACTGAAAGCCTATAGAAGTCAGTGGCTCCTAAAACCCATAGGAAAACTCAGACAGATATTGTCCCCTGAAACAACAGCAGTAACTTTCCTCCCTAGTTAAATTCATTTATGCCTCCCAAATATTTACCTGTGGGGTAGGAGTATGTGAAAACTGTTTGTTGTTAACTGACCAAATGTTGCAGCACGGAGTATTCCTGTTCTACATTCTAGCAAGCATGAGATAACTTTTTTCGGAATATGCCACTTCATTCTCCAATTCTTTTTTTTTTTTTTTTGGTCTCATCACAGCTGTCATTCAGTATTTCATGACCAATGAAGGTTTTGACAGAATTCCTTCCCTGGGTTCTCCCCCTCCCTGAAGTTGTATGTTTCACATTCTTTTAAAAAAATGTCTTACTCCCATTATCTATGGATGATAATCTGTGGATTTTGGATACATAAGGATCAGTGATGATGGGTGGCTTCTATACCAATGGATGGTGAGCTTCCTATGTGTTTTAGCCAGAGGAGCTATCCAATGTGCTGAAGCTATTTTGGGAATAGGTAGCAGGACTTGGATAGTTGCTTTAAAGTTTTGTTTAAAACGCAGATAAGATTCAGCAACCCGCTAGGGTAGGAAGATACCAGCTTTCACTGATAAGGATCTACATAAGGTACAGTTGTCTCTTCTGTTCTCCAAGAACTCAGAACACTGGGCATGAATTCCCTTGTTTTCTTCTCCCAAGAACCACTGAAGTAGATGAGATGAAGTAATGGCTAGTCTAAAATCACCAAGAGAGATGCATGCCATGTAGTCAAACCCTTTATGTGCTTTAGCAAAATATTTTAGAAAGGTGCTATGAAGAAGCTAGATTTTCAAATACTCTGTTTTGCTTGAGGAGGGCAAGGGACAGGTGGAAACTGGAGATCCTTCTACAACCTTTGTGATAGCACTGGGGGTATACAGAATGATAATTAGGAGTAGTACACTGAAAATGATAAAATGTACATTCAAAAGAAAAAAGGAACTTATGTGGAATTTTGCACAGTTTTACAATGTGACCAGTAGAGCCTGCCAGGGATACAAGTGGGACATAGCTGTCTTTTTGCTTGATTTTCAGGATTATATGTATTGAATCTGCAGAATCACACTGAAATAGAACATTGCAAAAAGGAGTAAAAATTTTCCTCACTTCATGTTCTTCGTTCCTGCCTGCTACCCCAACTGGCATGCAGATATCATTTTTCCAGACTTTATGGGGCAGGGCATAATATGTGAACAGTCCCTTAGACATTCTTCAAAAATTACACTGTGCTTTCTGAGATCAATATTGTCCATGCCTGAGCATTTCAGTTCCCTATGTATTACATGCCTCTTCTGTAGTATGTTTTTATGTTTGTCTCAGTTTTGATTTTTTTCCCATATATTTGCCCAAAAAGTGTTTTCCAAATTCCAAGTAAAGAGGTATGATTCAAATCAGCCAGGAAAAAGCCTCCAGGAAAAACAAATGCTTTCTTGCACAATACTGTCAACATGCACATCCAATGAAAACCAGAATAAATAGTCTTCTGAAACCTTTCAATTTTTTAATAAGTCAAAATACACTTTTCTGACAGCATAATTGCTTTTCATAGTGGGTCCTAAATCTGTAGCACTATAAAAGAATAATGCTACAGTAGATCATTTGTGAAAACTTAATGAAAACTGAGTTAGTGAACCTCGGAGTCGCTAGACCTTGAAATTCACTTTCAAAAACTAATTTGCAGTAAATGTATGAGAAACATATTTAGACATGATAAACTTTCAGTCCTATGTTCGCCAGGTGCAGAAGTTTATCTTGATTAACTCTTTTTTCCTTTTAATTAATCACTTACCAAAAAGAAAACAACAACAAAAAAAGATTTGGTTGTTGTTACTTTCAGCAGTGTTGCAGAGATTAATCTAACCACAGTGAAATTATTTATTTTTTCCTGGCTTGTGAACGTAATATCATATATCAAAATGTAATGTTTCTCTTGTATTAACCAAGGACATCTTATCTCTTAGAAGATGCATGCTTCACTTTTGTGATATAATTGGCCAACAAGAGAATAAAAAGATATATGGAAAGACCATTCATGAAGCTATAAATCCTAAAGTGAGTTTGCAAGCTCTTGAACTGTTATGTAATACCCTAATAATATATGCATGTAATCAAGCGGTATCTTCTTTTACAATATTATCTCAGGTTTTTTAAATTTCATCCTGGCCTTATGTCTGTGTTTCTGTATATTTTTTTCACATCGCCTCTTTGCAGTGCAGATTATATGCCAGTTGTCTCAGACCAAACCTATGGTATAGAAATAGAAAATTATCAAAAAGTTGGGGGAGGGACGAGAAAGATTACCAGCATACTTCTATTGTTTGAGGGATTGGAATGTGTGTCACTTCTCCTTTGAGCTAAGTCATTGACTAATTGCATTCCTGATGGGATTTTTGTTCAAATAAAGGGGGGAGAATAAAAATCTGTTTTTCATAAGCAAACAGGTAGGAAATCTTTCAACTTAATGCATTTAATTTAACATGAGAAAAATCTATGTGTAGATGCTGGTGACAATGTAAAAGCTTAAATGAAGGGAATTTACCAATCTAATTTTCTTTACTTGAGACTTTTATCCTCCTGGCCCCTGATCCAGAAATGACCACTATTGCCCTTCGTACATACATAATATCTATAATACCTTCACCTGTCAGACAGTGTCTCTGTGCACTATACTCTTCAACTTGTGAGTCACCATTTATGAAACCAGACATCTTAAGATCACTGAAGAATAAGTCATTTTTCCACAGGCACCCTAAGACAGTTTCCTGTTCAAATCTGTTAAGTGATTTCTACAAGACTAAGTACTAACTAGGGATGGGCGACCCGAATCCTTGAACCCTTGGCAAGGATTCGAGATTCATCAATCCGAATCCCTGTGCTAAAATAGGCAAACCGAATCTTTTGAATCCACCAACCAAATAGTTTGTTGGAGACCGAAACACCTGAAAACCTGGGAGACCAGACATGCAAGGGGAGATGGCAAGTAGGTGAGTTTTGCCCTTGGAGCCTTTGCTAACAATTTCAGAAATTACATCTCGGGTTGTATTCTAATATATTTAAACTGAACATTTAATATTTAAGTTCAGCACTATTATTTCACAGAATAAATATATATTCTGTGCTGAAAATCAATGGCATGTATAAATGCTGGGGTCAGTGGGTCTGATGCCTATCAGAAGTGGTGGGGCAGAGGGCAAGGTCACACAATCTCATCCAGTGATTGCCACATGTAGGCCAGTGTACTTCCTTCCACAAGACCAGTGCCTGGTTGTAAACTTTTGACTAGCATAGGATGAGAAGTGAAATGTCTGTCATGGTTTCTCATGAGCTACATGGCAAACCACATGTAGCAGAAAGGAAAAATTGTTGTTTAAAATTGGTGCTTCCGGGACCCACCAAAGGCCTGATTGGCTGGAGGGTACAGTCTTCTTGAGATTTCAAGGATAGCTGAAAGATTCCTTTGCATAGCTCCCTTGCAAAGTTATTTCATACACAATTCTGGGGTTTGTAGTTTTACAAGGTGTCACAGCTTTCTCTGCCAAAGTGTGCTGGTACATCATCAAACTACAAACCCTGGGATGCCATAAATTGCTATGCAAAGAAAATCCAGTTTTGACCTGGATTATCTCTGTGCTATAGTATGTGGCCCTGTTTACACAGGCAGGAAAATGTGGCATTAATCCACATTTTCCTGCTTGTGCTGGAAGGGCCATGTCATTTTCAATCTGGGGAGATCCTGAGGCAAAATTATGACAATTGTCCTGGCCAGCTTTCTTCAGAGGGAGGTTTGCCTTTGCCTAGGCTTTTGCTAAGGCTGAGAGATTGTGTCTTGCCCAAGATTATCCTTTTTTCTCTTGCTTTTTCAACCCTTTAAAAAAAAAGGATCCAAGAGATTCAAGATTCATGAGATTTGTGGATTCCCAGAACCATCCAGGGATTCGGAAAATTCTAGATTCATCCCATCCCCAGTACTGATACCTTGCACTGCTATCCTATACTATAAGGTTTTCCATCTGGCCACTGTGAAAGGCAGAATAGTCTCTTGTGACCCTAAAAGACTATACTAAATTCTTTTGGACTAAAATTTCCATCATTTTTTAGTTGACTTCATTTGAGTATCCCTCAATGATTTTTTTTAAAGAAACATAATATTTTCATTCCAATATCTTTTGTAAATATGAGGGGGCATGACTCGGATGCAGAATGTATGCATTGCATCTTGAGAGGTGAAACAGCTAGCTCTTGACATCTTCAGCTAGAAGAACCTCATTTTGCAGAGCTGGGGACTATTTCTCAGGTGTATCAATGTATTGGCTTAATCTTTCAAATATTTCCAAAATATATCATGAATGCACAAACTCTGTTCTCTGTTAGTGGAACGAAAAGCTCAGGAGTGTATCTATTAATATGACATCTGTGTTTCGACTAGTTTAAATGTTCTGAGTTGCTTTCTGTTTAATAGTTTATTAGTATCTGACAATGTAACAGATTTCTTCAAGAGCTGAAGCTCCTTGAGACCCTGTTCAGATGTAAAGGAAACTGTGGTGAATGAATTCCTGGTAGTCTGAGACTGAACTTCTTTCCAATCATACCCCAGAGGCCAAAATGAGTAATATCCCTTTTTAGGCTAACAGCATTTTCTCATGCCATCCAAATTTGGTGAATGACAATCTTTTAAGCAACATAATTCCCTGCATTCAAATATCCAGTGGATCTGTAGTTTGTTCAAAATTTGGAAACACTGTCTCCAGCTTCCTGAGAGGCACAAGATGAAAAAACCAAGAAGTGGAATATCATTGAAGCTTCCATGTCAGTGGAGTAGCAAATCATTCTGAGGTATAGCCTGAAGATTAAAGAAGCTACATAAGGACCTGAATCTTCTGGAACTAAGATACAGCACTGTGGATAGCTTATCTAAAATGGATTAACACCCAGAATAGATGCGCTGTCCCATTAGCATCTGTGACACCAAATGAAAATGATTGTAAAAAGCACATCGGGGTATTTTCACTTTTCAGGAAAACACATGCACCTATGAACTAAACTCAGCTTAACTGTTTTTAGCAATCCAGGCTGACATTATTCCAATGCAGGATTTACATTCTTATTCTGTTACAAAATGTTGTTATGAGAAACCGGGATCCTGTATTAAAAGTTTTGCTTTAATAATCCAGTACCTATATCATCACTGTTTTAATTATGCAATCCCATATCTGTTTTCTTAGGAGTAAGTCCCATTGAATTCAGTGAGGCTTGGCCCTGGGTAAGAATAAGGTTGCCCTTTCCATAACATATCTTCACTGAAAGTTAACTGTGGAGAATAAGCTTTCTTTTCATTTCTTTTTGTTCTTATTTAGGAATTCGTATGATTATCATTTGACTCCTAATAATGCTTTCAATTTTACCCAGTGGCGCTGACGTAGTCAAAAACAATGGGCTGGGTGATCGGTATCTGCCAGTATCAGTATTTGCCACCAGAGAAATACCTAGCAGAAACAATGCCTGAGGCAAGGGCAGAAGTTGCACCCCTTGTGTAGGGGGAGGGCAGTCTAATCTCTGGTGGCAGAGAGTTCCACTAATTGGAGCTGCCATGAGAAGGCCGACTCCAGCACCTTCACCATCCATGGTACTGTGAGGATGGTCAGCTCAAGAGTAAACCCCCACTTCACTCCATTAATCTGAAGAAGTAGACTTAAGTCTGCAAAAGCTTATGCTACCAACTTCCTTCTCTAAGTCTCAAAGGTGCTACAAGATGCCTTTGCATACTGATTTAGTGAGGTGGATCAACCTAATGTTTTAGGATTTGGGACTGTCTGGTTTGGGGGTCCCAAGAAACATGAGGATTTCTAAATTTATCAGTCCCTTTCTGCAGGAAAAATAGGTCCCTGTTGGAGGTTTTTAAGCAGGGGTGGAGTGGCTGCCTATCAGAAATGCTTTAATGGTAGATTTCTGCATCAGCAAGAGGCTGGACCAAAAGACCGTCAGGTATTCCATCCAACTCTAATAGTCTATGATTCCATGACTAACTATTAAGATGATCCTCCTAACTGGAAGAGCTGTTTGACAATGTAATAGATTCCCTTGGAAACTTCCTTCATTGGAGATTTTAAAATAGAGGTTGAATGGCCATCTCTCAGGGGTGATGTAGTGAATCTGAAAGACTGTCACTCCCTACATGAGGCTGCCTGAGTTTTGATCCTCAGGCTAGGGCCTTCTCTCAGTCTCATCACCTTCACATAGGAGAAGACCTTCTTGGTGGTTACTCCCAGACAGTGAAATTCTCTGCTACAGGATACAAGATTGGCCCCCTTCCCTGTTCTCCTTCCACCAGTAGGCAAACACTTTTCTATCTGAGCAGGTATTTGGCAACTAAATGGCTATCCAGAAAGATCTTTAATGATGTGTGTGTTTGCCCATTTCTGCACTACACTGTTATAGTGCTTTTATTCCACTTTCAACATCCTTTGGAATCCTGGGGTTTGCAGTTTAGGAAGGGCATTGAGAATTCTCAGCCGGTGAGCTCTTTGGCCTCAGTAAACTACAGAGCCCAGAATTCCACAGGATGTTGAAAGTGGAATAATAGCACTATAGCAGTGTAGTGCAGAAATGGTCTCTGTGTGTAGATGCTGCAATTTTACTGTTCTTGTCATGTTTTAAAAATGATTTTATATTATTTTAAAGCACTGGTGTTCTAATATGCTAGTTTATGTAATTGGTTTTTTAAAATAGATTTCAATTCATGTTGCTGTTGTGTGCCTTCAAATAATTTCTGATCTAATGGCGATGCTAAGGCAAACCTATCATGGGGTTTTGTTGGCAAGATTTGTTCAGAGGGGATTTCCCATGGCCTCTGAGGCTGAGCGAATGTGACTTGCCCAAGGTCACCCAGTGTGTTTTTATGTCTGAAAGAGGATTTGGACTCTGTTCTCCTAAGTTCTACTCCAACACTCAAATGCTATATAATGCTGTTTCCTTTAATTATGGTGACCTTATCATAAGAATTTTCTTGGGAAGGTATCTTCAAAGGAGGTTTGTCCTTGCTTTTCTATGGCGCTAAGAAAATCAGTCTGGAATGCGTCTGGAATTTGCAAGCTTTTAATAGGAGATTTCCCATTGTCTTCCTCTGTGACTGAGAAAGTGACAGTCCCCCAAAGTCACTCAGTGGCTTCCATGGCTGTGCAGGAAGTCAAATCCTGGCCTCATGGAGTCCTATTCCAACACTCGGGCACAATACTGGGCTGGCTCTCATTCATTCTCATTCATAATTTATGAAGAATTGAATTAGTTGTGAGGCATGTTGGACTTCATTTGGGAGAAAGGTGGCATAGAAATGAATAAATAAAATGGGGCTTGATTTCTTCTTGGAGATTGGACTAGATTTCTCTTGGTTCCCGTTCCAACTCTTGTTGTAAGTGCCCCACACGGAGCCAAAAATGCCTGGGGAAGGGAGGGGGCATTGGGGGCAGTTTCTAGGACAAGACTTCCCACCCACCCCACCCTTTTCCAGGCATTTTGCTTAGGTGCAAAATCTATTTACCTCTTCTTCCAAGAAACCGCTGGATTCCCTCCTAGGAATATCTACTGCACGTGCTCTCCTCACTCTGGAGTAGCCAGGGTGGGTCACATGCTCTCACAGTAATTAGGGCACCTGCTCTCTGTAGGCAGAGTGAAGAGTTGCTTGCTCTCCCTCCTTCTCTGCTCCCTGCAGCAGCAAAATCCTCCCATTCCAGCAGGGCTTTTTTGCGCCCCTCTAAAAATGGCAGCTGGGGCACGCGCTCTCCCACCCCCCTAGATCTGCTTCTGTCTGCCACATTGGGTTTGATTATATCTCTGTGACCTCCTCACATGATTTTGTGCTCAGCCCAAGATATCCTGTCCATTGCTGTAGTGGGAAATGAATTTACTTTCACAGTTTTGTACTTTAAGCCTAAAGATTTGATACTTAACATTTTGAGATTTTGCCTAGATCTGAATTTCTTACCAAGAGGGAAGAGTCTTTTCTACAGTAGTGTTAGCTCTAGGTAAAACAGTAAGATAAAATACAGTGTGGGCAACTGGCCACAGCTTGAACTCATCTGGATTTTACAGCCCTTGTATAGTGCCTGGGAGCCTTATTCTTAAAAGATTTAGTTCAGAATTCAATTCAACATATTACTGATACAGCTCTACACCTGTTGGTAGTTGAGGATGTCAGCCATGCTAAAATTCATGTTAAACATTTTAAATAATTGTCTGCCACCTTGAATCCTATCTGAGCAGAAAGATGGGATATGAATTCAACAAACAAACAAACAAAGCGCATTCAGTATTATTAATCAAAAAGGTGTGTGTGTGTGTGGTTCACTGTTTCATGGACTAAAAGAGAATAATCTGTGTGTCATTCCCTCCCCACCAAACTACAGTGACATTACTTCTTGGGGCCCATATCAAAAAATACCAAGTGTAGGTTAATATGTATGTGTGCCAGGTTTCATTAGTTTAGTGCTAAATGCATGCTCTTAAGTTTGACTACTTTACTAATAATAGCAGTGCAGAAAATAGGGAATCTGGGTCAATCTATGATAAAGCAATGTAGAATTGCACACCTATACCTGTAGTTTGAAATATATACAATGCTGGGAAGCTGAATCAGTTAAGAGCCTCAGTCACACTGACTTCTCGGTAAAAATCCTTAAGAGAAGGTTAGTATCAACATTGCTAGAAATAGAGCATAGTTTTTTTTTTTTTAAAGAAAAATGAGAGAGGAATTTGCTGCCAGCATGTTTTATCATAATCTTTTGTTTTGGCACGTTTCACTGTACAAGTAGCACAAGCAGGAGTAAAGCTTTCTTTGAGATTCAGTGTGATTGACAGCTGGCTCCTTTCTAGCGACTTGTTGATAAAAGAAATAGGGGAAAGTAGAATAAAGTAAGGTGAGGGTGATAAAGAGAGGAAGTTAAGTGATCTCTGCTATGGTCTGCTGGCTAAGTGAGTGACCTTGTGGCTGCCAGCTTACTGATTCCTTTCATTTGATAGGACTGAAGTAGATGTATTTGCCAACTAGGCAGTGTATCGGAAATGACAGAACAGAGAGAGGTTAAGCTTTCAGTTCCTGTAGCTTCAAGGCAGCAAATGGCATTGCAATAATTTATTTTTGATAAAGATGAAAGAAACATAACATTGCACTGTTGAACTTGGCTGCTGATGTAGAGGTGGTCAAAGGAAAACATCTGAATCCTTTTACTTTGCTTATCAATTTTCTTTAGGCCCACAAAATTTCTGTAGTGAGGCATAAACACCTAAACCTATGTGAATGTTAAAAGCTACAAGTGTATAGGTGCACAGATTGTTATATTTATATTACTTCTTGTGTTAGAAATTATTTAAACACATGTGATCCCAAATATCATGTTCATTTTTGGCTTATTTTTAATGGATCTTTCTAAGTAGTTATTTGTAGTTAGGCAAAGATTGAAAACAGCTTTTTGCCTGAGAGGAATTCAAAATGGTCTAGTGAACTCTGCACAACAATTCAGACAGCAGTTACTAGTCTGTTGTATTTTTACAGGAAGACTGTGTGGAAGTAGAAGAGCCTTGTATAAATGATAAATATACATCCTAAATTTGCCAACTTCATTTTCCTTGAGTTGGACTCCAACATCAGGGCAGTTTAGGTAGATGTAACCATAATAAACCAAGTCCAATTGATATGGACTTTTTACCAGTTTGTAAACCTTAAGAAGGTGGTCAGGCTTTCTGGAGAAGTGAGAACTATCACTTGCCTGTCTTATACTTGCCTCTATTAGGTCACTAAATCAGTCAAGATGGAACTGGCCGTATGACTAAATGAAGTGATTCGTGCCTTATTCTGGACAAGATGGATTCATCCTTACTTAAAGAAGAGAGGGAATAGTTTTGTTTGTTTGCATTTTGCAAATATTGATATTTTACTGTCTTGTTTCTCCATACCATGCAACTGATACACTCCTTCCTTGCAGTTGTAGTGGGGGTTTTATGTGTGTTTTTATTTTTACAGTTTATGATTGTATTTTGTTTTTAATTGGAACCTTAATAATTAAGTTTTAAAAACAAAAGAATGCTTAAAGGGGGTCATTAATAAGGCATTTATTAAACAAACTTTCCCATAATCCCATGGATTTGGGAGGCTGTAGGCCAGCTTCAGATCGCATAGTCCTGACCAAATTAATCAAGACGATGGTAGCCTTGTTACTCCAAACACAGAATAGCTATGATATGGGATTAAGACAGCACTGGTCACCTTGGGGATGACCTGTACTGCTCTGTGACTGAGTCTGCTCCATTTATTGTTTTAGACATCTTGAGATTTGACCATGTATCCTTCTGGGCTACTTTATAGGCCAGAGAATTATATGCAGTAATTCCAGCACTATTTGTGAGGTCATGTATGGAAGGTGGTGCTGAGAACAAATTGTTGGCACCGTTACTATGATGACTATGATTGACTATGATGTCCTACTTCTATCCTGACCTGTATATAACATCTACATTAAATCAGTGCAGAGGTCACCTGGGTCTTTAGAATGAGTTGCCATCTTTACGCTTGATTATATTCAGCTCTATTGCTGTTTTTAAATGGATTCCATGGAACAGGAGGCAGTCCATTATCTTTGCATATTACCCAAACTCATTCACGGGGTAATGAGAGTGAACAAACTGGGACTGAAACCAGACAAAACAGGAATTTGGTTGGTAGAAAGCATGAGTTGTATTCCCCTTGAAAGGTCTGGTTCATAACTTGGGACTGGTTTTAGATCTCACACTGTCCCCCTGTATTCTAAAGTAGTGGTAGGGGTAGTGGTGGGGTGGGGTGGCAACAAGAGACAATTACGTCTGAGATTCCTGCTCTGACTATTCCACAGTAAGTTTGATCTGGCAGCAGTTATTCTTTCCTTGATTACACCTTGCTTGTGCAATTGCAGTGTGCATGGGAGATCATCCAGAATTTTTAGTTGCTGCAAAATGGAGCAGGTAAGCCGTAAACCTGTGTATAGTATCACAGTGATATCACTCCAGTCCTAAAATTATCCACTGGTTGCCAGGGTTAAATTCAAGGTGTTGGTTTTAATCGTTAGAGCACCAAACAGTTAAGGCCGTACCACCTGGGTCCTGCCTGTCTCAGTGTTAGTCAATATCAGCAGGAGAGGCTTTTTTGAAAACATCCCCATTTTTAGAATCTTGGTTGTCAGACATGTGGGAAAAGGTTTTGTTTTGCGTCTCCCTCAAAGTTAGCAACATATTCTCTTTGGGGCTGTGATTAATATCCATTCCCTTTGAATTCAGGTAGTGTGTGAAGATGCATCTTTTTAACTTGAATTTTTAAATTCTTTTCATGGTTTTTCATGCTGATTCGGTTTTATGTTTTTATCTGCGAACTTTGTAAAGAAAAAAATTATCTCCACATCATTTCAGTTGGTCTGAGAAAAATAGTTGAGAAATACAATCAATCAATGAGCCAATTAACCAACCAACCAATCAATTGATCAATCAGTGTTCTCTAATATACTGTGCTATTCCTTTATGTGTGAAATGAGGAATGAATGTCACATGCTATAGGGAAAGGTAAACAGAAAAGGTTAGGATATCAATAGAAAATGTGTGTGTGTGTGTGTATAGGTATACATGTATATGTATACACACAAACAAGTATGTATGTAGAGAAATATGCTGGTAGCAAATAAATCACCAATGTAATCTTATGTTGTCCAATATTTCCCCTGGATAAAATGTTTTAAGTTTTGGTTTAAAAATAACCCTACGTACACATAATATTCAAAGTACATATATTTACAAAGAAACAGCTTCAGTCAAGTATTTACTAACATTAGAGTATAGACTTAGACAAATAAGAACATCTCTTCTGCACGCTATAGAGAAGCTTTTGATTTAATGAAATTCTAGTTGGTTGATAAGACAGACATTTGTTCAAATTGCTCATGTAAACAGAAATGTTTTACTGTTTCTAGCTGTTTTTTGAAAATGCCCCAAGGACATCTTGCAAGGTAAAAACAAAGTACATTTCTGTTCATTCCTGGGTATTACATCCCACCTCAAAAATAAATAAAAATATTTTTAAAAGGGCTTTTGGCCATAGTAAGGGTCAGTACTGAAAGCATTCATAACACCAATAACTTTATTGAAAAGAAGGGGATCTTAAAATACTGGGATATTTGCTGATTGTCACAATGCCATCGCTACTAGCTTACATACTATAATTGAGCCTGGCAACATATTGCCAATGATTTGGGCTGCTCTTCAAATGCTTGCCCTTGGATTTCATTCCCATCAGTGTCTGTCTTCCTGTGCCCCTAGCGTCTGCTAGTTGACTTTGTCTGGTATAGATGCCAGATCCTCTGAACCAGAAAACAGCACATACTGATTTCCTTTCCTGTTATGTTAAGAGAGGTTGTTGCCAGTTTTCTTACCCTGTTACTAGTTAGTGCTTCACACATTATTAATAGCAGAATCAAAATGTAACAAGAAGCAGCAGAAGATGGTGGTTTAAGATGGCATGTAGATTTTTTTTCCTGGCAGCTATTCTATCTTTATCAGTCATTTGGACTGTGCCTCTTATGACAATACAGCCAAGCCTTCATCCTGTATGTGTTTACTACCATTTATTCTATTTCCCTCTGAAAATAATTTTAGAATATTAGATGTGCTATATTATGAATTCAGCCTCTGTTACCCCAAAACATGGGTGTCTCCGGGGCCCACCCACAATGCCAGTACTTCTACATGATGGTGGGGAATTATTAGCTCAATTAGGAGGCCTATGAGAGAGGGAGAACCGAATGGGATCTTCCACCAATTTTCATGGAGTCTTGCAGGAAAGAACCAGCCAGAGATTCCAAATAAACTAAAATGTGTTTTATTGAAAAGTTCATTCATGCATGCAAAGATTCAAGCACTTACACACTCACTATCAAGGTCAGAGACCCAGGTGGTGAGCCAGCCCAGAGAAGGAGAGAGAGAGATAGCAGAGTCCCACCGGGAGGAGTCAAAGCAAGCAATTACTCATAGGGAGTCCATTTACCTAAGCCTGAGTGACAAGCAAAAGCTGTAGTCAGAGTCCAAAATCCAGGGGTCAGAAGCCAAGAGATCAATCCAAGATATCAGAAGCCAGGTACTGGAAGCAACAAACAGGCAAGAAGAAGACTTGTAGAAAGTTTACCACAAGCAAAGGAAAGCTTCCAGGCAGGCAGTTATATAGCCCAGGCACAGGTGTGGCTAGTCACCACTTCTTGAACTTAATCAAGGAAGCCTCCCTTTCCTCAGCTCTCTTGAGTCTCTGCCTTGATTGGGGGCTGATTGATGCAGGCTCCAGGGCATCCTCAGGATTACAGCTGAATCCCTGTTGCCCTAAAGGAGCAGGCAGAGGAATGTCCGAGCCTGCTTGGTCCATGGCAGCAGGGGGTGCTCTTGAGCTGCAGGACTTATCTCCTGTCAGGGTCAGAGGTCAGAGACCTGGACAACGAGCCAGCCCAGAGAAGAGAGTAGGAGAGCCAGCAAAGTCCAGCTGGGAGGAGACAAGCAAGCACTTACTCAAGGAAGTTCATTTACCAGAGCGCCAAGCGAAGCCGTAGTCAGAGTTCCAAAGCCAAGGGTCAAGAGTCCAGAGATCCATGCAAGACATCAAGAACCACGTGCTAGGAGCAAGGTACAGGCAAAAGGAGAGCTTGTAAGAAATTTGCCACAAGCAAAGGGAAGCTTCCAGGCAGGCAGTTATATAGCCCCAGGCACAGGTGTGTCCAGTTACTGCTTCTTAAACTTAGCCAAGGAAGCCTCCCTTTGCACAGCCCTCTTGATTGGGGGCTTATTGAACCACGCTCCAGAGCCTCTTCAGAATCAGATCCCTGCTGCTCCAAAGGAGTAGGCACAGAATCAGGTCCCTTTTGCTCTAAAGGAGCAGGCAGAGGGATGTCCACGCCTGCTTGGTCCATGGCAGCAGGGGGAGCTCTTGAGCTCATCTCCAGCCAGAGCCACAGGGACCAACAGCTGCTGCTCATCATCTCTGCGCTGAGAAACAGGGACCAACAGCTGCTGCTTGTCATCAGCAGCTCTGACAGGGGCTTCAGTTATCACACTCACATAGGAGCGAACCAAAGGATAAAGGGAAGAAAGTTATTGATAGCATAGTTTTAGGGAATGGGCAATAATTAGCAATCCAGAGAGCAGTGAAGAGAGCAGCAATGTGGTTTAGACTAGCGCCTAAGGACAATACTTGTTTGGGAATCAGAGTGAGAGCGTGGCATTCAGCAAGTGAGATATTGTGTTGGACTGCCAAAAATGGAGGGTTTTTATACCTAAAATCTACCTGGAGGGCATGGGTGTGAATGGCCTGCTAGCCAAGCAAACAATGGAGGTTGCAACATGGACAATGGGGTCCAGATGGAATTAGTGGCCTTAGTGGTAGGTGACAAAGAGTCAGCGGCTGTTACAATATTTCTGTAATGGTGGGCAGGGAAAGGAATAATGAAGGTAAACATCTAGGTGCTAGGAAGAAGGGCTGAAACAATGAGTGGTTGGGGGGAACTTCCTGTCGCTATTGTGTGGTGGCAGAGACAGTACAACTTTAGTTTAAGCCTGTTATCTCTGGAGTTACCTGCTGATTAGCCTGACAATGACCTTGGCTATGCCTAGAGGGGATCTTCTGAGCTACTTTGCAGCACATGTGTTCAGCCAGTAACTTTTCTGTATCCAGCCTGGCCTTACAGTCACTTCAGGGTCCATTTTATGTTAAAGCCAGTTAATATATTTTGCCAATTAATGTATTTTGCCAATTAAACCATATCAAATCTGTGTGGTGTGTGGGCCTACTTGTAATTTTTAGTTTACTTTTCAGCTTCTTCTACAACAGAAGAAACATTGATCTCACCCAAAATCATGTTTCTAGTGAAAATCAGCCAAATGCTTTTCAGATAGTCCATAAAGAGAACATGAGAGTGATCTGTTTGCCTACTGTTTTTCCATGAAATAACTGATATTCAGAAATATATTAATATATCTTCTTATAAAAAAGTTGAGAAAGACCAAGTTGTGTTTGTGGAAATGGAACAGTTACAGAACCTCCTTTAGTGGGCATCAGCTGCATGAGGAGAAGGAAGTTTGTTCTGCTAGTGACTGCGGCATGAGTGAATGATGTTTTCTTCGGGTTTGGGTCAGGTCAAGAGAGGTTACTTATTTAAATATGCTTGTCTATGCAAGCCCTTATTTCCATATCTTTTCTAATAATCCCTAATATGGAATTGGCCATTTCATTCTGAACATATAATTTCATCCATTCGCTAACCCTATCTCTTTTTTGGATATTCATAGCTAGTTAAGATGTTGTCACTGTATATATGAAGTTTTTTGTCTTACATTGAATTTCACTTGCCATTTTAATGTTTATTAGTCAGACTACATAGGTTTTAATCATTATAGGTAATTTTTTTGTTTGTTTTTACTTTGTGCTGTGTTTAGAGGGGTGAACTACTGTTAAAAAGGAAGTGGGTGCTGAAAGAAAATGAGTCGCTGACCGCTAGGTCACTAGCTCTGTAGCTGCCTTCAGTCCTTGTGAGATTATGACCAGTGGCTTGTGAACTAGTAGAATAAATGGGGCACTTAGTATGGGATCTATGAAAGAAAAAAAAACAAAAAACAAAGTGAGCTTTTGTTTTTTTTTTGATTAAGGATTTCTTTCGATTAAGGATTTGTATGTTGGATTCAGATGTGCTCCTGTGTTCAGCTTAAAGCATATAATTCTAAAGGTGAAGAGACTATTGCTGATTGGGAGTGAAGACTAATGAGTGGGCTAGGGGAATGGAGCTAGCAGCCACGCACTCTATATAATTGCTCTCCCAGTCTCTGGAGCCCAGCAATCAAAAATCTGGGTAACTGGACTAAGACAACAGCCATTCTGTGTAGGTGTTTCATGAGGGAGTCTTAGGGAGAGGCCTAGAGTGCTATGACACCACCTATATATGATGACTGAACAAGATTGAAGAGGGAATTGATACAGTAACCTGAAATATCTGTGCTATGTTTGTTTTCCGGCTTGAGAAGGTAGGAAGTCATACCTCCTGTAGGGCAAGCTGATTCTTCTACTGGAAGAGAAAGTACAACAGCTTGAGACCCAGCTAGCCACACCTTGACTCATCATGGTAGATGAAGAGCAGACTCACCTGGAAGAGTAAAGGAGTTAGATGTCTTTAGGACGAAGGAAGAATACCAAATGTCAGAGACTCATCTAAACACTTGAGTGGATGTGGTAAAGCAGAAGCAGGACTATCAGGAATAACGCTGTTCCTTTGGAGTTGCACAGTCAGTTCCAGGCACTCTCCTGATTTTTCATGGGTAATTATTGTAGGTGTCAGACAGCAGAGAGTTTTCCTGGAGGGTTCTGTGGGTTAAAGGTTTCCTGTTGTTTCTCAAAGGAGAAGATAGGCAGAGGTGGTAGATGTTGTGAGATTGGTTATTGTTGGAGTTTTACCCATTGCTTTTGGGTTCACTGGGAGGGGCTGTCTTTGTATCAACTGTCTCATAGGAGTAAAGTTCCACCCGTATATTCAGGATCCAAGGAAGTATATGGTATTGTCTGTCTTAGAACTCAATTGTGTTTTTGTGGATATGCTAATATGATGTTTTGCTGATATATCTAAGCAGTCCAGTAGCATATCTTATGCAGTAGTGACATGTCTCATACTTTGCCAGGATAACAGGGCTACTATGTCGTGTAGCTCTTTAGCTTACATTTCTCAAATATGGGATTCTTTCTATAAATTCCTATGTCCCCTCTAGATTTTTTTTAAAATCCTTATTACTATTTGCTATAAAATCAACTTTGACTTATGGTGACTAGAGACTTCTAAGAACCCTATTCATCAACTTCATTGCTTACATCTTGCAAATTTAGGGCTTCCATATCTTCTTTGATTGAATCATAACACTTGTAATATGGTCTTCCTCTTTTCCTGTTGTCATCCACTTATTGTTGATTAATTTCAAAATGTTATCGCTTGTTATTTCAATTTGCTCCAGTTCTTCAGATGTCCATATAAAACCAGGATGAAGAATTATTTAATTTTGATACAATCTCATTGTCTTCTTTTATTAATCCTTTCACATCTTTGTCAACTGACAGGTCACCTACCTTCCTATCTGATTTCTTGCTTCCAATGTGATTTAAATAGATTTTATTGTTTGTTTGTAATATTTTAGTAATATCTTCATCACATTCTTCTTTTGCATACCTTTTTTATTAGTTTACATTTCTTTTGCCCTTGTGTCCGCTTATTTGGGCATGACTTGTCTTTTATTGCTTCTTTGACTCAGCTTGTAAACCATGCTGGGATTTTCTGGGACCAAATCTATAGTAAACTTTTGATCTGAGCTTCTGTTATGATGGTTTTAAATAATTTCCAAATAATTTCCAGTGCAGTTGATGAATCCTAAAGAGAGCTGACCTGCTTATGGATGTCTTGCACTACAGACTGGTTCATTTTCACAGATGATCTTTGTTGGCAGTCATTGCCAATGTGTGTGCTTGTGTGAGCAGGGGTGAGATGGTAAGGGAATTCCATTTCCAGGACCTACTGATTTCTGTGTATGTAACTCAAGTAAAATTAAAGTTTTATTTATTTTTATTTTCTAAAATATTTGCCTTGCACAATATCCTCTGATCTCAGGATGGAGTACAATCCAATCAGTTGAACAATGTAAAATAAATTAAAAATTCAAACAATAAAATAATTCAAATACTCTAAAAACACATTAAACAATATAACAGAAATTAAAACTGTTTAAAACCATGTACATGTACAGATTTGGATAAAATGGTTAGATCTCAAAGGCTTTGATTGATTGATTTATTATTATTTTATTTATTTCTATTTTGTATTTCTCCCAATAATCAACCAAGGTGTCTAATGACACATTTAAAACAATACAGATTTTTTTAAAAAAAACCTATACAAAAACTTCAATAAAAGTGTAAATATAAAAGGTATTTAAAAACAATTAAATTATTTTTAAAGTTAAAAACATTAAAATTCATATAAAAAGCTGTATCCAAACATAAAACAGCACCACACAGTATTGAAAGTGCATCCCAATCAATCTCTAAAATTTGATAGCATAAAAATGTTTTAACATGCTAGTGGAAGGACAACAAGCATGAAGCCATCCTGGCTTCTCCAAGGAAGGAGTTCCAAATTCTGGGAGCAGTGACTGAGAACTCCCTCTCCTTTGTTCCCACCAAATGAATCTGAGGTGGGGCACAGAGCTAGGCTTCTTCAAAATATCTCAGAGCTCTACTGGGCTAATAAGGGAAATGTAATCTTTCAGATAGCCTAGACCAAACCATATAGGGCTTAATGAAAAGTCATGTTTTATTGGCAGCATAATGAATCAGATTGGCAAATTAGATCTCTCATAGGACAGCATTCCATCTCCACAGTGCCATGCCAGGGAAGGTCCATCCCCGCATCATCATATAGTATATTGCTCTTATTATTGGAACACAGGAGCAAGGAGGTCTCCAGCAGACATCAGTCCTTAAAGAGATATGTAGAGGGTGTTGAAACTAAGACATATCAATCTGATTTGAAAATGGCAAGGACACAGAAGATGCCCTCTGTATAGCCAGCTGTGCTTACTGTTATACTAAGCAAAAATACATTCAAATAACTAAAGTAATTTCATGGTGGTGTAGAGCAGGTGATATGATAATGATACAGTGGAGGAGTGCCTCTAACCTGTTTCCCCCCATCATGAGATCTAAGCTATAACGTGCATTAAGTTAATTGCATATTACTGCTCTTCCTTTGAAACAAGCTGGCAATTTTCATATAAAGAAATGTAAAATCCATTATTCCCTTGAATAAGGAGATTGAACTCTTCAGCAGAAGTGAAAACAGACCATATGCCTTCCCTTTGGGTATCCCTTGGCACTGAGGTTCTGGCACCACACTCTTTGGCATCAAAGCCAGCAAAAGATGTTTAATGGCTTTCAGACTCCAAAATGAGCTCTGCAGCCATGTGTGTCCCTCTCCAGTTGTCGGAGGAGATAGCCTGAATTACAGTTCAGCCTTTGCTGCCAAATGCTCTCCGTTATTCCAGCAGACCAGGTTGCCAAGGAGGATTTATGGTCCTTTTAGCTCAATATCAGTTGATGGAATAGCAGTGGATGATCCAGACTGATACTAGCGATTCTTATCAGTGGAGCAAGGCTCTTGAAAATTAGGAAGATAATAAGTTTGCAACTAACTGTTGGTAATTGGCACCACTTGGAATATAGTTAAACAGCAAAAAAACCTGACCAGGTTGCTATAAGAAATGACTTTTCTTTCCCTTGTAGATTGATCAGGAAACTCATTTTCTCATCCAGATTTTTCTTTTGATTCTTCAGGACTTTTTCTGCAAGAAGTCTGAGGCTTTTTTTTTTTTTTTTTTGGTTGACAATGGCTCCCATAACTGGCTATGATAAGAGCTAATTACAGCTTTGTATTTTATAAATCAGTTGCTGTCAGAAATGATGTGGGCTGGTCTGTTGCCAATAGCAGTGAAATTCTGAATGTATTAGGCTTTCTATTCTTGTGAATAAAGATAGTCAAACACAGAAGTAAACATTTTAAGGGTTTGATGCATCATCTACACTGTATCACTGGGCAGAATAACCTTTTCATTTGAATACTTTAAAGAATGACACATATCACCTAACGGTCCATCTCACATAAAGACAACACAAGGAAAATGGACTGCATTCCGCATGCAGAAACAATGTTTTCTGTCTGGGGAAAATTTTCTTTTAGAATCTGGAAACTGGAAACGTTCTTCGAGAGACTTGCTGCACATGTCATGGGGTGGGGAATGGGACATCACGTCAATCCAGCAATATGAAACCTGTCTATACACACTGATTCTGCATAATACTCCTTCCCCCCTTTTTGAATAGTAGTTGTGTTGTTGTAAATGTCCTTTACTGAATGATAGGTTGCACCTGAGAGAGTCTATAATTACCCGGAAGGGCCAACCCAGTCATTTTACCTGCTTGCTAGCAGGCTAATCTATTTAAAATAATCTCAATCCAAACATGCCAGGATCAGTAAAAACTGAGGCAAACATGCCTCTGAGATGAGAGGATGTTGCTTCTAAAAAAGTAGGAGTGTATGCTAAACCACGGCAGATCTTAAAGAGTTGTTAGTTGTACTGGCAATATTGAGACTGGAAAATTTTATAAAGAATATAATTTGGTTGCATGCTCTGAATATAGCCATTCAGAGTCTTGTACGGTAAAATGAACATTTAGGAGTCATGGTCATGCATTTCTATAAGGGGGAGATTTTGGAATCTTACATCTAACTGTGGTCCTTCTCAGTTTTCTCTAGATTTGTGCCATAATCCATCCTTGTCATTTCAGACTCCTCTAGACATAATTGGTATGTTAGAAAGTGCTACTACTTTGGGGAAGGCAAAAAAGAGAACAGAAAGGGACCCTAGATACAATCTTTTTGTTGGCAAACCATGGAGAGTGTGTATTCAGGTGGCTGGGCTTCTTATCAAAAGATAATTTCAAGGTAGAGCAAATCTTTTCATACCCTCTTAGTCATATACAGAAAAAAAATGGGGAGAAAGAATAAAAAGGGAGTTAGGAGAAAGGACAGCCAGAAGATAAGACAGACTGTAAACATACTTGTCCAGGGATCCCAACAGATCATTCAGAAAACTGAGACTTGAGGCTGTATTACTTGGGAAGGAGCCCTGAAATGGAGTAGGACTTGGACTTTGAGTGCGATGGGGTTTGAAGAGGCTCCTAGTAAATCTACAATTGGTGACAAAACTAATTTTTTAAAAAAATAATCTGGATAAGTTGTTCAAACAGAGAACCAAGAGGGGCCCAAACAGTGGTATGTAATGCAACAGAACAGGGTAGAATGGCGGCTCTCTTCATAGAACAACCTCATAAGGATATATGTCTTCACTAATTTTCCCCTTTTAAAAGGGGAAAAGCAAGTAATTTTAACAGTTTTCTTCCACTGTGAGAAACTCTTTGAAAACTATAGTTTTTGAAGGCTGTTTACAATTTGAGATTTTTTCAGTGCAAAAACATTTTGTGCAGAAAACTGGGTTTGCATATTCTTCGTATTCTGTGCAGAGTTGTATGTGAAGAAAAATGCTGTTTTCTGTGCAGAGAATTATTTTCTGAACAAAGCAATCATGTGCAAATTTTGTGTAGAATAAGTTGCCTGAATATCTTAAAGGCTCAAGATCCTATCCTGTCTAAAGCTAAGAAGGCTCAGCCCTGGTTAGCACTTGGATGGGAGGCTGCCAATGCTGTAGGCTATATTTCAGAGGAAGTCAAAATCACCTCTGAATATTCCTTTCCTAAGAAAGCCCTATGAAATTCATAGGGTCACCATAAGATGACAGGTGATTTGAAGGCACATGTGACAAGTCTTCAAAACTAAAACTAAAGATTCTCTTTATCAGTCCAGGATCCTTCTTACCATGGTTTTGTGATACTCAAGAAACATTTTATTTCAATTATTTTTCAACTATTTTTTTAAATATTCTCTTCCTCCCTACAGCATAGTGGCAGTAAAACCCTATTGTTCAAAAAAGTGTTTTTGAATAAAGCAAACAAAAGAAGAAAAAAACTTCGTGAAGCCAAAAAAAAGGGGGGAGGGAAACAGAGAGCAATCTTAAAATAAACGGAGGAATGGAAAAACATTCTATGCAGGGTAAGTATTAGTCTGAATTGGACAAGTAATGGGACCATGCTTCAGAATACCTGTATAATACAACAGGTGTTTGTGACTTTTTGGGAGGGTATAATTGCATCTAGTTCTTGATTACTGGGGCTCCACTAATATTGTGCTATATTCATGTGTTAGGTGCATATAATTAGATTACATTACAAAAATCCTTGCCTTGAGTCCATGAGCATAGGTTTTTGTCTCAATCACTTGTTTGACTTTCTTGAACATGCAGCTGTATTTGTAATTTCTATTCCTCCACAAGGGCCAAACTAAGGTCTCTCAAGCAACAGTAGTATTATAGTGAAAGGACTGTGGCCATTTCCGCACGGGGATATAGCCCGCGCTGGGACGACCTCACCAGGAGGTTGTCTACACCGTGGGGTGCACTAGGGTGGTTTGAAAAGGTGAGGTTCTAAACCTCAAAGCGCCCTCGAGCGGCCGCGGGGGTGGCGCCTGGTGTTTTATAAAGACCACCTTTCAAGTGGTCTTTTTAAAACAAGATTGCGCTAGCCCGTCGCAGAGCCCCGTGAAGAACTGCAGGGGCACGCAAGCGCGTCCCTGCAGAGCTGGCCAGGGGGCGGGCTTCCGGCTGGCGCGCTGCCCCAATTGGCGGAGTGCTGCTGGAAGCCGCTGGATGCCATTTTGGTCGCCGGCAGATGCCGGCGGACGCCAGTGGCGTGTAGAGTGGTGAACACGCGCTGCTCCCCGCGGGGACGGAGCCACCCGAATTAAGGTAAACTCCATCCCAGCGTGCGCCGCACCGTTCCACCATGTTTCGGGCCCCCCGTGTGGAAATGGCCAGTGTCTCAGGCTTTCATGTCTAGCAGTCTGCCAAGAAATCAGAATCACTTGCTTTAATTTCTTCTTATGACAGTAAGACAAAAATAACAACAACAAAAAACAGGCTGGTTTTTTTAAAGCTGGTCATTGATGGCTTTATCAATAATCCTCTGAGGTGCAGTTAGATGAAGCTCTACTCATATTCTTAGATCCAAAAGCAAGTGAACTGAAGAGAAAGAATTACAGCATCAAGCCAAGGAGGTCAGTTTTGGAAGGAGTCATACTTGAAACAGCATGGTTCAGGTTAACAGCACAATCCCATACATATCCATGGAGAAGTAAGTTCCACTTGTATGTACCTCCCAGGGAGGTGGATACAAGATTATATCTGCAGTAAAATAGTGTTACCCTTTCATATTATACAATTATAGCACTGTGATTCCAATTTAACTGTCATGGCAACGTCTTGTGGAATCGTGGGATCTGAAGTTTAGGAAAGGTTCTACCCACTCCAGGGCATGTGGCTGTTAACTGAGAGATGGGTTGGTAGTGGGAGTCGTGGGGAGGTGGGGCATACGTGTGTGGGATTCACTTTGGTTTAATTTCACTACCTGCGGTAGAGGTGTGTCAGCAGCTTCAGCAGCTTCTGTGCCATCCACTGAAAAAGACTGAGGGAGAAAGAGGACAGAGAAATAACTACAGAGACTGCGCAGAAGGATCCATGCTAATCTGCCACATGGAATGTGCAATGTTTGCCTTCTTGCAGAAAACTTTACCAACTACAGCTGCAGAAAATACAAGTGGGTAACTCTCTTGGAAGAGAAGGTCAGTGCACTACAGTTACATGTTGAATCCTTTTAATGCATTGGAGAACACAGGGACTACAGGAAGAAGCTGCCAAGGATACCCCTTTCTCATTCATGTAGGCACTAATGACACTGCCATGAACACCTTTGGGCAGATCATCTCCAACTTTGAAGCTTTGGGTAGGAAGCTGAAGGGGCTTGAGAAGCAGATGGTATTCTCATCAGTTTTCCCAGTGAAGGATAGAGGATTACAGAGGAAGGGTCAGGGAAATACCAGAAGTGAATGACTGACTACTAGATTATGTTGATAAGAGAATTTTGACTTCTGGAACCATGGTCTTCACTTCTTAGACAGAGGACTAGTAACTACAGATGAGTCCAAAGACGAGCTTGAAATATAAGGAGGTGAATTTTAGAGGAGAACTTGGGGAGTGAATGCAACCCACAGAAAAACTGACAGTAAATTAATGAGTAAGAACAAAGAAAGCTTCAGATGTCTATACACTGGTGCACAGAGTTGGCAAACAAACAATATGAGGTTGAAGTCCTAGTGCTGGAAGATCAATATGACTTGTAGGCATAATGGAGATCTGGTGAGATGACTCTCATGTTCAGAATGTTACAATTGAAGGGTATAACCTATTCAAAAAGAAGAGATGTGGCAGAAAAAGAGGGAGAGTAGCATTATATGTCAAAGAAAAATTCAGTTGTATTGAAATCCATGAAAGTGGTCAGAGAGGACCAGTTGAGAGCAGCAGCAGATACCTTGGCAAAGGACCAGGATTGTAAATCAAGAGTGATAGGCAGTTAGTCAGGAATCCCCTAGCTAACCTAAATGAGTTCAAATCTGTGGGGCCAGATGAACTGCATCCCAGGATACTGAAGGAACTTGCTGATGTATTCTCTGAGCCACCTCCCATTTTTGAGAAATACTGGCGAATGGGTGAGGTGCCAGAGGCTGGAGAAAGGCAAACATTTTTCCTCTTTTCAAAAAAGAAGGAAACAAAATACCAGCCAGCCTGACATTAATATCAGGAAAGATATTAAAATGGGTTGTTGTGGATTTTTCAGGCTGTGAGACTGTGTTCTAGTAGTATTTGCTCTGGGGTTTTGCTTGCATTTGTGGCTGGCATCTTCAGAGGATCTGGAGTCATGGAGGTGGAATGTAATATATATACTTGTGTGATCCTCGAGTGGGAGGGATTTGCATTTGTGATGCATTAGTGATGCAGCTGGCCTGTGAGATAGCCCATTGTTGAGTGGCCTAGCCCCGAGGGTTGCGTTGTTACTCAGGGAATATGCATAACAGTTGTATGTTCATTTTAAGTACTTGTTAGCAATCCATTGTATTGTTTCCTGTAGAGAGACCTCCAGAGTCTGGATGGTGTTCATTGGCATATTTTTTGAGTCTTGATTTTAGTGTTTTTCAGTACTGGTAGCCAACTTTTGTTTGTTTTCCGAGTTTCTTCTTTCCTGTTAAAATCGTATAGGTGTTCATGGATTTCAATGACCTCTCTGTGTAGTCTGACATAGTAGTTGTCCTAATGGTCCAGAATTTCTGTGCTTTCAAAATAGCATTTTGCGTCCAGGTTGGTTTATAGCATGTTCTGCTACTGCTGATTTTTCTGGTTGGATCAGCCTGCAGTGTGTTTCATGTTCTCTGATTCATGTTTGGACGCTGCGTTTTGTAGTCTCTGTGTAGACCTGTCTACATCTGCAAGGTATGCTGTAAACTCCTGCAGAAATTATAAGATTCCTCTTGTCCTTTGCTGAAGGAATGCCCTTTGCCATTTGTTGAATTTTCTTGGTTGGTCTGTAGATTGTTCAGAGGCTATGTTTCTTCATCAGTTTCCCTATTCCATCATTGATTCCGTTAATGTATCGTAAAAACACATTCCCTTTGGGTGGCTGTTTATCCTCACCCTGTGTTTTTCTGGGGCTTGAGGCTCTTCTGATGTCCAAAGTGGAGTAACGGTTGCCCAGTTTAGGTGATTCAGTTCGTCTCTCAGAAGGTGGGGCTCACAGATTCTTTTTGCATGGTCTTCCAGAGTTTTTATTGTGCTCCTTTTTTGTCCTGGGTGATGGTTGGAGCTTTTGTGTAGATATATGTCAGTGAGTGTAGGTTTTCTGTAAACTGTGTGGCTCAATTGTTGGTTAGGTTTGCGGATGACTAGGACATCCAAAAATGGTAGTCTTCCTTCATTTTCTTTTTCCTTAGTAAATTGGATGTTTGGGTAGAAGTTGTTCAGATGGTCCAGAAACACGGTCAGTTCCTCTTCCCAGTGGCTCCAAATGATGAAAGTGTCATCCACATAATGGAACCATATAGTGGGCTTTTTTTGGTGCTGTTTCCAGGGCTTGCTTTTCAAAGTGTTCCATGTAAAAATTTGCTATCAAGTTGCTAAGTGGGCTTCCCATGGCTATATAGATACTCCATTCCACCTCCATGTCTTCAGATCCTCTGAAGATGCTAGCCACAGATGCAGGCGAAATGTCAGAAGCAATACTACTAGAACATGGCCTCAGAGCCCGAAAAACCCACAACAACCTATGGATTCCAGCGGTGAAAGCCTTCGACTTTACATCGATATTAAAATAGGTTATACAAGAGTCTGTCTGCAGGTATCTTGATGACAATGCAGTGATCAATAGGAACCAATAAGAATAAATCTTGCCAAACTAACCTTACATCTCTTTTCAATCATGTCACTAGAACAGGTATGGGCAATTAAAGCAACTCTGGAAACCCCCCCCCCAAGAAACTCTAATGGCTGCAAATGCCCTCCCCCCAAAAAAAAACCTCACAGAAGTGACCAGAACTCCATTGCTGGTTTGGGGAAAAAACTGCATATTTTTGATGTCAAACAGTGCAGAGTGGAAACCTGCAATCTATTTCAAAGGTGAATTGCTGTCCTAAAGGTTACCAGTAGAGGCAATCCACCTCTGCTTCTTTGGACAAAAAGAGGCAGACCAGAGAATATGGGGGGGCTGAGGGCCATAAAAATGACTGCACTTTGCACACCCTTCTCTGGAGTAACTAGTACTACTTTCTGAGGAAACTTTACAGCCAGGCATCTCCTGGAAATTGTTTTAACCTGATCACTTTGTTGTAGTTGCTGTCTCTGACTTGCAAAGGGGTGATTCTGGATCTTGGTGTCAAGCATGCTTGTCTGGGTCAGACTCTTTCAAACTGCAGACAGACTAAGATTATTTTCTTGGACTAAGGTTAAGGCCATCCTGACAAGAAGATTCATTATCTTTGTTCAAGGAGAACCTGGCTGATTCAACAGTGGAATACAATACTGATGTTGGGTTGACCGTTGTTTTCCTTAAGTTCAATGAATTGAAGAAAGTAAAATACAAATGTCCTCCACACCCAGATGAAAAACCCCCAGAATTATTTGGACCCATGTAAGATGTGTGTGAGATGTACATTTTATGCTTCCTTTGGTATGAAAATATTTTGAGTCCAGTTGTCCCTCCACATTCACAAGGGTTAAGGGCACAGGATACATGCAAAAGTAGAAAAACCACAAATATCAAAATGTGTCTGTGTGTCTGTGGGAAGGGAGCCAAGGCATGGTTGGGAGAGTAGGCACCCAGGGTCCGAATCACATCAGGGAAAGGAGAGAGAAAGACAGTGGGTTGTCATGGTGGCCCTCTATTTCATCTCTCTTTCCCATCTCCTTGGGTGTGAGGGGCATTCAGGTTTGTGGTACTGATAAATCAGGCTGTGAGCTGTCCTTGGTTGACCAGGCAGGGACTGGTAGAGGAGGAAGAAGACCAGAGTCAGATTTATAAGGACTGTGCAGAGGCAGATTTTTAAAAGGCTGATCAGAGCTGCTGAGAGGGAAGGTTCCTGCAGAAAAGAAGAACTCGTGGACAGGGGGCATTGGAGAAACTCACAAATAATCAAATCTGTGAAAATGAAGCCCAAAAATGTGAAGGGCTGACTGTATTCATACTTTAAAAAAAAATTGAGACAAGTCAAGTACTGAAGAGTAAAACACTTCTTTTACATAGTACCTATTTTTATGATATTTAACAATACTGTTTTACTATGCTTTTAAGTCAATTACATGCACATGAATGAATTGTTGATAATTGTTTGCAGCATACAGGATTATAGTTCCAAAGAAACTATTACAGTTTATACTGTATATTGTGCAAGTATATGAAAAACAATGTGGAAACCTGCTGTGAGTGTTTATACATAACAGCTGCTCCAAAGTAACCTTAGACCTCATAATAAGGGAATGAAAGCCAAACAACTAGTTAATACTCTCTCTTTAAAATTGCCTGGATCTTAGTGCTATGCCATGGGCACCATTATGTGTCAGTAGTTCAGCTGCAGTTGCAGCCCTTTGTTATGGGTGAGACAGATGAATCATATTCTGCTGTTATAAGCAGAAGTGGGAGGGACAGTAGACACTATGGCTTATACTTAGAAAATGGCTCCGTTGTGAAACTTGGCAGTGTAGGAAAGGAAGATCTGGCCATGGTGCGTTACAGTTTTAAGGTAGAAATGATAAGAAATTGTTTATTTTGAGGCCTTTATAGGCCATTTCCACACGGGCATATTGCCCACGCTAGGGCGACCTCTCTTGGAGGTCTTCTTCACCACGGGGTGCGCTAGCGCAGTTAAAAAAAGTGAGGCTCTAGACCAAACTGCTCTAGCGCAGCTGCGGGGGTGGCGCTGCGAGTTTTATAAAAACCACCTTCGCAGGTGGTTTTTACAAAACTCACCCGCGCTGCCCCATGGCAGCCCCCAGTGAAGAACTGCAGAGACGCGGTAGCGCGTCCCTGCAGATCTGCCTGGGGGTGGGCTTCCGGCTGGCGTGCTGTCCTGATTGGCGGAGCGCCGCCGGAAGCCGCCGACCGCCATTTTGGGTGCCACCGAGCACCGCCAAATGCCGCTGAGTGCTGCCGAAATTCGGCGGCGTTTAGAACAGCGGATCTGCACTCTTTGCAGGGACGGAGCAACCCGCTTGCGGGTAAGCTCTGCCCCTGCGTGCGCGGCCCCGTTTTGCCCCCCCGTGAGGAAAGGGCTATAGTTTTATGAGTACCTTCAACAGTTTGGCAGTTACCTGTGTGTTTGTACTCTAATAGTAACAAACGTGTGGGTGATGGTACGACATGAACTGGTAGTGTAAGATATTGTAGCAATATGACATGTTTGCAATTTTTAAAAATTTTCTAAAATATGGTTTGCAATATACCTTATCACCTTAGGATTGGTGATAAGGTATATTGGATCATGCACTCAGAAGAAACCTTATTGCCTAGGTACAGCTTTGGCTCAGCCACAGAAGCAGCCTGTTTAAAGTGATGGGTGAGGGACCCCAGGGAGGGATGACAGGCCAGCTTAGTAGTTCAGTTAGTTGGTTAGCATGTGGTGCTAATAACGTCATCCTAATGGGTTTAAGGACAAGAAACTTTTTTAACCTAAAATGTTTCTGTTTATTTACATCGATTTTAAAACAAATGCATGGCATAGAAATATAATTTCAAAAATTCTATAAACAAATGTACAACACAGTTAACTGAATGAATTAGTAAAAGAGGAAGTTTATCAAAGCATGTGCAAAGTGTCCATCTTTTGTTACTGAGATTTTATCTTTTTCCAGTTTCCCCTCCTTTTTAATCTTTTTCCTTTCAGTGGTGGGAGGGCTGTCTGTGCAATTTCAGTCAGTCTTTTGTTGGCAACTGGAGAATTCAGATGTGGTTTTCCTTCTATTTGATTTCTTTGTACTTTCCTGACAGACAGATAGAAACAGTAACATGGAACGGTAGCTTCAATTGTACAATAGCTTCAGTTGTGTAGATTACATTTATCTTTTGTGGACAAATCTGGGACAAAATCTACCACTCTGCCTCAGATGGTCACCCAGTTTCAAAGCAGTGGTGGAACCGAAGCTAATGGCAGCTTACAACAAAATATACAAAATATACAAAACAATATATACAAAATATACAAAATAGCTATACCTTTACTGGCCTACTATAGGATACCATACATGTTACGGGATAGCATGACCCCTAATAATTGCTCTTCTCTTGACATTTTGGAACTTAACTGAGCCAGAAAAACACTTAACATGACATGTCAAACAAGAAAAAGGCTTTGTTGTGGTACTTTTTGATAGTATTTTTCACACAGGGTGAAGTAATGGCTATCCTAGGTACTACAAACCATGAGCAAGGTATCACTGAATCCTGAAGACACATTGAAAGCATTTTTCAGGCAGGAGATCAAAATAATATTCATATCTGAATTGGGTATATACAGAACATTCTACATATGCTGCCCTGTTTTTTTGCTGCTGTTTAGGGAAAAAAGCTAAAAATCAACACAAATTGGGTAATATGAATCATTAATTGCTTTAAAATATAGCAAGACAGCTTGAGAATCAAATGTGTTCTCCTTTTTAAACAGAAATTAGCTACCCAAATAACAAGAAAGCACAACTGTCACTACAGGCGTGTAAATCCTCATTCATCTTGTTCATTCATGTGAGAAGGAGGATCCTCAAAACTGTTTTCCTTGCCTGCAAGCTCATGAAGTGTTTTCTATTCATCTCAGGAGAGTTTTCACATTTACAAGAGTAATTTCTGTGCATATTGTATTAAACATTGCATATTGTATAAAACATTGTGTAGCATGCACAGAATGCATATCTAAACTGAAACTGCTGCTGCCTGGTTCCATGAAGTATCAGATGGGTTGTTTGCATCTTTTTGATCAACCAGTCCATCTGTGCTTGCTCACTGTACATGTGTGTCCACATGCACATGTGTGCTTTGCTTTAGAAAGGGAAAGGGCATGTTTTTTGCAAACATTTTATATAAATATCGGGGGAAAGCACTCATCTCATTCTTGTACTGGAGGCAACAAAAGTTTGATAGTTAACAAATTGTAACAATATCTGGAGACAGCCTATCTTCTAAAGCACAGGTCATTTTGCAAGACTTCTTCACATCTCTGTGCCACAAAGAATGTTCCTATCCTTCTTGGAGCTTGGAAATTGTAGGGAGGAAATATGGTGGCAGTTGCTATAGGCCTATAGGGGCAACATGTTTCCCCCTTACAATATCCTTGAGGAAAAAAAGCCCAGTACTAATAATTGTTGGCTTCAAGTAATAATCACAGCAATAATGTGGCTAGTCTCAGTGACCATTGCAAGGCAGATGCCATTTTCCACTCCAGAATGCCTCAGACACAAGTGATCTGGGTATGTCTTGGACAAAATGGCAGTTACCACTTGGCATGCCCATTTGCTGCCCAACCCATGAAATGAAAAGACCACACACAGGGCTTGGGTTGAACTGGGACAATTTATTAATGTATGCCTAATTAACATAAAGCTAGTGGTGAACTTGACCTTGACCTTGGGCTTGAATTTAAACTTGACCTTGAATTTGAACTTATGACCTGAGAAGGGGGGTCAACAGAATGGGTAGGCTAAGGCAAGGGTCACCTCCAGACCTCTTCCTCAGCCCTCCTTGGGAAAGGTACCGGGCCCCAAAGCCAACCCATGAGGCTGGGTTAAAACTTCGGCCAGCCCTTTTCTGGAAGGCAAGCCCCCAAACTGCAACCTCCTCATCTTGTGACACCGTGGTACGAGCAAGTCCCGGGCCCGCCCCAAGGACAGCATTTATCCTACACCAAAGGGTGCCTTAGGTACTCACCAAAACCCTCAGACCCCCCTCTACCAGCCATGGATAAGGACAAGCGTCTGCTTAGTCCTTATCCCGCCAACCCCCACTCAGGATAGCTTCAAGCCCCCGTTGCAAATCCTGCAGAAAGATTTCATTGCCCTCGGATGACAAGTGTACCCCTATATGGGCCTATACAGCTCAGGTTTACCAAAGACGATGTCACGGTGAGGAATATAGTGACCCAAACCCTGTCTCAAAGCATTGTGAATTTCTCTGTTTGCTCGCCTATTAGCAAACTCTAAGGGACGAGGATCCCCTCCCTCACCCCACACTTTTCTTTGAATCATTTTAGACCAAGCAATGCAAATGCCAGGCCAAGTATTGAGAATGAGCCGCATATCATGAATGATCAAGGCCTTTCCTTTTAAAAGTCCAAAGTCATTACTACCCAGGTGAATGACCAACACACCAGGCGGAGGCCCACAGCACCCCCCAAACAGCATAGGCAACAAGCCGTGTCAGCAAAGGCCTCTCTTGCCAAGCCATTGGAGAGAGGCTCGGTCACCCAATCCCAAATGTGGGCCAAAATGGCCATGATGAGCCTGCCGCTCTGCCCAAAAGATGAAACTGTGACCACAGATCAGCACTCGCCTCCTCCTGGCCAGAACAGGACAATCTGAAATGAAACTAGAAACATTATAACAGGTGAGTTGGCCTGACATAGCACCGGTACACCATGGACTTCCATCTCCCAATCCTCTGGATGCCTTCGGTGGTCATGCCCATCAAAGCTGCAGTGGAAGCTGCACCTATGCAAAACAAATGTGTGCCAAATTTAGTGGCCTAGAGAGGTCAAAGCCTTTTTTGTGATGGGCCAGGATTGGAACTTAGTGAGTGGGGTTGTGTCAGCATGACAAAACAGAGGCCCCGAATGTGACCCTCAGCTGGCTATATAAGCCCTCAGTTCCCTGACAGGGCATAAAGCGGCATCAGAACATTCCTGCAATGTGACCACAGTGCCCTGCCTGGCCTGATCAGTTTTTGATCCCCTTTATCTGAAGGCATAAATGCCGCTCACCCCAGGTCAAGTCCCTGAAGTCTAGGGCCTTGACAGACCTGTTGCTCTGAACAGTGAGTTGGTTGCTATGAACAACCAACTCACTTACCCTCAATGCACCGAAAAATGCAGTGAGAGCTGCTGAGTGAAACAAGAGAGCCTCGTACACAGAAGAGCAAAAGACTTTCCATGTGTCACCCAAACCCTTCAGAATGCCAGGAGAAAGTGGTTGCCTGTCATCTCAGGCCATCCTTTTTTGCCTGACCTACCCTTCAATAAATTTGTATATCCTAAAATCACTGGTGGGATCAGGGAAGCCTCGTGCCTTGGTCCAAAAGGCCAGAGCGGATATGCAGGATCTAATGGATTGAGGGGAGAGGCCTGCTTCCTTAAGGGACAACCAGAACTGCAAAATGTGGTCCACAGGGAGTGGCCATGTATCCTGTAACCCTTTAGGTTTCCTAAAGTTAATGAAATCCCTAGCAGCCTTATTGTAGCTCTTTCTGGTGCTGGGCGCAATTGACATACTGATGATCTGTGCTACCTCACCCTGCCAAGCTTCCACATTGGTTCCAGGAGGACAGCAGCGTCTGGTGCCAGCTCTCTGAAACGTTCATCTGCATACGGGAAAGAGCATCAGCCAGGGAATTATCCACACCAGCAATGTGTACAGTTGTGAAGACTATGTTAAAATGGAGACATTGAAGCATGAAAGCCCACACCAAGCGCATGATGCGCTGCGACCTAGAGGGAGAGAGAATTAATCACCCTGACCATGGCCAAGTTGTCACACCAAAAGTGGACTGAGGCATTTGCTAACTCACATGCCCAGATGTGAACTGCCACTAATACTGGAAAAAACTCCAAAAACGTAAGGTCAGCTGTGAGGCCTGCCTCTGCCCAACTCTTGGGCCATCTCTGTGCATACCACTTGCCCCTGAAAAAGACACCAAAACTGATGGATCCTGCAGCATCAGATGATATTTTCAGTGTATCCCTGACCTTGATTTCATTGTGCCAAAAAGAGACACAGTTGAAGTCAACCAGGAACTCCTACCACACCCCTAAGTCGAATTAATCCTTCTGGTGATCCTAATTCTGTGATGTGGCTTGGTGATGCCCTTCATGGCATTGCACAGGCGCCAAAGGAACGCCCTGCCAGTGCAACCACCCGGCAGGCAAAATTCAGGTGCCCCACCAGTTCCTGAAATTCATAAAAGAAGCCACCATTGACTTAAGATCCTGAACCTTTGCTGGCGGTAGTTTACAAGCTTGGTTGACTGTATCCAATTCAATGCGTAGAAATGTAAACTGCTGTGTGGGGCCCTCCATTTTCTTATGTGCCAAGGGCACGCCCAATTCCCCCATGAGAGATGTGAATTCTGCCAAGAGAAATGCACACTGCCCAGAACCAGAGTGTCTCAAGAAATCATCCAAATAATGCTCAATGCCCTTAAGGCCCAATTTACGTTTGATGGCCCATTCTAAAAAAGTACTGAATGTCTCAAATGCAGAGCAAGACACAGAACATCCCATAGAGAGGGAGCGATCAACATAGAATTTGCCCTCAAAGGCGAATCCCAAAAGCTCAAAGTCACATGGATGTACAGGCAGCAGGCAGAAGGCTGACTTGATATCAGACTTGGCCAGTTTGGCCCCAACGCCTTGCTCGTGCACCACTCGTACAACTGCATCGAATGAAGTATACTTAACAGAACATAACTCTGGAATGGCATCATTAACGAACTCACCCCTGGGGTAAGACAAATGGTGGATTAACCTGAATTCACCTGGAGTGTTCTTAGGGATGACTCCTAGTGGGGAAACTCTAACGTTGGGGGTGGGAGGCTGGGCCTAACACCCTTCCTTCAGCAACCTCCTTCCTAATTTTTTCCCTCACTACATGCTCTTTGCCTATTACTGATTTAAGGTTATTGGCCATAAAAAATCGCCAAGGTCCCACATTTGGGATCCTGAACCCCCAAGTAAATCCCTTCCCCAGATATAGAGCTGCAGCCTGGACCAGGTAAAAGCAGAGCCAAACCAGCAGCCTTTCAACGTTAATTGGACTGGGCCCCTTTGTGAAGTGGTGGCTGATTTCCCGGCCCCCTGCTTGCCACCTCCATCCCTGGGGCTTGTCCCTCCTGCTCTCCCCTTGGTGCAGTTGTGAATGGAGTGAGAGCCCCAGCAGATTCCACATAGGTGCTTGTATTTGCAAGGGCCACGGGCACAAAACCTTTGCATTCCAAACTCCCAGCAGAGCTGTATTTGCTGCTTCTCCTACGAACCCTGAATGCAGGGAGCCCCCCCCCCAAACTTGTTGAACTGTACCAGATGACCAGATTGAGACCTCTCACCAAAAATGGGGTGAGCAGGGGTCAACGTCTGCATCCACAATTCGAGGTGGATGCTGTCCCAGTACATACTTGGCTGCTTTGCCGCCCTCATCCTAAACTTCTCATTGTAGTGCAGCTAACCAGTCCCAGCAAAATCTCCATGAGCCCTGAAAATCGTGTTCAAATATACCACCAGGGAGTGAGCTTTTGATGGCTGGGCCTTAACTATCACATCCATGTAAATAAGATAACCTGTAAACCAATTAGTCCAGTTCTTGTCGATCCTGCGTTTTTTCAGTTTTTCTCTCTCACTCGCGTCCAAATCCTCCTTCTCTTTCTTATCAAGCTCTCGATACAAAACGGAGAATAGGTGAACATATTCTCTTTTCAGAATCTTTTTAATAGTGACTGAGGTCAGGTGATCATCCAATACCCCTGACTGCTCACCTGCTTTCTCCTCAAGGCCTGGACACTTGCTTGACTCCCGTGATCCTGGAGCCGCACTCTGAGCGGGTCCAGGGACATCCTGGGAATGCAGTGTCCTCCATGATGGCAGCTGAGAGGGTGACATTTGCTCCCCAGGGGAAGAAGGTGAAGAAGAAAGTGATAGCTCTGGGAAGCCTGCTGGTGGGCCCCATATCATATTCCTTGGGGGGTAATGAAGCTCCAGGGCCATGCTACAGATGCAGTACCCTCCTCGTGACCAATTGACTCACTCAGCGCCACTCCCGACTCTCCTGAGGGGCCGGCCTCTCAACTGTCATGCTGCAATGAGAATGTTTGTTCCCACCTCTCTGAAGGCAATTTGCTCTGCTTCTCACCCGATCCGTCCTTCTCAATAGCGTCTAGCTGTGCCAAAATCTGGTTAATAACACTGAGAGGCATGGAGACCCTCTGTTCATCCCTTCCTCTGTTCTGCCCTGCAGGCTGCTGGCCACTCTCAGTAGCGTGAAGCTTAGCAAAAATGGCAGCTGCCACATTTGCTCCACCCTCCTCATCTGGAGATGAGGTCACTGACATTGGGGCAGCTAAGGACTTGGCTGGTGTGGCCTTTTTGGCTGGCATGGCCTTCTTGGTGGGCTACTTACCCTTCAATGCTGATGAAACTTGTTTGGAAGCCACCAGCACCACTGGCAAATCAGGCCAATCTTCCAGCCAAAACCCCAAGGAGAGAATGAACTACACTGTCCCAACCCCAATTGAAAATCCAGCCACTATGCAATGAATCCAGGCACACCACCCGCTATGGACCGACAAGGCCAAAACCCACCTCCTCAGCCTGAGTAGCACAACAAGTTACTCTCCCCCAGCCCACCAGCAGGGAATCATGCCACTGAGAGGGTACCTCAACACTCTGTCAACTCAATCAGCACAACTCATCACACTCTCTGAGGTCAGGAAACATGTAAATGAGTAAGTACTTTCACACTCTCTCAGCCCAAAATGAGGAAACCTGGAACCATGTCCCCCTCCTGACTCAAATGCAATAAATCCTAAAACTCCCTTAGCAAACCAAAACAAAACATAACAAAACAAAATGCACAAGCAAACAAAATGATCACACACTCTCAGCCTGCTAAGGCAAACTGGACACATTCTCACAACCCAGATGCAGCAAAACCATGCAAAAGAGCACCCCCCCCCCGGAAGAGAGGTGCAAAAGAGAGAGAAAAAGAAAGAAGGGGGGAAATGCACTCTCTCTCAGCCCACAAAGACAACTAGGACACTCTCATGGTCCAGGGGCAACAAAACCAATCCTAAGGGCAAGCACACACCCCTGAAGAGAGAGGGGGAGGAGCAAGAAGGGGAGGGGGGAAGAGAAAAAGAGAAAGAAAGAAAGAAAAATATGTATACATATAAAAAGTCAGGGGGCAGGGAGAGCCACAACAACTGCCCTCCCCAAATAGGCTCCCATACACCTAAGGGTCTCCCCAATGGGCTGCTGCCCCCAACCAGGTTACCCAAGCCCAGTGGTCCTCTCTGATGCTCAAAAAACAAAACAAAACAAAAAACGACACCCTTCTGCTGCCACTACTGCACCAGCGGCCCTCCCTAGGACCTAGGGGGCCCACAGCAACCCTGCTGCTGCCAAGGATCAGCCCAGGAAGGGGGAAGAGGTGCAGAAGAGCGAGAAAGAAAGAGGAGGGGAAAAAACCCTGCTGCCGCAACAGCAAGCCTCCCCAGGGCCTGGGGGACCCACTGCATGCCCCACCTCCACTGACGAGGATCAGCCCAGGGAGGAGGGAAGAGTTGTGGAAGAGGGAAAATGAAAGGAGAAAGAAAAGGGAAAAGAAAGAGAGAAAAAAGGAAAGGGAAAAAACCCTGAACCTGGGCGGCTGCTGATGCGACCACCAGCTGCCTCCCCGCACAGCTATGAACTAAGGCCAGTCCAGGCCCCACCACATGGCTGGCTTTCAGGGCCAGCAGCAGCGGCCCCCTCCGTCAGCCTTGCCAGCAAACAAAGAGGCTGAGGAAGGGGTGGCGCAGCCCTAAAAGGGGCCTGCAGACCCCCCCCCTCTTCCCACCATGCGACCCTTGTCGCACGGTGATTGCATGGTCTGCTCTCATGGGAGGCCAGCAAAGGCATCCCCTCTGCCATGCATGATCACGTGGGCAGGGGGACACGAATTGTTGGTGCTTCTGTATCCTGAGGATATTCTGCAACATTGTTGCATCTGGAACAATTGGATGGATGGAAGATTTCTAAAGTGGTTTCTCCAATTTGCTGGGATGGTGGATTCTTTAGCCATTTTTTTAGCAGTTATTTTTTTAGTTCTAGTTCAGATGAACCTCAAGAAGTCAGCAAAGTTAAACAACTCATACCAATAGTGTCATGTAGTCGTATCTTTACTTTTAGCGTTTAACAATCAAAACCTGCAAAAGAAAATAAAAAGAAATTCTACAGTGTGCAGTTCCAGTCTGCCACCATCACTGTCATTATCATTTCCTTTATTCCTTTTCTCCAAAAGCTGAAAGCATCTTATAAAACTTAAACAAATAGATAAAAGCATATTTATTGTTGTTTTTGTGGTAGTTGCTGTCAAATGACATTTACCTAAGGCAGTGGTTCTCAACCTGTGGGTCTCCAGATGTTTGTGGACTTCAGCTCCCAGAAGCCCCAGCCACTATGGTCAATGCTCAGTGCTTCTGGGAGCTGAAGTCCACAAACATCTGGGGACCCACAGGTTGAGAACCACTGACCTAAGGCAACCCTGTGATGAGAGACCACCAAGAGCTCTGGTCATCAGCTGCCCTGCTTAGCTCTTGCACACTTAGGGCTGTGGCTTTCCCAACTGAATCCATCCACCTCTAGGGTAGTTTTCCTCTTTTCCTACTGCCTTCTGCTTTGCCAAGCATTGTCATCATTTCCAGTGAATACGTTGTCTCATGATATGTCCAAACTATGGCAGCCTTTGTTTAGTCATTTCTACTTCTAATGAGAGTTCAAGAGTCATATTTTGTAACACCCATGTATTGTCTGTCTAGCAGTCATTGCATCCATAGAACTCTTCTCTAACACCACTTTTCAAATGAGTGGATTTTCTTCTTGTTGGATGTAAAAACATATAAACAGTTATTCTTAAAATGCAATGAAACTATCCATAGAATTAGAACATTTTAAAAGAAATCAATTTAAGTAAGCAAACGATAAATATCAGGCAAGCAACACATTATTAAAATGTAATAAGTTCTTAAGTATCTGTCAGAATACAAATGTTTTCACTTATTGCTGATGAGACAGAAAGGAGAGAGCAGTCTTTAGCTTCCTCAGGGCATGATCTCCAAATCATAGGAGAGGCTCTGAGAAGTCCTTCATCCATATTCCTAGCAAACCTGCCTGTGAAGGTCATGAGAGAAAGATCTGTCCTGAAGATCTAAGACAGTGGTTCTCAACCTGTGGGTCCCCAGATGTTTGTGGACTTCAGCTCCCAGAAGCCCCAGCCACTATGGTCAATGCTGAGGGCTTCTGGGAGCTGAAGTCCACAAACATCTGGGGACCCACAGGTTGAGAACCACTGATCTAAGAGGTCAAGTGGGCTCCTATAGCAAGACACAATCCTTTAGCTAGCCTAGATTTGAGTCATAAAGTCATATAGGTCATAAAGTTCCCTGTTCATTCCTTATCTCATCTTGGTTTCTCTCTCTCTCTCTCATACACACACACAGAGAGAGAGAGAGAGTTGATAGCTGCTGAACATACTTAGATCTCAGTAGAAAGTTTTGGATTCTTATCTTGCCTAGAGACTTTTCCGCTAAAGATTTTTTGTATTTTTTGCAAACCTCTACATATCTCCCTCTGGTGCATGGATGGTGCAGTGCTGGCTGTGTAAGCAACGGTACTCATGGCATGGAAAAGAAAGGAATGATTGTGATTGATAAATGATAAAAGCAGGGGGAAAAGTTTCTTGTTCTTAGTTGATAATTTGCAAAGGGAGGATGTTCATTGTATTATTTCTCTGAACCTTGGGAATCATTTTATCTCTCTGAACTCTTGCTAGGAAGCTATGTGGTGAATTTGTTCTTGGCGGTCCTAGCTGTTAGATCAATAATGCAGTAAAAGATGTCTCAATGAACCCTTTCAATCCCATATAAAAGTACAGAAAACTATTCCCCAGTGCTCAGTTTAGCAGTACATGTTATATTATAGAAGGCATCAAGATTTTTTTCCTCCACACCAGCACAATACTGTTTTTGTAGTATTGCAGATAGTGATCTTTGAAGAGAGTGAAGAAGATGAGATTTCACTGACATGAATCCCAGTATTTCACTGTCTGACCCACACATACCTGTCAGGAAAGAATGTTCTTATTTTAACTTTTGTCTCTAATAGCTCTTACCCAATATGGAAAGGTAGACTTCTGCACTGAACATCCATCTCATAACCAGTGCATTGTCACTGTGCTACAGATCTCAGTGGGGGAAGCATTGTAAATGCCACTGTTTTTGAACTCTGGGTCCAGATGCATAGAGCATGAAGTGTAGGTGGATGGAATGGGGTGTGAGTATTCACACATGAAATGGTTGGTATAATTGGAGTAGTAGTTGACATATGCCTTGTCTTAAGTCTGACTTATGGCAATCATATCACTGTTTGTCATTGGCAAGATTTATTTCAGAGGGAGATTGCCATTGCCATCCTGTTAGACTGAGAGAATATAACACAAACCACTACACTTCTCTGGTGTAATAGTATTTGTGGTTGTGTGCCTTAAAGTCATGTCCAACTTACTGAGACCCTAAGGTGAACCTATCACATGCTTTTCTGGGGGCTGAGAGTGTGTGGAATACCCAAGGTCATCTGGTGGGATTCCATGGCTGAGCAGGAAATTGCATTCTTATCTCCAGGGTCATAGGAAAATGTTCAAAGCACTACACCATGCTGGCTCCCTGTAGTGTGTGTGTGTGTACAAAATCCCTCTCTCTCAGTCTCTCTCTCTCTGCCCCCTACCCCCTCCCCCGCCTAGAGAGAGGAGTGTATGTGTGTGTGGAATCTATGTGGTTGTGGGTTGCAATAAAGGCCAGATGGTTCAGAATGGTGGTCTCTGCCTTAAAGATGACCTGTGCCTTAGTGTAACCCCACTTCTTTCAGCATTTTATGCTACTATTTTAATGTTCTTTCTTTTGTGGGACTAATTGTTACAATGTGTAATGAGAGCACGCACCTATCTTGGTGTATTAACCCAACTCAACCATGCATATTGGCCTTGAATGTCCTTGGTGGAAGTGTCTGTTCCTCATTTTGCCCACAAGTTAGTTGTTTAACGTGCTATTAAAGACAGTAGTTAATAAGATAGCCAGTGAGTGAGTGCATCCTAATAAGAAGGCTGTATGAATGGCTAGAAATGGAAGGTGGTTCAGGAGAATGAAGAAATGTTATATGAAATCTTGACTAATACGAAAACCCTGAAATAGCTGAAATTTAATTTCCTTACTTTTCCTATTAGCTTAATTTTGTTTGTTTTCTTTAAAAACATCGTAATATATTATGTATGGTATGGAGTAGATACAGAGGGGGAAAAAAACAGGTAGCTGGATCAGCTGGGATTCATATAGGAGATTAATTAGGAACATAGGAAACCAGCAAATTAGACTTCTGTTGAGTTTAGGTCAATATTGTCTATACTGTATTGTTTATTATAGTAGACTTTATTTGACTGGGAAGTGTTCAGAAGGCCTTTCCTAACCCCACCTGGAGAAGCCAGGGATTGAACCTAGGGGATTGTTGTGGAGGGAAGGTGGATGATGGGACTTAGGCCATTTCCACAGGGGGCGAGGGAATTGCCCCATGCCGCTACTTACCGGACTTCTTGGCTCCACGCTTGGATCTAGGCTGATCTGGAGCAGTGTGTGGCCGCCGCTCCGCACTGCTCTGGGGACGAAAATGGCGGCTTCCAGTTGGTCGAGGCTCTCCACCAACCGCTGAAGCTCACCGGGCTAAAGCCCACCTCTGGCAGATCGCAGGCTCGCACTGGTGTGAACCTGCAAATCCGCACCAGAGCGCAGGCATGGAGTGGCGCGTTCCATGCTTTTGAAAGACCTGTTTCAAGCAGTCTTTCAAAAGCACACTGGATGACCACTTGGGGTCATTCCGGAGTGGGCTGAGGTGTGGAACTACACTAAGTAGGTCTGACCCAGTTCGCTCCCAGGTGCAGATGTCCTCCCTGGAGGACGCTCTGCACCGTTTCTTTAAGCCCGTGTGGAAATGGCCTTAGGTACACTGCACTAAATCCTCCCTCGTGCCGCTGCTCTCTCTCTGGCTTAGAGGCAAGTAAAACAAAACATCCAGCAGAGTTGAAAACACAGCAACAAGAAGTATGTACAGCAGAGTATATCATGCAGCACTACTCTGACCTCAAAAGCTGCCCACTAAGAACATTAGCACACAGTGTTGTCATCCAAAAATATACCTGGAGGCTTTTTATTCTTCAGTTCCAATATATACATCTGTACAGGTTAGCAGATCCTTCAACACAGGTTCAGCATTCCATCACCATATCAGGTATAGATATGTTCCGGCAAAGCCTCCGGCCAGAATCAGGAAGACTGAGAGAAAGGCTTAGCCGAGCCTACCTTTTATATACACAGAGACTAGCTGATGTAACCCCAGCCTGGATTACATGTCACCATGGCTGATGAAACCCCTTGCCCGGGTTTCATATCACTGTGACTCAGCCTTCTTGTCACATGGGATTACCTCATACTTGCACAGTCATCCTCAGGTGCTTTCCCACATGCACATCACAGTATTTTTAATTGGAACAAGGGTCACTGCGATCTTTTTCCAACAATTCTGCATGCAACAGTCTATCACTGAGCTATAAACTCATTTTATTGAGTTACTGTATATACTTATGTATATGTCAAAAAAAAAAGATTAGTCAAAAAACTGATTGCAAAAAAGCTGAGTCAACTTATTCACAGGTCAATATAAGTACTGTAGCTTAACCCTTATCAAAAAAGGAGCCATCCCCTTCTCTGAGTAGAGAGGCAAAAGACAAGAGCTTAGTTAATCCTGGGAGCACCTAAAAGAAGTACCAAATCCCTCCACTCTCTCCACTGTGGAGCTGCTTCTGGTCTTTTTGGATGCTTGGATGGGAAAGTGATGCTTCCCCTCAAAAGAGTGCCAAGAGATGAAGGGAATGCTGTGGACATAATATATCTTGATTTCAGTAAGGCCTTTGACAAAGTTCCCCATGACATTCTTGCAAAGAAGCTAGTAAGATGTGGACTGGACAGGGCTACTATCAGGTGGATTTGTAATCGGTTGACTGACCGTACCCAAAGGGTGGTCCCAATGGCAGATTCTCATCCTGGAGAGAAGTGACTAGCGGGGTGCCACAGGGTTCTGTCCTGGGCCCGGTGCTGTTCAATATCTTCATTAATGACTTGGATGAAGGAATAGAGGGCACGCTGATCAAATTTGCAGATGACACCAAATTGGGAGGGGTTGCTAATACGCCTGATGATAGGATCAAAATTCAAAAGGACCTGGACAGATTGGAGAGCTGGGCCAAGGCTAACAAAATGAATTTCAACAGAGAGAAATGTAAGGTCCTACACTTAGGCAGAAAAAATGGTATGCAGAAATATAGGATGGGGGACACGTGGCTGGCTAACAGTACGTGTGAAAGGGATCTAGGAGTCTTCATAGACCACAAGCTGAACATGAGTCAGCAGTGTGATGCGGCAGCCAAGAAGGCCAACGCAATTCTTGGTTGCATCAATAGGAGTATGGTGTCTAGATCGAGGGAGGTATTGGTACCACTTTATTCTGCATTGGTTAGACCTCATCTTGAATACTGTGTCCAGTTCTGGGCACCCCAATTCAAGAAGGATATGGATAAGTTGGAGCAGGTCCAGAGGAGGGCAACCAAAATGGTGAGGGGCCTGGAAGCCATGCCCTATGAGGACAGACTTAGAGAGCTGGGTATGTTTAGTCTGCAGAAGAGAAGGTTGAGAGGGGACATGATAGCCATGTTTAAATATTTGAAGGGATGTCATGTCGAGGAGGGAGTGGGCTTGTTTTCTCCTGCTCTTGAGACCAGGACAAGGAGCAATGGATGCAAGCTGCAGGAGGGGAGATTCCGCCTGAACCTCAGGAGGAATTTCCTGACGGTCAGAGCTGTCCGGCAGTGGAATGTGCTGCCACAGAGTGTGGTGGAGTCTCCTTCGTTGGAGGTTTTTAAGCGGAGGCTGGATGGCCACTTGTTGGGAGTGCTTTGAGGGTTTTCCTGCATGGCAGGGGGTTGGACTGGATGGCCCTTGTGGTCTCTTCCAACTCTACATTTCTATGATTCTATGATTCTATGAGAGTAGAGAGGGCTGGTGCTTCTTTTAGGTTCTCCCACGATGAACCAGCTTCTTGCCTTTCCCCACTCTCCTCAGAGAAGGAGATGACTCCTTTTTTTCTGAGAAGAGTTAATACTGTCCCTTAATATCCCTTTCTCTGAGGAGAGTAGCAAAAGGTCTTTTCTGAATGCAAAGGTGGGAAAATGGTGGTGGTGGCAGCTAGGAGTAGCCGCCCCCCGATGCAGAACCGGCACTTTCCCCTCTCTGCAGAATAACCCTTGATTTACCCATGGGGCATATCAAAATCCACAATTTTGCTGCCAAAACGGGTCTTCAACTTATACATGAGTTGACTTATATGCAAGTATATAATGTATGTTCACTTCTTGCATTTTTTTCTAAAACATTGTAGAGAGTGCCGCCTCCCCACTTTATGTTCACAAGAAGCCTCTGAGGTTGGTTAGATCAAGTTGAGGGACTAATCCAAAGTCATGCTGTGGCTTAATCTGTGCCCTTGACCCTGGATCTCCCAAGTTCAGCCCAACACACTAATGTGCACCACACTAACACTCTTCCCCAGAAGGGGGAAGTTCTTTCTTCCAGTGTGGTGGACTAATAACAATATTACAGAATGTTTAGCACTGTTTTCTCTCTGTGTGAAATGTAATTTGCCATCATTTTGAGATACGATATATGCAATAGTTTCTAGTAATATGCCTTTTCAAAATAAGCTGTTTTAAGTAACATGGTTTGCTCAAAAAAATGTCATGCTTGTATCACAGCCTCTTGGAGTTATGGGTCACTTTTAATTGTTTCTTGTCTGCAATCAGGCTTTCCTTAAAATAGGCTAGCTGCTGTTTAAAGGTTTATTTTTAAAACCCATCCCCTTTAATTAGGTTCTGTACACTACTTTTTCTTTTATGCCACCTCTAAATTGTTTTCTAAATTGTCAGTGCATTTCAAGTGGAGAGATGTAACCCCTCTGGAATTCTGCTTTCTTTCCTGAATTAGATTTATTGTTCTTCTTAAAGAAAAACAGAATTAAATTGTAGCATAATGGACTGCATTTGAAGGTGTGCATAGAATAAAGATCAGTGAATGTCAGCCATGCTGTTTTGTTATTGCCTACATTTCAATTTAACCTGAAGAATTTCTGAAAATTGGTCTACAGTTCTAGACACACTTATTCTGTGGCTTACTTCTGAGTAAACATATGTAGGACTGGACTTTATGCATTGATTTGCCACATGCAAAGTTTGCCATAGTTTTTAATTTATATCTTTCCCTGTAGGACATTATGAAAATATAGAATCTGTGTGTGGATTTGAAATATTATAAAAAGAAATCTTTATTTTTATTGTGAGAGATTTCCCCCCCTTAGAGGAAACTGATGTGCTACATTTGCCAGAGGGAACAGTGACATTTTCTCTGTTTTGAAATAACTGCTAAGTGGTGTCTGAGCTATTACCCAGAAGTAGACTTGAAATAAAGGAAAACAATTCTGGCTATCCTGTTTTTTATACATTGAACATACCAAAAAAAAAAAAAGGGGAAAGAGTTTAAAGCATAACATGGGAAGTTTACAAGAATCACAACAGAAGTCTCATTCTCCTTCCCTCCTAGCAAGTCAATTGCTTTTCTTCTGTCTTCTTCTTTTCGCTCCTTTCTTTCCAACTTCTTGTTCATATTTTAAAATATATGCACAAACAAGATTTGGGCAATAAAAACTTTGATTGGAATTAATATTTCTTCCAGCTGTTTCCAGTGGCTGCATACTGTTAGAAAAAGGCAAGTCACACTATCATTTTATGAGTATTATGCAAGCACTGTCACTCCCCAAACACTCAAACATTTCTTTAGGAAGGTATACAGGGCAAAAAAGCAGCAAGTGGACATTAGTTGTCCTCTATAACAAAAACAGATAGAATGCTATTATAGTGTCACATGTTGTCCTCATGAGCTTTTTTGGTGGCCTCAACCCCTCTAGAGACCCTGGATAGCCCTTTTTCTGGGAAACCACCGTGCATAAAGCAGTTGGAACATCCCTCAGTGCTATCCATTTTCATCCAATAAGGTTAGCCATGCAGAGTATGTACAACAGCTGCCTCTTGCACACTGCATGTTTTTATATTAGAGATTTGTGGCAGGTAATTGTGACCCATCTGTGCCTCTATTTTCCTAGACCTTCTTCTTTTAATATTGGGAAAAATTTCATCTCGAGACCCAAGATTTTAAAAAAGGGAGACTTTGTTTTTAAGAATTAGTTGGTCTAACTGCTTCAGTGTGAGACAGTTGTTGTTGTGTGTCCTCAAGTTGTTTCCAACTTATGGTGACCTTAAGGCAAACCTACCATGGGATTTTCTGGGGCTGAGAGTGTGTGACATGCCCAAGGTCACACAATGAGTTTTGATGGCAAAATGGGGAATTGAATCCTGGTCTCCAAGGTCATAGTCTAACACTCAAACCACTACACCACACTGGATCTCCAGTGTGAGATTATTCTGAATCATTTTCTTATGTTTTGTACCCAGCTCAGCAAGTGCATCTCACCTCTTTCTATTTTCCCCAGTTTGTTGTTATTTACCATCAAGCTGACTTTACATTCTGGCACTCGTATGAATGAGAGATTTTCAAGAGCTCTAGTTACCAACTGCCCTGCTCAGATCTTGCAAACTGAAAGCCATGGTCTCTTGCATCAATCCACCTGTAGTGCAGTCTTCTTCTTTTTGTAATGCTTCCACATTATTGGACACTGTCATATTTTCCAGAGAGTCACATTGTCTCATCCAAAGTATGACAGCCTCAGTTTAGTCATCTTGGCTTCTAGGGAGAGTCCAGGCCTGATTTGTTCCTTCATAGCTACCCTTTCATATTTTGGTCTTCTATTTCTTAACTAGAGTTTCCATTTTGATTACTGACTGAGCCAAGATATAGAAATTCTTAAATGTTTCATCCAAGCATATGGAACAGTTCGTTCAACCTGAGTATTTTGATCCCAAAGAAACTTCTTGAGGGAAATCCCCTTCTGTCCTGATGCGCTCTTCAACGTGGCATAGTAGTACCTGTGCTTCATCTTGTTTTCTTTCTATTTCTGTCTTTTCTCTATCATCCTTTTACCTTTGTAATAGTTACTTCTCTTTCCTTGAGCCAAGTTACAATTTACTAGGGATGAAGAGAATGTTAAATACTTGGGGTGAGAAAATGAAAAGAGGCTTCCCCAGAGTCAGGAAACCTCAAGAAGGAGAAACTAAGCTCCTTTTTTTCTCACCAGAGTCTTCAAATAGAGTGAAACTGCACCCTCCCTTGTTTCCAGTCTCATCTTTTCCTGCATCCCTGACATGATCACATAGTAGTTGGGGAGAGGGTGGGATGCAGCACAGGATTGTTGCCTGTGTTGGAGTTTATCATCCTTTGGGATTTCTGGAGGATCCCAGGACCCCTGAGTGTATCATTATGCAGTGATCTTCACAGGGGTCCCCAGCCTGCCACATGGCCATATTGGGGTGAAGGGGCAGGGTAAGCTGAGCATCGATCATCATTGCCACTATTGTGTGGTATAGCTCTTGATGGTAATCCTCATATGGCTTCCCTCAACTCCTTCCACCAGCCACTATGTGGCTGAAGGGGCTGAAAAAAATGAGTCATCCCCCTATAAGAATGTATTTGAAAACTGTACAGTTTTTCCTTAATTATTGCATTTAGTCCTTTGTGTTTCAAAATATACGCATTATTTTGTGCACTTTGTTTCTTGGAAATGTCCTCTGTGCCTCACAGATATGTGAATGCCTAAAAGGTGAGGTGGATTTCTTCTCACATCAAGTCTTTGAAGATGCTGGTTTTATTGACCTTGTTGAGCACAATGGCATTTCTTTCCATCCCTTCTCTAGATGGACATACGGCCTGACTCAGAATAAGAATAAGATAGCTTCATATATTCAGAAATACAGGTTTTGCCTCCAAAATATCCTTGAGTGGGTACACGGTGATTTCCAGTTCACCTTTCATATGTATTCTGTAGAAAAACAGCAAAAACAATGCTGTTCCCCAAAGGATTTGTTCCCAAAACAATCTAGTTTTGGGAATAAATGAAACTTTCCACCCAGTTTCTACCATTTTTAAAGTATTTTTCCCCCAGAACTAGACTGTGAGCTTCATGGTTTCCTTGAGAACAAATTCAAAATAATGTTGATTAGCACAGTGTGCATCATGACATTTAATTGCATAATGATCTTTGCTCAGCGAATACTCCAAACAGAAGACAGATTTGAAAAGAGGTACAGCAGTAAGCTGTAGTAATCATGTTTCCATTGGTTTTGTCAATTGACAATCACAAGTGATAAACATTAGATCACAATATGTAAACTGTTTCCTTCCCACAGAGTTTGGTCTCAGACCAGTCACTTGTCTCTTTTAATATGATTTGTCATGGCTATTGAAAAGGAGAGTTCTTCCCTTTCTTTATATCTCTGCTAATGTAATTAGCATCTAGTCAATAATGTTCAGCATTTCATTTTACCACTTTAATTAACAAATTCAATTTGTTCAAACCTCTGTGAAAACAAATTAAAAGCCAACTAAATAAAAACCTCCAGCACTTTTGAAATAGCAAAAGTGCTCATCAAATCTATTCTTTTTCTTGTTTTATTTTCCTCTAAGATCCACCCCCACACATACTAAAAACATTGAGTACATCATTATTATACTATAGTGCAAACTTAGAAAAGATATGCCAGATTATGTAAAATTTCTAATGTTTATACTGATCGTTATTTTATGCTCATGATTATTTTGGTCAAATGAATAATCAGGGAGTGTCTAATCCCATAGCCCTGTGGGAAAAATCTTGAAATTGTGAATACCGTTAATATTTGTATTGGGGTCTCCTGGGAACAGCACATAGCTCTGCTTTTTAAAGAAGGAGCAGCATATATAAGTATAATAAAGAATGAGAGAGGAGAATATAATCTATTCATTTTGATTTCCACCATCTAGTCTGTACTGAACATGCATGCTTTTGATGTATTATATCTGGCAAGCAGTAGTAAAATATTCAGCATCTACTTTTTCCGAAGAATTTCCTCCACGGAGACAGATCTGCCTCCCCTTCCCTAGACTATTTAGTTCATTGCTAATCAGGAACATCAACAATGATGTCATAATGACAAGTCCTGGAAATACTGTTATTAGGAAAAAACTTCCCCTGGATATTTTTGTTCAGTGGGATGATCAGCCTCTGGCTGTTGGTGCTGTATCTGATATAATAATTAACTGCTTTAAGTAATTGTATTTCCTGAAGTTTTCCCTCAAGACTGTAGTGACTTTATGTAATTATAGGCTTTCTTTCTCAAATTTTAAAGCACTCTGTGATTTCTTATCAGAATAATCAGAATAATAAAGAGGGTTTTGTCTCATGATTTAATTTGCAACTTTAGAATCTTTTATTTTTCTCTCTGTCATGTGTCTTTTGAACATCCACGTCTCACACATTTTTTTGTTTCTCTGTAACTTCTTGAGTTGTCAGTTGAGGTTCAAATGCTAATTGAAACAGAATCTGTTTGTTAGGATCTCCAAGTGTTGTACCCTCTGGTCTAGGTAGCTGACAAGTTCCCCCCAAAAAGAAATAACAGTATTTAATTCAGGAGATTAAATACTCCTACAACTGAATATTTTCTCACTCTGGGCTATTAGAAAGTTAAACACCAGTGGGAAAGCACCTAAAGTGACATCCACATTCAGCTTTACTTATCCAGTGTCTCTTTCTTTGGCCGGTATGTACAAAATCTACTTTATATGTAATAATATATGGACAGAGGGTATGGGGTTAGAGTTCCGTGGAATTGTCACTGAAACCACATACCCTGTTAGATGGGATCCTGGGTTGATAGTTGACATTGCTTAAGCAGTAAATTACTATTTACCAGTCCCTTTCAGCCATTTTAAATATAGTGACGTTTTATTTTCTGTTATATGGCCACGCAGCTTGGATCCAGACTATCTGAAAGACCTGTCTTCCACAAGAAAAGGCTTTCTCTCAGTATCCTCACCATCACAAGGACATTTGGTAAGGACACAGGAGAGGGCCTTCTCGGTGACTACCCCCAGGCTACAGAATTCTCTCCCACAGGAAACTAGGTTGGCTCCTTTTCTGCCAGTAGGCAAAGACCTTTTCGATTACCTTGGGTACTGCAAAGTGCTAACTGACCATTGCAGAAAGTCTTTCAGTTGGGTGTGCTGTATTTTTATCATCATTACACCTTTTTTAACTACTTCATGGTTTTAATATGATTGCATTATCCATTGTTTTAAGTGTATTTTGTTTTAACAGATATTGTGAGACACCTTGGAAGTAATGAATGAATGGATAATTAATTAATTAACTAATTGGAAAAAAAAGAAATTGGTTTATTTAGATAAGTATGTAAATAAATAAATTTAGAGAGATATCCCCTGATATTTTTACATGGGGAGTCTAAACCTAGAAGATCTCTAGCATAAAAAGTCTGAGTATCAAAGGTGTTTGAATCTGAAGTAAAAATACAGCTTTGAATACACAAAGACAAAAGGCCATTTTTAATATTAATATGAGATCAGTTCAATTCAGTTGTTTCACACTTTCTGTCAGTTACAACAGCTGATATTATAAACCTCTGTTCACTTCTAGGAATGTGATCTGAGGTCCGTACACAATTCACAGTAGTTCAGGTTTTGGTTTAAGACTTCTCACACTTCATGCTAACCAGAGAAGAGAAGGGATGTGGGGACATACTAACCTCCATTACTCCATGTCTGTCAGTTTTAGAGGTCTTAACACATTGAGCACAGAAGGCTATGCATATTCAATTGAACCTAGTTACAGAACTTCTGAGATCAAGAGCCCAACCTTATCAGGTTTCCTGATGATGGGAGCTTTGACTCCATGTTCCACTGAATGTGATGATAGAGCCATATACTAACCTTCTCACTTAGCACATGTAGGTCTGGGAAGATGCTGCATGCACAAGTGACATTGAAAGACACAGTTTTCATGTGCACCCAGGTCTCTGCTACCAGTTTAATCCTAAATTCAAGCAGGTAAATGACTACATAGGACTCTGGACTTTCTAACTCCATATATCCTACTCTTGTGCTAGCTCACACCTGCTGTTTCAAAAGAAGTCCCTTAAATACTCTGTAGGCCCGCCATAGTGCCATCATCTGCTACTACTACAATATAGAACCATTAGAGAAATCTACTGAATTCATGAAACACCCCCCCACACACACACGAATGATAAACTTTTTTTAACAAAATATGTTACATTAGATCACAGCTATAACATGGCCATTAGATATCACTATGCATACTAAGAATTGTTTCAATTGGTACTCTATCAGTGACATAGCACTCTTTCATACAACAGAGGAAAGGGGTGCTTCTTTCAGTGGAATGGTTTTATATGTGGGTTAGGAAGCCTGCAGTAGGAGGAGCCATTTTTGAAAATGACTTTTTTCACTGTTTCACTGAAAGAAGCCCCGCCTAGATCCAAGAGCTTTCTATCAGTAGAGGAATGTCAGTTGTATACAGTCCTGAATTTCTTGGGAAGTCAGTATGAGTGAAGGATAGTAGTCACTTTGTCTGAAAACTGTGTTTCTTTTATATTTTATCTATTGCCTAGTCTCAGCAAAAACAGTGGAAAGAAAAAAATAATCTTTCCATTATAATCCATCACCAAAACAAACTGTGACATTAGCAGGTATCTCCCTTATGTTTTCCTCTGGATTGTCTCTGTTCTGAATGGAATTTAATGACAGTTTAAGAAATCTTTTTTTAAAAAAAAAAATTTCTACATATATTAACTTTGGTGCTTCAGTGTCCTAATGACTGTTCATTTGCATGAAACAATAGCTTTCTCTCATGCACCATGTATGTGAACAACAACAACGACTGCTTTCCTGTCATTGTAGCAGAATTTGTACTCTTTTGACAGCTGAGGGAATGTTTGAGGCGATTATTCATCTCCACTTCCCCATGTAATTTTAATATGTTACTGTCACCTTTCATTTTATTGCTATTTCAACTCTTCCTCCCCGCCCCCCCCCACCACACACACTGTAATGAGAACTGTTTTACATGAAAATTCTAGAATGGGCAGGCGAAGCTGATTTTTTTTTTTTTAAATAGCTGCAAGAAAATGCTCCAAGCTGTCTTTTTCCCGCTTGTAGTCTGTGAAATTGCCAGCATTTAATTGATCTTCTATAAGCTTATCTTTCCAGTGAGATGTACCATTATTGTACATTAATCAGTGCCTCCAGACATTATCACTGTGGTAACCAAGAGCTAATCAAGCAAGAATGGAGTTGGCAGACGCCAAGATGTCACGGATGCCTTGCTGTGTGCAAAGTCTGTTAGAGAGTCTGCTTTCAAAGGGTCTTGTTCTCGTGGGGCAGCAGACTTTGAGTAACCTTGCAATGACAATGGAACAGGGACAGGCCTATTGAAGGCCAGATTTGTGGACCACACAGACAGTTCACAAATTGAGAATCCTGTAAAGGAGCAAATGATAGTGACAGTGGTAATATTTGTAATTCAATAATACTATAGTTTAAAACGACAACAACAACAACCAACTGCTGGCAATTTTTTTTAGTGCCATTAGAAACCATTTCAGTTGTGTTAATGAGTTGTAGTAACTGTCACCAGAGATGGTTATGAAATTATTCTGTCCACTGCAAGCATTTTATATTGTCTTAGAATCCTTTTAACAGTATGCAAAGTGCATGTTCAAGGAGCACATGTGAGTGGCAGGAGTGCCTGCTCCATGTGCTAATAGCTTTATTTGAGCTCCTAACCAGAGGCTGCCACATGTAGAGACGAGCCTTGGAGTGTGCAGGTGCAGCAGCAGAGCAAGAAGGTTCTTGTTGAGAGCTAAGCTTTATTTAAAAATCTGCCTGTGATAGAAAAACTCAAAGGGGAAACAGGTTTAAAATATTACTGCAGTGATCAAAAGCTGCCAACCTCTGTGACTATAATGTGTGCTGCAAAGAGACAGAGCAGAGCTAAGCCACCCAAATGCTGACAGAAGAAAACAACATGTGGAAAGAGAAGTTTTAAAATGCTATTCCACTTTTTGAGAATGCTGTAGTTGTGCATTCCTGCATGGCAAGGGGTGGAACTAGATGGCCTTTTGGTATTTTACTTCTGTGATTCTATGATGAAAAGTTACCTGGGCAAGGTAGATGCCCAACAGTGATTATAATGTACCTTGAGATGGAGGGAGCAGAGCACCCAAATAAAGAGCCAATGATTGGTTCTGCCCAATAATGCTGTGATGATTATGTAATATGAAAATTATGTAGCCTAACTAAGGCCTTTTCCGCACGACACTCTATAGCGCGATTATTCCACTTTCAACCTCCTAGGGAATCCTGGGGTTTGCAGCTTCGAGAGGGGCCAGCCGGCCCTCCCGAAGCTGCAAACCCCAGGATTCCCTAGGAGGTTGAAAGTGGAATAATCGCGCTATAAGAGTGTCGTGTGGAAAAGGCCTTAAAAATAAGAGCCAGCATGGTGTAGTCATTTGAGTGTTGGGCTACAACCCTGGGTATCAGGGTTCAGTTCCCTGCTTGGCCATGGAAACTCACTGGATGCCCTTGACCATGTCACACTCTCAGCCCCAGAAAACTCTGCGATGGGTTCATCATAAGTCAGAAATGACCTGAAGGCACACAACAACAACAACTTAACAGAAGAATATGTGATAGAAGAAAAGCCAACTGTAAAAATAGGAGTTTCCAGCATTAAAGCTACCTAAAAATACTGATAGCCAAAAACCAATCTGACTATAATACACAGTAAAACTGGAAGGGTAGGGAGTTCAAATAAACAACTCTGGACAGAGTGCTGCCACCTGACACAGACCCAGATTGCTATTCTTTTGATTGCCCTGCAAAGGCATTCTCTTGCTCATGTGCTGAGGTGGAGAGAAGGATGTGAGTGTGCATATAAGCTCTGCCATAAAATACTCTCATTCTTACTGTATACCTGCATGCATTGAATGCAAAGGTCTCCAAAGGGCTCAGAGTCTTTTGAATGTGTAGTGCTGTCGTGTGCCTTCGAGTCATTGCCAACTTATAGCGCCCCTAACATGAACCTAGCACAGGGTTTTCTTGGCAAGATGTGTTTGGTGAGGGTTTGCCATTGCCTTCTTCTAGGAGTGAGAGAATGTGACTTGCCCAAGACAATGCAGTGGATTTCCATTGGCAAGTGGGGATTTTAACCCTGGTCTCCTGGAGTCCTACTCCAACAGTCAGACCATTACACTACATTGGCTTGCTGGCTTTCTTTGTGCATTATGAACACTGAAAAATCTAAAAGTCAAGTCAGCTCCTGGAGCTTGTGTGCATGCTCACATTTTGGCCCTGTGTGTGATCAGGCAAGCGCTTGCATAGGGCTTAGAGTATAGCCCCAAATGAGAGAGCACCAGAGACAATCCAAACTATATCAAGCAATATATTTTTCAACCTTCCTACAGTCATTGGAATTCCTGGAAAGACAAATATTTCATAACTCTGTGTTCTTCTTTGTGGTCTTTGTGACTCACACAAATGGGTTTACTGCGCCTGCATCGTTTGGAACCTTCTAGAGCTGTTATATAAGCATTTGGGTGGTAGCCCATCCTCCCCGGGTCCATGTGACCAACCCAGTTGCTGCTTTTCCTTTTCATCCACTGCAACAGCAGCATCGAAGGAACTGTTGTTGAACTATACTGCTTATTCTTACTACTTTTTCCTGGACTCTGACTACTGGACCACATTTTGGCTTCTTCTCTTTTGGATCTTGATTTGGCTTTGGCTTTGGACTTTGTCTGATGTTTGATGTGGACTGTTTTCAGTTATGTTTCTAGCTTGTGGATCTTTGGTTACAGTTTGCCTCAGCAGTTAAAATGCCTTCTGGTTTGTGTATTTCCTATGGGGCTAAGATCCCGAGGATAGATAGGCATTTGTGCTGTTCTTTGTGCCTGGGAGGAGGCCACATTGTTGGGTTGTGTGCTTACCGTAAAGCAATAAACCCTCCAGCATGCAAAAAACATTAATCTAGACTTAAAGCATGATTATATGAGCAAGTCTTTTTGGCTATAGATGTGTCCTCTGATTAAAGAAATGATCCACAATCCACAATGCTCCACATTCGTCTTCTGCACTGACTGCCTCTGGCTCCTTGGTCTGTCTCACCATTAAAAGGTCCTTACAAGACTCAGGCTCTAGAGAAATGTGCTTTTGATTCAGCTGTTAGATTCAGTAGAAGAATCATTGGTACCAACTTGTGAGGCTCTTTTGGAGGGTTGGTCTTGGGGCCATCTGTTGAAGTGGAAGCCTCTTCTTCTAAACATTGCTCTGAAAAGAGATGCATGAGAAGAAAAAGAAAGTGAAGGGTGTTTAGAAGCCTAGGTTGTCCCCTCTGTAGTGGGCAGCTCAGTCCTGTTGCATGGGTGCAAGAAAAGGATCAGTATTGGTATCAGTAGAATCCTGTTACTCTTCTCCACTTCAAGAAGCACATGCAAGTCCTTCTGTGGAGGAATCCTCTTGGGTGGTTCAAGTCATCACGGTTTCAGAGGAAGAGATAGTTGAATGATCTCCTGATGGTCCACAGCTGTCCCCTGGATTGCTGTGTGAGGGTCAAGTGGTTCATTCACCCACACCACTGGCTCCACCAGGAAAGGAAGTTCTTCCTCCATCACCTCCACTTTATCAGTCATCAGTGCTCAACATCCTCTTCATCTTCTCAGATATCTCGTAGGATGGATTCATCCAGATCCAGACTGGAAGTCATTACTCCCTCTCTGTGTGTGCCGATAATACCATCGCCCCTCTGGTCTTTGATGAGAAGGACATGATTCTGGGAACTACAGCCATAGGTAATACAAACATTATTACCATCACCATGGATACTCCTCATATTACTAGCACAGTCATTCCCCTTCTTTGGAGTTAGATTATGAAGAATATTACTATGCTTGGCACCACTCTTGTTGTTCGAGACCACTTTACTACCAAAAATGGGAACCACGGGACCACCAATGTATTTTAAGGGAACCACTTTTCCACCAATACTTTCCACTGTACCACCAAAGTAGATGATACCAGTGATTGCATTTGACTTTGTGATTGTCTCATTCTGCATCAAGGCCATTGTCATCTCTTCAACAGAAGCCGCAGGATGCAGAATCTTGCTCAGGGGTCCTGTTACAAGCTGCTGGATAAACCAGATTTCCTGGTGCTGCACAACAGGCAAGTGAGACATCCAGAGCTGGACACTCTCAGGCTGATGCTTGGAGGTCATTCTTTAGATTCTCTTTCAGCTCTGATTTGATGAATCATTGTAGCTGCATTTAGGCCTGCTACCCAATGGTCATATGCTCTCAGATGGGGCAAGTATTTGTCCTTTTTGCTACTCAAAAGAATCTACAGACCAAGCACAAGTCCACTGTGTGCTGGAGTATCCAGCAGAAGTCTCTCTCTCTCTCTTTTCCATCAAATGTTACCTGGTGGCAGTTTCTACCAATTTTCAAATCACTGACAAGACATCCTGCTTCCAGAACCTATTGGTTACGTGGTTTCTGAAGGACTACAAGAATCTACATCCACTAGTGCTGGAATATGCACCTGAGTGGAGCCTGGGATTGGTCCCTTCTCAGCTTTCTAAGAAACCATTCAAGCCAATGGCAGTCTGTGATATTCCCCTACTCACCTGGAAGACAGCCTTCTTGGTCATGATTATATCTGCTAGGCGAGCAGGAGAACTGTGTGCCCTTCACATGGACCCTCCATATCTGAAGTTTCACAAGGACAAAGTGATCTTTAGACTGGACATTTCCTTTCTTCCTAAAGTGGTTATTTCATTTGAATCAGGACATTGTCTTGCCAACATCAGTGCAGAACCCTACAGTTGACTTGGATTGTATGTTGCACTGTTTTGATGTTAGGCAGGTTTTAGCCTTTTATGTTGACTGCTGACTTTTGCCAATCTCCAAGGGTTTTTGTGTATTACTCCTCAAACAAGAAGGCCCTATCTGTGTTGTCTCCATAACTCTCCAAGTGGATCTCTTTGACCATCCATCTGGTCTACAAACAGTCAAAACCCTCCTGTTCCTGCACATAGCCACTCTACCAGAGCTAAGTCTACTTCATCAGCCTTCCTGAAAAGTGTGTTCTGGGGGACATTTGCAGGGCAGCTACTTGGTCTCCACCCCAACCTTTATTATTCATTATAGGATAGATGCCAGATCCAGGGTTGATGTTGCCTTTGGGAGACCATGCTCTTCTCTTGTGTTGCATTACACTCCCACATCCTGTGGTGAGTAGCTTGCTAGTCTTTCATTTGTGTGAGTCATGAAGAAGGACAGGTTGCTTACTTATAAACATAGTTCTTTGAGTGGTCACCTGTGAACTCACATAACACCACCACCCTGTCCTCCCCTCAGTGTGTCATACTCTCTCTCCTTAGTTCCTTGGCTGCTGCTTTGACCTCCGGGGAACTGAGGATTTGAGTGAAAACTGGGTTGGTCACATGGACCAGAAGATCAACTGCTAAGACACTTACATAACAGCTCTAGAAATTTCTGACTGATGAACTCCATAGTAAACTGATTTGTGTGAGTTCACAGATTGACCAGTTGAAGAACTATGTTATAGGGAAGCAACATACCCAATACTGAGAGACCAACTGAGCCACCTCACAGAAGAAAACCAAAATGGATTTTATTTTAAAAATGAAGTACAGTCAGCCCTCCACATTTGTGAGTTTGATTTTCACCGATTTGATTATTTGCACGTTTCTCCAGTCCCCACCCCAACCTCAAGTGCTTCTTTTCCAGGGCAACCTTCTGTCTCAAGCCATGCAGGCCTTTAAAAACCCACCTCTGGTCTTCCTCCTCCTCCACCAGCAGCTGCCTGGCCAACTAAGGATGGCTCACAGCCCCATTTCTCAGCACCAATTTCTGATGCCCCCCCACACACCCAAGGAGGGATATGGTCAAAAGAGGATGCAGAGGGCCACCATGCTGACCCAACTCCTTTCCCTGTCCAAGTTTGGACCCTGGATGCCCTCCCTCCCAACCATGCCTCAGTCCCCTTCCCACAAATACATACACACACACATTTTAATATTTGTGATTTTTACACTTTTGTGAGAATCCTGTGCCCCTAACCCTAGCAAATGTGGAGGGACAACAGTAACATAATGCATTGGGAAATAAATAATGTGCAAAATAAGAGTCTACTTTTCAAAATGAAGCCGTCTATGCCCTAAATAGAAAGAGGAAAAAAAAAATTCCTGGCCAATGGCCTTTGGATGGGTGCCTGAGAAATTAGAGAAGAAAAAAAACACCTATGTATGTTCCACAAGTTAACTGGCTAGGAAGGTGTCAGAAATAAAAAGATGGTGTCTATGTACCAGCTGATGGAGAAAATCCAAATGAGTCTCCAGTTAACAAATCAACGAATGATCTCAGTGGAAATTAGACTGTAACTGTCTAAGAGGGGTCTTCCTTCCTCCTTCAGTTTTTCTTTGCTGTAGCGCTGGTCTAAAAGTAATGATTATAATAAAAGAACAGGGGTGTCAACCCTGTTTCCCTCCTCTTTGAGAAACCTTATAGTTAGAGTATAGGTTTTTATACTTCTTTTCCTGTTCCACTGACCATCCCTGTTCAAGGATAGTGCTCTTGTCTTCTTAAAGAAGAGTTAGCCATTGACTGAAGTAGCTCACTGTGTTTGCCAAGTGTAGTCACAAGTCCTTTGCAAACTTCCCTATCCACATGAGGGGTTGTTTAAACCAGGATGTAATATACATGTTCAGTTCCTTCTGAGCTCTGAATAGATTCAGTAATTCAGAATTCTGATAACCTGAGTCAAATTTCGATTAAGAGAGTTTTGACAGCATGGGTGAGTACAATGAATTTACACCCATAGTTTCACATTCACAGTTTCTTAAGCTTTTGGATACCTGCATATAACAGGTGCTATTGTTGAAGCTGAGCTGAATCTCTGTGCAATTTTTTTTCTGTGTGCTAATCAGTTATATCAATATACTGTATTTGCTGGCGTATAAGACTCACCCCCCCAAAAAATACTGTTTGAAAATGGAGTGTGTCTTATACATCAGCAAATAGTATTTGCCAGTGTATGAATGGGGTGCGTCTTATATATGGGTGCATCTTATACATCAGCAAATACATTAAATGGCGTTTTGGAAATGGTTTTCCAGTCCAGCTATAGAAGCGAGCACCAACTGTCTGCCTTATTTCAACCAGAATCTGTGATAAAAGAATAAGATGAGATCAAGATTATTACACTAGAAGCATTTTTCTTAAAAGAGCACACCCCTCCCTCAGATGAAAGCTTTGAAATCAAAATACTACTATTAGTCAAACATTGGAATATAAACATCCTGTTTGAAATATAAACATCTTGGCAACACCTCACTGTTTACTTTCATAAACTATGTAAGTTATGCTTCTGCATTTATCTCACAGCTGGAGTTCATTATCTTGTGACAAAGTTCCATTCTACTGATATATCTCTTGATTACAATACATTCTTTTATGGTCTTATATTGCCACACCATAAATTCCCGCCATCATATACATTTTCAAAGAGCAGATGATGGGTGAGGAAGTTACCAAAGCATACAGAATGCAGTCTAATTAATTATTTCTCTTGCATCTTTCCGCATGGATTCCTTCCATTAGCCTTTTAACACATATTTACATTTTTCATTTTTCTCTTTGCGCTTTTCTTTGTTTTTAACAGCTTACTGGAATAAGGCCAGTAAATTGGATGCAGTATTTCAGAAAGCTAGATTTTGCTATACCAAAAGTACTGTACAAAAATCTCTCTCTCTCTCTCTCTCTCTCTCTCTTTCTTATACAGACATATGTCTGTCTACTACATACCTACTTAGATGCTGCTTGCTTCACTTTAAGAGACACTTCTAACTGAGTGGACAGATTTGCTTAGCCACCTTACATCACAACCTTAAGAGAAAGTTGGGATTCATCAGTCAGTCAGTCAGTCATGTGATATAAAAACATCAGTGGCTACTGGTAGTTTTTTCTTTCTATTTCTGTTTTAATACCTAAATATTTCCCCAGTATTTCCAAAGTCTGAAGGAAACTTCCTAGTCACATGGAGGGAAATTTGAAGAAAATATTGAAAGATACATGCTGATTACAAATCTGCTGCTAATAATAAGTTTGCAGAACCTATATCTAAATACAGCCTAATAAGTAACTGGTGCCATCAACCAAAGTTTGAATGTACTTTTCCTTTTGCTGCTTGGTTGGGATTGTAAGACTGGAGGGTGGGGAATGTCATGCAGGCTTACTTTAACAGGAATCTAGCATCTTGTTTAAAGTATTGCTTTTGTAGCTCCTTGCTCTTTGACAAATCAATAAAGCTTTCTTTCTCTTGAGAGTAAATTATCTTTTCGGTTTTACATAAAGGAGAAAGGCATTCTTCCTGTATTGTTAGTTGCATGTATGCATTTCAGGGGCACACAAAGAAACTGGGTCCTGCAGGTTATGAAGGTGTTGACCAAACTATGGAAGAGATCATTTTACCATATGTACTCTCATAGTGTTGTTAATGTAGGTCATTTCTGCACCAGAGTGTTATAGTGCTATTATTCCAGGCGCCCCCCCCCAAACTGCAAACCCCAGGATTCCATTGAATGTTGAAAGTGGAATAATAGCACTATAACACTCTGGTGTGGAAATGGCCTTAAGGAAATATCTTGGGTGTGAAAGTGAAGTTTATAATTCTAATAGCAGCACTGCTATAGCGAATAAATGTATATCTTCGTAGCTTTTAACTGTACATACAGAGAGAGCAAGATTACCTGTAAAATGGCATATAAGCAGTAGTTTTGTATTATTCTGGTGGAAAAAGGAACATTGCCTTGCTTCCTTTTTAGTACTTCTCACCAACAAAAGCAGGACCCATCAGTATGTAAAAGTACAGCCAGCCCTCCACATTTGTGGGTTTGACTTTCCTGTTTCTTCAACCCCTGCCTGCCCAACCTCAGACACTTGTTTTCCAAGGGAACAATCCCTCTTGGCTGCTCTGATCAGGCAGTGCAGCCCTTTAAAAACCTGCCTCTGGTCCTCCTCCTCCACCCGGTGCTGCCTTCTCAGGTAAGAACGATTCACAGCCCAATTTCTCATCACCACAAACCCTCTCCCAATTCCCCCTGATATCCAAGGCAGATGATGGGCAAGAGAGAAGAAATATAGAACCATCATGCCAACCTATTCCCTCTCCCTTTTCCTCTCCTTTACCTGACCTGGTTTGGAGCTGGGTTGCCCACGGTCCCCACCATGCCTCTGCCTCCTTCCTGCAGAAACAGGAAATATCTTTTGATATTTGCAATTTTTCCACTTTTGTAAGGGTCCTGTACCCCTAACCCTAGTGAATGTGGAGGGGCAACTGTAATGACTGTGCAACATCGTCAGCTGTGTCTTCAAATAAGATTGCATAAATTCCTTAATTCATTAGCTGTGAGTTAATAAAGTTCACAGTTTTCATTGCATCACCAAGAACACATGTGAGTTTCTAAAGTATATTTTTGGCAACTATTTTCGGTTAATATAGCATATAGTGACTCCAAAATACACTGAGTGATAGCTATGTTGTGCGGGAGCTGTGTTGCCCTCTCATTTAGGATATTTCATCAGTGGAAATTACAGATCATTTCTGTTTTAATACAATTATTTCATAGTCCGAAAAGGCTCTTCTCTGGTTGTTTACAGGCCAGCCCTGTGATTAGGCAAGGTAAAGAAGACCAGAGGCAGCAGAGGTTAGGTGTAAGGGAGTTGTCATGAAGTGTTGGAGAACAGTGCACCTTCGGAGATAGCCTGTTGCCTCCAGGCGCTGGGATTCTGTCTGACTGCAAATTTTGAATTAAGATTCAGTTACCACGTCATTCATGTTCAAAAAAAGAGCCAAATACATTCCTTTCCAACATTCCTACTCAATAAGGACAACTACAGAAATATACCACTCCACATGGTACCTACTATTTCGTTAGATTATTTCATCAGAATGCAGTAGCTTTTCTGTAGATGATGTAATATTGAAAGGAAGACCCATCATATGGTCTCAGACCAAATTTTGATGTTAAATGTTGTAAAGTTGGCTTTGAGTTACGGTGGCTATATAAATGAGAGCCCCCTCATCATCAGCAGTGCTGCTCAGGATCTGCAAACTCAACCCACACTACATAGGTCTAAATGCTAGTATTATGGAAGCTGTGGGCTACCAAGTTTCAGCTGGCCCTTCTCTGGGTTTCTTTCACTCTTGCTCATTCTTGCTTAGACTTGGACTTAGGATTCTTTTATATATATTGTCAAAAAGAGAACATTGATATACATAATATGTGCATATGATAATGTCTACATGGAGATGCAGCTTTACCAGAACTAGAAATATAATGCCTCTCGGTGTGGTGGAGTGACTGTGACCAGATAACTTGTGTGCCTGTCCAGCTTCTGCATACCTCCTCTCCCTTCTTTTCATTTCTCATCTTTAAAGTAGGCTTGGACAGGATAGTCCTTGAAATGACATGTTTAAACACTTGCTCCTGTAAAATAGGACATACAGCTAGCCCACATGTACTTCTGTCCCAAACTGCTGCCTTGAATCTACTACAGGCTGCAGTCCAATTTTAAGTTTGCCTTCTTCTGTTCTAGATATTACATTCTAGTGCCCTTGATTTGTTTTTCTTTTTGGCAGAGTGGCTTTTCTGTTTAAGGAAAAAAAAACACACCCAAAGTAAACATTAGATGCAGGATATAGTTACTAATTGAGGAGTTGGTCAGGTTTACCTTATAAAATGTAGCTGCTAAGGCTGTTAAAAAAACTCTTTGTTGTACTAAATTATGCAACAGGATCCTTCATTGCAGAATGATTCCCAGGCTCTCATTAAGAGTTTGATTCATTTTACTATTACATCATTTAGACAGGCTCCTCAAACATTATTGTATTTGTTAATTTATAAAGTGTGGCTCCAGTGTACCATGGCTTTCATGATACTAAAGCAAGGTAATGTATTAAGGAATCTAAGCAAACACTAATGTACAAGGAAATAAATCTTATGTTTTCTGAAATGAATGTGCTGACATGTAGTAGTGCTGGGTTTTGTGAGGTTTGATTTTTTTCAGCAGAAAAACTGAACTTTCTTGAGAAATATGAAATGCCACTGAAAAACTCTCTTGTGTAGCAGCCTTTTATTTCTGTTTATATCCCAGATATGCCACTGCGTCAGTGCCATTGTTAATGTTTGCTTCTTATTTGCAGCTCATTTACACCCAGTGAGGGATGATTTAGATGATATTACGGTGACCCATTACAAATCAGATCTATTTATGTGATGCCATTAGCACATGACATTGTTACCACATGATACTGTAATTGTATGAAGCTACTTTCCCAAATGAGCCGTCACACAACTTTTTGCACTTATGAACACATTGGTGTTGTGTTACATCAGCAATGCTTGTAAAAGAGTACTACGCTGAACATATGGCAAAACACATGTTATTTCCTCATGAGATTGTGTTTTGCAGTAGTTAGGCTGAACAGTAGAAATGTAAAGAGTGCACACAGCACTTTCCTGGCATTATGGCTTTTGTTAGAAATGGCTAGAGTATTTTAAAATAAAAAGCACAGAGGGCATTATACACAAAGCACCACTCAAATTTCCTCAGCAATGTAAGCATTTCAGTACTTTTAAATTTTCATGAGAATCCTCCTGTGTGGATGCTTGCTGGCTATTTTCAGATCTCTTTTTGGTTTAAGGAAGGAAGGTGCCTGACAGGACTAGCCATTCAAAACCCAAGAGTTTTCTACTGTTCTCAGATTCTCCATTAATGGTCATTATTTTCTTGCCTTTGTCCTTTTTCTCCCCCTTACAATTCCGCTGTGTGAGTGATTCTCTCTGTCATCTTGCTATAAATTGATTAATACTGCCCACTGATGCAGTGCACCACATGGCTAATATATCAGTTAAATGGAAACAGCAAACACCACCTGCTCCTTCAGGCAAATGGCACTTTGGAAATGGAATGTGTAATCAATAGAATTAAACCTTAAGCAAAGCGCTGCAAACAAATGCAGGGGCAAGGTCTTCCAAGCTGGTACAGTAAATGAGATTTCTCCTTCCTTTTAAAGCAGTCTATTTAACTGTTTTCCAACCATCTATGCTGGGTGTAATATTGGGTATTTTCACTGTTCTTATTCTCAGTACAACTTTGCTAATATGAGAAAAATACATGATATGCATAATTATGTAAGCAACAGGCACTCTTTTTGAATGTAATTTTGAATTGCATTATAAAGTCATGAACATTTAGAAGTTTGCCTGCTTCAAAGTGTTAATAGATTTAGACTTCAATTCTGGGTACATTTGTGTACATTTAAGTCACACAAGGGCTTTACAGGTGTTCTGAAATTGAGCTCATTGAACACATGTGGAGTTGGCAGAATGCACTGTTGCTGCTCCTTCCATCTCTTTTCCTACTATATTGGATTCATAGGGAACACCTTTCTCAAAGAAGGAGGCTCCTATATTCATGGAGGCTCTCTATATGATTTGTAATCCTGATTTTCAAGGTTTCCAAGGACTACGCAGAGATGAGACTCTCCCATGCAGGATATTGTTAACCATACATGGCAGACAATGGAGACAGCAAAAGAATGTTGGGGCGAGCACATTTTGTCTTGTCACATATTAATGAAAGTTTTAAACTGCTTGAATAGGACTATGGAAATGAATACATTTAATATGAGCCAAGGCAAACAATCATATACAGTGATTACATGGGACAGTGTGGGGAAAGCATAACATCTATCAGTTTCTATATATGTTCAGCCTAAGAGAGAAGGGGGAAAACATGCAATTAGAAATTCACATGCAGACATAAAAGTGGTGCATGTGGTGGACGCGTAAACAGAAAAATGGTGTAAAAATGTCTAGTATTTAAATAAACATCACCAATGCTTCCCATTCAGGAACCTTTGTAGTCCTGATGTTCACATGCCATCTACATGTGAAGGGATGCAATGACATTCCACCAAGACATCTCCCCTGATCATAACACACATAGGTGGCATAAGAGTGCCACAGCACCCCTATGGCACAAGTACAAACGCCACTGCTTTGAGTCTACTGCTTCCCAAACAGCAAGAGTTTTGTCCTCTCACACTACACAGGGCTTACAAACGTTGTTTTTGAGCGTAACACCGAAATAGATGAAAGGAAAGTCTGTAGAATACCACATTCGCATAGCTCTCTCAGCAAACATGCATTCTGTGGTGAATCTGATCCTGGAAGAATGGTGATAACCATAACTGAGTCCTCACACTTCATCCTTCTTGTGGTGTAATACAGACTTATGTAGTATGCAGAGAGCTGAGTGGGTTAATTGACCAGGCCTCTTGTAACTAACTATCCCAGTGGGCACGGTACCAATCAAGATCAGCAAGAGATGAGGAGAGGAAAGATCAATTATACAAACAACATTTTCCCACCTAGACTTTGAATCCTTGCACTGGTTCAGTCCTTGAAAACTGGGAAATTTGTACATGGTGCTTTACAAGTAAAAGAACAAACAGTTCCCTGTCCTCGGGCTTACAGTCTAATTAATGCATGACACAAAAGGAAAAGATGATGCCTCCTCTCTCTCTGAGGCCAGGGCAGTGGCAGCTGGGATGGAGGGTTGGCTTTTCGTCTGCTTCTGGGCCTAGGCATGATGGAACTGCACCTGCCTCTTTTTCTCTCTCTTCAATTAATAATAATGATGATAATAATAAGTATTAGTAGTAGTAATGATAGCATTACCAATGCTATCTCAGTTCAGGTGGTTCATTTGGAAGTACATCTTGCATCTGATAACACTTGTTAAAAATAAATGAGCCTTATCATAAATATCTACCATCTAAAAAGTTAGTGGTCGGCTACAGTTACATGAAAATAGCAAGGTTCTCTCTTCATTTCTGTTTCTAACAACTCACAGCAGACTTCTTTCCCTGTTTGCAACCCACTAGTAATTATGGTCTTGCTGGCAGGATTTAGAGTTTGGTTGCCAGGGCTCAAGCACTATGTAGCAAGTGTTTTGGTAATGAATAAAGACTGCAATCAGCAGCAACCTGAGAGTTAGCTGAATGAGACAGTCTGTCAGGTGCCGGGTAGGGTGGGGCTTCTGCTGACTTGCTTAGATGGGTGGCAGGCAGAGATGAGATAATTGACATGAAAGGGTAAAGAAAGGAAAAGAATGGTGGGGAGGGGAGTGTGAGCTGATTTAGAAAACTGAAAATGATACTGATCTTCTAGGTATTTGCCTACTTAAGCTAATACTTTACAGTGATCAGGATAACAGTAGAATGTCAGAATAAAATGTCTATGATTGTAAGAAATCCCCATTTGCAGATTTAAATTTGTTCACAGAGAAGTCTCTCTTTCCAAGTTGCATGGCATCAAGTTGGACATAGACTTCAATCAGAAGTACATTTATTAAGGACTAAAGCCTATTCAATTCAGTGGGGATGGGTTCTTCAAAAATCTTCTAAGGATTGCATTGTTAATTACCAGTCTGTAGCTTTCTCCCTATACTGAAATGATCTGGAAAATCAGCCATGTGGCGAGCCATTCAAGTAGGCTTTGAAACCTTGCAGCATACAGTCTGTGTAAATTTCTGCAGGCTGTAGTCAATAGTAAGATATACATAATATATTTTATATATAATATATATGTATTGTGCCTGTCTATTTTATTTTATTTATTAACCTAATTTATTTTTTATTATTTAATTTACATCACACCTTTCTCCAAATGTGAGACCCAAGCCAGATCACTGGGGGAGTTCCATAGGGAAATCATTGCAGACCAGGAGGATGTGTTCTGACAGAGCTGATGTAGCCACAAACCTAACAGTTATACTCAGTTCAAAGTTAGTAATTAAACTTACCCACTTTAATGCTTTAAATGAAGTTAGAAGCATATAGCATCGGAGCACACCTCTTCCAGATTGGACAAATGTGCACATGCTCTCCAGAGGGACCAGAAGAGACAGCAACTGCTGATCCCAAGGGGGTGGAGTGAGCTGGTTTACCATTAGGTTATAGTTTTTCAGAGTAAAACCCAGAGCAACTGGTAAGAACTGTGTTTGTCTGCTGTGCCTTCTCCAACACATTTCCCAGGTGGGAAAGGCACATTAGGAGATGGATAGGGAGGGAGGAAGGGAGGGAGAATATTTTCTGTTTCTTCTGTAGTGAGTGCAGAGGGTGCAAGAGAAGAGGCAATACATATTCTGTATAGTGACTAGCAGCACTAAGGAAGTAAAACAAAAAAAGTCATTGTACAAAATGTCTACTGACTGCTCTTTTTCCAATAAGTCTTTGATGATAAGCGTACTTTAAGAAGCCACAAAGTTCTTTGCCATTTTAACTGTAGTGTGCTTAACAGAATATTTTTGGCATTTTACTGTTACCCACTTGTATTTTCCCCATCATAACTCCCTCACCTAAGCAGGCAGAAGCAACCCTTCCCTCCATCAATATCAAAACTCCAGGATCCCAGTTTCTTCCTCCCCATGACATAGCCACTTATAAGCAGTCAAAGGAAACACTTTGCAACCCCAAGATTACAGTTTCTTTTTCCCCTTCCCCACTCCCTGAACCTAGTCAGGCAAGGAAAAACAACAACAGTCCTGTCAGTTTTTCTTACACTAAAACTCCAACAAAAATCACCTTCCTTACTTTCTCACCTTTCCCACCTCACTCACCTGCACAACCACTGGAATAGCTATGTGTTGTGGGTACCATATTTATTTGTTTATTTGTTTTGAAGTATTTTAAATGTGAAATGTTGTACATGAGGGCAATGTAAATTGAGAATCATCTGTATCTTATTAAAACACTTGTTGCTGTTGTACTTTCAAGTCATTTCTGAATTACTACACCCTTAGACAAACTTATCACAGGGTTTTCTTGGCAATATTTGTTCAGAGGAGGTTTGCCTTTGCCTTCCTCTGAGGCTGGGAGAGCATGACTTGCCCAAGGTCCCCTAGTAGGTTTTCATGGCCAAGATAGGATTTGAACCGTGTTTTTCAGAGTCACAGTCCAACACTCAAACTAAAAAAGTATAAAAGCATTTTAAAAAGTAGAAAAAAGTGTAAAAGTATAGCATACACACACTATTAAAAGACCTTTCTGTGTAGGCAATTAATCACCATCCAGTTTAATCTCCTTTAGAAGAGAATCCACTGCCTGGGAGCAGCCACCAGGAAGGCCGTCTCCTGTGTCCTCACAAGACAGGCTTGTGACAGTAGACAGAATGCGAGGTCCTTTCCAAAGCACCTTCCCATCCCACAATAGGGGCGGGTCAGTTCTTGCAGACTCAGGGCCATCAGTAGTGTGGGCTTCCTCTTTTCCTGCTGCCTTCTGCCTTGCCAAGCATTATTGTCTTATCTTGTGAGCCATGATGTGCCCAAAGTACCATAGTCTCAGTTTACTTGTCTTGGCTTTTAAGAAGAGTTCTTAAGCGGCTTGATTTGCTCTAGGACTCATTTCTTTGTCTTGTCAGCAGTCTATGTTATTCATAGAACTCTCCTCTAGCACCAAATTTCAAATGAGTTTATTCTCTTCCTATCAGCTTTCTTCACTGCTCAGCTTTTCCACAACCATTCATAGAACTGGAAATACAAAGGCACAGACAATCCTAACTTTAGTATTCAATGATATATCTTTGCACTTCAGGATCTTGTCTAGTTCCTTCATAGCAGCCCTTCCAAATCCTTGTCTTCTTCTGATTTTTTGACTTCAGTCTCCATTCTGATTAATGACTGAGCCAACATGTGGGAAAATCTTGAACTATCTCAATATCTTCATCATTTGCTTTAAAGTGGTATAAATCATCTGTGGTCATTATTTTTGTTTTCTTAATGTTCAGCTGCAAACCTGCCTTTGTACTTTTGTCCTTGTCTTTCTTCAGTAATCATTCAAAGTCTTTGCTATTTTCTGCTATGGTATCATCTGCATATCTTAAAATTGTGGATGTTCCTTCCTCCAGTTTTCACATCTCCTCCCTCCATGTCTAATCCAGCATTGGACATGATAAATTCAGTGTACAAGTAAAACAGATAGCGTGACAAAATGCAACAGATAGGGTAATAAAATGCAGCTTTATCTGATCCCTTTGCCAATTGGAAACCATTCTGTTTCTCCCTGTTCTCTCCCCATGGCAACTTCTTGTCCTGAGTACAGATTACGAATCAGAATAATCAAATATTGTGGCACACTTTTTTTTTTTTAGGAGCAATCCATAATTTTTCATGATCTACACAATCAAAGGCTTTGCTATCATATATAAAACACAGGCTGATTTTTTTTTGCTGAAATTCTTTGCTACTTTCCATTACACCCTACATATATTTTTATTCTACCTCACTATTATTTACTGTTTACTAGGTTTAGACACCCAATCAGCTATTAGTATAACAAGCTACCGCTACATAAAATAATTTTGATACCTTTGTCCACCCCTCAAAACTTCATGCAGGATATCTTCTTATCCCAGAGTACTAATGTATAAAGCTATGATTCCCTTTTTGTCGAAGAATCCAATATTGGATCGACAAAAACAAATACAGAACTAGTTTTGGTAGCACAGTCCACAAGTGCTCCGTTCTTTCTTTACAGAGTTTCTTTGCAAAATTCTAGTTTAAATATGAAATTGCTTTAGCATTTAAAGATATGGGAAATCCTTCTAGTCAGTTAGGTAGGTATTTTTGTCAAGAGCAGAAGGCAAGCTCAGGAAAAGATGTATTGAGGTCTTGATGTAGTATTTTGCCTTGTCTTGGATTTGGCAAAAGCTAAACATAATAGATTCATGCTACTCACTAGCATAGTGGATTTTTTTCCTTGTTGCTACTCTGAAATGACTTGCAATTGACCATTTTTCAGCATGTTCACATCTGATCCTTTTAAATGGATTGGTTGTTTGGAGTAAAGGGGGAAAGCAGAAATAACTGGTTTTCATTGGTTTATATTTGTCTTTGTATCAAGTTGTCTTTGAGTCTGGTATCTTGAAGGACTTTTATAGTGCAGGGGATTCTTTGGCAATAGTTTATCAGATAATTTTAGAAGCTAATTTGTAGACTTCTCTCTGGATAGCCTTTTGGAAAATAGTGAAACCCGTTTCCCCTAAATCATCAGGGTGACTCATCCTAAGCACTGAGTCATTTTTATTGGTGAAGATGATTATTAATTGTCTACCCAGAAGAAGTCATGTTCTGATCATCAATCTTGGATTGTCATTTGTAGTGATTGAATCGTCTATATTAGAACATTCAGCTGCTATGAGATCAAGGAAACATTTTCTTTTTGTTTACAGAGCTTCTAACTGATAACTACAAAGCAAAATGTGTCTTCTAATGATGTATTGGATTAGTAATTCCAACTGTTTATCCAGAAAAACCTGCAAAAGTACAGATAGTTGCCTATTCTAACAGATACCGGTGTGCTCAGCAGTCTTTCATCCTCTTCTGTCCTATTATGCTGACCATTCATTGAAATCTTATTTTACTATTTATTAACAATTCTTTAATGGGCAGATTGCTGGCAACTTCACACTGACAACTGTAACAGTTCTTAATAACTCACACACTGAGAAAAATTACGTTTACTGAGGAAAAATGTTTGGTTTATACATATTTGTGAAGGAATCTGATTGAATTCTAGTTAATAAAGGAAAAGGGAAAAATATTCTTGAAAACATTTGAAAACACATGCAATACTAGCTCAATACTAGCTCTCTTTGAAACTGCTCTGTAATATTTCTAAAAGGTTTTAAGGAACTTTGTCTTTCCACCCATGGTCTAGTGCTTAAAACAACACCACTCGCTACTTGCTGGATGGTAACTATTTTCTCCAAGGAAGAGATACTAAAAAGGAAGTCGAAGCCTAAACTAATCTGTTGCTAAAAGGAAGTCAAAGCCTAAACTAATCTGTTTTGTATGAATGAAGTTTGAGAGTTTGTCTCTTATATTAAGCTTTATAATATGGCACTTTGAAATATGGCACAAGCAGATTCAGCAAATTAAAAGGAAATTAAATTAATCCACAGTGCAGTGGTCCTGATTTTTCCAGTAGCTATCCACAATGCACATAATAAATATCTTATTATCTATAGTTGTTGTGAGATTTTTTAAATTCAAGGTGCTGCTTCATGGATGGGAAATTTCTGAAGATCCGGGCGACATGTTTGCTGATTCCTAGACTTTTCTTGGCTTATTAACTTATGGTTTATAAAAAAGAATGTCCTTACAATGATGATAACAACAACAAAACAACAACAGTCCTGGGGAAAAAACATAACATTTAATGGACTGCCCCCCAAAAGTGATTTGCCTAGTTTTGAGGGACTGAACTGGACAAAGAATCTGAGAGTGTCTGTGCGGCTGCTCTAGAAAGTGAGAGAGCCACATAGGACTTGCAGGCTGCACTTAGCCCACACTGTCATAAAAGAAGAGATCTAAAGGAGGAGAAGAGGTATACCAGAGCATGGCAATAGAGAAGTATCACCCTTTGGGGTACAGTTCTCGGTGAACCATCATCAGTTTCGCTTACTATTACAGCACCTGTTTAACAAGTATGTATTTAGCAGCAAAAACCATGTCCTTTGTCAGAAATAGCTGATAAGACTCATAAAACAATTTAACACAGGATCGGCTGAAGCATCAGATGTTTATTAAAAAAAATACATTTCTGCAGAACCGGGTGCCTCCCAGAGAGAAGGACACCCCCCCCACGAAACAGCATACATTTTATCCCCTCCCCTGGGACCTAATTGGCCAGGATCCCTAGAGGTCACAACCTATCAGAATCGCCTAAGAAGTTACATGCCCCCTTCCCCATATTTACAGTGTATGTGATCATGCATTAATCATGCATCTCCCGCGTGCATCATGTTACATCCCAGGTGTCTTATCAGCAGTTTCAAAGTACCCCTTTGTGCTCAGCCATGTCCCCATAAATCAGTCTACTCCTTATATAGGCCTTATCTTGTCCTCCTTACAGAGGCCTTGCCTTGTCCTCCTGTGCTATCTGAAAAATACCAGTCACCCTTCAAGGTCTTTGGGAGGCCCTACCATCTCTAAAAATCTTCCTTATTAGACTTATTTTATTACTGGAGCTCAAATATAAAATATACCAAAATATATGTGTAAGCATATCCAAAATGTGTCACACTTATAAGCTAATACATATATGTTAATAATACTGCAGAAACTAAAATGTATATTATTTCTCTCATCCTTTAAACAGTGTTTTGAGATGCTTTATCATATTGTGGTGTGGCAGGTATCTTCCTTCTTTTCTTCCGTAATGTTATATTTCCTATGTAATTTTCATTTTTGTTTGCATTTCGTTACTTGATTGCCTCAGATTGTAAACCAACCCCAGGACAACAAAACTAAGACAAAAAAACACCCCTCCAAAAACACTAAAGCTTCTTTTTCAGAAAAAGATGCTGTAAACCATGGCATACAATGAGATATAAATCAAATAAATAAATAAATGCTTTGTTGCTAGGTTGCCCTAGCAATCGCATCTGTTCCTCTAGCCTGCTCCCTCCAACAAATGAAGAAATATTAGCTGGAGAAACAGTTCTTCAAGTGCCACTGCTGTTAGTTTTGAAGCTCTCTGCAAAGAACAGAGCTTTTTGAATGGTGGCACTTACAGTATGGAATTTCCTGCTAGTGAAATCTGTCTGGCCCAGTAAGCTGGAACTTCTGAATGACAAGGGAAGACTGCAACAACATATTGTAGTGTGAATGCCTTCAGTTCAGTGCTGTGGACAGACATGCCTTCTTTCAAGACACTCCATTTCCTTCCTCTCTGCTTTCCCCAGTTTACCCTCTAACTATCAGTATTCTGTCTCTTCGAAACATGTTCAGTCTTTATTTTGCTTGTGTTAGGTCCTCCACAATTGTTTTTGTCTCCTAAATATATCTATACTTTTGCAACCTCCTTAAGGTTGCCTCAGGGAAGCTGATACTTCCCTTTTGTGTGTAGATAGACTTGTTTGAGTTACATAGAATCCACATTTAGCTAATTAGTTTACTATTAGTACATGACAATTCAGCAAAACCTTTTTCTCTTCACAAAGCTTTTGTTGTGGCCTTGGACTGTGTTTCCCTTTGCAATGTGCTGCAGCTGCTTCCATCTTTTACATGTATTATTTTTGCTGTGATATCATTATGTTGTTTTAACTTGTTTCGTTGAAGCTGGTTGGAATGCCTTTTTGGCAGAAAAGGTAAATATCCATATAAAGAGAAGCAAATATATCCAGGGACAGTAAACGAGGCCTGAAGCTCATTTATGATTTGGCAAAACTTGTAAGGTTACATTCTTTCTGCTGTAGTAGGTAAAGGAAGAGCACGGCTTTCAAACACTGTATTAAGGCATATTTATTCATTCCTCAGGGAAAAAAAGCAAGAATAAAAAGCAAGGGAGTTATATGCAGTTGGAGAGCAACTGGAAAGGACAAGGCCAATATCAGCATCTGGCTTCCTTCAGCTGCTGCAAGGGCCCAAGCCCCTAGTTCTGGAGCCACTGCATTTTGGGATATTGACATGGCAGCTGTAGGAGGAGCCAGTGTGGTGTACTGGTTTGAATGTTCGACTATGACCCTGGAGAGCAGGATTTGATTCCACACTCTGCTATGGAAACCCACTGGGTGACCTTGGGCATGTCATACACTCTCAGCCCCAGATAAAGTTGTCAGGCTCCACTAACAGATTAGGGGGCCATTAATGAACATTTTGACAAAGTCCGCCTCAAACCTGAAGCTATCCTGAAGAGAGTAGGCAAGGATTCTCAGTATAAGATGTCTTGGAGTTATCCAGTCATCTGAAATGTTAAGAAGGTGAAAGGCAGCAGGACCTAAGCACAGCCAGGAAGCACAAAGATGAAGAGGTGGGGTTTGGATTCCAGAAGAGGATTTCTGTGTGACAAACAATAGCAACAGACAAAAAATGTGCCTAAGGTACCTTAGGATCTGGTGATGGGCAATGATTGTGGTGGCACTTTTTGCAGATTCACTGCTGTCCCAAAATCCCAGACCTGAGCTAAATCCCTGACATAAAATAATCTAGAGAGAAAAGGAACCCAGAGTTTGATTTACAGCCTTCACTTTCCATATAAGCAGGTTTTCAGGGTTCTTCTAAACCCTAGGTGACACAGTAGAACTACTGCAGTTGCCTCCTCTAGGGCTTTTTAACCCAATGTCTTTTCATTATTCTTGTTGAACTGAGTGGGGATGCCAATGGGACAGACCCCTTTTTTGCCCCTTGTCAGATGTCACAGTGGCCTCTAGTGGCCACCAGGGACAACTGCAGACAACTGGAGAATAGACTGCTTTGCAAGGGAACTGTACCAAGAAAGAAAACAAATAAATGCTGCATAACTTGCATTTGTCCCATTGCAGGATGTAATCTGAAAATATCTTTTGATAGAAAAAAAAAGAGTAAAGCATTTTTTGGATATGTATGAGGAAAAACTTAGCATTCACATTTCTTTTACAAAAGTCACTTGCTCAAGATTTCCAGACAGCAGCAAATGGGAGCAGTATCCCAGGCAATGATGTTGCTGAACCTTCTTTACAAGTCTGAATTGATTAAATTTCCCAAGGTGCCACTTGAAGAAACAAGGCACACATTTTAGTCATGATTGTGAGGAAGAACAGTGTGATTAAACTGCAATAATATTGCAGAACAATGGCATAGTCTTGCAATCTTATTTTCTACTGTGCCTTTAATAGCTGTCTGTCAGAACTCATGCCTTAAGTCTGCGGCAGAAAAAGCCTCATGTGCTCCTTTTCCATGTGTCTTCTGCTGTAAAGGGCACAGGAGCTGGGTCAACAAACATGGTGACAGGTTGCCATCTATTTAAATCACAGAAGCAGGCAGGTAGGGGTTTGTGAGGCTGTCCAGAACTGCTTATTGCAGGTTAATTCTTGAAAGGGGCATGAGAGAAATCCAAGTAAATGGGCCTGGAAACTGGATAAAACCTGACTAACAGTGTAGTATGGCAACCCAGAGGAAGCAAACTAATAACAAAAGACAGTGTACCCATATTGGCAAAATGTGCTCCCATCCATGACGCATGGAGAGCTTTCCTCCTGTTCTTCTTCTGGAGTTTGTGAAAGCTCACTCTTTTTCCAGGCCTAGTGCCATTGCTCCCAGGGCTTATATGACTAGAAGGCCCACAAGTCACAATCTGGGCACTCCTGGTGGGTCCAAATGCATGCACCTAGTAGCTTTTTCCCCAGTTCCTTCCTCTTCCTTCTGGCTTTTCAGTATACCAATCTTGCAGAAACACAAAAAAGGGCAAGAAACTTTTCCCTATGACAGACAACCCTGGCACTAGTGAGGAAGGACTCCTGCGCTTTAAAGCCACATCATGCAGAATAGAATTTCTTCTCTTTCAGCATCACTTACCCTGAGATTTGTTTCCATGCCTAGTCATGCAGAGCTTGGAAGTGACTAGCTGCAAATAACTACTTAGAATTATTTCTTTCCCCCAAGAATAAAGATGTAATTATGCACTATGGCTGAAACGTAATGAGGGATAGCTTCACTTTTTTTTTTTTTTTGACAGTGTATCAGTAACTGTTTAGTTACTTTTACATTTGAGTGTTTAGCCCTCCTTAATGTTGGAGGAGGAAAATTGCATGGTTCAGTGCTGGTTTACGTCGCAGCCTTGTGCCCCTGATATGTGTTGAAAAGACAATAAGATGGCCAGGAGGAGAGTGTGTTTTGCACCATGGGCCACTGACTTTTAGCCTTTTCATTCACTACATGATTTCTCACATAAGGTTATCACATAAGATCATCACAGATACCCTGCTCACAGTTCTTTGATGTGTGTTGTAAATAGTTGTAGAACTATCACCTGTTTTCATTACACGGTGGTTATTACTTCCAGTAGAGAAATCTGAGCATGGATTGGTGAGAAGGTGGAATTGAGGAAACAGTAGCTTGTACCAAGGACAAAAGAAGGTGACGTTCTTGATGTGAGCAGGTTGTGTACTCTAACAGTTTTAAGATTGAGGCAGGTCTTTGGTGTATATTGTTGTTAAATATATATTTTTGGAAATTCAAATCTGTCTGCCTATTGCTGTTCCAACAAAAGCAGAGGTACTGAAGCAGTAGAGTTTACCTACATTTTGGCTTACCTACATTTTGGCTTACTATTCAACAGTTGTTTCAATGGGACAGCTTTAGTTGGAACTCACCAACAGAATTCAGGTCCCAGATCTCAGGCTTCTTGCTGGGGATAACTTTATGCTTGTACATTGAACACATGGGGAGAGCGAGGGTAATCTTTCTATTCAGTACCCCCTTCCCCCAAACAATTATGCTGTCTTATAGCTGACATACCATCTTTTGTTTTCCTTGGAATGAAAGTATTATTTTAGATTTCATTTTACTCAGTCTTTTTGGATTGTTATTTTGTGGCTGGAAGACATGGACATTCTAGAGATCTTTTCCATTAGCATCAGTTGTTAGAAAGTTGCAAGGCCTCCTTATGGTGATAACAACCGAATTGTCACTGAAGGTTGACTGGATTTTTAAATTAAATTCATCAGTGTGGGTTCTCAAAAAGCCTGGCAGAACAAAGCAGAAAAGTGTTGTACTCTGCATATAGAGACATAATATTTATATAATTTATCATGTATGCAGAAATGTAGAATATCTTTATATATTTTCTTAGAGCAATTTAACAGTCTCTCTATACAGCTAGCTCTTTTTGGTTTGTGTGCGTGTGCGCGCACATTGTGTATCATCATCCAACACAGAGTATTCTATCACAGTCATAATTTTGAAATTAGTGGTTGGAGGGAGAGATAAGCACCATCAATAAATGAAATGGTAACCCAGCAGTTTAGTCATGAAAGGTTAAAATAAACTTGCTTGATTGATTATGAATTTTAAACAGTTTTTCTTCATGGTAATCAGTGCTCTACCAATGTCATTTCTCATTAAAGAAAAGATTTTCATTCCAACATTTGATTGAGGATGTTATTTCTCATTTGCATTTTGCTTTCTACAGAGTAAGCATCTTGCCTTCAGAATTATTAGGTGCCCCCCTCCTTCCTCTTGCCTTCATCTGGCTAGAAAAACCATACAGGAGGAGAGAAGCAGTGATTTAGAGGGACAGTACATAAAGATTAAATGAAGATATTGACTGCCGGGTCCTAATGCAAATAGTTGCTGTCTGATGGACTGCCTGTGACAGAATGATGGAAAGGGGCCTTGTGGCCTACTTAGCTGCCCTTCTAATTGGCCTTTATGAATATTTAATGAAATCGAGATGAAATTCAATCAGAGCTTTTACCTGCTGAATCTTTGCGTAAAGGCAGCCTATTATTAGATTCCCTCCTCCTCCACTGCCACCGCCTTTCTACTCCACCACAATAAAACTGTTCTGAAATGTCTTTGTGTCAGTGAGCTGGCTGGGAAAGGCTTCTTATGCATTGAATCTTGGTTTCTCACAATAGAATTTCACCATTCTTCATTGGAAAGAAGCAATACACATGTGGCTTTTTGTTATCAGGGGATATATTTTGAGTGGCATGCATGTTCTGAACACGGCACAGTGTAAAGGTTTTACAACCCTAAGCTTGCCTAATAAACAAACAAGACATTCCTTTTTAAAATATCGCAAATTACTCCATGAGCGAATTCTAAGTCTAGCATATTCTGTAAGGCCTTTTAGGACATTGCTTCAGTCACACATCACCAGTGCTTCATATGCGGCACCACAGTGGTTGATTTATCAGGGGGACCCCTGAAAGAATTTGTATTTCAGATTAATCAGACTTTGTGAATGTCTTTACTCCCTTACAGTTACAGTAGATGTTTCCATTTGTTTAGGTGGAGAGGGTATTTTTCTCCTTGAAGAAAATGCTACAACAACTCCCCTCCACAGTATAATGGATAGATTGATCTATAAATGTTAAATTCAGCAGCAAAAGTCTTCCCTTTATATCCATTTTTATCCTTCTCTCCCAAGAGGAGCTGTTTGTTCACTGTATATTCCGTAAGTATACCTTGTAGGGATGTGAAGGAGTTTGTAATGGAGACATAAATTATTAACACATAGTGTATATCTTTCCCAGAAGTGCCCAAATGTCATTTTAAAGACCTGATTATTTTTCTTTTAAAATTACATACATAGCTGTTCATAATTATCTCATAGGTATTTGTTTAATACTGTGTGTTTTTATTTGAACAGAGAGAGGATGGGAGCAATTTGGATCAGCTTTCAGCTGAGCATATTTGGAAACATCTGTTTTAGAAATATGTGTCTATGTGCCTTCATGTCACATATCGACTTACTTATGGCAACCCCATGCATTTCAGAGAATTTCAGGAACACTCAGAGGCTGTTTGGCCTACAGTACCTAGTATTCCCGCCTCTGATATAAGGCCTACAACACCTAGTATTCATTGGTGGCCTCCCATCCAAATGCTAAGTAGGAGTGATCCTGATTAGCTCCCAAGTTCAGACTGGATCTGTACCTTTTGAGTATTTAGTCACTACTCTTAGAAATATGCCTGTCAGTGTATCTTTCCTTATCTATTGTAGTCAATTTTGGCTAAGGACAGCTTGTGATTCCTGCTGAAAATAGCTATGTTAACACTTGTACTTCCTATAGGAAACATGCAGTTTCTGAATATTATATGCCAAAAAGCTGTGCACTTCTTTCTGACAGACAAAACTCAGATTCATACATGTTCATGGATATTTAAAGATATGGTACCCACACAGACAATGTGTTTCTTACAGCAGTCAAAATGCATTAAGGTTTCTGCTCCTTCCTCTTTCAAGTCTGTTTAAGGGAGGTGTAGAACCAGTGAAAGGAGACAGGGCAACTGACAGAAATGTAAAGCAATGAGGATTCTGTCTCCTCAGTTACAAGTCACATTGATTGTTAAAAAAGCCCTGGTGGCGCAGTGGTTAAATGCCAGTACTGCAACCACAAGGTTGTGAGTTCGATCCTGCCAGGCTCCAAGGTTGACTCAGCCTTCCATCCTTTCTTAGGTTGGTAAAATGAGTACCCAGCTTGTTGGGGGCAATTAGCTAAAATACATTGTAAACTGCTTAGATAACACTAGTTGATAGGCGGTATAGAAATAAATGCTATATAATGCTATTAAAGAGTTTCAGTCTCTGTGATACCATGAATCCTCTGGGTTTTAGTCCAAATTTTAACAGTGCAATTGAGGGTGCTGAGCCTTACCTTTCAACTAAGTTAGATAGCTTCTTAGTTCAAATTAAAAGGCTGGAATGGATTTATGTCCTCACTGTCATGGAAACCAGTGGTGGCAAACATGTCGTTCTCCAAATGATTTAAATTACCACTTCCATAGGCCACATTAGAAGAGGCTGAAGGGAGTTGGAGTGCAGTACCATCTGAAAAACCACAGATTTCCCATCCATAACTTGGAGAGCATTCGGGATGTTTACCAGATTCATTGTACCTATGGCACCACAGGGCGTTCCCCCCCCTTATGTTGTGGGCATGGTTCGAATAAGCACTGAAATGTACTTATAGTTTATTGCAGTGGGTGTGCCCTCCCAATAGCATATATAGAATTAGGCTGTCAGTTGTAATTTTTCAGAAAATGGTTACCAATTTTGTCTCAGAAATGTAGCTATCTGAAAGAAATGTGTTGAGGATTTATAGTACTATGTATAACACAGCAATAATCTGTAATATCATTGTCACAGACAATTGTCTTAATACAAATGTTAAAATGTTCATTTATAAACATGTAGAGTGCTACACAATTTCTTCCTCATGCAAAGATGTAGCAGCAAAAAGATGTTTGTTTATTTGTAGTGAATTTATCCACCCTTGTCAATCTTCATAGTAGGAAACATATCAGTGAGTAAAGGATACATTCGTTATGCCACACTTGCTCACAGAATATCAAAGGCTGCTAGGAATTCTTTGCAAAATGTCATAGTTCTAAGAGCTGGCATGCTTTGGTACGCTCTGCTACTTGTCTCCTTATGAGAGAGATTGCAATGATGACCTCTGCAAACTGGAGGCACCGCAGTTTTCTGAATGAGTAGATTATGTAGCTATCAGATGTGCAATTGTGTAGATACAAAAGAGTGTAAGACAACCATTAACTTGGATGATACTGGTATATCTTCTTTTGGAAGCAAAAATGAAACCCTTCTTATATGTGGATATAGTTGCTTTGAATGTCTAGGATGTCAAACTTGCTATGAAGTGTGACCCTGTATCTGGATTATTATTATTTTTTTCATTTTCTGGACACCTGCATGTGCTAACCCCGATTCAGAAATAAGAGTTTATTTTATTTCATTTATTTTGCTTTATTTTATTTGCAGAAGACCATGACCTGTCTTTCTGGTGCTTTTGCTAGGATCTTTCTGTTGCAATTTCTATATAATTCAGTGTCATCTTCATCTATGAGTATCCTGCTTTTAATGAGACTGGACTCATAATCTAAGAATTAGGGTTCTGGAGTGTGACAAACTCTTCCGAGATTCTCCTATAAACCTTACCACTGCAGGATTAAACCAGACCCTAAGACCAAAATTAGCAATTCTCTTTTTGTTTTACTATCTGGGGATATTTTGGACGTGCTTTGAAAACTGAGGTAATAACATTCTGAGATAAATATAACAAATACATTTGAGGAATAGATTCCAAGACATGGACATGAATGACTTTAAATATTTTGTTAATACTGGCATTTCTGTATTACTTTTATCTTACACAAAACACACAGTAATTTTGGATGCCTCAGAAAGAAGACTGAGAAAATACTTGTTCAAGAGAACCACCCTTGTATAGTGACAAAAATGACTGTGGCTTCTCACAAGTAAAGAAATCTATGTGCATGAACTGGCCCATGCTAAACAAAATATACCCATAATTTTGTTGTTGCTTTGTGTGCCTTCACGTTGTTTCCAATTTATAGCAACCCTAAAGCAAACTTATCATGAGATTTTCTGGACTGAGTGTGTGTGATATACCCAAGGTCACCCAATAGGTTTCTATGGCCTTGATATGTATTCACCTGTTATTATATCTCTGATGTCAGGTTATTGTCAATAATTTCTGGCCATTCCTCTTTATTTCTGAATAATATAGTCAACAGAAATTATTGCTTGCTAATACCTCTAGTTTCTGGAAATGATAATGCTAAAATTATAAAGGGGACTAAAAAGTAACAATGAAATTAAATAATAACAAGATTGAGCTTATAAGTGTGTTTTTCTTCTACTACTACTGAATGCTATTAGTGTACTGAGCAAACATTTCAAAAAATATTTAGTACATTGACTGTTGTGATAGGCAAAAAACCCTACAGAGGCCACATTCTTTGACAACTATCAAACTAATTCTTTCGCCACTGCTGATGCCCCATAAGCCCAGAGTTCATTTCCTGCTACCAATATGTTTTATGATTCTCAAGTGGAACACAAGTGTCGTTCTTCTTTCTCCCAGAGCACATAAATAGGCCAAGACCAATGCTAACACAGGCTTGTCACTGCCCTTGCTCTGTACTAGATTTATTGGTGTCATATGTTTCAAAGTAATAGAAGGTGGCACACAGCTGCCCTCTCTGTCCACTGCTGTATGAAATTTCTTTCCTATGTTTGCCTTCCTATTTTAATCCTTTGTCAGCTTGGTTGAGAGGAAGAGCAGTGAAGAAAATAGAGAATCCAAAAGACAACAAAGGGATGGGGAGCCGATTAAATGCCTTTCATCTATAGTCAATAATATTGACATTCTGTCTAAAGCTATTGCAACTGAAGTTCTCTGACTCCTTCTCTTGCTAAGTCCACATTTAATTTCTCAATTGCACTTGTAGATCCAGGAATATAACATATTCTGATATGATGTCTCAGAAGGCTCAAGATAAAGGCAACATGAAGACAATTAATTGTCTAGGAGAATTATAACCCTGTCATCAATTTGATATTTCAGTGTGTTGCCATTGAAGTGCACATTATAGACTGTTCTGGGAGTGTGCCTTTAATCTATTTGATTATTTGATTGCTATCCCATTTATCCTTATAGTCAAGAGATATGTTCTGGTAAATAGTTGAGTCACAGCATAGGCTTCCCGTATTGGATGGACTATACAGATTACACAGTATAAGAGTTATATGGTATTATAATATAGTCTTGGGTATGGAATTTTGTCTCTTATAAGGAACTGGTATATATAGAACAGGCAGGACTTAAACAGCATTATAAATAAGCAAGTAAATTTCTGATCTGGAATTTCTGATAATATGCCAAATTGTTAATGAACAGATCACATTTTATCCCCTGAGAAATGAAAGCAAGCATACTGAAGGTTTTCTCCTGAATATTAATTATAAATGTGCCAGGTTTTTGCACATATGTGAGCATTTCCGCAGCAGAGATTATGCTGATGTTCACTCCATTTCATTGATTTTCCCATCCTAGAGTAATACTGTGACAATCACTACCATAGTTCTCATCCAAAATGATGTAATAGGTAAGCTGTAAGGAATACAATTAAATCATTTCTCTCTCCTCCTCTGCAAGGGGGTAAACTCCAGAGTGCCAGCATGGCTCTTTCTACAAAAGCAGTTGCCTCAGGAACGTTCATCACCAATCACAGCAAAGATCTCTGTGCTAATATTGCATAAAGAAACTGGCTTGAGTAGAGAATCCTTAAACTTCCACTTTGCAGGAAGGTGAAAGGGACTCAGAGTTCTCCAAATTCTAGGGATGGGCCAACTGAATCCTCGAATCTTTGGCAAGGATTCGAGAGTCACGAATCTGAATCCCTGCACGAAAATAGGCAAACCAAATCTTTCAAATCCATCAACCAAATAGTTTGTTGGAGATTGGGATGCCTGAAAACCTGGGAGACTAGACACACAAGGGGAAATGTTAGTAGGTGAGTTTTTCCCTTGGAGTAATAATGGCCTTTGCTAACAATTTCAGAAATTACATCTGGGGTTGTATTCTAATATATTTAAATTGAATATTTAATATTTAAGTTCAGCACTATTTTCTGTGCTGAAAATCAATGGCATATATAAATGCTGGGGTCAGTGAGTCTGACGCCTATCAGAAGTGGTGGGGCAGAAGGCAAGGTCACACAATCTCATTTAGTGATTGCCACATTTAGGGCAATGTACCTTCTCCCACAAGACCAGTGCCTGGTTGTAAACTTTTAGCTAGCATAGGATGAGATGTCTGTCATGGTTTCTCACGAACTACATGACAAACCACACATAGCAGAAAGGAAAATTTGTTTTTAAAAATTGATGCCTCCGGGGCCCACCAAAGGCCTGATTGGCTGGAAGGTACAGTCTTCTTGAGATTTCAAGGACAGCTGAAAGATTTCTTTGCATAGCTCCCTTGCAAAGCTCTTTTATACACAATTCTGGGGCTTGTAGTTTTATAAGGTGTCGCAGCCTTCTTTGCCAAAGTGTACTAGTACATCATGAAACTACAAACCTCGGGATGCCATAAGGAGCTATGCAAAGAAAATCCAGTTTTGACCTGGATTATCTTTATATTGTAGTATGTTGGCCGTGTTTACACAGGCAGGAAAATGTGGCATTAATCCACATTTTCCTGCTTGTGCAGGAAGGGCCTTCATGTCATTTTCAATCTGGGGAGATCCTGAGGCAAAACTATGACAATTGTCCTGGCCAGTTTTCTTCAGAGGGAGGTTTGCCTTTGCCTAGGCTTTTGCTAAGGCTGAAAGAATATGTCTTGCCCAAGATTATTCTTCTTTCCCTTTCTTTTAATCCCTTTTTTTTAAAAAAAAGGATTTGAAAGATTTGAAAGATTCGTGAGATTCATAGATTGCCAGAACCTTCCAGGGATTCAGATCCAGATTCGGATCTGGAAAATTCTGGATTCGTCCCATTTCTGTCAAATTCTTTGTTTTATAAACTGAAAGAAAATGCTGGAGAATGCAAGACTGCTTCTCCTTCTGTCTTTCTGTGTATGTTCTCTGTCAACTTATTATTCCTTTGGTTAAAGTAATTGCTAAATACTTAAGCTTTTTCTAGTCTTTCATGAGACCCCTGATCAGCTACCTTGCTGTGTGTCATAACAGGCTTGGCAACTATACAGCATCTGCTTTTAGATTGCATCTGTTTTTGGTTCCATGTCTGGGGTTATAGGCAAGGTAAGCAATTACCCAAAGGAAGGTTTTTAAGGCTCTAGGGAACAATGGGCGACCCAAGAAACACCACAGTTTTCAAAGAAAGTAGCTGTGCAATTTCTGAGCTTATTAGACTGGATAGTAGACTTTGTTTGCTATTAGCTCTTCCCCAGCCTTTGTTTTATTAGTTCTTTTATTAGTTCTTTTTAGCTTCTGATGAGCACAAAAGCTTTCCTCCTACAACTGTTGGAGTCAAATTACTCATCATTAACAGTTTGTAACTAGAAGAATCAACAGTGGTTATTTATTAAATTAATATCCCACTTTTTCTTTTTTCTTTCTTTCTTTCTTTCTTTCTTTCTTTTTTCTTTCTTTCTTTTTTTTTTTTGCTTTAAAAGGTACTCACGTTAACTAGCAACACACAAAAAATTAAATCTTGGTTGAAGCATAACATAAAATCCAATTATGTAAAAACACATCAGTAAAAGATAAAGCCAGCAGCTAAGCAGGTAAGCTCCCTTCAACAGCTGCCCAGTTCGTACACCAGAGGCCTGCCTGAATAAAAGCCATTTACCAGCTGGAAGAAGGACAAGTGAGGGAGTACCAGCATCTGGGAGTGGCAGTTGAAAGGCCATTATTCTTATCTGCATGCCAATAAAATATTTGGCAATACAATTCTAAGAGAGTGTGTGTGTGTGTGTGTGTGTGTGTGCGCGCGTGCATATGGCAGATTCTTCACTATCCCCAAAGTCAATTCATACCAGCCCAGGAGGTGGGAGGTGGGTCTGCAAGGTGAACTGTTTTGGTTCGTCCCATTTGTTGAAAATATTTCTGCATGTACTGAAACTGGGGTCAGGGGTGGGGAGTTTAAATTAGCTACAACAGTTCTGGGGTCGCATAGCTGAGATAGCCACAGTGAGCACATTCAAAGCCAGTTCCAGCAGATCCAAAGCCAGTGCTGATTTGCCCCAACAACATCCTGTTTTAGGATCAAGAAACAGAGCTTTGGCCTTGTGGAGGTGCATCTCTCCTACATCTTAACATTTCTTGGGTGACTGTCTGATGTGATTAGGATTGGTCTCTGGGACTATTTATTTTTCCATGTCATAAACTGATGATGATGATGATCATCATCTTTATTTGTATCCCATTTTTAGCCCAACATTAGGTAGCTTACATAGGAAAACAATACAATTTAAAATCATATAAATAATACATAATAAATAATACATATTAAAACAGAATTAAACTATAAAAGAATCAAAGCAGCTAGAAAGAGATTAAAAGAAGCCATTAAAATTAAATCTGTACAGCACCATCTAACCCATTCTTTAAAAACTTTCTTTATTCATGAATAAAAAGGTCTTTACTTGCCATTGGAAGGACAACGATGGGGGTCCATTCTGGCCTCCCTGAAAAAGGGAGTTCTAGAGTTTAGGGACAGCCACTGAGAAGGTCCTCTTTCTCATCCCCACTAGCCCTGTTTGCAGTGGTGCTGGGACTGAGAGATCCTTACAGAGAGATATCATCTGTCAAGTAACCTGCACCTGAGCCAGGTTGCGCTGTTATAACCAGGATTTTGAATTTTTCTTGGAAACAAATTTTTGTAGTGAATCCATGTCAACTTTATTTCTGATATCTTTTCAGAATCCCACTCAAGTTCTCTTATCCAGCAGGTTAGGAATAGACACTCTATAACAATTACACTACAATTTAAATCAGTGGTGTCCAACCTTTGGTTCTCCAGGTGTTTGGGACTCCATCTCCCAGAAACCCTAGCTACTTGGTTAACAGTCAGGAATTCTGAGAGCTGAAGTCCAAAACACCTGGAGGACCAAAGGTTAGACGCCACTGACCTAAATGATAGTTCTCAAAAGTGATTTCAAAAGTACAGTGATTTGAATTACTAGTGTTCAGCTTAAATTTATGAAATCCATCAATTATATTAATCTAAACTATGTGATGGAAGAAAAGTGTTTTAAAAGTATTATATAAATTTCATTTGGTCATGTTTCCCCTTTCAAGGCCCTTCTTTTTCATGATACAGAATCAACTGTACATTGTTGTGTCTCCTTGCTTGCTTTTCCTTCAACTAATAGTTTTGCTAGCCTAGGGAGGGTCAGGAGAGAAATGAATGACATTCCCTTTATTACTCAAGAGATTCACATGTCTGATCTTTTACAAGAATTCAATAGCATCTTCTCCAACCAAATGAGACCTATGAAGAAAGCAGAAGAAAACAGTCAAATCCTATTTCCTCATATAGAGCTTCAAAGTTGTCCTGACAAATCCATTACCACACTTGGTATCCAAAGGACACAACATCAGACAGGGCATGTTGTTTTTAGCTGTTCAAGCAGCATCTGCTTAGAACCTGGTGGATGACTTCATTAAATAGCTGAAACCTTTCATCTCCCTTCAAAACTAGCTCAAGAAACATGAAAGATTAAGCCTAAGTCTATAAAAAATGAAGAAAATTTGGGCATGGATGTGAAAGGCTGTTTGTGACACTCACAAGTTTGATTCTAGGAGCTAGTAGCCATAGTACAGATTTTGGAAGATATCCCTCATTAGTGCCTCCAGCAGTTTGTAAAGATAAGTAATTAATAGTAGTGGAGGGGTGGGGGTTGGATTAGGTCCATGGTGGTGGGATAATCATATCTTTGATAAAATCACCTCCTGAAGCTTGTATGCTCTTTATGGGAGGGAAATCTTCCAGGCACATATGATTCCCTCCTCACTTTAATTTGAAGGACAAACACTTATTTTGGGCGGGGGAGATGTTCCTCTTCTCCTTGTTATGTTTGTAACACAGAGGAGATCTGAGTTATGAATAGTGTCGTGGATGTGTGTATGGGAGTGGGGAGTTTTCTCTCTCTTGTCTGAACCAAAGGCTGCTTATAGGTAGTTTGATTTCTTGAAAGTGTTCTGCCCACAGATGGGACTGTGGGAGAGCCAACTTATCTTGTTTCTATAGATCAATGTAGCAAGAGTGAATCGTAATTGTTAAGGCTCTTTGTATGATAGCTGTCACTCTCTTCCAATAAAATCACAAATGGTACTGCCAGAGTAAATTATACTATACTGATTATTTATTCTCCTTATTTTCCTAGGATCTTATTCCTAGGAATTTATTCTCCTAATCAAGATCTATGCGTAGGTTCCAGAGATTTGATTAATTGTTTCTAGTCTTCTCTCCACATACTTTAGCAGTCATATAGGGGTACATAGCTTAATATCTTTAATTCTGGACTCTTATTCTGAGAGATTATCATGCAAATAATAGTTTTGATGCAGAAGGAAAAGGAGTGGCCACAGAAAATAAGAAAATGACAAAATGGACTGTAGGAGTCACAGTGAATGCTGTCATTAATGTAAAGAGTGTTTTTCTCTGAGGCTCTGAGGGTTATGCACGTCCAGGATGAATTTGTGAACATTTTTAAATGACAAACACTGAGCTCTGTAAACAAATATAACTTTTTGATAAATATTTTGAATTGTCTTTGAGACAACTTTTCAGCTGTTTAATACTGTTAGTGAGAGATGTCTAGCTCAACAAGAGAGAGATGCTACACATACTCCTCAATCATGCTGGGAACATAGTTCATGCAAGGGCTAGTTTGCATAATACAGGCAGTCAGTAAATATTCACAGAAGGCATTTTATTCTGAAGTATCTTTAAAAACATTTGATTCTTTGATTCTTGCTGGATTATTGGAATGCATGCTGTCCTTCCCTTTAATTTGAGATGGAAAACAGCCTGTTAATGGCAGCAGCAACTTTTTTTTTCTGTACAGAGGCAGTATGGGGGAAAATAAGGCTGACCTCATTGCTGCATCATGATAGCTCCTTTTTTTCTGTCCAAAATTCAGGTTCACTATGGCATGATCTTCTATTTATTATCCAGACTAACTTTTCCATCCATTTGAGCTTGTTTAAACCAAACGTTTTTCTCTTTATATGCTGCATACATTATCTTGAAAAGTCCTCAAATGAACACATCAGAAGAGATATAAAACACTGCAATAAGGATCGTAAGAACAGTCCTGCTGGTACAAAGGAAGGATCTATCTACTGTGTATCCTGTTTCCAGTGGTGCCAAACCAGATATTTCTGAAAAGTTTTCTGCAGAAGGCATGCCTCAACAGTCTTTCCACATTTGTGTTTATGTTTGTTTATTTATTTATTTTATATCCCATCTTCCTCCCAGTCTGAAACCCAAAGCAATTTGTTGTCAAATCAACTTCAGTGTATGGTGAAGTCAACTTCAACTTATGGTGACCCTATAAATAAGAGACCTCTAAGTCTCCCTGTTAGCAGCAGCTTTACTCAAGTTCTGCAAGCTCAGGGCCACAGCTTTCTTGACTGAGTCTATCCGCTTTTAATGTGGTCTTCCTCTTTTCCTGCTGCCTTCTACCTTACCAAGCGTTCTTGTCTTTTCTAGTGAGTTATGTCTTCTCATGATATGGCTAAAGTACAATAGTCTTAGTTTAGTCATTTTGGCTTCTAGGGAGCATTCATTCTTGATTTGCTCTAAGATCTCTTCATTTCTCTTTTGAGTTGTTTATGGTATCTGTAAAACTCTTCTCTAGTACCACCTTTTTAAAGAGCTGATTTTCTTCGTCTCAGCTTCCTGCACTGTTCTGCTTTCACAATCAGAACTATTATGGTGTGGCCAATCTTGACCTTGGTATTCAGTGATACATCTTTATACATGAGGATCTTGGGACCCTAAGTGGCTTACAGCAAATTAAAACATGGTACAGTCAAAAATCTTATGAATGCAAAAGTTCTTAATATAAATACACAATTCTATTGATTCTATTTTATTCTTTGTGTTTAAATTGCAAATTAAAAAAAACTAAATCCATGCCCTCCATAATGTGTATTTACAGTTGTACTCCCTCTGAACCTCACTGATGAACTTCTCTTCAGTACAGTTGTCTAGGCCAATAAGCTACCTAAGCCTGTGGCAGTCACCACATCTTGTGGCAGAAGTCTATAAATCAGTTCTCTGGTTTTCAATCCTGTTGAACAGATTAGGACCAGTTGAGAATATTGAGCCTTGGTGATTTTCTCCTTAGCAAATGGATTTTTCACCTCTCCTTTCCAGTACAGGTGCCTTAGCAGCCAAGGTCATGTTTGAGGGAATATTTAGATTTTCAAATATGGTAATAGGGCTATATAAAGAAAAGCAAACTGAAATGAACAGCTATTTAAGAAGCACTGGCAGAGAATGCACTGGTGACATGTACTTTCCTTTGTTCTTCTGGTGTGCTGTGCATAGTAGAAACTTCCAGTTTTCCCAGCGTAAGGTGCTTGAACTGCTCTGGAATCCTCTTAACTCACTGCTGGGAAAGCTCACTCCTTTTATACTACAGTGGAAATGTAAAAAAAGGAAGCGTGTGAGTCGTATTTCTTTCAGTGATGAAAACCATATCCAAAGCTCTGTTTGCAGTAAAAGAAGCCTGCCAAGATCTCTGCATAACTGCTGCTTTCTACCTTCAGAATATGGAAAATGGAGGAAATGCAGGGGAATTTTTAGGAATTTTGCAATTGTTTTTATCCAAAAGAGATGAAGAAAGGAACAATGTCTCACCCTGACTGTCAGAGCTTGATTCTTTCTCTGTTTCTTTAGTCTCAGAGTCCAGAGATAAGAAAAATGACTCTGTGGATGTTGATTCTCTTCCTCTCTGCAGAAACAGAGGGAAAACCATATGCAGCAGTCCAAATGTCTTCTATAAGCATCAGTAAGTTTAACAAAGTTTATAGTTATTCCACAAAAGCAAAAAGAACTTCAGATTAGTTTCAGTTATATTTGTGAAGCAATTTTTTTTGTCAGAAGGAGAAGCCTTTGTAGAAATTTGCGTATTCACTAAAATACATCTCTAATAATTATTTATTTATAAGACAATTGGAATAGCTTAACCTAATGGGCTATTCCTTTATGTACCACAGCATCTCAACTTTTTTTTTTTTTTTTAGAATGTGTAAGGGAAAGAAATTTTAAAATGTTTGGAAAAGATAATCATGTGATGTGTTTACAGTGTGATCTCTGATCAAAAACAAATGAAATTTGTCTTTTTTTCCTCTCAAAAAATGCTAATTGTGAAGATGGGATCAAATATATCCCTTCCCTTTCATTGAAGCTTAAAGCCCATAGCAATGCTTATGATGCACTGAACAATTCAGCATTTGTTACATGTTATGTAGACTGCAGAAATTCTTCTGAAGTTAGTCCAGAATTTTGAGCTCTCCTTGCCAAGATTCATGTTAACCAGCAAGGGACGTGGTGATGAGGCATGGTTCCTTTTTGCCTAGCCTTTTCCCTCTTCTGCACTTCACTTCCATATGCATTCAGAAACAAACATACTTTTACCTTACTGTGTTTCAGAAATCTAGTGTTAAATGAAAATTTGTTGTTGTTGTCTGCCTTCAAGTTGTTTCTGGCTTATTTTGACCCTAAGGTGAAGCTATCATAGGTTTTCTGGGCCAAGAGTGTGTGACACATCCAAGGTCTTCCAGTGGATTTCTATGGTTATATAGGGAGTCAAATCCTGACCTCTAGAGTCATAGTTCAGTGCTCAAACCACTACACCACACTGACTCTCTACATGAAAATATCCATTCTCAAGTGGAAGCTCAGTTCAAAGTGAACATGATGATGTAGTACCTCAGTTGACTCTTTTTTAGGCCTTTGGTCTTAATATTTCCCCTGCCTAGCTGATCTGTACTGATGGCAATAACTGGTACCATTGTTAGGTCATAAAAACACATGGGGCTGCCTTATCCCAAGCTACACCACACTGACCACTTAGTCTAGTACTATATACACTGTCTGCCACCACCCAAGGCTTTACACTACCTGAGACTGAGAAGTATTTCTCAGTGTTGCTCTTAATTTGAGATAATCAGGATTGAACATGAAGCATTCGAAAACTGAGTCATGGCCCCTTCCTATTTGTCTTCTTTATTCAGCAGTTAGGATTACATTTAACTTTTCATTGCTATTTATCACTTGATGTGGTTGCTCCAGGGAATAGGTTGAGCTCTGCAGTTAAGGGCTGTGGTCTTCAGTAGAGATGCCCACATAGAACATTTTCTGACATACAAGAAAAATGGTGTCTTCTATGTACATTATCACCCTTTTCTAGGAAGTTTGACCAGGATGAGGTGATTTACCATTGTGGCTGGACCTAGTCTTCTATATATACCCAGATATGAAGGGCTTCTTTGGAATCCCAGTCTTTGAATAGCCTTTACGTGGGTTATGTGGCCATAGTTCAGTAGTGGAGCCAGATGTTGCTCACATAGAAAATCCCAGCTTTAGTCCCCGGCATCTCCAAGCAAGACTAGGAATGAATTCTGCCTTACAGTGTACCATCAGTCAACCCAAACAGTGCTGGGCAACTTCCTCTGGTCCAAGATTATCTTATTCAGTTAGCTCTAGGAGAGTGAAATTTTGTCTGTCACTGGGTAGTCAGTAGCTACCTCTCACTATGTGTGAACATTCTGCAGATATGAATACTTTGATATAAGTAAAAGCATACATCCCAACACAGGAAGCAAATGTATATATTGGCTTTCCAGCATATCCATGTGGTGCAGTGTTACTTTATTATATCATTTATGCAGTACTGTGTGATAAAAAGGCAAAGCCCCTCACAGTGGATAGTTGGGGTTGTTAAAAGTGCCAGACCAAACATCTACACACTGTTGAAAATGTCTGTCATGTTATGGAAAAGTAGCCACTGAAGCATCTAATACTTTTGAATACTTTTAGCTAACCACAAATTTATACATGAAATACTCATAATCTTCTTCTGAATGATGTTCAGCAGATCAGTTTCATGTTGACTGTTCTCAAGTCCAGATTGCTGAGTGAATCATTGCTATAGCCCAGACCAAGGTATACAATTGCTGGTTTCGTATGAGCTCAGAGTTTGTATTTGGCGCTGTAACTACTCAAGAACTTCTTTGTAAAAATCACTCTGAGACACTACAGAAAATGTCCATCCCGATATCCTGCCCTTATTAAGTCTCCTATGTGTGTCAGAAAGCTTCTTCACTGTTATCATTACTATAGAGTACTATTGTCATGACATTGTCCATGAAAGGAGCAGATTTTTCAGTAATCTCTCAAATACAGACTACTAATTTTGATGCTTTTGTTCTCTTCATTCTGTGACAATAGATATTGACATCTGTTTTCAGAACCCCAAAATTCAGAAATAGTATGCTGGAGTTGCATTTCATAAGAAAATAAATCAGTTTGTTTGTGTTGGTTGGTTGGTTGGTTGGTTGGTTGGTACCTTGAAAAGCAATTGAAACATAATGGCGAGACTCCATCCCCAAAACTTATTTTTACCTTGAAATGTAGCATATCATCATTTGTGTTCCTGTGTACCTGTCTGTTGCCTCTTTTCCCCCTAATGAAATCCCAAATATAGCTGTCTGGCACCATAGAATTCATAAATAAAATGGGCACAATTTTTCCCTGCTCATTCACATATAGAGACTTTGCTCACCTTTCCTGTAACTGTGAAATTGGTTTGAAATGATGGACTGATATTTCTTCATCAGTTACTCTTCACATACAAGAACTATTTTACTAACTACTGAATGTGTTATCCTTCAAGAAACGAAGATATTTCCTGAGTAGAATTGTAAATTTTGATACTGAGGATTTTCAGAGAAATAAAAAAGGGAGGAAAGAAGGAAAGAATTCAGTGTGTATTTAACAAATTTACAGAGTTCTAAATATTTGGAAACTTTTGGAAACAATCTGCAATAGAGATTTCAGTCTGGAATCATTTTATAAATAGTCCTGGATTCTCATAGTGAGGTAAAAAAGTTGTGATTGAACTCAATCTGGCATAGTCACATAAATGACTGGTTGGAAAACATAAACATCTGGTCAAGGTAAATGTTTTATGCTTTCTGCTTCCTCTGAGGTCTGATTTAGTCAAAAGAAAGAACTGTAAGAGTTCAAGAGAACTCTTGTCTTAGAGGATGATTGTCAAACAAATGTACAAAGAACAGCGCTTTTCTCCTTTCTTCTTCATAGTCTGGGATGTTCAAAATTTCTCTCATTTTCTAATAGGGTTACACAGCTACAAAGTCCTATTCAATCTTTCATGTGAGTAAGCTTTTGCAAAGGGTTTCCTTAGGAAGGTGGGTTATGGGCAGTGGTGGCTGTTGGTGTCTATATAAGTGGAGTCCTGAATCTACTCTGTGTTTGAGTCCAGATTTAAAGGAATTATCCAGTGCGCTGACTCTTGTCCAAAAAGTTCATCTTGATGGGTCCTTTAAAACTCAGACTGAAATCCATGCCATTAGCATGGAAGCCACCAGCTACAGTTGGTTCCAGAATGGTCAGCTATAAGAAAATAACTTGCCTTTTGAAACTGGAAAATGAAAATGAACCAGCCAAGTTTGTAATGTAACCATAGTTTCTAGAAATGGGTATTTTTAATCCAGTGAGTGAACTGTGTCCAAACCTTTTCTGCATTCCCATGCAGCTGTTCAGAATGTGCAGGCTGTAAAGTGAAAGTAAAATGAAAGTGAAGTTAGCCACACATTGTTGGTAGTGGCTTAATAACTGACTAGTATCTCATTTTCTACTATATGCTAGTGTTTCCCCTTTACACCATTACACTTGTACAGCCACCTTAAAATGCAAATTTCTATTTGAAGTGCTTCTAGATGAGAGCCCCTGGTTTTACTAGTCAAAAGGTATTGTATTCCTATTTCAACTTTTCCTTCTCAACTGATTTTTAATGTTTTTTAAAAAATGGAATATACAGTGCAAAAGTACAGGAAGAGGACTCTAATCATCTAAATAACCTTTCCACCCATAACCATCTCTTCCTTACAGAAGTAGAAATGTAGCTGCTTTCAGATGTACGTGATTATAGTACTGCACATGGTCAAGCAGTTGTTCCCATTCCACAAAGCCCTGTAAGCGTAACTCATGCTAATGGCATAGTAACAAATAACAAAATTTTCTAGGGTATGTAACTGACAGAGGACCAGGGGTGTGCTGCAACCTAGGAGAGTATGCTATTTAGCTCCCTATACCACAAACTTTTAATGTAAGTATAGCACCTATTGTAGAATATGGTTCCAGAGCTTTACATCATTGAGATCCCTGCCTGATAAAGGCTTCTGACCACAAGGAGCTTTCTAACCATGCCCATCTGAATCTTGCATTTCCACTTCAGACACATCATGTCTGAAGTAGGCTGTCTATCTAGTCTAGCATAACTCATATCATCATAAATATTCAGGAGCCTCCATTCAAATAGATCTGATTTGTGTGTAACTAGTCTGAGGTAGGGAACATGGTTGAATGATAAAAAATACCGTGATAATGTTGCTACAATATTACATGAAAACTATGCAAAAAATAGAAGTTACTATCTGCAAAGAACTGGTGGGAACATGAGCCTGAATAAGTGGTTGAGAATGGTGAAGGAAAAGTCTTAATGGGACTTGTAAGATGTGCATTCTTAGAGAATTAGAGTATCATATGCCAGACGTAATTGCAGGTGAGGGGGAAAAAAGACATTTAAGTGAGAAATGTGTCACTGCCTGGGGATAGCAGAATTGAAGACAAAGAAGGGGAAAGATTATAAAATAATGAGGTTACAAATTAAGATTCAGCAGCTCTAGGAAAATCTATTGTCCCAAACCGATAAAGTGTCTGAATTAAATCATCATAGATAGGATCACAATAACACAATCACAAAAAGTGAGACTTCAAACATGTCACATTATTCAATGGTATTATGATACCTCACTGATTCTTAGATTCTTGGATAGAATCTGAATCACTGCTGTTGTTACAGCCCCCCCCCCACAATTGGCATGGTTTAATTGGCAATATTAATTAATTGGCACTATATTAATTGGTGTTGATGTAAATAAAACCTGAGGTGACTGAAAGGTCAAGCTGAAAAGAGGCAGATTACTGGCTCTAAGCATGAGATAGCAAGGCAGGTCAGCCACACCCCCTCCTTGGGAATCACTGAAGTCATTGTCAGGCTGATTGCGTGGCCACTCTAGAGACAATAGGCTTATGCTAAAAAGCCAGACACCTTGGAGCAGAAAGGGGCAATCCCCACCAAACTGTGATTGTTTAACCCAGATCCTTTGCACCTGGATGTTTCCCTGCTTTTTCTTCCCAACCTCTTCACAATACAGGGTTATTACAACAGCTGTTACCCTTTTGTCATCTAAACACTAAAACCATCAACTCTGTCTGGACTTCAGTGTTTGTGTTGCAACTCCCATTGTCCACTTGGCTGGGAGAGTGATTCACACTCATACCTTCAGGATATTTTTTGGGTACAAGAACCCTGAGTTTTGAGCAGTTGAGTGCAGTTTCTTGCCTTTCTGAACACCACACTGTCACTGTGATTCCTGACCAAGAATTGTCCTTGGGTTCCAACCTAAACCATGCCATCATTCTTTTCTCACTACTTTCTGGATCGGTAATTATTGCCTGGACCCCTTAAAGTCTTTTATCCACACTTTCTTCCCTTCACCTTTGGTTATTTCTTATATGAATGTGTGAATGTTTGGATCTTTTGTGTGCTTGTGTGAATCTCACTAAATAAAAATACATTTATTTTTACATTTCTGGCTGGTTCTTTCCTGCAAGGATCCTGTAAACATAGGTAGTAGATTTTGTTAAATTAGTCTACTCTCGGAGGTCTCCTGTCTTTGAGCTAATTAATTCTCCCACTGTCATGTGGAATTACTGGCACCATGGGTGGACCCCTGAATCACCCACATTTTGGGTAACAGTCACTTTCTTTTGCCTGATGGGGGGTACAGCCAGGAGAGGTATTGGAGAAATTGCCCCCTGCCCTCCATGGAGTTGCCCACATCTGAAGTAAAAACATTGGTGATACACCAAATTTTGTCTGCCTTTCCTTGCTATTACTGTGCAACCATAGAAAAAGTGCAGCCAATAGCATAGAGTACCGACAGGATTCCTGCATAAGTAATTTGTTTACAGATCATGACTGAAACTTAATGACTTTTAGTTATCTTTGTTGTAACAATCCTTTCTCCTGAAACTGCCACTCAGGAGAGTTCATAAGAAGAATAAAGAGGGTACAGGGGGGTACAGATAAAAGGGGGTACAGATGAAACCACAAAAAGTTATATTAATTGAAGTGAATGTACTGCAAGTTAGCCTCAACTGGAGTTTATAGAACTAACATTTCAACTTGAAATCCTAGCAGCAACTACTAGCATCCAGTATATTTGCCTATAAGCATTTGCTGGATTCTACAAGCCACAAATAGGCTTCTGTTTGTGGAACCAGATGTTTCTGTCCTCTTTTCTCTGCAGCTCCCTGGGCTCCCAAAAACCAGGGGATATGAAGAAATAAAAAATCAGAGACTCCACTGCTACTTGTGTAAGAGGAATTGCCTTCTGATTCTGCTATGGCTTTTTTTTAAAAAAAATCAAAACCATTGAATTTTCTTTGTGCTGTTATTTTGATCACATCATCTTGCATGCAGCAGCTTAGAAACTTCATACAGAGTGAATAAATGTCATGACAAAATGGTACAAGGAAAGATTGCTCAATAGATTAATCCCTCAAAATTAAAAAGCAGGAACAATGTGTAACAGTGTTCCCTTTGAGGCATCCTGATTAACTGGATACATTGTTACCTTTTACAGCAAATTGCTGAAAGGAGGCTTGGAGAGATTGAACTAGCTGCCCCCTTTCTGTCAAGACACAAATGTTTGCTTCTTCCTTTTTCATTAGGCAGTATCTGCTGGGATCTGTTATTTCCCTGTCTGTTTATTCCGTTTTGAATAATTTAAATAGATTGTAGACTTTTGTTTGACATATGCATACGATTTACAGAAAGTTAAATGGTGATATCATGATAGGTCAAATTGTAATCTGTCATATACCAAATGTGGTTGAGAAGCACCAGCAGTAAATTCAGAATGCAATTAACAGAACTGTGGAATACACAAAACCCTTTTAGTAGTAACTGGACACAGACAAGACCCCTTGAGAGAAATGTTTTCATGGTTTGTCTCAGCAGTGGAGCCATTTAAGGGAAAGAGTGAGGAGGAAAGCAGACCAAGAATAAAGAGGATGGTGCCAATCCTACTTATGCCAAAATCCTGCATTTAATTTATCTGCTGGTCTTGTTCTGGCAGTTGTTCTGGCACTAGGAAAACAAGAGATTAACAGAGAATAATCCTGTATGTGAGTATGCCATCAGATATGCTGTAGGTTTCAGCAGAAGCCCTGCATGCCAGGAGAATGCCGGGTAGACTACAACAGCTGAAAATGCATCAGCAGAACATCTCAGGTGCACCAGTAAAGTGCCGTTGGTCTGATAACGCTCGTGGAATTGAGGAAAGACAGTGGAAGGGGGTGAGTGGGACAGATATCATAAATGATATACAGAAATATATACGTACAACTGTATGTTCCCTCCACATCCTGTACTGTTCCAGATTTCTCCCATTTTCCCGTTAAATATGCCACTTGATACCAGCTGAGACCAGGTGAAAACGTTTCCATCCCATTTGCTAAAGTAGGAGGCAAACACATTTAAAAAGAGTTTCAGGGACAGCCGTGTTAGCTGTGCAGGAAAATACAATAAAATCCAAAATCTACAAGCAGTAATACCTTTATTGGACCGACTCCAAAGTATAAAATGCATTATGCAAGCTTTGAAAGCTTCAGTGGCTTCTTCATCAGGCAAAGATGTTAAAAATCATACAGGAAAAAAATTATGCTGATGCTGATGTTAGTCTCATAGGCCTACCTTCCTGTCTGAGATGTTAGATAAGATGGTATTGAGGGATTTCAGTGCAGGCAGGGATCTGGCTCTCAGGGAAAGTTACTCTTCTTTTGCCAATGGAATTGACATTTTATTACCTGTGTTTTATTCCCCTTGTCTCTAGTCTTCACATGACCACTAGTCCTCACATGGCCCATGCATCTGCCTGCACTGAAATCCCTTAATATCATCTTAACTCACAACATCTCAGACAGAACATAGGCTTGTGACATCACCATTTTTCTCCTGTTTGATTTTTAATATCTTTGCCTGCTGAAGAAGCCAGTGAAGCTTCAAAAGTTTGCATAATGCATTTTATCATTTGGAGCAGGCCCAACAATTGCTGCTTATGGATTTTGGTTTTAAAAAAAAAAGATGCAGCCACATTGATGCCTGCTCAGTGCACATAATCAGAACACAGCATGTAATATTGTGTAACCCAGCACCAAGAGAGTCACCATGGTATAGTGGTTTGAGAGTTGGACTACAACTCTGGAGACCAGGGTTTGAGTCCCTGCTTGGTCATAGAAACCCACTGGGTGACTTTGGGCATGTCACACTCTCTCAGCCTCAGAGGAAGGTAAAAGCAAACCCCCTGGAACAAATCTTTTCAAGAAAACATTGTGATAGATGCGCCCAAGTGTTATCGTAAGTTGGAAACAACTTGAAGGCATGCAACAATAACAACAACCTGGAACCTAGTGATGTCATACCAACACTACTACATAATTACACAGTGCATTCACAACTCAAACTGCATCACAGAGTCCCCATGCTTGTTGCTGTAACCTAGTTGATTTTCTTCTATTGATGTTGAGAGGCAGGGAATTGTTTTGTCCCAGGTGGATCTAAACCTCTAACTCCAGAGCAAGTTTTGCCAGTTGTCAGCCTGTACTTGACAGTCCCTTGTTTGCTGTTGTTGCCTGGTTGCATGTTTAGTGCCCTCCTGAGTGTGTCTTCCATTCCTTTAACAGACAGTATCAGTAGACTCCATTGGTCTGGGTATCCTTTCTATTTCTCTGCCTCTCTTTCACTATAGGGGATGATATGGTGATTTAATGGGCACAACTCCAGATTGGGCTGTGTTAATTGGCTCTGTCCATAAATGTATCATATGTGGTGGCATCATTCATCTGGTCCCTGATGATTATACAGATTTTCCAGGGATGTGGATGTTTTACTGCTATTTTGTCTTGTTTCTTCCTTCTTTTCCTTGTCTGAGCATGCACTGAATGGAGTGGGCCTTCTTGCCATGTGTGATACAGATGGATAATAATTTGTGCAAGAAATCATAGAGTGGAAAGGACTCCCCGGGTAGATATATAATAGGAAGAGCAATTCCTCCTTGTTTCATGGCTGTAGTGTGCGCAGGGAATCATTATGGAGGAGAAGAGAAGAACATGAAAGGTCACATCAATAGAATTCAAAACTAATCCAGGTATCCTTTATAGATCTAGCTTTATCAGAGTGGGTAGAACTTTACAACGTTGTTTGCATGGATTAACACTAATTTCTAACACTTCAAAAGTATTACTTTACCCTGGTTTGCAGAAAGCGCCCTCTAATGGTATTAGATAATTTTGGCTTGAAAATTGTGTAAACTGCCCTATTTTTGTTATCAATAATACTGCCATAAATAAACAAAGGTTGATCAATATCCTATTACTGCTTTAGGCAAATGCACTTTGTTTCTAATTAGAAATTCATTGAATAGCATAGCCCACCTTCTCAACAAACAGCTGGCTCTAAATGTTAATCATTGCTTTCCCTAATCTATACTTTTTCTGTCTGAATGCTTTTCCTGTTATTTAGTATTACTTTATATAACATAGAGGCTCACATCTAAGGAGCTGTTCTTCTACAATGAAGTAGTAATCTATGTCCTATATAGATTCTTTTTCTAATGTGAGTAGCACAACATGTGGCCCTTATTGTTTTTATTCTGTTTATTCTTGCTTTGAAATAAGTGGCTGTTTAACCCAGATTTTATTAGCTCCTGCTGCTTATTCCTCACATTCAGGCCTAATTCTTTGTTTGTGTCTCTGGAGTGATCTGTATTGATATTATAGTAATTGACATCACAAACACAGCAATAAGACTGTGACTTTGTAATCTTTACCTAATAAAACCTCCAGGCCATGGGAAAATTTGCATGTTATGGGTACCATAGCAAAGCTTTTAACATTTTAAAAGTAACTCTATGACAAGCAAAACTTCAGTTTGCATTGGCCTACCAGATGGTTAAACTTTGCTTCTAAATGGATTGCCTTTATGGTTCATGAAGTAATTTTTTTTTAAAAAATGTTAGTAATCCAGTTAAGTTAATATTTGAGAGAGCTAGAAGAACTGATTGTTGTTGTTTTTTCTTGATTAAATGCATAGGACAAAAGTGTGTAATACTTGGAAATATCTTCAGGGATTTATTTGGAAGATATATTTGATCCAACTGAATGACAGAATTGCACTTCCCCTGAAATTATCAGTGCTTTGAACCAGTAGGAGCCTGTGTATCATCTCTCTTGGATTTTACCAACTGCCTACCATAAGAGGTGAATGAAGTCTATTTACCCCATTAGAATGGCACAGTCCTTTCCCAAAAGAAGCTCTGATTAAAATACAATTAAAGCTCATTTTAAATTGTGCAAATTATTAATAATCTACTTAATCACATATATGTTTCCATATATTTTGATTTCTGAATAACTAGGCCATTACCCTCCTTCCACTGAATAAAATAAGAGCCTAGATCATGAAACCATTGAGATTTCGTGGCCTCACAATACATGTCTAATCATATAACAAGAATTATTTGTAGAACTCTTCAAGAGCACAATTTCATCATTTTGCATAACTGGGAAGTTGCTGAATTTGATAGTGATACTTTTCATTTAAGGTTGCATCCATTATTCTTGGTATTAGACTTGTAGTAGTGTACATTTATGCTTGAACTAAACAATTTGTCTCCTTTAGGGCAGTAAGTACCATTTAGATGTGAGAAATCTCCTCTTATGCTTCACTATTCTCTGAATCATTTCTTTGCCAGCCTCTACTTGTTTTAATCTTTCCACTTGAATTGATATCTTGTAGTCTCCTGATGTCTTTCAGTGCTCTTTACTGAACTCATTTCTAATTTGTCATATAGGAACCAATTTCAGTGTTTTTCCTCTGTTCTTAACAAGTAGCAGGATTCACCATGCACAGCTGGAGGTTTGTGTGGTGCATTAAAGTAAGCCTTTGTACATTCATTCCCAGCTCTTAATAAAAGTCACTGAAGAATTTTCTCTTTATGTGTTTATGAGTAAAACCAGATTACTACAGCTCCTTTCTCTATAATCTATTAGGAGTTACTATTATGGCCTGAGCAAATTTGCCTTGTGCACATTTATGCCGCAGCCAGATACACGGTTCATTTCCAGTTCATCCCACAACCTGGACAAGGACTTATACATGTTGAATTTCTTCCATATAACTTTCCCCCCTAAGCTGTTTTTGCTGAACTGGCCAACCCCAAACATAGACTCAAACTAATTGCAGGAATACCCCCCTCCTGTATTTTTTTCAGAACAAGGTGTGTGGACACCATTAAATAAAAGAAAGCATACCTCTTTTAAATAATACTTAACTATCTAGTCTACAGAGTAGAAGGGATGAACCAGAAATAGGTTTCTGCTTCTGGCTGTAATAAGATTGTGTCTTCTGTCCCATCCCATCCCGTCCCATCCCACCCACAATTATGGCAAGTCTAATAATCTTCCAATGTAGGTGAGATAATATCCCAATTATCCTGTATGTTCTACTATACACTTTCCCACTTAACGAAGCAGGCTTGAATCCCACTGATGAATACTTGTCAATCCAACCATGGATTCTTGGTCACAAAATCAGTTGCCTGACTGCCAACAGAGCCAAAGGCAACATTCCTTTATAGGTGGGACTGCCCCATTTCCAGATGAGGCACCAGACAAATGATTTCAGTTATTTCCTCATCAGTAACACAGACTTTTACACCCTTGCCCAAGTACCTCTCTGTGTTGTCACGTCTATGATTTTTTAGAGTCTAGGCTTTCCCAACCCTTTGAAAATTTAGGGCAAGAGACATGATTTGCATCTTTCTGGACCCTATTACATTCTATCCCATTCCTACAATGGTATAAATAAGCTTTATACCTGAGGCTTCAATATCACCCTGTACTCCATCTGAAGAAGTAGGTATATATCCATGAAAGCTCATGCTAAAATAAAAAATGGTTAGTCTTAAAAGTGCTGCCATCTTCCTTTTTCTCCCTCTCTTCCTCCTTTCTTTTAAGCACAGTTATTATTTGGTTCTATTTATTTTTCTTTTTGTAAGGAACACCTTCCTTAAATATATAATAACCTGCTAAAATTGCTCCTTACCATTTTAAACAGCTTTACGTGCTCGTGATCATGGTATTAAAAGGAAAATCCCACCTCTCAAGTTCGTGATGTAGATTGAATATAAATAATCCACCCTGAGGCAAAGGAATCACAGCCCCATCTGACCCGCACAGTCGAATGGGTCAAGTTTTGAGCGCAGTCAGTTTTGGGAAGTTCAAGTCATTGTTATGTTTCTTTGTCTGCTATAAACAGGAAATTTCCAATTTTAAAGACAAAGTCCTTTTCTTCAACTAGGAGCTGTCATGTCACAAATGAAAGACCATTTTTAAAAAGTGGAGTGAATCATTGCTCTAGATGGAGCAATACAACCTGCCAGCCAATACTAAGATTTTTAATCTTGTGCCACACAAAATTAAAGAATGCAAGCAGGGGAAGGAGTGAAGTGTGAGCAAACAGTGGGGAGAAGAAATGAGTATAGTTCATTTCTGATCTTTCTAATGATGTCCCAGTGCTCATACCCACTGAGTCTCCATTTTGTTCTTTGTCGATTGGTAGGTTGTTTGCTTTTACATTGCAGGGTTGCTCCTAAGAGTCCATGTAATTGGCTGATCAAAGTTAGCTTTGCCATACGTGAAAGTTCACCCCAAAAATATAAAACACAAAGGAAAGGAAAGAGAAAGTGACTTTAGTAACTTTAATAAATTTGTTCTCTTTCCAAACTGATAGGTAAGCCAGACCTAGGGTTGCCAGTTTAGGAGCATCCCACATCCTGATATAGGGAAGTGGCCAGTGTGTCATTTGGCCAGTTTTCTTGTGATCATTTGTTGCATCCTGATTATTTGGACAAAATGTTTGACTCAGTCCATCCCACCACATATGGTCTTACCCTTGCCCAGCTTGACTCTTAAGATTTAGCAGACGTGGATTGATTGGTCCAAGGGATGGTAAATGCCTCACTACATCAGAGGGAGTGCCTTCAAGAAGGCTTAGTGCATTCTCTCCCAAAGAGGACCTCCCTGTGCCCAGAGGTATGTAATAACTAGTGCCCTATCACTAACATCCCACATTTGTGCAAGGTGCTTGAGCATGTGGTGGCTGGGCAGCTTCAGATGTTCTTGAAGGAACCAGATTATTGGGACCCATTTTAGTTTGGTTTCAAGCCAGGCTATGGTACCAAGACAGTATTGGTTGCTCTGATGGACTGCTCTAGGAGAAGGATATGGGGAGTGCTATCCTGTTGATCCTCTAGGATCTCTCAGTGGCTTTTGATACTATTTATCATGCTAACTTACTGGACCAGGTCTGTGGGATAGGAGTAGGAGACACTGTTTTACAGTGGTTGCACTCCAATCTGCAAGGTTGGTTCCAGGGTGCCACTTGGTTCCATCTTGTCTCCCTTGCTGTGCAACATCTATATGAGGCCATTGGGAGAGGTCATTAGGTGTTTTGGAGTTGGGTGCCATCAATATACTGAAGACCTTCAGCAACACATTTCCTTGTCATTGGAGACAACTGGAGCAATGGAGGTACTGGAGCAGTACCTGGATGCTGTCATGGGCTGGATGAGAGTGAATAAACTGAGGTTGAATCCTGGTAAGGTGGATTCATTGCGGATTGGTGGTTCTCAGATCTGTGAACTGGGTAGATTACCTGCCCTGGATGTGGTTGCACTTCATCTGAAGGAGTATGTGTATTGCCTGGAAGTACTGTATTTGCTGGTGTGTAAGACTCATTCCCCCCCCCCGAAAAATACTGTTGGATAAATGGGGTGCGTCCTATACACCGGTGTATCTTATATGCTGGCAAATAGTATTTGCCAGGGCAAATAGTATTTGCCAGTGTATAAATGGGGTGTGTCTTATACATGGGTGCATCTTATACACCAGCAAATACGGTACTCTTAGATTCATTCTTATCACTGGAAGCCCAGTTATACTCAGTGGCTTAGAGTACTTGGGGCCAGTTTCAACTGATTTGTGGGTTACAGCCTTTTCTGAAAAGGGATAACTTAGCCATAGTAGTCCATGCGCTAATAACTTCCTGATTAGACTACTGCAATGCATTCTACTTGAAGATGACTCAGAAACTGCAGCCAGCGCAAAATGCAGCAGCTAGAATGCTTACTGGCATTCCATTCAGACATCATATAGTACCTGTTCTGAAGGAATTGTACTGGCTGCCAATGTTTCCATTCTGAATTCAAGGTGCTGGCAATAACATTTAAAGCCCTAAATGATTTGGGACCTTGATAAAGACCTGCCTCTTTATATATATTGTGCCTGAGAACTGAGATCTGCATCTTTATATATATTGTGCCTGAGATCTAATTGGAGGGGCCCTCCTCTGTGTCCCATCAGTAGGGAAATACACTGTGGGAGGATGTGGGACAGGACCTTTTCTGCAGTTACACCCTGATCGTGGAATAATTTTGGCACCAAGTTAAAACCTGGCTTTTTATTAAAGCCTTCTAGCCAAATTGATTTTATCCAGGGTGCCCATGTTTTATGATTCAAGATCATTTTATCCAGTTTTAAATGGTCTGTTTTTAAATTGAGAAGCTCTGCTTTAACACCTTTGCAAGAACTGCTTTTAAGAACAAATGGTACCCGTAATTCAACCAAAGTTTTCCACACTCCACTTTGAATAAAACAGATATACTTTTCTCAGTTGTCTCTTAATACTTTTCCAAGTATTGCTTTTAACAGCTCATGGGAACTGTAGTCCAACAAAAGAAACTTTTACTTGAAGAAAGGAATTGTTTCAAACCCTGCTATTAAGGGGAGTTTCTCATTAACTAGTAACCCTCACAACCTTTCCTTTTTTCTTTCCTATATAGTCTGTCAGCTGTTCCATTATCACCCAAAATTATCATCACCATCATTGTTGCATTGTATTGCATTCCACACCATGCCTTTCCCTCCAAAATCAAAGTTACTTACAATATAAAAAGAAATACAAATAAAAACACATGGTTGTAAAAATACACAAAAAATATGTTTAAAATGGCATTACACTGCCTATAGAATTAAAACCATAATGGTAACTTGCAGAGAAAGTGTGTGGGATGAACAGCTATGGGAAAAAGACTAGGAACTCTCCAGCTTGCTGCCTATTCCACCTGCTACCTTTCCCTTCACTGTGAGAAGGGAGTGTCCAGAAGGTTCCCCTAGCTGGAGAGTGTCAGCAACTTGGGTTGCGGGCAACATGTGTGAAACTCTGTGTTGTCACACTGGGCCAACCCTTTTGGACTGACATGAGTGTGGGGGCCTGGGCTGGTTCTAGAGAGGAGAGCAGTTATTTCTGCGTCTTGACATTTGTGCGGTGTGGTAGGTTGTACAACTTTTATGTTGAGGACATTTACAACAGTGTGTTTTCAGAGGAGCTGGGTTTAGGAAGAGATGGTGGAAAATCAATGGTCACAGTCAAGTACGGCAGAAGGAAGTATGGAAAGGGGAAACAGTTGCGTTGTTGTGGAGAGAGGGGCTAGGGCAACATGTTGATTGTCCTGCACTGTCTCCCAATTCATGTAGCTGAATAGCCGTGGCAATGGTCCCTCTCCCCAACCGGCTGAAAATGCTGCTATTGAATGCCAGGTTGGCAAATGGTAAACCAAATCCCCCTTCACAAGTTGATTCTGAATGTGCATGCTATCTGTCTGTATCACATAGACTTGATCTGGTTAAGTGGGTGAGGGTCCTTAATCCTTCTCAGTTTTGTTCATCAGAGTTCTCTGTGCAGCAGCAAGGAGCAGTGAAGGGAAGTCACAGTGGTCGATTGGATTTCTGTCCCCATCCCCAGATGCTTTATTTATCCCACAATCTGCTGGGCTCAAGTACTGTCAACCCTCCACATTTGCGGGTTTCAGTTTTGCAGATTTGATTATTCATGGATTATTTGCTGTCACCTCTGCTGCCTCTCTATGCCATTTTTAATAGGGACTGCAAGCCTCATAAGGTTGAGAAACTGCAAAGGAGGCTTGTAAGTCCCTCTTAAAAATGGTATGAGGCAGCAGTGGAGGTGGCAGTCAGCCCCACCAGCCACCCACTTCTGCCTTGTGAAGGAACTCTGGTGCCTCAAAGGAATCCACGGTGGGTAGAATATGGTGATCATACATTTTTTCTATGTTAAACATGGTTTAGGAGGGCCTAGAGTTATTCACATTTTTTTCACTTTTATGGGGGTCCTGTGCCCCTAACCCTAGCGAATGTGGAGGGATGACTGTATGTGTATCTGAAGGTGGGTGGCCAGGATATATTAGGGATTCTCCTGGTGTACTGCCCTTGCTCATCAGTCTGCCTTTCTGAACTAGCTGGGATATATTCAACGGTGTTAAGGGGTTCTCTCAACTTGTTGGGGGAGGAGGTTTCAACATCCGTGCTGAGGCTGCCATGTTAGGAGTGCCTCAGGACTTCATGTGTGACATGATAATCATGGGTCTATCCCAAGTGATATCTGACCCCACTCAGGCTGCTGGTTGCATTCTGAACCTTGTTGACTGCAAGGGTTTTGGCTTATTTTGTGTGTGTGTGTCTGTACACTGTTTTGCCAATATATTGTGGGAATGGCAGGAGCATATATGTCAGGAGTCTGTTTTTCATGCAGAACTCTGCAATTTAAATTCTCCCTCCTCAAACATTTTGCCTCTGCCTCCTTTTGTATCATACTTTGTTGGGTCATATTGTTTGAAAAACTAATCAGAATGATAAAGATATTGAGGATAACTAGAACAATTGTTGATCAGATGCTTTGAAGAGAATGGTAGTGTGCACTAACTATTTTATTAGGGTCCACCTCTACATCTAATATATAAACGTCAAAGTTAGTTTCATAGAATCATAGAATCATAGAAATGTAGAGTTGGAAGAGACCACAAGGGCCATCCAGTCCAACCCCCTGCCATGCAGGAAAACCCTCAAAGCACTCCCGACAAGTGGCCATCCAGCCTCCGCTTAAAAACCTCCAACGAAGGAGACTCCACCACACTCTGTGGCAGCACATTCCACTGCCGGACAGCTCTGACCGTCAGGAAATTCCTCCTGAGGTTCAGGCGGAATCTCCCCTCCTGCAGCTTGCATCCATTGCTCCTTGTCCTGGTCTCAAGAGCAGGAGAAAACAAGCCCACTCCCTCCTCGACATGATATCCCTTCAAATATTTAAACATGGCTATCATGTCCCCTCTCAACCTTCTCTTCTGCAGACTAAACATACCCAGCTCTCTAAGTCTGTCCTCATAGGGCATGGCTTCCAGGCCCCTCACCATTTTGGTTGCCCTCCTCTGGACCTGCTCCAGCTTATCCATATCCTTCTTGAATTGGGGTGCCCAGAACTGGACACAGTGTTCAAGATGAGGTCTAACCAATGCAGAATAAAGTGGTACCAATACCTCCCTCGATCTAGACACCATACTCCTATTGATGCAACCAAGAATTGCGTTGGCCTTCTTGGCTGCCGCATCACACTGCTGACTCATGTTCAGCTTGTGGTCTATGAAGACTCCTAGATCCCTTTCACACGTACTGTTAGCCAACCACGTGTCCCCCATCCTATATTTCTGCATACCATTTTTTCTGCCTAAGTGTAGGACCTTACATTTCTCTCTGTTGAAATTCATTTTGTTAGCCTTGGCCCAGCTCTCCAATCTGTCCAGGTCCTTTTGAATTTTGATCCTATCATCAAGTGTATTAGCAACCCCTCCCAATTTAGTGTCATCTGCAAATTTGATCAGCGTGCCCTCTATTCCTTCATCCAAGTCATTAGTGAAGATATTGAACAGCACCGGGCCCAGGACAAAACCCTGTGGCACCCCGCTAGTCACTTCTCTCCAGGATGAGAATCTGCCATTGGTGACCACCCTTTGGGTACGGTCAGTCAACCGGTTACAAATCCACCTGACAGTAGCCCTGTCCAGTCCACATCTTACTAGCTTCTTTGCAAGAATGTCATGGGGAACTTTGTCAAAGGCCTTACTGAAATCAAGATATACTATGTCCACAGCATTCCCTTCATCTATCAAGCAAGTAACTCTATCATAAAAAGAGATAAGATTAGTCTGGCATGACCTATTTTTGAGAAATCCATATTGACTTTTCGTAATTACGGCATTGTTTTCTAAGTATTTAGAAACTGACTGTTTGATGATCCGCTCCAGGATCTTTCCAGGTATTGATGTCAGGCTGACTGGGAGATAATTATTTGGGTCCTCTTTTTTTCCTTTCTTGAAGATGGGGACAACATTTGCCCTCCTCCAGTCTGCCGGAACTTCTCTGGTCCGCCAAGAGTTTTCAAAGATTATAGCAAGAGGTTCCTCAATGACCTCTGCTAGTTCTTTTAAAATCCTAGGATGCAATTCATCTGGCCCTGGAGACTTGAATTCATCCAGTGTGGCCAGGTATTCCTGTACTACCTCTCTATCTATTCTGTGCTGCATTTCCCCCACTTCCTCACCTGCTCCCCAACTGCCAGGTTGCGTGTTTTTATCCTTTTGGGAAAAAACTGAGGCGAAGAAGGTGTTGAGGAGTTCTGCCTTTTTTCTTCCTCCTGTTATTAATTCACCATCTTCCTTGCGCAGTGACCCTATCGTCTCCTTCTTTTTCCTTTTGCTGCGGACGTATTTAAAAAAGCCCTTTTTATTGTTTTTAATGTCTCTGGCCAGCCTAAGTTCGATCTGTGCTTTAGCCTTTCTGACCTTCTCCCTACATCTCCTGGCTACTTGCTTATAATCTTCTTTGGTGATTTCCCCCTTCTTCCATTTCCTGTACATGTTTTTCTTAATACTTAGCTCAGCTGAGAGCTCTTTAGTCAACCATTCCGGTTTGTTCAGATGCCTTCCATTTTTCCTCCTTAATGGCACAGTTTTAGCCTGTGCCTTCAGTACCTCCCTTTTAAAGAACTCCCATGCATCCTGAACTGCTTTCTCATTGACTATTCTTGACCACGGGATTTCAGCCAGCAGCTCCTTCAGTTTACATAAGTCTGCTTTTTTAAAATCTAAGACGAATGCCTGGCTACACTTGTCTTCTCTTCTCCACTGAATGCCAAATTCTAATAGGGCATGGTCACTCTCTCCTAAAGATCCAACCAGTTCTACGTCATTAACAAGGTCTTCCCTGTTGGTCAGGATCAGATCCAGAATATTTGATCCCCTTGTCACCTCTTCCACCTTCTGGACCATGAAATTGTCTGCAAGACAAGCAAGAAACTTGCTGGACCTTGCCGCCTTTGCAGAGTTTGACTGCCAACATATATCCGGGTAGTTGAAATCTCCCATTATTACTGTATCTCTCCTTTTTGAATGTGCAGTCATTTGGTCTATGAAAGCACCATCGAGGTCCTCAGTCTGGCTTGGAGGTCTGTAGTAAACCCCCAGTTTGTCTGTGTCAGGTGAATATCTCATATGATTGGCTGCGTAAGAAGATTCTATGGAATCCTGGGGTTTGCAGTTTGGGGATGGGCTTTTAGAATTCTCAGCCAGAGAGCTCTGAATAGGCCAGTTGCTATGGAAATGAGGCCCAGCAGCAAGGAGGAGGGCAGCGCATTCACTCAGGAACCCAACCTCAGTATGTTAATAACTCTGAATACAGATTGGATTGTGGAATATGGAGAAAAAGTACAGGTATTGGACAAGACAGTTTAGGGAATCAGAGACATAGGATCTCAAATCTTTCTAACAAGTATTACCTATGAGAAAATAAAATCCCAGACAACGTGGGGTAAATACGCTAGTTTGCAGTAATAATAACAATAACAACAATAAAACTGTAACAATAATAATAAATGTATATAACATGAAAGCCAACAAAATGAGTTTTACTAAGATTCTAGTATCAATAAGATGAAATTATATACTTGCAACTAATAATAGAGGGCATAAGAAGTATGGGATTTTGCCGTATTACATGAACAAAGACTTGCCTGTGATTTTTGAATTGAAAGAGGAGATTAGTTAGCTATTGAGTGTAGTATCATTTTATGTTTTGAATTATCAGATTATTTGCTTTAAAAGGATTTGAAATAGCATGCTCTTTCTTGGTCAAAGCGTACACTCAAACTGTGCTTTAGGAGCAAAATGTTCCAAAATTCAATTGAGAGCCAGGAAAATATAGTGAGACCATCAACTGAATTTTATTTACCTAAGTTTGATAGCCTTAGATCTTTTGGGAGGTTCAGATTTCATAAATTACACCATATCAGATGGACCAGGCAGCCATAGGAGTGCAGCTACATGGAATAGTAGCTTCTAATTGAGAAAGCCCAGAGGCATATCACTGTTTCCCAGGGAAGTTTGTTGGAATGTGGTGGTATGCTATTTGTTTCCTCCTGGGAAGCAAAGACTGTACCTATGGTTGTGCTGTTTATATCCCAAGGGGCTCTTGGAATGTTCGCATGGAAAATCACCTAACTTTTGAAATAGCACTTGGAGATGGCAATGATCAAAATATTATTTACTTTAACCCTTGTTCCCAAAGAAAGAACACATGGTCTTGCACGTTAGTGTACATCATGCATTGTGCCATGGATACATTGTGAAAAACTGAAGGATTAATGTCCTCCATTCTCAGCATTTAGAAGGTCTATGATTATTTATGCAACTGATATCATGGTTCTTGTACCACATAGTGGTGGGATGTGTGTGTATGGAATCAGCTCTCCAACATAGTAATTTGCAGGTAAACAAAAGTTGAACAGAGGCCTTCTGTATGACACCTCTGATTGGCTGAAGGCTAGACACATTGACACATCTTTGGATGGGGTAAGCAACAAATAAGGAACATAAGAATACTTTGCTAAGACTGAACGCATCTCTTGTCAGATATATTCTTACTGGTGTTATTACTCTGTGTCTGTTTTAGCTCGACTGCCTACTTGCAGCACAGACCTAGTAAGAGAACAGCACTACCAAGTTGTTGTAAATTTCTCAGACCTAACTTTCAGAACATGAACTATACTGCAGGTCTGTTATACAGCACTCTCTAGCCACAGCCTCATCCAACCTGAAATATGGGAGCAATTAACCATCTTTTTCTGAACTTTGCATTAGCTGCATTTTTTTTAAAAAAATCTCAATATGTTTTGTGTTAGAAAAGTAAAAAAGTCTTCTCTTTGCTGCTGATATTTAGGGTATTGAGGATAGATATATTGGTGGTCAGTTAGTTATCTCAAAAACTTTTATTTCTCCTCTCCAGCCAATAAGAGGGTTTCTCTTCTCTACTGTGTCTATGTATTAGTTTCTATGTTCTCCCTTTTCAACTGCACTAAACAGAAACATGTAATACCCCTTACTCTGGATCAAAGTCACAGGCAGATGTAATTAGAACCATCACTGCCATTGTCGTCATCATCCTGGTTGATAAGGAAACAGTTCTAGTTGTCATTCTCTCCAGATATCTTTGTATGGAACTTCATTTAAAACATCTTATTTACAAGTCTTATTGTAAGGGGGAAAAACCTATCTATGGGGGATTTTCATGTGGATATAGAGAAAAACAGAAGAGCAATGCAGAAGAACATCTTGCAGATAATCTAACCTTAAATGAATTAGTTAATTTACACAAAAATATTTCCTTTTTTTTTTCTTTTGTGCTTTTCCAACTCGCCCTCAGTTAATTAAGGTTAGAATTAAATAGAAAAGTCAGCAAATATCTCCAAGGGCATCAATACCAAGGAAAAGAAGTAAGTGCTGAGAGAGAGAGAGAGAAAGAAGGGGAATATATTACTAGGAGAAAAGGTTAAAAGAATGCTGAAAGTTTATAAACTCTTAAGTCAGGAAAACTTAGTGAAGAAGTTTAACTATGGAATATTTTTAAGGCTATTTTAGAGTTGCAATGTAAAGCAACATTAAAGAACAAGCCCAGTAAATTCAGTCTTGGAGCATAATCTGATGGAATAACAGTGCTTGCGGGCAGTAGTGTGGAGGGGGGCAGTAGTATCTCAGTGAAGCAAAAAGCCAGTAAAACAGACAGCATCCTGTAAGTTACATAAGTCTTAGTTATAATAGATAGATCTATTATGCAATTTGTTAGGAATTGTTTTGGCATACATGCACATGCGTGTGACAAAAATAGCCCCATACCAATGGTGTCTGTGTGTCCCATTGTAACCCAGTGTGACCGCTTATGTGTTAAAAATTGAACAGATACTGCAAGTTTAGAGGAGACCATGAATGAGCAAAAATTTTGGAAAAGAAAACTTTTTTCATTTAGTGTTCCTGCAGGCATGATTCCATCTTCAAGGACTTCCAAGTGTCACCGAAAGAATGAAGACAGCATAATGATGAGAATTAGATTAGAAGTGGATCAATAGGCCTGACAATAAATGAAAGCTACACAGACATTATTGAGCAGATTAGGAGAGATAAATTAAAGTGGACAGTATATTCAGCAATGCCAGTGCTACATAAATGTTGGACCAAGAGACTTTAGAAGGATAACAACTATCAGGAAGTGTAAGGGAAAAGAAGTAAATTGCAGTAAAGCATTGGTATGATAATAGGGGAAAAGAAAGCTCAGTAGGCTGTGATGGACCCAAAAGGGATTTTGAATACACTGTATATGTGATTTATCAGTGTGAATTACACCAGTATTTGATTATAATTCAATTACTTCACTATTGATTGGAAAATAGTGAGCAACAACAAGGACCTAGGACCTATTTTCAAGGTGGGAAGGGCTCAACATTGGCAGACAAGTCGTTATCAGTTTTACCTGTTTATAAGTATGTTTTTACAAATGCTTAGCTGGACCTGGGCAATGAATGTCACTGCAGGGGAGGATAACTTGTTGATAGTCTCCATGAGATTGGTCCCTGGTGCCTGGAACCAGATCATGATATGTGTCAGGGGTGGGATGCGAGGCTATTTAAGGCTGGTCACCCTGGCCTTAAAGGGTGTCCTCTTTGATCTTCATGACGTGAACCTCCCACCCTCAGTTAAGTGTGAGATTTATCTGGTCACTTTGGGGCTGGAGAGAGTTCCCCCCCCATTTACTCCCCCATTCCCCCCTCTCCTGGGGGGAAAGGTGAGGATTTCAACAGGCTTTGGGTTGTGTCAATTAAATAGGCTGTCATTTGGCAGGTAGCAGCAGGGGAAGACTTTGGTGATCACCTTTTGGCAGCTCTTTTGGTGTGGGGTAGGGCTCTGAAACTTCCCTCTATAGGGCTCTGCAACCTTGGGGGTTGGGGAGGGAGGCTACCCATGAGGCTAACCTGGGTTTCAGGTTCTCACTTAATAGAGTTGTGCAACTTGAGTGGGAGTTCCTCAGTTACCTTCCAATTAGGCCAGGCTGAGAAGTAACCCATATCATTTGGATTGCCCTTGGGACTAAGATGTTTCACCCAAGGGAAGGCTGAGGTGACACCTGGCCTCAGCTGGACCCACATCAGCTGCTGCCTCCTGTCCAGGACAACACATCTTAAACAGATTAGGTAACATAAAATGGCCCTTATTTAACCCAACCTTCTGTGTCTGGTTGTTATTTCATGGTTGACAACCAGTGAACAGATACATTGCTTTGAAAGAACAACAAGAATAAACTGAAGCAGGTAATAATCTGGCTGCATGCATGCAAAACAAAATAATAAATGAAATACACAAACATGAGTAAATTGCTTTAAATGACCATAGTTAAAAGTGAACTTGTCACCTCGTCAACATACTCACAAGTTTTACATTTCTGTTGCTATTTACCAGTTCATTCATAGCTACAAGAGTCTGCTCCTAGACGCTTCATTCCATGCATTTGATGAAGTAGATTTAAGCCTGTGAAAGCTTTTGTTACCAACTTTTTTCTTTCCATTCATGTCAAAGGTGCTACAAGATTCCATTGCATACTGATTTAAATTAACGTGGCTACTGTTTATTAACAGTAAAAAGTGGGCCCTTAAGGACCTTACCAGTTCATTATAGCAGTGTGTTCTGCTCTGTTTAGCATGTGCAGAAATAGTGCTATTTTGACAGCTTTGAGTATATATTGCATCTGTTCTGTAGCTATTCTTGTTTTGCCTTTAATATTTGCTGCCCAATCCGAAATGAAGAGACCACACACAGGACTTGGGTTGAACTAGGGCAATTTATTGATATTCCTAATTAACATAAAGTGGGAAGTGAACTTGAACTTGAACTTGAACTTCTGACCTGAGAAGGAGGGGTCAACAGCATGGGTGGACTAGGGCAAGAGTCAGCTCCCGACCATCTTCCCTAGCCCATTGAGCGAGACACCGGGCCCCAAAGCCAACCGCTGAAGGTGGATTAAGACTTTGGCCGGCTCTTGTCTGGAAGGCGAGCCCCAAACCGCAACCCCCCGGCTCATGACGGTGAGGGCAAGTCCCGGGCCCTCCTCAAGGATAGCATTTATCCTACACCAAAGGGTGCCATAGGTACTCACTGAACCCTTAGACCCCCCATACCGGCCATTGATAAGGGCAAGCGTCTGCTTAGTCCTTATCCCCCAACTCCCCTTAGGATAGCTTCAAGCCCCCTTTGCAAATCCCGTAGAAAAATTTCATTGCCCTCAGATGACAAGTGTACCCCATCGGGCCTATACAGCTCAGGTTTATCAAAGACAATGTCATGGTGAGGAATATAGCAACCTAAGCCCTGTCTCAGAGCATTGTCAATTTCTCTGTTTGCCTGCTTACGAGCAAACTCTAAGGGTCGAGGATCACCTCCCCCACCCCACACTCTTCTTTGAACCAGTGCAGACCAAGCAATACAGGTGCGAGGCCATGTGCATTAAATATGCCGCATATCATGAATGGCCTGTATGATCAAGGCCTTTTCTTTCAAAAGTCCAAGGTCATTACCTCCAAGGTGAATGACCAACACATCAGGCAGAGGCCCACGGTGCTCCTCAAACAGCACAGGCAACAAGCCATGCCAACGAAGGCCTCTCTTGCCAAGCCATTGGATCGAGGCTTGATCACCCAATCTCAAATGCGGGCCCAGATGGCCAGCACGAGCCTGCCGCTCTGCCCAGAAGATGAAACTGTGACCACAGATCAGCACTCGCTTCCTCCCCGCCAACGCAGGTCGATCTGAAAAGAACCAGAAACATTAGGACAGGTGAATTGGCCTGACATAGCACCGGTACGCCATGGACTTCCATCTCCCAATCCTCCGGATGTCATCGGCATTCATGCCCATCAAAGCTGCGGTGGAAGCTGCATCTATGCGAAATGAATGTGTACCAAAATTGGTGCCCTGTAGGCTCAAATAGGACAAAGCCTTTTTTGTGATCGCCCCGAATTGGTACCTAGTGAGTGGGGTTGTATCCGCATGACAAAACAGAGGCCCCACATGTGTCCCCTGGCTAGCAGTATAAGCTCTAAGTGCCCTGACCGGGCATAAGGCTGCACCAGAGCATTCCTGTAAAGTAACCACAGTGCCCCGCTTGGCCTGATCTGTCTTTGATCCCCTTATGTGCAGGCATAAATGTCGCTTAACCCAGGTCAGGTCCCAGAACTCCAGGGCCCTGCCCGACCTGTCTCCCTTACTCTGAACAACCAACTCGCTTACCCTTAATGAGCCAAAAAATGCAGTGAGAGCCGCTGAGTGGAACAAAAGAGCCTCATATGCAGAAGAGCACAAGACCTCCCATGTGTCACCCAGACCCTTTAGGATGCCGGAGAAAGTGGTTGCCTGTTATCTCAGGCCATCCCTTTTTGCCTGACCCATCCCTCTATAAATTTGCGTATCCTAAAATCACTGGTGGGATCAGGGAAGCCTTGTGCCTTGGACCAAAAGGCCAAGGCTGACATGCGAGATCTAATGGATTGAGGGGAGAGGCTTGCTTGCTTAAGGGCCAAGCAGAAGTGCAAAATGTGGTCTACCAGGAGTGGCCATGTGTCCTGTAACCCCTTGGATTTCCTAAAAGTAGTGAATTCCCTAGCCGCCTTATTGTAGCTCTTTCTGGTGCTGGGCGCAATTGACATACCGATCATCTGCGTTACCTTACCCCACCAAGCTTCCACAGATCGGAGGGCATCGGTTCTGGGAGGACTGCAGCATCTGGTGCCAACTCTCTGAAACGTTCCATCTGCATACGGAGAGAGAGTCAGCCAAGGAATTATCCACACCCACAACGTGTACAGCTGTAAAGACTATGTTAAAACGGAGACATTGAAGCGTGAAAGCTCAAACCAAGCGCATGACATGCTGTGACCTAGAAGAGAGAGAGTTAATCACTCTGACCGTGGCCTGGTTATAACACCAAAAGTGGACTGAGGCATTTGCTAACTCACATGCCCAGATGTGAACTGCTACCAATATTGGGAAAAACTCCAAAAATGTAAGGTCAGCTGTGAGGCCTGCCTCCGCCCAACTCTCAGGCCATCTCTGTGCGCACCACCTGCCCCTGAAAAAGACATCAAAAACAATGGATCCTGCTGCATTAGATGATATTTTCAGTGCATCCCTGACCTTGATTTCATCCCGCCAAAAAGAGACACCATTGAAATCAGCCAGGAACTCCTGCCATACTTCTAAGTCCAATTTCATCTCTCTGGTGATCCTAATTCTGTGGTGCGGTCTGGTGACACCCTTCGTGGCATCGACAGGTCCTGAGAAACTCTCTGCCAGATGCCACCACCCTGCAGGCAAAATTCAAATGTCCCCAAATCTCCTGAAATTCCCTAAGGGTCGCCTTACGCCTGCCCAAGAAGGATGCCACCCTTGACCTGAGATCTTGGACCTTAGCTGGCAGCAATTTACAGGCTTGGTTGACTGTATCCAATTCAATGCCCAGAAATGTAAGCTGCTGTGTGGGGCCCTCTGTTTTTTCATGTACCAAGGGCACGCCCAACTCCCCCAGAAGAGATGAGAATTCTGCCAAGAGGAACGCGCACTGCCCAGAACCACAGCATCCTACAAATAAGAAATCATCCAAATAATGCACGATGCCCTGGAGGCCTGATTTTCTTTTGATGGCCCATTCCAAAAAGGTACTGAATGTCTTGAAGGCAGAACGCGACACCGAGCATCCATGGGGAGGGAGCGATCAACATAGAATTTACCCTGAAAGGCGAATCCCAGAAGATCAAAGTCAGATGGATGAACGGGTAGCAGGCGGAAGGCTGACTTGATATCAGATTTGGCCAGCTCGGCCCCAACCCCATGCCTGCGCACCACCCGCACAGCTGTATCAAATGAAGTATACCTGACTGAACATAACTCAGCCAGAATGGCATCATTAACGGACTCACCCCTGGGGTAAGACAAATGGTGGATTAACCTGAATTCACCTGGGACTTTCTTAGGGACAACTCCTAGTGGGGAAATTCTAACGTTGGGAGTGGGAGGCTGATCGAATGGGCCTAACACCCTGCCCTCAGTTACCTCCTTCCTAATTTTCTCCCTTACTACATGCCCATTACCTATCACTGATTTAAGGTTACTAGCCATAAAAAACCTCCGAGGTCCCACACTTGGGATCCTGAAACTCAAAATAAAACCCTCCCCCAGATATCGCGCTGCAGTCCGGTCCGGGTAAAAGCGGAGCCAAGCCAGCAGCCTCTCCACGTTAATTGGACTGGGCCCTTTTATGAAACGGTGGCTGATTTCCTGGCCCCCGTTTGCTACCTCCCTCCTTGAGGCCTGTCCGTCCCCCTCTCCCCTTGTTGCAGTTGCAAACAGAGTGAGGCCCCAGCAGATCCCACATAGGTGCTTATATTTGCAGGGGCAACGGGCACAAAACCCCTGTGTCCCAAACTCCCAACAGAGCTGTATTTACTGTTGCTCCTGAGAGCCCTGAGTGCGGGGAAGCCCCCAACTTATTGAACTGCACCAGATGACCAGAGTGGGACCTCTCACCGAAAACGGGGTGAGCCGGGGTCAATGTCTGCATCCACAATTCAGTGATAATGCTGTTCCAACGCAGGCTTGGCTGCTTTGCTGCCCTCATCCTAAACTTCTCGTTGTAGTGCCGCCAACTAGTCCCTGAAAAATCTGCATGGGCCCTAAAAATCATGTTCAAATATACCACCATGGAGTGAGCCCTGGAAGGCTGGGCCTTAACTATCACATCCATGTAAATGAGATAATCTATAAACCAATTGGTCCAGTTCCTATCGATCCTGTGATTCTTCAGTTTTTCCCTCTTGCCCGCATCCAAATCTTCTCCTTCTTGTCGAGCTCTCGATACAAAAGGGAGAATAAGTCCACACATTCTCCCTTCAGTATCTTCTCAATAGTGGCTGAGGTAAGGTGCTCGTCCAATACCCTGATTGCCCCCCTGCCTCCTGCTCAAGGCCTGCGTCCTTGCTTGACTCCCGTGGCACCAGAGCCCCACCCTGTGTGGATCCCGGGGCCTCCTGGGAATGCACTGCCCCTCCTGATGGCAGCTAAGAGGGTGACGCGTGCTCCCCCGGGGAAGAAGGTGAAGAAGAAAATAATAGCTCTGGAAAACCCGCTGGCGGAGCCCATACCATATTCCTCGGTGGTGTAACGAAGTTCCAGGGCCATGCTACGGATGCAGTGCTGTCCTCGTGGCCAGCTTACTCACCGGTGCCTCTCCTGCTGCTTCCGAATCTTCTGAGGGCCTGGCCTCCCAACTGACATGTTGTGATGAGGATGCTTGGTCCCGCCTCTTCGAAAGCGATTCGCTCCACTTCTCACCCGACTTGTCTTTTTCAATAGCATCTAGCCGTGCCAAAATCTGGTTAATAACACTCACTGGCATGGAGACCTCGCTTCCTCTGCCCTGCCCGACAGGCTGCCGGCCCCCTCAATGGCTTGAAGCTTATCAAAAATGGTGGCCACCATACTTGCTCCCCCTTTCTCATCCGAAGATGAGGCCAATGACATTGGGGCAGCTAAGGCCTTGGCCAGCTTGGACCTTTTGGCCAGCGTGGCCTTCTTGGGTGTGCTTGCCCTTGGATGCTGATGAAGCTTGCTTGGAAGCCATAAGCACCACTGGCAGATCTAGAAATCCTGGAAACTCCCTTGGCACCAAAGAACAAAACCCCAACAATGATCGCCCTGTCTCAGCCCCCCCAAAACCCACTGGACACCCTCTAACCCCAGGTGAAACAACCTGCAGAGAGAGAGGTGAAAGTGAGAACGAGGAGCCAAGGATAGAAGAAAGTGAAGGAAAAGGCACACTCTGTCAGCCTAATATGTCCCGCGTGATAGATGAACTAACAAGCTGGGGGGGTGGCCCCCCACTAGGTCCCCTGATGCCCTAGGGCTGCCTCCAATTCCGTCTCTGCCACCGCCGCTGCCCCTGCAGCCCTCCCCAAGGCCTAGGGGGCCCACACCCACCCCATCACTGTGAAAGATCAGCCTGGGGAGGAGAAAAGAAGTGCAGCCGTGGGAGAGAATGTGTGGAAACTGCTGGCCCTGTCGAACCATGGCCCCCCTCGCCCGACAAGGCAAATCCCCGCCGCCGCCGCTGCCGCCACTACCAGGACAGTGACCTTCCTCCGAAGCTAGCCCGAGGCAGGGCTCAAACTTGTGACCTCGCGGTTCATCCCAATCAGCCGCCCCGGCTGCGCGAGAACCCCCCCGTTGAAAAAGCAAGCCAATTAACTCTTTTACCTGGGCGGCCACTGAGGCGGCTGCCAGCTGCTGCCCACAAACAAAGGCCTCCTGGCCGCACCACGTGGCCAGCCTATGGGGCCAGCTGCAGCACCCGCCGTCAGCACCGCCAAGACGCCAAGGGGAAGGTCGGTAGGAAGGAAGGAACAGAGGCAGAGAAGCAGGTGGCGCGCTGCAAGAGCGCGAGCGGCTACCTCCCCGCTGCTGAACAAAGGCTTCCCCAGGCCGACCATGTGGTCGGCCTAGATAGCAGAGCGGCGTCCTCCTCCTTCGCTCGCCAGGAACCGAAGAGGCTGAGGGAGAGGCGGGGGCAGCCCTAAGAAGTGCCTGCAAGCCCCTCCCCCTCCCATCACCCACAAATGACGCGCTCTCTTCTTGTGGGAGGACGGCAAAGGCCATCCCCCCCGCCACCTGTGGTCACATGGGGGTGGTGGGAGACGAATTATACTCAGGCATCTCTGTTCACTATATTGTAATCCTGAAGGAATTGTTTGGGCCATTATGCCATGCCATTCTTTTGCAGAAAGATCACTGTTTTGTTTGTAAGATCAGTTATCTTGAGTAACAAGAAAACCTTTGATTATCCAAGGCCTCTGTTTCTCAATTTTCTCTTCAGTCTCATTTACCTCTCTGCTGTGGAGTAGCTTAGGGATCTCGGTATAGTTAGCCTGGAGAAAAGAAGGTTAAGTGGTGACATGCTCATCATGTTTAAGTATTTGAAAGGATGTCATATTGGTGATGGAACAAACTTGTTTTCTATTGCTCCAAAGAGTAGGACACGGAGCAGTGCCTTCAAACAAAAGGAAAAGAGATTCCACCTAAATGTTAGGAAGAACTTCCTGATGGTAATAACTTAACAGTGGAATATGCTGTTGCTTGGAAGTGTGGTAGAGTCTCCTTCTTTAGAGGTTTTTAAACAGAAGCTGGATGGCCATCTATTAGAAATGTGTTGATGACGTATTCCTGCATGGCAGAATGGGTTGGACTAGATGGCCTTTGTGGTCTCTTCCAGCTCTGTGATTCTGTGACTAAATGTTCCGGGAGTATTTTTTTTTTTAAAGGTCTCTTACTTTGGGATAGTTGAACAGTACCAGAGAATCCTAAATATCAGTCTCACTTTCTAAATGATATAATGTCCTTTGCTTGTATGTTAAACAATTCCTTTGTTTGAAGGAGGTAATAAATCTAAACAGGCATATGTGCAGTTCCACCACCAAATTAATTACTAACACTTTAAGAACACAAGCAACAAAGCATTCAAAAGACTATGTCAGATACACATGGCTCCCATCCAGAAAAATAACACTGAGTCATGTTAACTTGTAGTTAATTCTATTGCAAATGTCAGAACATTTCCTTCGCATGTCTAAGCTGACCTACTAAAATTAGTTATCTTTCAGTAACTCCTTTTATCATTTGTTTTTCAGCAACAGCGGCAACTTGACCTCTTGACTATAACCAACCCTGGTGAGTAAGCCACAAGGCTCCCCTCTTTTTATGTTTTCTTAAAGAGATGGTTGTCTGAATGTGTCTTTCTCCTCTCCCTGACATGCAAAATGAAAAAACACTATTCTCCAGAAAATCTTTAACATAATAACAACTGACAGCTATATTGTGCTTGGTGAAGCCCCGGGCAGTTATCCATTCACAGAGCTGCCTCTTCAGACCTTTACTCTGCAAGTTTGAGTGCTGATATTTCTTTAAGCCTCCTGGGGTTACTGTTAGCGGTATGTCTGCAGGGAAGATATGCTATATTTCACAATGTATGTTCAAGTATCACACAAACATTCTGTTTAACTCTCTGCAGTGGTAAGCTTTGATATTTACTAAAGAACAAAAAAGCCAGTATTATGTTGGGGAGAGAGAGAGAGAGAGAGAGAGAGATTGTTTTGGTTGATGATTTGGAAGATACCTTCTTTGTTTAAAAACATGATTTTAACATGAAGTGTTTCTGATGCTGAATAAGAAGAGTATTGTAACATGGTTCTTGTTAAGTGCTGCTTACTTAGAGCTGTTTCAGACAAGGCTTTTATCATGCCATCACCCTGCCACTTTCACTGAATTTTACGAGGGTTTGAAACCATGTTTTCCTCCATTCATACATCTCCCTTGATTTTCCTTCATCAGTCTTTCTCCTTACTTCAGAAAATCTGTTAAGGAAAAAAAGGTGAAATAGTAGCACGAGGAACCTTCTGTACAGAAATGCTTATACTATTTACCCACCTCAGTAATAGCTTTCCTGTCTTTACTTCTTGATTTCCAAGAAGTGCAAGAGAAGCAGAATGGCCCTTATTGGATCAAAGTTGGGTGACTTTGTCTTAAAGATGTAAGGAATATTCATATTTAGTTTTTCCTTAATGATAAAGGGTTTCTTAATGCACTGAGATATCTCATCAAAAGTCTGTCAAACTTTGCAAAATTTTGGGGCCTTCAGAGAGAGTGACAAAAAGGGATTCCTCCACCAACTTTCTACCTCTCAATCTGTCTCCCCTGATCTCTCTGCCTCTCTTCCCCTCTCACTGTCTTGCTTTCAGTAGGATTTGTACAATTTTTTTTCCTGAAATCAGCTGTATTTCAGCAAAAAAAAATATTTTATTCAAAACTGTTTTCTGCATGAATGTTTTTCTTTGCACAATTTTTCAAAATGTTTATGCAAAAACAGATTTTAATGCAACTGAATCATTCATATTTTTAAAAATCGTAATCTTGCCTAGCAGGAGCAAAACTTTCTAATGTTTCTGTTTTCCTATGAGAGAACAAACTACGCAAAAATTTACATTTTTTTTATCACACAGTGAACATTGTATATTACTGTTGCTCAAGTGATGCCTGCTCTGTTTTGTTGTGACTAAACAAATGTATACAGCTGAGAACAATAAATGAACAATAAATTCCAAACGGATATTGTGTAATGGTACTCTAATACTGTGATATAGATCCAAATAGCTATTTTAGGGGCACTCTAAAGCTTGGGCAACATCATTAACTACTTTTAAATGTCTCTTTAGTTTCAGAAATGCTTAGCTATGTTGCATGAGGGTCTGGTGTTTGAGCAACCCAAATTCAAAATAGCCTTGGGCTGATCTACTTCTCTGACTCTTGTGATGAATCTTTATATGTTTTTTTTAATTAATCTCTGTAAACTGAAAAAAATACTTTGTTAGTTTCAGTATATATACTAAAAGGGTGTTTCAAACAGTTGCCATTTTTTTATTGAGCAATGCAGAGACTTATACAAAGAAGTGATATAACTAGACACTGCAGTATGGGATAATTTTATATGATTCTGTCTAATGAGTAATTATAAAAATACTTGATAGTGTGAAGGCAACTTACACAGTGGACACGTCAGAAAGCATGCCTTCCTTTTTCTTAATATTAGCAATTTCTTAAGCTCAACTTTAATGTAAACCTTATTAAGTTTGGGAAAGAGAGCAGAGTTGTATTTGCATTCATAAGAATTTATAAAATTTGGTTTTATAGCACTGGAGAGACAGTGTAAACTTGTTCTCAATAGCAGAGCGAATGAAGCTTCATAATTCTTCTCCATATTTCTTGCTGATAAATTAACTACAGCTCTTGCAAATCTGTGTTTAGAATAGGGCCTAACTACAGCTTAGTACTAGAGTACCACATACTCTCCAGCATTTCAAGGATGAAAACTGGGAGACATGTGACCAAGCAACATCAGCGTATGGTCAAGATTGCAAAAGCTTTTAATGAGGAAAAATACACAGCCTAAGAGAAGCTGCAACAGTTTGTTTTTGCCTGAGCCTAGTGATAAGGGCAAGATTCCACTCCTTCCCCTCCTCTCTTCCACTCTCCTCTCCCTGCTGCAGTAATTGTGCACACTACTTTTGCACTTTGAACTCAGTTTGCATCAATTGAAGTAATTGGAGGACAAAGGGGGAAAGTGGGAGGAGTATCATGACAGTGGATTAATCAGGACTGTCCCTGCCAAATGGGGATGGTTACAGGATATAGTACAATTTTTGCATGAAGAAGGTGCCAAGTTCAGTCCTTGATATCACAGTTGAAAGGAATAAGTAAGAGATGATGAGTCATCAAAGGTATACTGTGGAAGCCTCTAGAACCGCAGCCAATCAGAGTTGGTAGTATTGGACCAGAGAGGCAAAGAGTTTGAAGTGGCAAAAGGCAGCTTCCTGTATTCCTTTAAAAAGTGTAGAAGGTCGTGAAGTAAGGTTAGGTAGAATAATTAGTTCTGCCTGGAAAGTTCTGAATGAATCCGTGCAGTTTCTGGAATGTGTTTTTCAATCCATGCCAGACACTTTGAGTGTCCTGGGTGAGTTCCTGTCAGCTGTGCTTTCCATTTCTGTTATGTTCTGAGGCCCTTGAATCAGCAGTCTCCTTTGAATACTGGAGGATTTTTAGCAGATAAAAGGAGCTATACCCATGACTTGCAGGACACATTAGGTCTCTTTTCATCCGTTCCGGACCTGTGAACTGTGTTATCATTTTGTCCTCAATGTTCTGTCAGTTCAGAACAAAGGAGGCTTGACGTAAAAACTGGGAAGTTTCAAACATGAATTTCTATCCCATCTTGGGTCCTCAGGTGTAAGAGTTTGTTGGGGTTACTCTGTCTTTTTTATTTCATTAGCCAGCTGATTCAAAAATGATCATTTTATTTACTAAATTACAGTTTGGGCCTTTAACTCCATTGCTAGCATAATAACCAAAACCAAGCCCTAATTGCAAAAATGGAAATCTTAATATTTTGCTAAAAATTACATCAACCGAATTACCCCTACGGCCATAACTATCAGAATCCCTGACCACTGATCATGCTGGCTGAGGTATCTAGCAATATCTGGGGAACCAAGTTTGAGAGCCATGGTTTTAAAAGATGTCCTGCCTTGTCAGAAACCATTATATGATTGTGAAACCATGTTATGGCCTATTACTTTGGATATTCCAGTCTGACACATTTTAGCAACTGTGGGAATGAATTTTTGATGATACTTCATCATATCAGTGCCAGAGACTCTGGTCCTAGAGCCAACTAGGACTGATTTGGAACGTGATTTGGAACATGTCCAGAGGGGGGTGACCAAAATGTTGGAGGGTCTGGAAGCCATGCCCTACAAGGAGCGGCTTAGGGAGCTGAGTATGTTTAGTCTGCAGAAAAGAAGGTTAAGAGGGCATACGATACCATGTTCAAATATTTGAAAGGCTGTCATATCGAAGAGGGAACAGGCTTATTTTCTACTGCTCCAGAAACTAGGACAAAGAGCAATGGATTCAAGCTACAGAAAAAGAGATTCCACCTCAACCTCAGGAAGAAATTCCTGTCGGCCATAGCTGTCTGGCAGTAGAATTTGCTGCCTCAGAGTGTGGTGGAGTCTCCTTCTTTGGATGTTTTTAAACAGAGGCTGGATGGCCATCTGCTGGGAATGCTTTGTTGTGTGTTCCTGCATGGCAGAGGGTTGGACTTGATGGCCCCTGGGGTCTCTTCCAACTCTATGATTCTGTGATTCTAACTGCCAGACTGGGTATTTGCTTGAGGTGAGGCTATGTTTCTAGACGGACCTGTCCAGGCTTCTGAAGAGAATATCGCTTTCCAGAGTAACCTGATATCTTCACCATATCTTCACTACTCTATATTTCTCTTGCTCAATAAATGAATATATGAATAAATAAACACACATGAACATATAAGATCATCTCCATTTCATTAATTTGACTCACAAATGGATAATGTCCAGGTGGTTTTTGGTTCAACTAGAACTATTTTATTGTGTAAAATTACAGATATAGTTCATCATGGTTCTGTTAATTTTTTTCAGTGCTTCGAAAATAGTATGTTAACCCTCACATAGTTAAATGGAATAAAGTGTGGGATTTAGTGTTCTTCCATCTTGATTGAGGGTTGCTGTGCTACATACCACTGCTTAGGAAACTGCCACATAAAATGGAATGAAAAGAAGAAAAGCTTCAAGATGTGATTTAGAAAAAAGTAACTTGAGAACAAATCCCACTATTAAAATTCTCTGAAAAGCCATTCCCATTAATGCCTTGAACATTCTGGTCGCCTCTTCGTAACGGAAGCATGGAAATAAAATGAACTCAAAGTCATGAAGCTATAATACACCTATTAGTAAAAATGATACAGAGTAATAAAATGTGACAGAAAGTTGTTCTCCACTGAAACTCATGCTCCTACTATTCTTGATAATCCATGCTAATTAATATTACATTGATTCTGATCAAAGTACACGTCAAGGGATCCTGGCTGAGTTTTCAAACAACCCCCATAATTACTCTTCACGTTTGTTGGGAAAAGCTTCATAAGCTCTTATATTTAAAAATGAATGCCTATGCATCTTCCCAATAATGACTGTCTCTACTGAGCAAAAAAGAGTGAATACTCTGAACAAGAGGGCAGATAAATGAGTGGGTGGAGAAGTATGTTAATGTGTTTTCCAGGTTTAAAATAGTAATTCAGGAGATAATGATGTTTATATAACTCGCTGGTGAGAGTGGGAATTAGCTAGGAGGTTGTGGATAGTTAACACCCTGAGCTCATGCATATTTACTTGGAAGTAAGTCCCACTAAGGTCCAAGGGTCTTGCTTTCATGTAAGCGTGCCAAGGATAGTAGCTTTACGATCTACTGGCTAGCCTTTTTTTAAAAAAATGACATATATTGCATATATTTTAATGTATTTCCTGTTTGGGTAATAAGTAAGTCATGCAAAAAGCAGAGGCAATTCATAAGGAAAAAAAATCCAAAACGACCAAAATGTAGGCTAACCAAAAATAATGCACAAGTTATTGAATTCTCTAAATTCTTCATCAGGCTAGTTCTGGGTTTGGTAAGTTGGTAAACCGCCTGTTGAATGCATCTCCCTGTGCAGCTTTTCTGTCCCTGGCATAACTACACCTCCTGTGTCCCTCGTCTAGCCACTTCCTGCTTGGAAATGCCTGAGTTCATCTGAACTTGGAAGAGACTGAAAGTGTATAAAAGGTGCAAAGTGTGACAAAATAGCCATTAGTATCCCCCAGTGACTGTGACTATTGTCAATGGGATAGTCAATATTATTGTTAATTTCATATTCAGTAGTCACTGTCATAATCAATATTGTTATTAAGGTCAATTTTATCACATCTTGAGGTTCATTTATTTAGAAATATAAACTTAATAATCAAATATGAGTGGAGCTTTTATCTGTTAATAATTATCAGAAGGGGGTGTTAATGAATTTAGTAATATTTAATGAAGGCTCTTAATTAATTTCAGCTAGTTTGAATCTGTTTTATATGTATGCATCTCTTTTTTTTTTAATTAAGAAACTGCAGCTGTCAAGCATTTGGCCAACTTGACAAATGGTCACAGCATTTCTCCACCCCTGCCCTATAGGAGCACTGAGGAATTTAATCTCATGACAGAGAACTAATAGCAATTTGTGATGAGACTGGACTGCCATTTTCTGATCAGAATAAAGAGAAAACAATATTTCTCAGTGTGCATGGATGTAAAACATATGTAGGGTTGCCAGTTTCCAGTCTGTCAAATCCAGGCACCCGATTTGCATAATGTGAAAACTAAGCACATTAATCACTACATTCTTTTTCTATCACTATATGTCACCCTTGGTATCTTTTAAATAGTAAGATTTGGTTTGAAAGAGCTAGTTATAGCGTAATAATTACAGTACTTTCCTAGGGCATCCAAGTTCAAATTCCTGCTTAGTCAGAGAATTTACTACGTGACTTTGGGTCAGTCACTACTACTAAGCAAATCTAATTTACAGAATTTTTTTTAGGGATTAACAGGAAATGGTGAACCATATAAAGTGCCTGTCTACATTGCTGGTGCAGTAGAAATAAATTTGTCACCATCACAACATTTTACATACATATTTTATCATCTACCATCGTGACATTTTGTCATCCAGTGGTATTCTTATCAGATCATTGCAGTTTTTTGCTGTCATTTTTCTACTCTATGACAAACAAACAAACAAACAAAAAACTGAAACAAAGATCTGGCTGAGAAAGATCACTATAGGAACTCTCAAAGCAGTATAAAGGCTTTCTTCCTCCCTGCTTTATCTCTGTAACAACAATTTTGTAAAGTAGGACAGGCAGAGGAAGTTCACCAAGGAATACTCATGCCAACATTCTTTATATCCAGAACAAACAATCTATTTTGAATTCGATGCTAGGAAAATGGTTGTGGCAAGCTTGTGACAGCCAAACCTTGTCCTAAGCAGCTTTAGCTGACTCCCACCTTAAAATCATGTGATTTTCCTTATGTGGTGGTTAGTGAGTACCATATATGCTCTGCAGACCTAAGTAATTTCAGTTCAGTTGAGTTCGCTGGGTCTTACTGACTGTCCAGTATGCTGGACATAGTAGCCTTTATAAAGATTGCTACTTTCTTTGAAAGTAGAAATCGGGAGAGAAACAAAGCAGTATACTTTCCACCATCATAACCTTTTTGAATCAAAGGAATGTCTGAAGTAAGGCATTGTGGCTAGATTGTAAAAGCTGAAAACAATAATATATAAAATACAGTTAAGTAAAACAACTTAAAGCATTTAAAACAGCCACAAGAAAAAAAATTACATTATTAAAACTGTGCCTACAATCAGTTAAAACAAGCCTGGAAAAGCCCGGTCTTTATCTGAAAACAAGCAGTGGGGAGCCATGTACATAGCCTGGGGCAGGGGATTCCAGTTAACATTAGACCACTAAAACCATTCTGTTTCTCCTCCCTGCTAACCTTACACCTTAATGGCACACATGTTAACAGTGCCCGTAGCACCTCTTAGGACCAGAGAGGTTCATATAGATGCAGATGAAAAGATCTGCCGCAATTCTGTATCACCTTTCACTTAATGTAACTTTAGGTGTAGTTAGCTAAGTAGTAAAGGAAATAAGAAACCCTGTTAGTGAACTGCAGAGATGCGTATTGGAAAATGACAAGAGTGCCCAACATGCATGGATAGCCAATGCTCATCAGTCCTTTTGTGTAACAGTCACTTTGCCCACTCTGCTATGTTGATGTTACAAAACTACCCAGTCCTAATTTCTGCATGCATAAGTCCACTTTGTTCTTGTTGACTGCCATCAGGTCAGTTTTGACTTATGGGGACCTGTGATAATGGGTTTTTCCCATTATCTAGGTAACAGAGCTTAAGGGAGATAGTTCACCCTCAGGCATACAAAGGGTTAATGGACTGCCAGGGTTAGGTTACATTGATTGGAGGTCACATGAGATAGTTGCTCAATCAGAGAGGAAAAAAGAGAGAATCTTCTAGATGCTTCGATGAGAAGTGAAAAAAAAATCCTCAACAGACCACAAGAAGGGTGAGGGAGGGATGCCAGTAGAGGCAGACAAGGCCACCTCCTGGCCCTCCCCAAAATACCATCTCAGAAATGACCAACTGCTGTGAGTAGCTTAGAATGTGTCTAGTTAGCTACTTTAGAACTTTTTTATTTTGGACAGTTTGGCTGATCTTGAGAATCTATCTGTGTATCAAGCGTAGCTTAGAGAGGGAGCCCTTTCATGAGTATTATTTTATTGTTTTACCTTGCATGTTTAAAATAAATACTTTCTGTAAGACTTTGTTTCCTCTCCATTTCCATGCATTCCATGGTGCATGCATGGATAGAATTCCTCTCACTCTGAAGGGGGAGGTGAGGGAAGGGAAAGGATCTTTGAACGTAGATATTGTGAGTTCCCAAGCAATGTCCCACTGTGTTGCTGTAGAGTGGGCTAAGTTAGTGCATGGCGGCAGTGTGGAATTAAGAGAATTTGGGGAAAATCCTTAGCTCCTATTCAAGGTAGAAGTCAACATTGAAAGGAAGGAGGGCCCCTTTTTCCCCTGAATCTCCATAGGACCCTTTGAACGAGAGAGCTCCAAGTCACCCTGTCATAAACAGCCTGGCTCAGATCTCTTGCAGATTCAGGGTTGTGGCTTCTTTGCTTGTGTCTATCGACCTGTGTTGTGGTCTTTCTCTCTTCCTCCTGCCTTCTACCTTGACAAGCACTATTATTTTTTCTAGTGAGTTGTGTCTTCTCATCATATGCCCAAAGTATGACCACATCAGTTTGGTCATCTTGGCTTCTAGGGAGAGTTCAGGCATGATTTGCTCTAGGACCTATTTGTTTCTCTTTTTAGCAGTCCAAGGTATCTGTAGAACTCCTCTACAGCACTACATTTCAAATGAGTTGATTTTCTTCATACCAGCATTTTTCATTTTCCAGTTTTCACAATCATACATAGAAATGGGAAGTACAATGGCATGAGCAATTCTAACTTTAATATTCAATGATATATCTTTACACTTCAGGATATTGCCTAGTTCCTTTGTAGCTACCCTTCAATGTTCTAGACTTCTTTTGCTTTCCTGACTGTAGTCTGCATTCTGATTAATGACTGAACCAAGGTGTGGAATATCTTTAACTCTTTCAGTGTCTTCATTGTCTACCTTAAAGTTATGTAAATCTTCTATGGCCATTATTTTTGTTTTCTTAATGTTCAATTATAAATCCGCCTTTGTACTTTGTTCCTTGGCTTTTTTAGGTAATCATTCCAAATCTTTGCTATTTTCTGCAAGCAATACATTGTCATCTGAATCTCTTAAATTGTCGATATTCACTTGTCAAATTTTCAGGCCTCCTTCCTCCAAGTCTACTTCTGTTTTACGTATATCTTCAGCACGTAAGTTCAGTTCAGTTCAATTAAGTATGAGAACCAGTCTGGTGTAGTGGTTTGAGTGTTGAACTACAACCTAGGAGACCAGGGTTAGATTCTTTGCATGGCCATGGGAACCCACTGTGTGACCTAAGGTGCATCACACACTCTCAGCACCCAGAAAACCCTGTGATAGGTTTGCCTTGGGGTCACCGTAAGTCAGAAACAACTTGAAGGTACACAACAACACCACAGCATAAGTTAAGCAGTCAGGGTGATAAAATGCATCCTTGCCTGACCCTCTTGCCAATTGGAAGCAATTCCATTTCTCTGTATTCTGTCCTGACGATAGTCTTGTGTCCTAACTACTGATTATGCATGAGAGCACGTTCATTTTTAAAAGAGCAGTCCACAGTGTTTCATGATCTATACAATCAAAGGTTTTGCTATAATCTATAAAGTACAGAATGATTTTCTTCTGAAATCCTTTGTTGCACTCCATTGTCTAATGTGTGTTTGCAATATAATCTCTCGTGGCTATTTCTTTTCTGAACCTGGCTTGATAGCTGGTATTTTTCAATGCATATATGGTAAAACTCTTTATGGTAGATTTTGAACATGACTTCGCTTGCATGGGAAATTAATGTAATAGTTCTGTAGTTACTGCAATCCTTTGTGTACCTTCTTGGGATTTGGAATGTTTTCAATCTGTGGGCTGTTCTTTCATTTTCCATATTTGTTCACAGATTTTAGTTAGAATCAGAGTATATTCTGTCTCCATAGCTTGAAGCAGCTCTATTGGTTTGCCATCTGTTCACAGTGATTTATTTCTCCCAAGTGCTCTGAGTGCAGTTTCCACTTCATTTTCTAAAATTGTAGTTTCATCTTCAGGTGGTTCCCATGAATGTCATCCTTTTATCTCTTTTATATAGTTCTTGTGTATTATTTTTATCATCTTTTTATTTCTACTTGGTCATGTAATGTGTTCCTCCACGGTTTATAGAGCATCTCCATTCTTGGTTTAAATTTTCCTTTGATTTCTTGGATCTTGTGGAAGAATTTTCTTGTTCTTCCTTTTTTGTTATTGTCTTATATTCTCTGTATTGATTATTAAAGTAGTTCTCTTTGTCCCTGTGCACAAGTTGTTGAACATTTACATTCTGGGTTCTGAGTCTATCTCTGTCTCCTTTCACTTTTGCTGCTCATCTGTCCTTAACTGCTTGAAGGGTTTCTTCTGTCATCTGTTACCCTGTGAATTGGGGGTCCCGGGAGGGGCGCCCAAACAACCAAACAAACCTAGGAAGATGGGAAAAATTAGCTGAAGCACTCTCTTGGCTAACGAGAGGCAGGGTAACACAGCAGGATCTTTTACCCTATGTCTACAGCGTCAGGTCAGTGAGGAGGCAAATAGTTCAAACAACAGTTAAGATTTATTAAACAGTTATTAAAGAAAAGCACAAACACACTCCTAACTAGAAAAGGAAAATAGAGTTTCAAGGGGAATGGGTGATATGCCACCTGTCCTGCAGTCCTGGGGAAGCCAATGGTAGAAGAAGAAACCCGGCGTGGCGGCCGAGGAGAATCTGCTGAACCGAGCAGCAGCAAGGCAGAATGAAGTCCAAGCGATCTGGCAAGAGTTCTGAAGAGCTCTCAGAGCGGAGGATATTTATTGGGGAAAGAACGACCGCAGGCTAGTCTGGTCTCGGGTGAAAACAATAAGTTTTAGGTTGGAGGCAAAGCCTCCGAAAGGTCAGAATTTGCATGATTGAGTTAAAGTCCGAATTGACAGTGGTATGGCCGGTATGTAGATGCGGCTAGCTCGGCAGTTGAGTACCTAGCTCGCCAGGATGTCCTCTCAGGTCAGAGGATCCCTTTGTGGTAGTGTGCATATGTAATGAAGGTGTTTGTTTCGGGAGGTCCCCTAAAGCAGACTTGGCAATATCTGGCTTGGTTTGGTGGGAGCAACAAGTAATAGCCATGCCTAGCTTCGCGCTTGTTCGGCGGGCCTCACAAACACTTGGCTGGTGGCAGAGTAGGGCCAAATTATGATATCAAAATGATATCTTTGGTTCACCAAAGGCCAGGCCAGTACACGGTGGTAACACATCTGGTGATGTTTTTCTTTCTTTTTGGCTGGAGATAGTGTCCTTTTGCATTCCATGCTGACAGTGTGGCAGGGTTTAGTCCAGAATTCTCAGTTAAGCACAATAGTGCACATTTAGTTTTTACATTATCTTTAAATTCTAGGGGAATGTCCTTCTGGTTGTATTTTGGCAATATGGTTGGTTTAGTGTTCTTTAGCTTTATGTTCACTTTTGATACAGTCGCCTCGGGTTGCTTAGAGATGTGTTTGCAGTGAACTAACTATTGACCTTGCAAAATTTAGTCAGTCACTCTCCTGTTTCATTTCTTGATCCTAGGCCACATTTTCCAATAGTCTTTAGTTCTGCTCTGTTTTGAATTCCAATAGCCTGTGATTAACAAGAAGTCCTGCTTTGGTGTGTGGTCCGTTTCCTTCTGGACAACAGCAAAGAATCTTTCAATTTCTTCTACTTCTGCCTCTGCAGTTAGAGCAAAAAATTGGATTAAGGTTTTATATATGGGTTTTCCCTGAAGTTTTATTGATATAATTTGGTCAGACTTTGCATTATACCCCTTGACTGCTTTTGCTACATCTTTCCTCACTATTAACACCACCCCATTTTTTCTTAGATTTTCATTTCTGGAGTAAAACACTGTGTAATTATCTGATTCAGAATGCCCATTCCTGTCCACTTTAGCTCACTCACCCCAGGTATTGCATTACAAGTATTGCTTCACAAGTTCATATACTACTATGCAGCCTGCTATGTAGGCAATCATATTTGGCGACCTGAACATTTTCATCATCTCTAGTCACAACCTGCAAATGCCAAACCCCCAGAAAATGTTACAAAAAGTGAACCATCTTTGGTCTTAGCTCTAGTCTCAGGTTTTCTTTCCCTCACAATGGTGTCCAAGAATACAGAAAAGCACAGGAGATAGCTTCCTATTCTATTTTGTCTGCAAAACTGTAAGGCTTTTCTAATGTTCTATGAATGTAGGTGAATGATATGCTCAGCTAACATAGCATATAGGTAATATTTGGTGCTTCTGATTTTCCTGATAGTTGCAATTGTTTATATACAATGAATGTCAATAATACAAATTATCAGCAAGAGGGAGGTTTTAGTGAGTGATTGGTACTACAAGAAAACTTCTATGTTTTATAGGCAAAATAGATGAAAATGAACCACTTTAGAATATATCCATATAATATATTGTCAGGTTGTGACCCTAGTCCCCCAAATACAATTGGATTTTTTACATTCAGGACTTGATTCGTGATAGGGAGTTTACACAAACAACAAAGTCTTATTGTGGAGTCATTATAAAGAAGGTGCAGGAAAGGGCAATAATAGCTGAAACAAAGCTGCAAAGAAGCAAGATAATACAAAAAGACATAAACAGGATGGAAGAATAGGATTGGAGTCCACAGTCTGTTGAAGTTCCATTTTGTGTAACAGTTTCTTGAGTGGTTGCTAAGGTAAGAACTTATATGAATATCTTGTATGATGTGACACACAAGCCAAGGGAGAAGGAGGAGTGTCAGTATCTCCATGATCTATGTACAGTTCATTTTGCTCTGAATATTTTGCTACAGATTCCATTTTTAATTTGGCAGGTCAGTATACCCAAAGCACTATATTACTCTCAACTAGGCAGTGCATTTTTTCACAGCAATATGGAGACAAGTCAATAATTCTTGATAGAATGTTCTGCTGAATTCTGAGAATTCTTGGGAATTATATTCTACCTCTCATTCCCACCTCTACATTCACATATTTTGTTAATAAGGAAGAAACTTAACTTTAACCAAGCCCCAAAATATATGAGCTGTGATACAGTCACACTGGAGATTTGTTTGCTTCCCATTTGGTTTTGGCAAGTACTGCCCCCATCCAGAGATCTGAATTGTGTGTGTGTGTGTGTGTGTGTGTTTGTGCGCGTGTGTGCAGGTATTATATGTGTGTTCTGCCTGTTGGAAAATGTATTTCATCAAGTTAAATAATAACTGCAGAGAAGGCATTTGGAAAGCTAACGCTATTACTTTTGAAAGAAAAACTAAAGCTTTCCACAACACCTTATTATTATTCTGGGTCACTGTGATGTTTCTATGCACCTTGGCATGTCCCTTTAATTGGATCTTTGCCTACGAAGGTCCAGCATAGTTGCATTGAAAGCTGACATTTCCAACTAACTGACCTTTTCAGGACCAGTGATACTTCTCTAATGATTATCCTCTTGCATTGTTTGGACACAATACCACATACTTCACAGCACATAAAGAATATGGTCTTTGAAAACTATTCAAAAATTTCCAATTTCAAGTTAGCAAAATGAGAAAATTGGGTACAAACATTCGTCAGAAGTGTTATTGTGCAGGTATCGATTTGAATGCCCTTTCATTTCAAAAGTGTTGTAGTGTGGAGTTCTAAATTAACTTTTGTTCTGTTATTTTTTCTCTCTCTCCCAGTAACTATAAAAAGGTCAAATTCATTCATAAACCTGAATAGATTTCCTGGATATAAGCAATAAGATAACAATCAACCTTCAAATAACCTTTAAAGAGACAGTATCTTCCTCTATGAACAATAATTGATCTACTCATTAAGCAGGAGAGAATTTCTTTCAGGTTCACCTAAGCAAAAAATGTATAGGAGCAAAGTGAAAGGACACTATCGAGAACAACAAGAAAATGAAGTTTAATATAACAAATGTTTTAATTCTGAGTGCATCAGAGACATCTAAAGTCTGCTCAGAGAAAAAAGTAGGCAAACTGTTTGCCAGATGCCTTGAATCACTATACTCAAAATTCCCATTTAACTTGGTTGGTGGTCATGAATCATGGAAGCCGCAGTTCAGAAGTCTGGTGGGCAGCAGTTTCTTTAATGCTTCTTCCCCCAAACCTTTACTTAATACAGATTAGAATCTTGCAAGGACATAGAAATTTGGAATTTACATAAAAATGAGATTTCCCAAGAACAGCCATTACATGTGGAATGGAGAAGAACTGGATAAGTGCAAGAGTAATTTCCTGCTCCTATCACATATTCAAGGAAAGAAAGGAAGAAAGAACAGGCCACCAAACTACAAAATATCATGGTCATTATGATGCATAGGAGAGAACCACAAAATCGGAATCCTGCTATTCCTGTTTGGAATTCTGGTGAAGGAGGTGGGGTCATTCATACTTTGTAGTGGCTGAAAGGCCAGAAACTTACATATTGTAAGCCTATTTGATCCCATTTTGGGATTAAGGTGAGATATTCATCCAAACAAAGTTACTTCCTTTTGTATTCTCATAGATAAGGCTACTTTTAAAAAAATCACAGCTCCTCATTTCCTCTGGTAGTTGTCAGTTTTCCCTATTCAAGCTACCAGCAGAACAAGTGAAAAATCTATATTTAACATAAGAACCCCAAAGATATCTGATTAGTGCCATCCTGCTTCACTTGTTGGGAGATATTTGGATGGAGCAGAAGGGATGGAGAGGACTTTCGCTTTGTGGGTGTGCATCTTCATCCTAGGAATCTCCGTTAAACCCATTAGTAGGCATACAGGCACAGCTTGTGATGCTCTTGATGGCTAGGGTCATGAAAGCAAAAACAAAGCAACGGCTCCCAATTTTACTGATTCTGTGTTTGTGGGAGGCTGCACCTTCTTTCAGACTGCAGGTTTCTTGTCCAGATCTTCTTGGTAATGGGGGAAAAGCTGGGGCAGGCCTGGATCTTTTCTGCATGCTGCAGCACTCAGCCAATCAAAGGAGCATTAGGGGATGCTGCAGCATTAGAAGCCTGGAAGTCCCAAGCAGACTGAATCCTGGCTTGATTTCACAAGGGGGAAATAGGGCAAGAGGCCACAGCATTCAATCGGAGCTGATCATCCTCATTTACCCTTTCTGTGGTTTAGATAGGTTATGTTTCTTATGCTATGATTTCACTGGGCTATTTTTGGAATATGTCAGCTTTACTTTTCACAGCTTTGTATGGCAAGTGGGCATAGTTACACATCCAGGGGACAGGGGAGTCTCACACAATGACCTGTGGCCTTGTGAAACTCCATTTTTCTGCTATCCCATGGCTTCCCCCACATGCAGGTTGAGGAATGGGATGTTCAGTGGTTGTCACATGAACCAACTGATGCCATTCCTTACACTGCACTGATGTTCAAATAGCTGTCATCAATAAAAGGTGTGGCCATGTTTTATACCAGTAAAACTGTGTGTGTTCTTTTCATTGGCTGCCTCTCCTTCTGATCACCATTAACCATTGGACAGCAAATAGGGTTTTCTGGGGCAAGATGAGGCAGATGTAACATTTACTATGTTCCCTGAGTAGTTTTGCTTATGTCTGGCAGGAGCCAATGTGAGCATTTTCTCTCCCACTGAAATTGTGGGATGGTGGGAAAGAAAACTCTCAGGAGAAGATCCTCTCCCTAACAATTCCTGTTTGAACTAGAACAAGTCAGTAGATTTTGTGAAGACTTGGGCATTCTGCTATTTTAGTTCCTCTGCCTACTTAGTATTGATCTGTAGGATATCTAAAATGGATGAACAAATGCGGGCATCAGTGGTTCCCCTCACTTTCTCCTTTCCAGAAGCATGGGGTAAGGCAGTGGTTCTCAACCTGTGGGTCCCCAGATGTTTTTGGACTTCAGCTCCCAGAAGCCCTGAGCATTGACCATAGTGGCTGGGGCTTCTGGGACCTGAAGTCTACAAACATCTGGGGACCCACAGGTTGAGAACCACTGGATAGGAAGCTGTGCCTGCCCTCTCAGCATTTCAAGAAAGGGTGTCACTCTAACCCAGTGGTTCTCAACCTGTGGGTCCCCAGATGTTTTGGACTTCAGCTCCCAGAAGCCCTGAGCATTGACCATAGTGGCTGGGGCTTCTGGGAGCTGAAGTCCACAAACATCTGGGGACCCACAGGTTGAGAACCACTGCTCTAACCATTCGGTGGATTTCACTTATAAGCAGAAGCAACTCTCTTATGTTTTCAAATGAATATAATTCTTTCTTTTTAACGACCAGTTACCTGTCCTCCAACAAAGTATATCTGTATTTTCTTTTTTAAAAGATATCTTTATTAATAGAAAAATACTGAAACTCTGTAAGTGCATAAATGAAAAGAAAAAAGCAACATAAAGAAAACATGAAAAATATTAATTAGAAATTATAAAGTAGAGAGATAGAAAAAGAATCAACTTCAATCCTCCCTTTAAACATTCAGGCCTCTCAAAGATATTATTCAATATTTCTCTTCTTCCCTTCCTCAAATTTGTGCTTTCCAAAAAACAAAACAAAACAAAACAAACCCCCCCACTTTCTTCTGCCAGGTTAACACCTCTTGTTTAGTATCTCAAAATAACTTTTTTATTACATGCCGTTACATATTGTATGTACATAATAAATGACAATATGTGATAAATGATATTAATACTAAATGCTACTAGCTGACCTGATTACATAATATTTTCACTAGCTAAAACTGTTAAAACTGTAGTTTCACTAGTTAAAACTGTATATGTGGCATCCTGAAATCCAAATATTTCTATACTATTTTATATTGTAAAATCCTTTACAGCATTTATTAAGCCAATCCAGTTTTCACTATCTTGGTATCTGTTATTTCATTTTGAATTTAATTCCCTTCTTTCCTTTTAACCTATCCATGGACTTTTTGAATATCATGTTTCTCAACTCTTTCTCCCCCCTTCAATCAGACAGGCTAATTCAGTTTGGTTTCATTCAACTACCAAAGTAAATTGATGGCAAATCAGTTTTAGATTAGGTCTCCCCACCCCAGACTATGAGCCCCATTTCATAAAGCAAAGCTTCTTGGTCATATATCTTCCCCAGCTCAGTAGCTTCCTCCATCAGCTTGGCTTGAATTTGTCTCTCCATATGATTTTCATCTGCCTTCACTTCTATACTGCTAACTTCTGTGTCCCTCTCTTGTCTTCTACCTTGTCAAAAGCCACCAACAAGCCAGTTTCATCAACATCAAACCGATAATGTCTCTATTGTTTCATGCTGTTAAAATCCAATTCTGCCTTGCAAATAAAATGCAGTTCAGTCTATTCACAAAATATATGTACTTAAATCCTTAATTATTCTCTTTTAGGGATGTCAGCCCTGAATTTGTCCCTGTCTTATGGGATAAACACAGTTACTCAGTTCTTGATTGCAGAAGAAGGTAGCTTTGGAGCCTTTGGGCCTTTCTACATTACACCGTTATAGTGCTATTATTCCACTTTCAACATTCTGAGAAATACCGACATTTGTAGTTTGCTGAGGCCAAAGAGCCCTCTGCTTGAGAATTCTGAATTCCCTTCCCTAAGCTGCAAACCCCAGGATTCCACAGGGTGTTGAAAGTGGAATAATAGCACTATAACAGTTTAGTGGGGAAAGATCCTTTGTGTTGTATTGTAATCATAATGATTCTTCACTTTTGTAACTCAAAAGATTTAATTAAGAGTTTTTTTCTTTAAAAAGCAGGGTGCTGATATGAGGCTGTCAGATCCTCAGATCCAAACAGCGGTGTTTCACGGCAAGGGCAAGATATCATTCCCTTGGGCTTTCCCATTCATAATGAGTGAATGCAAGTAATGGGAATTCCAGGTCCTAATGGGTAATCCTACTCTTCTCTTTTAATTCAGAGGGAGTTTCTCTAGCCAGAGATCCCTCTGGCCAGCACTTTTACTGTGAATGCTCTCCTTGCTGCAAAGTTGCAGCCAGAGCATCTGCCTGCTGGCCTGCTGGAAGTCTGTATTTTCAAGCTCTCAGCAGAGTACAACTACTAACTGAAAGACCATATCTGCCTATATGAGCCTGCCTGACTTTTACGATCCTCATGGGAGGGCTTTGTCTCAATCCCACTACCTTTACTGGTATGGTTGGTGGGGAGAGGAACAGACTTCATGGAGGCTGTTCCCAGGCTATGGATCTCTCTGCCACTGACAGGAAAGACCTTTTTATTTGAAAAGTTATTTGGCAACTAAGTGGCTATGCAGAAAGGTCTGTGTGCTTTATTGTTGTCAAATTTTTAAGTGAGTTTTTACTGCTTTAAACTATTGAGATTTCTGTATCATTAATATGCTTATTTAATTATTCTTGAAACGCTTTTTATTATTATATTTTACTTCATGTATGTCCTTCCTTTTCTGTTAATTAATGTTGTGAGCCATCTTGGATCCCATTAAAAGGAAAGGAAGGAGATAGATTAATTAAATGGATGAAATGAATAAATAAATATAAATTACTGTAGCCTCTTTGGGGCATCTGTATTGCTTTTGCCAGGACATTTAAAAAATTACACGATTTCCTATCCACCCTACTTTTTAAAATAAAATGAACACTTACCATTTCCATATACCCCCAAAGACAAATAAATAAAAATTATTCTTTAAATAGTGGAATTAAACATCTGCAGCAACAAGCAACATAAATGTTTCCACACTTTTTATGATTTTCAGATGTCTCCTCTAATTGCCTTGCTAACCTCTAGTTTGTTATTTTCAAGTGTCAAACTCATTTGTATATATGTCAGAATATAAAGTGAATTTTAAAAAAAGTCCTCTGGATTAGAATTCACAAATTAGAAACAAATTAATTTTGAATATATTTGCATTAAATTTACATGTAACAAAATGTACCAATACATGCTTTTCACATATAGGTCTTACATCTGTTTAACATGGTGGGATTTTTATGGGTTTTTTTTTAAAGATGACTTGTAAACTTCAGTGACCTACCCCAAAAAATGCTGCTCAAGAAAGATAAGAATGTAAGGATACTTTTTTAAAAAAAAAAAAATCTTTAGTGGTTTTTAGAATAGAGATTCTTATAGTAGTTGTCCAAGAATGCAGCAATAGAATTACCATGCATTTATTATTTACTTCAACAAATGCTTATTTTACTTCATGCAGCTTTTCAAATTGGCCTTCTTTTATTTTTAAAATTTGTATAAAAAGATAAAACATAGTTGGCTCTGTTTGAAACTCCTCCAAAGTTTGAAACTTTGGGAAAAATAATTTTTAAAACTTTGAACTCCATTGGAAAAAGAGACTCAAACAAATGTTATCATGAGCTTAAAAATACAAAGAACTTTGAATAAAAATACAGTATTTTTTAAAATATAAAAAGTTGCTGTAAATTAAACATTAAATGAAGTACCACCCTACCCTGTGTATAAGAGTAGCTATTTTAATTGTATGTTTTTTTGTATGACAGCCTGTTTGAAAGAGATCAGATATGTGTTGCGTTGGCATTGTAGTTGAATAGTGGTGGTAATGATGCTTGGCTGTTCACTAATGACAGTAAATATTTGCTTCCAGATTTCATAGTTATATACCTTGAATCTAGTGCACCAAGACAGACTGCGCAAATGAGATTTCATAGCTTTTTAAAAGTCCCCCATAAAAATGGCTCTTGCTAATCAGATTTATTGAGAAATGTACAGTTTCATAGATTCCTGTGTTCTAATGATTTCAGTGGGGTTTATTGCTATGGTTCACGGACTGAAAATGACAAAAGCTGAGTACAACTTCATGAATCATTCTCGGGGGTCAAGATAACTTGATGCTTCAAGGAGAGCCCAAATAGCATTCTCATCCCTGCTAGGACCAACATGTTAACATGTTTTCCTGTACCATTAGACATAGAATAATAGAATCATAGAAATGTAGAGTTGGAAGAGACCACACGGGCCATCCAGTCCAACCCCCTGCTATGCAGGAACACCCTCAAAGCATTCCCGACAGATGGCCATCTAACCTCTGCTTAAAAACCTCCAAGGAAGGAGACTCCACTACACTCCGAGGCAGCATATTCCACTGCCGGACAGCCCTGACTGTCAGGAAGTTCTTCCTGAGGTTCAGGTGGAATCTCCTTTCCTGCAGCTTGAATCCATTGCTCCTTGTCCTGGTCTCTGGAGCAGCAGAAAACAAGCCCTCTCCTTCCTCTACATGGCATCCCTTCAAATATTTAAAGATAGCTATCATGTCCCCTCTTAACCTTCTCTTCTGCAGACTAAACATACCCAGCTCTCTAAGTCTATCCTCATAGGGCATGTCTTCCAGGCCTCTCACCATTTTGGTCGCCCTTCTCTGGACTTGCTCCAGCTTGACCATGTCCTTCTTGAATTGGGGTGCCCAGAACTGGACACGGTATTCAAGATGAGGTCTAACCAAAGCAGAGTAGAGTGGTACCAGTACCTCCCTCAATCTAGACACCATACTCCTGTTGATGCAGCCAAGAATTGCATTGGCTTTCTTGGCTGCCGCATTACACTGCTGACTCATGTTCAGCTTGTGGTCTATGAAAACTCCTATATCCCTTTCACAAGTACTGCTATCCAGCCACTTGTCCCCCATCCTATATTTCTGTATTCCATTTTTTCTACCTAAGTGTAGGACCTTACACTTATCTATGTTGAAATTCATTTTGTTAGCCTTGGCCCAGCTCTCCAATCTATCCAGGTCATTTTGAATTTTGATCCTGTCCTCTGGTGTATTAGCAACCCCTCCCAATTTGGTGTCATCTGCAAATTTGATGAGCATGCCCTCTATTCCTTCATCCAAGTCGTTGATAAAAATATTGAACAGCACTGGGCCCAGGACAGAACCCTGTGGCACCTCGCTAGTCACTTCTCTCCAGGATGAGAAGCAGCCATTTGTGATCACTCTTTGGGTTCGGTCGGTCAACCAATTACAAATCCAACTAACAGTAGCCCTGTCCAGCCCGCATTTTACTAGTTTCTTTGCAAGAATGTCATGGGGAACTTTGTCAAAGGCCTTACTGAAATTGAGGTATGCTACATCCACTCGACATCAATTTCTCCCTTCCTCTATCCCACCTCATAGTGCTTCCTGATGCTTAATTTTGCTACATCACTTAGAGCCAAAAAATGCCATTGAGTTCACTTAGTGGGAGTTTGAGAACCCTTACCTTTCTGTCCAATATTCCTATTTTCAGACTGGGCCTTGTAAGCAACCTTTCTTCCATTAAAGTTTAATACCATGGTACTTGCAGTTAATCTCACATGGAATCTTGCAATTGAAATAACATGCAATATTGGTCTACCCTTTTGTTGCATACAAAAGTATCCTTATCTGGATTTCATGGACAAAAGAAACAGTGTTTTCATGTACTGTTTGTTTCATCTGCTTAGTGATTATATCTACATACTTGCAATATAATAAAGCTGAATAAATAAAGCTGAAATGTCAATCCAAAAAGAGCCAAAAATCATAGACCATATTCATTGCCTCTCCAGTTCTCCACTTCTTTATAAAGCCTTCACTCACTGATACCAAAAAATGTATCATGATTCATTAGGTGAATGATAAAATGAATCTTCTAACACAGAAGAAGACAGCCCCTGAACACCCTTTTTGAGACATTTCGGTAACTGCAGGAAAAGAGCCTTCAGGCTATCTGTCCAGATAATGTTGATATGTAATTTGATCCTTCTAAAGTATCTTTGATAATTAAATTACCAAGGGAAGAGTAAAGGTAGCATCAGTCACGCAGCCATTTCATTTGAAGGATTACAAACTGATGTTTTTGAAACCAGGGGGACTTTAATTGAAAGCTTTTTTTCTTAAGTAAAAGCTATTGCAAATATCATAGCAAAGCTAATTAATAACTGATAGACCATTTCCCCCAAATGTGACTTACATTTAATTTTTGCTCATATATGTTGAAGTCACATTCCAATCACAGAAAGGCTGTTCCTGTTGAATGGAAACAGAGGCTGGGCAGATGGAAGGCAATTTTTCCCTCCTTCCAAAATTTGCTTCAGAGTGTGGGGAAGCCCACAGAAACAGCATTGGGATTTATAGAGAACTGAAGAAAAGGAGAGTCAACAGAAATCATCACCAAGCCTTTCCACTCACAGGACTCCTGAGTGAATAAAAGTAATCTTTGAATTCAACCAAATTTCTCTGTAAAGTCAAAATCAAAATCAAAAGTCAAAATCATCATCTATTTCCTCTTTCTATGCACAGTTATCAATGCTTGATAGCAAAGAAAGCTGACGGGAAGAAAATCAGCTCTTTTGAAATGTTCTGGAACAGTGCTCTATGGATACTGCAGACTTCTAAAAACTCAAATGAATTGGTCTTGGAGTTAATCTGTCATGAACTCTCACTAGAAGCAAGCATAACTAAACTGGGGCTGTCATATTTCGGACATATCATGAGATGACATGATTCATTGGAAAAGACAATAATGCTTGATAAATTGAAGAACAATAGCAAAAGAGGAAGACCACATGACAGGGGAAATGATTCAGTCAGGAAATCATGGTCTTAGGTTTGCAACAACTAAACAGGACATTTGGAGATCTCTCATTCAGAGTCACCACAAATCAAATTTGACATGATGGCAAATAACAGCATGGTCCATACAATGACTTCCCTTCAATTTACAAAGGAAGTCTATCTTTAGAGAGAATGAGGGAAGGAGGGTAAATTACCCTCCCCCTTTCTGAGGCCACATATGTGTTTCCCAAGAGAGAGAGAGATCACAATCACAATCAGTGTTCCTTAAAGGCACTGATTTTTCCCATTTAAATCTTGAATGTATCTAATTCTTTGGCTTTTTGCTCTTAGTTCTTGCTTTTGATTTAATCTGCCCTTTCACTGCAGTCTCTCCACTCGTGCCAGAACCTGAAAATAACATTTTCAAAACTAGCAGAGGAACCACATGCAACACCTTTGCTCCATTCTGAATCTTCCAGCTCACTAGGGTGATCAAGACCTGCCTGTTTTGTGGCCATGGGGTCTCATGCAAATATTGATTATAAGCCATGTTGGAAAGATTTTATCTTGAAAAGTGAGGCATAAATGAATTAGATAGATAATCCAATCAAACCTAGTGTACTTGCAGGGCTCTGTGCTTATGAGTGGGCAATCCCATTCCCTACATTCCTAGAGAATATTTCATACACACAGTTGGAATGTATATGAGAATCCTGCAGAGCTTTGGTTCCTGGGCATACCAGATTTTAGGAAGTGGCAACTTGTTTGCTTCTATATTTAGGCAGCAGACATACTCCTACTTACCGGGAAGAAAGCCTTGCTGAAATCAGCTCCAGAGTATTAATATGCAGGAATGCAATGTTAAGCCAAAATCCAATACAATTTACTTGGGAGCAAGTCCCAGTGAACTCTCCAAGTCCACAAGGCATTTACTTCAGAATAGCCTCATAGATAAGAAAGCCAACACAGGACTAAGTAGCTTGGTTTTTCTATCAGTTAATTTTAAATAATGCTAATTTGTTTAAAATGAAAGTTATACTCACTGTCATGTAAAAATGCCAAATCTGTAACTGTCACAAAATCAAGTCAAATTATCTGTCCTTTTATCTTTGACCTTATGTAGTGTAATACTTTAGTTCATGCTTATTGGACATTTTCCTTGCCTGGTGTGAGCTGCAATAACATGTGGAATGTAGCCCATTATAATAGCAACACAAATGAAAATGCAGTTTTGGGAGGAAGGACCTAATTCCTTCCAATAAACAAGCAATCACTCACTTGTATTAAAGGAGAGGGATGAAATTACCACTTAATTATGAAGTCAAGAAGAAGTGTGAAAATCTCAGTGATATAGACTCAAGTTAATCAACTCGAACGCAAGTTGGACAAGCCTTTTCAATGACTTGACTTGGGCTCGACTCGTCAATAAATGATGGACAGACTTGACTCGAGACTCATCGTTTTTAGTGATCGACTTGCTGCTCACCTCCCGCTCCAGCCTTTCCCCTATCAGCAGTGAGGGAATGTTATGCTGATGACCCAATCAGGGCTACATACACTCCTTATCCTTTCCTCTCTGCCTCTCTTTTGTTTCCTGCCTTTCTCCAGGAGCCATTTATAGGAAAGCAAAAGAGTGGGGAGGGGTAAAACAGGGATTTTCACCTTTTTTTCTGGTGAGTATGGGCAAGGAGTGGTCTCTGCATCTGGTTTGAGGGGAAGGTTAAGGGTTGAAGTCCCATCAATGTTAATGTGAAATCTGCCTCCTCCTCTCCTTTCCCCATCTAGTCAGCTGGTTGCTCAGTCAGAAGCAGTTTCCTTCAGTATGCCTTTCCTGTTCCTCGATGTCTGAGGGCTTCCTTCCAATCCTGCTTGTTGTCGACTTACTGGCCCCCCTCAGATCACCAGCACCTTTTTTTCTGTTAAAATTGGCTGCCATACTTGAGACTTGACTTGAATTATCTTGCAAGGACTTGAGACTTGACTGGAGACTTGAAGGTAGGGACTTGACTTGAGACTTGGAGTAAAAGACTTAAATATGTCACTGGAAAATATGCTTAGAATAACACTACTGGTCTGTTTATGTTTGTAATAATTTTATTTTAAGACCTATGTGTCTTGATGAGTAAGGCCTATAAACCCGTGGAATCCAGCATTTTGCCTAAGTGCACCTGCTTAATTTGACCAGTGATTTTGGAGCACTTGTCAAATTTAAGAAAAGGAACAAAAGCAGAAATATTACAGATTCAAAGATTCACTGAGGAAGAGGAGTAGCTTGTTGTGCAGGCAGAAAACCAGAGACTAACCTGGAATGATAATGGTTGCCTAGCTGAGACAAGAGTGTCTGCAGAAATTTTTCCTCCTGTGACACCACAGCACTGAGGCCCAGAAGGTATTTGAACAGCCTTGAATGAAAAAAGTATAATTCAATTTTTTTCACTAGATTACTACCACTGTTGCAATCTATGGAAGGTATATAAGTGTTAACTGACTGTTATGGGTTTACTGTATTTAGGAGTAACAGTTGAGTTTAGGCCAATAGTTTCAAGGAGTAACGCAAGCTAGGAAGAAAATGTTTCATACGTCTTCCAAAAAGTGGCTCTTCGGCTCCTATATATGATATATTACGGAGGATTGTTTGAAGTGGGCCTGTGATGTCTAGGTAAATAAGCACTGACAAATTTAGTATTATTTCTCTGTAGGTTAAGTGACTGAAAAATAAATAGCACTTCTGACAAGTTTGTTCTGGATCCTAGAAGGAAGCAGTTTGTGTGTCTGTGTGTGTGTCTCTCTCTCTCTCTGTGTGTGTGTGTGTTTAAACCAACAGTATTTAATAAATGAATTAGTAAAATGTGCCCAGTTCTGAAGCACACTTGTGTACACAAGCACACAATTTCCAAGTAGCTTGAAGTTCACCTAGACCTGTCATATAAAGGTAGGCACTGGGTGGCTGTGGGAACCAATTTTGCCCCATAGGCAGGGCTCACTGCACCATTTTGCAAAGGGAACTTGTATCTTTGAAACTAATTGAGAGAAATAAGTTTGTAGCATAAGCTTTTGCAGACTTTCCTAAACTTAAGCCTGCTACCTTGTGCCTTTTTGGTGCATTTTTTGCCAAAAATGCCAACCAAAAGTCTCTTCCAGTTGCAGTTTCTGGAATCTTCTCCTGCTTTTTTGAGATTTGGAGGTGGTAGTGGGTTTAAAGACAATCCAGCCTTTTAAGAGTATCAAATCATCTTCCGGGGGAAAAAAATGGGGAAAAAATTCCAAAAATTATTAGGAGTATCAAGGGGTTTTGGGAGGTTCAGGGAAAATGTGTATGCCAAAAAGCCCCTCCCTTCTCCCCCTCAAAAACCCTCAGCCATCTGCTCCAATAAGATAAGAAGCCATTATTTAGCTGTGTATTATTCTACATAGCTGCTTGATTGCCTGTAGGCCTACTTGATCAGAAAAAGTGACATCTTGAGGAAATACACAACAAATTAAAACAAAAGCCTTATTAGTCCTAGCAGCTACCTTGGTAGCACAATCGATTTGAAATCCCTTGGATGGGTAGCATTCTTGTCAAGCAGCTAACTTGACAAAGAGAACACATTTCTTGAGAATTAATGTTTGGGTTTTGTTGGTGGTAATAGCAATTTGCTTTGAAATTGAAAACAATTAAATCATGACACTCTGTGCCACTGCTCTGACTAATGTTTAGAGTGTTCCATTCAGGCTGCAGTCCTTAGTCTCACTCAAGTAGCTGGCCACAATCCAGTGCTCAGTTCTTTAGAAATAAAAGCCCAGCTGCATGTTACATTAGAATAAAATGTGGACTAATGGATTCAAATGATAAGAAAAAAGATTCCACCTAAATATTAAGAGGAGTTTCTTGCTATTAAGAGCTGTCTGACAATGAAATAGACTGAAGGATGTAGACTCCCCTTCTTTGGAGATTTTAAAACAGAGATTGGATGCTCATCTTTCAGGAACGCTTTAGTTGTGTATTCCTGCATGGCATGGTATCAGACTGAATGACTGTTCTTGGTGTTTCTTGGTTGAGTTGATATCAGTGGCTGCTTTTCATTATGGCAAGGTATTGCCTTCATTATTAGAGGCAGTTTGCTTCTCAGTACCAGTTATTGTGGAACTTGAGTGGGAGGGAGCTACTGCATTCATGTCCTCATTGTCCATGGGTATTTGAGTGGCTCATCATCATCAAATAAAACCACCAAAAACAGTGGTCCTGTCAAAGGCGTACCATTTACAATATATATAAATATGCATGCATACACACAGAGAGTGAAGGAAGGAATAATAAAATATAAAAATATACAATTCTAAAACAAATTACCCAGATAAATTACAAAAAAAATAGTAGAAATAAAATATAAATAAAGCAAACTGACAAATACATGTAATCAAGATTAAACAAGATTATAAAACAATGTTAAACTAAAATTCCAAATGCTTTGGAAAACAAGGAAGTTTTTGATTGAGTTTTAAAAATAACAACGAAGGAGCAGTCTGCAAATGTTTGGGGAGACAGTTCTGAAGGTAAGGAACGCAAAGTGAAAAAGGATGAAGTTGAGCCAAGGAAGATGAAACCTTTCATTGGCTTTCATTGGATGAGAAACTTAGAATTCCTAGAACACAGATCTTGAGCAGGCTGGTAGAAAGACAGGGGCTGAAAGATGGGGGAGCTAGGTTGTGTAGGGCTTTGAATGTTAAAACATGAAGCTTGCACTGAATCCTAGAAGGAATGGGTAACCAAAGAAGAGATATCAAAAGTCAGGTGACATGATCAAAATGACAAGCCACAAATATAATCTTAGCAGCAGAATGATGAATGGAAACCAGAGGACTAAAGGAAGACCAAGAAAGGAAGGAAGGAAGGAAGGAAGGAAGGAAGGAAGGAAGGAAGGAAGGAAGACCAATCTAAAGAAGATTACAATAATCAAGGTGGGAAATGGCTTAAGGTCTTAGCAAAGGAAGCAGAAAGGAAAGGTCTGGTTTTAGGAATGTTACAAAGAAAAAATCAACATGACTTTTCTACAGCACTATGAGGAACAAAAAAAAATAGTCAAAAATAAAGCCAAGAAAATGTGCTTCCTTCACAGGATAAATGGTAACATTGTTAACAGTGATGAACAATGTATGTTGTAAAGAAAGTTTTGGAGGAAAAATAAGTAGTTCTCTTTTTGCCTTGTTACATTTTAAGCAACTTTGAAGCATCCATGCTGCAATAGCTGAAAAACATGCTATAATGTCAGAAGAGAGTTCTGGAATGGAGAAATACAGTTGAGTATCATCAACATAAAGATGATATTGAAAACCATAAGAACTGCTAAAACTACCAAAAGATAGTATTTAAAGAGAATACAACAATGGACCCAGAACAGAACTCTGTAGAACCACAATCAAAAGAGGGAAAGAACATGACTGCCAGCTATCATGTTAAATGGCCGCCCTGATGTGAATCAGCTGAGGACTGAATCAGTAAACCTTAGGTCATGAAGTGAATCCAACAAAACAGGATGATAAACTGTGTCAAAGGCTACAGAGAGACCAAGGAAATAAGGACTGAATATAGACCCTTTGACTTGACATGAAGGAGATAATCTGTGAGTTTCATCAGAGCTGTCTCTGTAGAGTACAAAGGGCAAAATCCAGATTGAAAGGGTTCATTATAGACATGTGAAAAAGTCAAGGCAATGTACATAAACAGCATGTTCCGTAACTTTTAAGAAGAAAGGCAACAGTGAAACAGGGTGATAGTCAGAAAGAGAAGATGGATCAATGAAGACTTCTTAAGGACTAGAGAAACAGTAGGAAATGAGACAGTAGAAAGGGACAGATTAATAATATGGAGAAGAGAAAGGAGAATGACAGGGACAACAGTAATTAAGAAGCAAAAAAGAACAAGATCAAGAGAGCAGGTAGGAGGATTTGAGGACATCAGGATTGGAGAAGTTCTTCTAACAAGATGGAGGGGAAGTAAAAGATGTAGAAGAAACAGACATTTGATATGTTGGTAATGAGGAAGGTTCAGGAGCAGCAAAATCAGACTGGACAGTTTCAGTTTTAGTATCAAAGAAAGCTGCAAAATCATCAGCAAAGAACGATGGAGAGAGAGGTGGAAGGTTAAAGGAGAATTAAAGGTAGAAAAGAGACCCTGTGGATACCATGCATTAGCATGAATCAATGAAGTATAGTATTTCTTTTCGGTCAAGAGATAGCACAAGAGAGAAGAAGAAAGAATGAATTTATCATGAATGTAGTCTGCCCGTTCACTAGTCCTCCTCTACAAACATTCAGCTGTGTGAGAGCAGGACCAAAAATACAGAATAAAAGGAGTAAGCCAAAGCTGAAGTTCGATAGGAGAGACTGTATGTTTTGACAAAGGGGCAAAATTATCGAGAGTTGAAAATAAAGTTGAGTAAAGAAACAGCTGACTCCAAAGAACCAACAGAATTAAAGGAAACAGAGAAGAGTCCAGTGCCTAAGGAAAGGCCTCAGAATTAATACAATCAAGCTCTTGAAAGGACCAAACAACAAAGTACCAAGGAGGTGCAGTTTGAACATTTCCAATGTGGATATATAACACTGGAATGGACAGACCTTTAGCCTGATCCAGTGGGGCTTTGTAAACTTTCATATAATACCAAAAGCTTTTTGCTCTTTAAGTCGCCATAGGCTTCAGCAGCAGCAGAACAGTTCCTGCAGTTGGAGAACCTCTTTTCAGTGCTTGCCTTGATTTATCTTCCTCTTTTATGGTATGATGGCATCTTACCTTTTTCTTATCAGAAAGAACAAGCAAATTTCTGTTTCAGTTCTTTTTCTTCCTTGATCTCTTTGATATCCCATCTCTCTTCTTTTATGGGAAGCCAAAAAGCAAGGAAGATCCATTGTCAAAGAAAAATATATATATTAAGAGAAGAATTTGAACATATTCATAGATGGCCACAATATAGTCCACAATATTTCATTTCTCCTACCCCATCTTGCACCAGATATTTTAAATCTTTAAATTTCCCCATTTTGAAAATTGACATTTCTATTGAGCATTTTCAGAGAAGGAGAAAATTGCTAAAAATAAGATAAGTGTGGTAATCAATATCAATAAAAAAAAACGTTTGTTAGTTGGCTTGCATCACTTTGTCCAAATAAGTGGAGCTACTTGACACTAGTTCACTAGATAAGAGGCATGTACAAAACATGCTAGAGTGTCTTGCTGTATATTAGTAATTCCACTCCTTCTTAGAGAATTTGTTATGTGCATTTGCATTTCCTATCATTGTTACTTCCCAAATATTGCGTAAGGTTAATACTTCATTTCATATCCAATTCCCTGTGAGTAAAAGATTGGAAAGACAAAATTATGGTTATTTTGAAGTGACCCAGGAAATTGCTCATGTGTTGAAAACCTCATAGACTCTGTAATAGTATTAGGAGAAATAATGTGAATGGATATAGACTGAGTTTTAAAAAGAGCTGAACTAAAATGGAAAGGGGAATTTCTGCTAACATTTTCAACCCCTGTAAAATATGTGCTGTTTTATTAAGACAGAGAAGAACTAAATACATGGGCTTGGAAAACTCCATTCCTCCACATAAATCATTCAGAGTGTGGACAGTTTTTACTCTGATTTGGCTTTGTGACACTATCCACCAAATTTAAATAGCTGTGTGGTTTTGTGACACCATCATGCTGAGTATATGGTGTCCTATTGACTGCTGCAGGGGTGGTGCCGCGTGTTTTATAAAGACCACCTTTCAAGTGGTCTTTTTAAAATAAGATCGCGCTAGCCCATCGCAGCGCCCCGTGAAGCGCCCCTGCAGAGCTGCCCGGGGGCGGGCTTCCAGCTGGCGTGCTGCCCTGATTGGCGGAGAGCCGCCGGAAGCCATTTTGGGCACCACTGGACGTCACCAGACGCCGGCGGCGTGTAGAGCGGCGAACGGGCGCTGCTCCCTTTGGGGACGGAGCCACCCGGATTAAGGTAAGCTCCGTTCCTGCATGCACCGCCCCGTTTCCCCACGTTTCACGCCCCCCGTGTGGAAAGGGCTATAGATGAGAGATTTACGGCATAACTTTGCGCATATTTGTTCAGAAGAAAACTCCATTTAATTTGATGGGACTTCACTCCCAAGTATGTTTGTGTACCACTGCAGCCTTAAGATACATACCAGCTTACAGCTCAGACTTAGATGAAATGCTAGTGGCCAGAAAATAATCCAGAGGGTGACAAGCTTGATCAAAGGAAAGGAAAGGAAAGGAAAGGAAAGGAAAGGAAAGGAAAGGAAAGGAGAAGAAAAAACAAGACAAGACCTATACAGCAGAAGACAAGAAACTGTTAGGAGCCATATGGCTTGTGACTGTCTGAGGAAACACTGCTGTAAAGCAGACTTAATAGGTTGGTACCCTGAAGGCAGAAGATCCTGACTGATTTTGGAAGCTAGCAGGGTCAGGCCTGGTTAGTATTTGAATGGGAGAATGCTAAGGAATACTAGGTACTGTAGGCTATATTTCAGAGGAAGCAAATGGCAAAAATGCCTCTGAATATTCTATGCCTGAGAGAACCCTATGAAATTCATGAGGTCTTCATAATTTTGCAACTGGTTTGAAGGCACATATGGCACATACACATGCAGAAGGATCTGCCTTTGCTTACTCTGTTCTCACCCATGAAATTCAAAAAGAAAATGTCAAAAATGTGTTCCACTCTGGGTGAACTTACAAATACTTTTGTGTATTTTTCAATTATTTTTCAACTATTTGGGATGCCCCTTCCCCCCAAAAAACCAGAAAGGAACACATATTGCATTTGCACAAAACATTTTATCACTAGTGCTGCTTATGATTGGGGAATAAAAAACTGTGACACAGCTGAAAATGAGAAACTCAAGGGACACAGGGGCATGGTCTCTGTGGCACTGAGAGTTATCGCTCACAGCAGATCATAGACTTGGAAGAAACCATAATAGCGATTGAGTCCAATCCCCTGCCATGCAGGAACACACACTCAAAGCACCCCCAGCAAATGGCCATCCAGTCTCTCTTTAAAAACTTCCAAAGATGGAGACTCTACCACACTCCAAGGCAGCATATGCACTGTTGAACTGCTCTTACTGTCAGAAAGTTCTTCTTGATGTTTAGGTAAAATTTATTTTCCTGAAGTTTGAAGCCATTGCTCCATGTCCTAATCTCCAGACTATTTAGTGCAACCCTCTGCTGGACTGCAGGAATACACAACTAAAGCACTCCCAAAAGATGGCCATCCAACCTCTGTATAAAGCCCGCTAAAGAAAGACCATTCTCTATTCTGTGAGCTAGTCTATTGCACTGTCAAACAGCTCTTACAGTCAAGACATTGTTTGTAATGGGTAGGTGGAATCTCTTATAATTTAAACCCAATGGTTTGTGTTTTACTCTCTTGTGCAGCAGAAAATAAGCCCACTCCATCTTCTACATGATATCCCTTCAGGTCATAAATGTATGTGCCTGTCAGTCTTCTGTTTTCCATATTAAACATATATATCTCCCTGAGATGTTCTTCATAAAGCTTGGGTTTTACCATCTTGGTCACCCTTGGTCCAGCTTGTTAGCATTCTTCTTAAACTGTGGTTCCCAGAACTGGACATAGTATACTGGGTGATATTTGACCGAAGCAGAGTAGAGTGGTACTGTTACTTCACTTAATCTGGACACTATATTGCTGTGAATGCTGCCTAGAACTACATCTTGCACATAAGTGAAATGAGTGGAAATAATTATTTTTTTCTGTTTTGAACATAGCGATCGGAATGTCCTCTTCCATATTTTGTGGAAAATATGGCATAAATGTCTACCTGTATCTTCATGACCTGCTGGACTACTACTTTTTTTTTAAAAAAAAAGAAGAAGTCTGGCCTCATTTTCAAAGGCCTACCTAGAAGTATCAGGTATTCACAATTGAAGATGCAGTTTTTTCAGGAAAGCTACAATATGCAGTATCTAATCTATGGTGCAATCTTGGATGACCATGTACAGTTGACTGCAGCATCTTGAGAAAGATTTGAGTTTGAAAGTTGCTACCAAAATCAGCAGGAGACTGAAGCAACTTCCAACAAGGAGAAGGCACAATGCATTCAGAGTTATTCAGTGAAGCTGAAATTGTAGAAGATTCAGGACAGAGAAAAATTCACATAGAGCATAAACGATGCAACTTCTGGAGATGGTACAAAATTAGATAGCTTTAAAATGGAATTACACAAATTCACAGAGGTTAAGGTTAACAATGATTACTAGTGATGAATGCTAAATGCTACCTCAAGAACCAGATTCAGCATGTCTGTGAATACCAATTGCTCAGAAATAACAAGCAAGAGCTGCTGCCATCGTATTCTGTTTGTGGGCTACAGGTGTCCCTTTTTTGGGTCACAGTGAGAAACAGGCACTTGGGTCTGAGCCAGCAAGGTTCTTTTTTTACTGCTCAGTTTATAGCTTGAGTGAATGCAATACTTTAACCTTAAGAGTCTGCATCTTGATTAAGAAAGCTGAATGGCAGTCTGTTAGTCAGACTTGGAGTGCTGTTTCCTTACTGTTTGTATAAAGAATATCCATAATTTTTGTCTTAAGCATTCATGATTCCTAGCAGCTTTAAAATAATATATCTGTGCAGATAGTAGTTCTCTAGTTACATACAAGGTAGGCTTGGCCCAGTCACAGTTCATCACATTGACCTGACAGTGTTTTTCAACTCTTACTCAAGCAAAAGGAACACATTGATCATTTAGTGGTGCCCATGGTATTTCACAGATCAAGTAACCTTCACAGCAGTCCCATTTGAAATAATTCAAAGTAAAATCATATTTTGTGTGTGTGTGTGTGTGTGTGTGTGTGTGTGTGTAAAACAATAGTCCAATTTTAAATTTTTAGATGACAGTGGCATGCTTTCACCTGCTTACATTTGACCTGTAGGCAGAGGAAAGTGCATACCCATTTTCTTTCTCATGCTAGTATGTTCAGTTAGTGCACCTATGAGAAATCAAATTATTAATTCATAAACATCAAAGGAACTATTTATATAACAGAGGCACACATCAAAGTGGCGTGTACAAAGGGCAACTTATGTGCATCTGCTCAGCCTTTAAGTCTCTTCACAAACGCACTAGACAGAGTTGAATTCCTCACACTTGTGCAAGGGTCAGGAGGCATTGTAATTTGGAAGGCAAACTGACTAACCTTGGCAAAGCAACAATGACCCAGACAAAATTGGCAGCTTTACCAGGAACCTTCAGATACAGGCCTTAAAATGCCTTTGCTGGAAAATGGGAGAGGGAGTTTTGCATCTGTCTCATTCAGCTGCCAAACCCACCTCCAGAGTAAGAGAAGAAAACAGTGAGAAAGTCTGCCAAGGGCAGAATATAAATATCTGCAAAATGAAAGAGATGGCAGAATTGATGGAATACTTGCAGAACTGTAGAAAAAGGTATTCTTGAATCAGTAAGAGTCTTTACATCTTGTCTAATTAATTGATTCAGATTGAAGCTACAAGAAAGCTAGAGGTAGCTCTACCTTGCCAACTCATCTGATCTGCAATGGAGTCAAGTCAAATGTGCAATGAAACCAATGAGAGTCCATGACTGTGTGGCATGGTTCACCATTTGGGACATCTCTGTGCCATTTAAACAGGTGGCAAAGAAGGTAATGAGAATCCACAGTGCCATTTAAGCTTGAAGCCAAAGAATCATATGGCTTTTATGACATCGGCAGGGGCATATGAGTGAATAGTCAAAAGCCAAGAGAGAGGACCACAGCCTGAACTAGTTGGAGGACAGGTTCCAATAATAAGCTGTTGTTTTTAGCATAATACCCTTGTGGAAATCAGTGCTGAGGTGTTATGGAAATAACCCACTTGAGACTCAGAAAAAATAATGTTGTGGAGCTTGACACTTAACAATAAGATAACAATAAAAATAATACATCTAAAAATGGGGAAAATATTGTCCATGTGCTACATGTACCTCTCCAAGGCCCCCACCTTCAATAACTTGCCAAAAAAGAAAAAAGTGGCAAAGCAAAATGACCAATATTGTCCTTTAAATAATTTCAGGCCATTTTTGTACAGACATCCCCTCCCTACATGTTGTAGGCTTGCAGGGAGCTTTTTGGAAACTAGAAATTATTCTCTTGTCACTTCCAGTTTTGTGAAAAGGCTCCCATGGGTCTAAACTAGGTGTAGGGGAGCTAAAAGTTGTCCCCAGTAGTAAATCATACTTCTCAGAAGTTTGTGGGATGCTATTAACCTTTTTGAGTATATGATATAAAAATTTTTTATGGGAATTTTATGGGACAAACATGAGGGCTGAGGATGAAGTAGCTGTCTGGAATCCTTGGGGGCAGGCAGCTCCCCATCTCCTGAAAGTTGCCCAGACCAGCAGCACACCTACAGTATGCTAAGCAACATCAGAAACTGATTTTTCCTCCCACACATACTTGAGGATCTGGATTAAAATATAATCTGCTGGCTTCTAGAAGTTTCAGACAATGCTCGTTTGAGTAAGCTTTAGTTGCTAGCTAGGTGTATCCGTGGCTATAGTCCCCAGCCTTTTTTTCCTGATTAGGAAATACATTAAATGTCCCAGGAATTCTTAAAAGATTAGTGAGCAGGCTGACAGATTTTATGCTTTGAATCTGTGATTCAGACTAATTTTAGTTCTTAATTGATGGAATGAGGGCCTTTGGTTATTATTATTGTGATGAAAGTTGAGCCAATCATTTATTCAGAGATCAATCATTCAAATAGTTATTTTTTTTTAAAAAAAATGTTGCATGCAGAGCTAAATAAATAAGTTAATGTTATCAGTCATTTATCCTGAGACTAACCTTAACCTGCTTCCTCCTTCAAGTTGTCATTCAAGAGCTATATCTAAGCTTGAAGTGGGGTAAATGTGAGGAAAATAGGCCCTGGATGAAGAATATCTCCTACTACATACATGTATAGACTACAATGCTCAAAGAACTTGGAGAAATTTCTCTTTCTGCATTTATATACTAGGAAGAGAAAGGCATATCTGTTCCAAACACAGAAACTCCACCTATTCCTGTTCAGATTGGCTGGAATGTTTAAGGTGCATCCCCCCACCTTTTTTTTCCAGCACCCCAAGCCATGATCACTGTTTTAAGAAACATATCCAATTATTTGAAGATAATACACCTCTGCAATTAGTAGCTATGCTTTGGTTGGATAGAAAGGTAACACCCTGTGTTCATATAGAGCTGTAAAATATATTCTTTCTCACAGTTGCTTGAGTTATATTAGTTCCACTGGGCTAGTTGTCACAGGATGTTAAATACCTTCAGGATTAATAAGTCAATTTAATTTATTGCAAAACCAAACATCAATGACCATCACCTTATATCTCACCTTTCTCTCTGAACAAGGTATCTGATTTCAGTTGTTGTACTTAAGCATCCAAATGATGTGTTTTGTTTTTGTTTTAGAATTATAGAGTTGTCCCAACAACCAAGATTATTGTCAAGATATATATCTGAAATCTTTGTCTTCAAATTCTCTCTACTACTACATTGGCAATCACAGAAAGCTCTTGAGTCTATGAGTGCCAGTATGTTCTCGGTAGTATTTTGCCATCTCTCTCGGGGCCAGTCTCATATAAAATGTACTGAAATAGGAGCAGGAGGAGATTTCCCTGGGCCCTTTGCTTTTGTTTGTGTTAATGGTGACATAAGTAATATCCTGAGTAAGCAGATCACTGATCACTTACATTGGCCTTGTACCATTGAGGCTGGCACAAATACAGCCACATAACTGCCCCCTGCAAGTGGAGCAGATGTCCCAGGCACAACTCCATTGTGAAGAGTCAACAGAGCCAGTTTCTTCCTCATAATCAAACCTATGGGGAAAGTCTGTTGTCTTTACGTTGCCTGTTCTTGGGGGCAGGGGTGTGCAAGGGAACTGTGGAGCTCTGACCACAAAGGATCAGTGCAGTTTGTTGATACTGTGGTAACAGTTTCTCCAACCCTCCTATCCTTCCCCCACCAGCAGAATAACTCTGAATTGTTAATACCCTCCTGGATCTTTGCCCAAGTAATAAGAAACATTAGAGAAATAACTTGTTGAATCGGTGATCAGATCAGCATTACAGAACAGAATATTTTCACAAACATATTCTATTATATGAATAGACTCATGCAGTTGTATCAGTAATATGGCTAAATGAGCTGTTGTACTTCAAGAGGAAGCATTTAATAAATTCAAGGTTCATTGCCTATAGCCAGAGGCCACCATAGTGATGAACTAGTTTGTTGCAGAATGAGCTTTCATGGGCAGGAATGGAATGAGATAGTGGCAGCTATATATAACTTAGATTGTATTACACTAGAGGATAAACTAAATTAACAAGCTGAGAAGTAAAGATAATGGGAATACAAGCATATCCTAAGCATTTAATGAATGCAATAAATAGCACAATCAGAGATGATGTTTTGTAGAGGGGAAAAGCCAGCTGATAATCCTTGCTCAAATCTTTGGGAGATGCTAATAGCTTTTGGTTTTGCATTTGCCAGTTCTAAATAACCCTTAAATATTTTCCATTTATGCAGGCAACTCTAAGGTCATCAACTGGGTGATCATAAAGATTGAAAGGGTTTACCTCTGGTTTTTGTGCTTTCCTTTTTAATAGCTATTTGTGTCTTTTAATGATCTTAGATACAGACTTTCCTATTTGGCTGGCTGACAGTAGTGTTTACTACTGATAGCAGTGTTTACTTCCATGGGCAATACTTTGCTATTTTTACTAGAACTTTGAGGTCCATCAGCTGTAACAAGATGCAAAATGATAGCTTAAGGTGTGACTCCAATCACCTGTGCCATGCCATGAACTGTTGATGGGTGTGTGATTTAAGTGTGTCTGAATAAGCTCTTAACTGGTAATTAACTTAGGCCTAGAGATATCACTGACCTTTTCCAGTCATAGGCTTGGAGGGGAACTTTAGGCGCTTACACGCGTGTGCTTTGGGGACTTGAATGAAATCTGAGTCAGACAAGAACTGCTGGCTTCCCTCCTGGATAGCCATACCAGATAGCTAGATATTCATCCCAGATGTACTCCCTCTTCTACTTTTTGATTAGGGAATAGGAGCATCAGCAGGATGCATGGAAGAGGGAGGCATGTGTCCTGACTCCCACCTTGAGCAGCAACATGGAATCTCTCACATGCATGTGGGAAGCAGACAACCAACTCAAGTTATACAAGCATTAATGGAGGCAGTGGTCCTGGAACACTGACTATTTCCAACAATATGCTTTGCTGAGCCTATTGTCCCTGTGAGGTAGTGATTCCTGCCTGGGACTGGGAGAGTCAGTAACCTTTTGAGCCTGCACTTGCTGTTCCATAGCAAGGGATCTATTCATTCTGCTGCCTGTTCTTCAGCACAGACAGTGGGCTGCATGATGTATGCCCTTCATTGTAGGCAATGGCGGAAATAAAAAGACAAAAGGACAAATACCAGGTTCTCAGGTTAGGTCTTCCTCTGAAGCTGTGATGGGGGATCTGGTCTTCAAATATTAAAAAAAAAAAGCAGTTCATATCTGGACTTTAGCTCTGTACTGAAGAACGTATCACATATTCTAGCAATGCAGGAAGGGACAGCAAATCCACACCCTGTCATACACCATGAATGTTACAGGGGGTGGATGTTTGTATGTACAGTGAAGGCTCTACCTTTGCAGATGTTCGCATTGCACATCTGGATGTCAGGGGGTGGGGATAGTTGGCACAGTGCTAGTTGGCACAGCCTCACTCTCGCCTCTTGCATCAAAAGAGCATGAGAGGCATTCTTCCCAATAGTACAGATGTCAGAGCAAGTTGTTCACTTGGAACTCTCCAAGGTGCTGCAATCTGACTTGATTTGCTCACTTCCCACAGGCTTCTTGCCAAAGCTAGGACAGAACAATCCTCCCTTTCTGCCTCTCTCTGTCATGCTGGATCCTGAGAGATGAGAAATTAGTTGGGTTTGCATTTAGAGGAGAGATTCCCTAATTTGCAGTTCCCAGAACTGAAAACAAATGCAGGCTGGAGGGCATAATTTTGTGAGCAGGTATTGCAAGAGATCATGATCCAGATTCTTTTGCAATACCTTAAAAAAATCCAAGTTCTTTCTGAAGTTCATTCTCATGTCTTTTCAAGAAAAGCTCTGATTATTTCCATGTTAATGTGAGGCAAAGTGGGGACTAGCCAATCCTTCTCTACTTAGATCTACTGGTCTTTACTCCCAAGCTGTTGAAGGAAAGTTGGAAAGCTAGAGCTAGGTTTCTTTCATGGGTTCCTTCCTTTGATATTTGCTTTGATTTTGATTTTGAATGAGTCGTTTAGTTTTCACAGCCCCGTATACACTTTTCTTTTTCTCTCTGTTGCACAACTTTATGAATAGCAGTTAAAGTAATTGGGAAGTTCAGTGAAGCAGATAAAAGTGGGCAGATGAACTCTATGTTCTGTACTCCAATTACCAACTATTTTCAGAAATAGCAAAGGAGCAGCTGGTACTGTGGAATGCCACCTAATCCTTGGTTAATCTTTAGAGTTATTTGGGGAAAATATGACTATGACCAAGCCAGATATTTTGTCTGTGGCAATAGCTGTAGCTAATGTGACCTGTTAATGATGGTGACCTGAAAAATGAGGCATAGTCATTAGCTAAGTCAGCAGTTTTAGCAGCAGGGACTTTTTATACCATTGCAGTAAAGGAAGATAAAAGTTAGGTTCATCTTGGCCAAATTATAAATAAAGGATGCAAATGAGCTTTTCAGAGTTTACTAGACCTGCCAGTCTCAGGTAGAACTCAGTGGTTTCATTTGTATAATAGGATGGATGGATGGATGGATGGATGGATGGATGGATGGATGAAGTGAAGCCTGTGTGTGCTTTAAAAGGTATGTTGATGGCATTGCTCTAAAAATCAGCATGTCCCTCATCAACAAACAAGGCTGGAAGCCAGCATGTATCGCTGCATTTCAGTGAGCATCTTTATGGGTCCTTGATTTTGTGCTTTTTTTTTTAGGGGGGGTCATATTATTTCTTCAAAACACTTTAGCCACGTTAAATACAGCACATGCAGCACCAAATTCTATTCCATGAAAGCAAAATTATTGATGTTCTTATTTGATTGATTTTCAAACTATTCCCCTTTTCCAAATTGGAATAATCTACTGCCTTTGGTACAGCAAAGTTAGCTAATTTCCAGCAGAGCAGCCACAGGACGATGCCTTGTCCTTCTCCTGTGGTTTGCATGGCCGAGGAACTGGAGCAGGAAGCAAAGAAGAAGGGGAAGGGGATGCATGCTCTCACGCACATGGAGCTGTGAAGTTGTCTTACCTCTGGAAGGATTAGATACAGGATGAAAACTTCACTCGTCTCTCTAATAGCTTATGCAACCCTTTCAAGCCCCTAGTAGGCTGTTTACTGAGAACTCGGAACATCTCATGCAATGATGCCAGTGGCTCCAACATGTGTGACCATCACAGTTAAAATTACTGGCTTGTTGTATATTTGTTAGGAGTAATTTTAGGCTGTTGGATTATACTGTGATAGAGAAGATAGAGTAGAAGGAAGACAATGGCTGGGATGAAGTGACTTTTGACATCATTCGACTAGTTTCCAAGTAAGTTAAGAAGGCATCATGGTAAATTTAGCATCCGTTTTTAGGGTACCCATTCTAACACTATAGAAATCCTGGAAGTAGAGTACAGAACAGGTCAGAACACATGCCCAATACTTAACTTACTGAAGTGTCATTGTTACTCCTATTTCATGGCTCCATACGATACTGTTTGAGCAATTTCTCATGTATGTGTGCATGAGAGACCCAACATTGTGCAATGGTTTGCCTATGGACCTGGAAACTAGGGTTTGATTCACCGCTCAGCCATGGAGACCCACTGGGTGACCTTGGGCATATCACATACTCTCAGCCCCAGAAAATCCCATGATAGGTTCACCTTAGGGTTGCCATAAATTGGAAATGGTCATACTTATTTCTGTCCTCCAGTCTGACTTTCAGTCACTAGAGTGGTCAATTCCATGTAAATCTGCCCTGGCTTCATTTTTGTTTAAATCTTAAGGTTACTAGAATGGTTGGATACCAAATAAGATGGCATCATGACGGAATGGCAGTCTGCCACTGTCACAGTGAAAATATTGGTTGACAATAACTCAATCCAGTGGTGTATCCAGAGATAACATATACTACCAGAAAATGAGATAAATATAATTACCATTAAGTAATGCTGGGCTTATATTCCTCATCTATTCAGATCATTCATTTCTGTCTTTTTGAGAGTATATACATATACTTTCTAAGATGTCTGCAATGCTCCTATATTTCCCATTTCAATGAGATAATATAATTTTAAAATTTGTCTCAATATGCTGATTATCCTCTGTCTGCCATACTACTCTGTTTTGTTGGTAATCAAGGCACAGTTAAACCTGGTTCACTGTCCTTGCCTTTCTCTCAAATGCCATAGCTGCTAGCTAAAAATATTAGAACAACAGTTTCTAGATCTATTTTGTGATCCATTGTTACTCTCTTTTGTGCAGCAAATGATGGATATCGTTCAGCAGGGACAGCTTAGAAAATGATAGCAGCCTGAGTAAATCTCACTCAGAATTAAACATTGTAGATTAGATGGGGTTTGTGCCAGATTTTCCCACTGGATTCAATGTAAGACTCTGACCCTTATGATTTTACAAAAGTGGGTCACATTTTCTTTACATGTACGTCTGGTCTTCTGACATTTTGCCCAATGCCTGTAGTAGCAGGCAAGGTTTTTATCAGCTGCTGCCAAAGAGATAACTACAGCTTTTGAATTCCAATAAAGAGTGTAATTGAATGGACTGTTTCTTCAGAAAATAATGTTTCATGCCAGCTGGTCTACTTTATTCTGGAACCCTGAACTTTCCCTGTAAAACAGGGCTGGCTCAGAGAAAGCATGTATTTAAAAGCTTTTTGACAAGCCACTGCATTCAGTGTACCTACCCTGAATATGTTGTTTTCCTTTCAATTGTCACCACTTGCAGGATGACAGATGCAGTATTCTGTTCAGGATTTATATTTTCATACTTCAAGTTTACCCCATGTCAAAGCCATGATAAATTACCTTATCTTTACTCCTATTCATTGTTTCTTTTTATGAAGTCCTTTTCATTTAGCAACATGATAGTTGACTAGTTTGGAACAGAGCAGGTTGCATGTGTAGTACTGACACTGGTTAGTAAAAAGACCAAAACAAACAAAATTTCTTGCCAAGTTAAAATAATGGATCCCATACAGTAAAGGTAAAACGGTCCAACCAAATAGTTATTTATATTTCAGTGCTTTCTGTAGCCAGAAACCCACAAGATTGATTAATACATTTCTTCTGTCCCATGACCAAGGGCTATATTATGACTTGGACTAAGCTATGTTGTTTCTTGGAAAGGAGGCAATGGCTCAGAGTAACTGCTGCTAGTCAGACAGGGCTCATGCCTACAGAAAAGGTGACAGAAGAGATGTTAAATGAGGAGCTTCACATGGCTGGATTCCGTAGAGTCCTATCACACCCAGTAATACTTTTTCACCAAAATCTGCTTTCTACAAGCAGAAAGAGTGAAATCCTCAAGGACTCTGGTACATCTGTCTGTCTTCTCTGGGGAAAAGATGTTGGTCAGCAGATTTGTGCATGCATTTGCCCAATACATACATTTGGAGAGTTCCAGATTTATTTTTTTTAAAAAATTGGAGTAACCTGGGAAGCCAGATCTATTGGTGGGTAGCTAGTCTACACTTGACAGCTGAATGGTGGTAAAATGGATTGTATTGATTGTGTTTTAGGACTTTTCTTTTCAACCTCTTTCTCTCTGATGCTTAGGAGCAATGGATGACAGATTAGTTGGGTTTGTATTCAGATGACAGATTCCCGAATTTGTACCTCCCAGTTCTGTCATCTGAATACAAACCCCCCATTTGGGGGTTTGTGGAGATAATTTGGGGGCAGTTACACTAAGAAACCATGGCAATCATATGAGACCCAGTTTCTTTCTCATTTTTAAAGAAAATACTCAGATTATTACCATTGTTTCTGAGGCAAAAGTGGTGATTAGCTAGTTCTCTTGTTAAGTCCAGTGGTCCTGACTCTCAAGCTGATGAAGGAAAAGGGGAAAGCAGGAACTAGGGCTCTCTTCACTGCTTGCCTCCTTTGATATTTGCTTTGCATTTGATCTTAAATGAGATATCCACTTCCACAGCCCCATATACGTTTTCTGTTTCTTATACAACTTCATGAATAGCAGTAAGAGTAATTATGAAGTTTACAGAACCCACAGCTGTAAATCTGGATTTACTGGAGAGTAGCCAGACCACACTGGGTAGCCAAAAGGAGGTGGAATGGATTGTGTTGACTGCTAACCATGCAACTAGATTTAAGATGAGGGTGGGTACTGCTGTAGTCACTGATAATGACCAGTATCAAATAACTAGTCCAAGTTAAAATAGACTTATTGAATGAATGGAATTGATGTAAGTGTTGATTTACCAAGTTTCCACTGATTCAGTGGGTCTATTGTACATGGGACTAACACTTGGATTTAGGCCCTAATCTTAAAGCACGGTTTGCAGTAGTCTCCATATAACCATAGCTCTGCCTTTTTGTTCTTAGAATTTCAAGTGACTGAAAAGGTAATGATCTCTTACAGTTAACATTGTAAAGCACAGAAATGAACAATATAGTAAAGTCTTCTAACGGGGACTGTAAATTAATTATGTCATATATATGTTTTATAGTTTCAATTTTGTTTTTGTTTTTCTAAAGAAGAAATAGTACCAGATAAGCAATCCTACATGTGATTTTTGCCCACTTACCTGGAAGTAAGTTCATTGAACTCAGTGGGACTTAACTTCTGAACAGAGATACAATGAATGCACAGCTACAGTTTGTCTCCCATTAAGACAAATTGTCCCAAATTTGGCTTTATCTGCTCCAGTTCTAGAGTTCAAAAACAGATTAATTACTGTGCAATTGTGTACTTATTTGTGCTCTCATTGTGTTCTTAAGTCAGGTGCTTTTCCCTCCTCTCTCTCCTATAAAATCTGGACTGCTGCCACAGTTCCGATCTTGACCTTTTCAGAGAGAAACATCTTTGGGGCTTGCAAATTCTTGTCAGAAGTTAATGAACAAATTGTAGTGCTAATCGAAAGCTGGCTTCTTCCAGGCCTTTGCCTGATAGTCACCCAACAAAGGTCACTGTCTGACTAACGAGGGCTTTGGATGATACTGACACAACGTGTGGGCATTTGTGAAAGGCCAAAATTTATGGGTGCCACTTGGGGACCAGCCTGCTCTTGCAGACATCTTAGAACTACAAGAATGGACAACCCATCCATCACCCACCCCTGATTATTAGACTTAAATACTCAGTTTGTTTGCATAATTGCCAGACCGTAGACTCCTCTAAAGTCCCTGATGTCATTATGATAGATCCTCCTACCTGTTTATCAAGAAGAATGAACATTAGATGGTCCATTTTGACATTTAGCATTTCAGCCTATCAGGTTTTTAGGGTGATTTGCAGATACCAAAATCACAGAGTGTCTGATTTAAATGGAGAGAAGAATTTCAGAACCATAAATTAACCCAAAGAAATCTTTTCTACTCATTGTGCTCTGTAACTGGTAAGGATAAAAATTTTCTGTCTTTTCTTACCTTTTTTCAGCTTACTCTTTTCGCTTTAAATATATTTATTAAGTTTTATTTAACCGAGTACCTTTAAATCAACACTGCCAGATTATTCAAATAACCACGGGTAATTTCCAGACTGGTCTAAGTACTGGGCACTAGATCCCATCTGATCTTGGAAGCTAAGCAGGGTCATCTTTGGTTAGTACTTAGATGGGAGGCTGCCAATTAATATCAGGTGCTATAGTCTACTTCAGTGGAAGAAACTGGCAAAACCACCTCTGAATATTCCTTGCCTAAGAAAATCTTATGAAATTCATGGGGTCAGCATACATCAACAACATACGCACACAATTTCCAGACTCCATTTTGACTTTTAACAGCAATGTTTATCTGCCTTTTTAATTTAAATTTTTTTTTTAAATTACACTTTTGCATGTTATATTTTCTGAGGTCAGAAAGAGACAGCCTGTTGTGGTGGTTTGAACATTGGACTATGACCCTGGAGACCAGAATTTGATTCCCTGTTTGGCCATAGAAACTGTGTGACCTTGGACACATCACACACACTCAGCCCCAAAAGACTGTGTGACTAGGATTGCCTTAGGGTCACCATAAGTTGGAAATGACCTGAAGACACACAACAGCAGCAAAGACAAATGAAGGAGATCTTTCAAACTATTAGTGATGTGTCAGTAGCAGCCAATGCTAAATAGATCACTACTTACTTCTGTAGTACATTTTGGTCTTGTTTTCCACAGTTTTCCTTTCCTTTCCTTTCATTTCCACATCTCCTTCCTAACAAAGTTATCATGATGGGACTGGTTGGGAGGCATTCCATATTATAGGTTCCATATTCTCAATTTCATAAGGAGTATATCACATTCAGGTTTCCAGTATAATGTGTCATTTTCCATAAGTATACCAAATGTGAACTGTGGCTGCTTCATCTTGTTATTGCTCCTACCCTCAGTTCAGAGTCAGGATTAATACTAGCCCTTTAATCAATGAACCAACCTAGCCCAAATGGATTTAGAAAAACAGTTAAAGCTCTGTTTTACTTCTGGAGGATAATGAAAGGCTTACTAATCACAGCTGCAAAGTCTTACCAGGCTGGCTTGTGTCTCAGTGCTCTGTTGTTCCTTGGCCCACAGTCTTTCTGTCATTTCCTCTTACCCTCTTTATCCTTTCAGGCAAAATCTCCCCCCTTGGGTATGGCCAACTGTTGTATATCTGCAATATGAGCTCTCTTCCCTAGGTCCAATCACCTGTCTACTTAACCCTTCATATACTGAATCCTTATTAACTTCCTATTTAATGTCTTCTTTAGACCTTTTATCTGAGTTTTCTCTCCCTCCCCCCATCCCCTGGACGTTGGTTGTCTGCTCATTGGCTATAGCTTATGGTTGTTGTGTGCCTTTAAGTCATTTCTCAGGTCCCTCCCTAAACTACAAATCCCAGGATTCCATCGGCTGTTGAAAGTGGAATAATAGCACTATAACAGTGTAGTGTGGAAGTGGCCTAAGGTTACATTCTTATACACAGTTGTCTAGGAGTAAGCCAAGTCCCACTGAAATCAGTGTCGCTTACATTTGAGTAGAGCTCTATAGGCTTTTGCAGTGTGAGAGCGATTGTATGGCCCCTAGGAAATTGAACTGTGGCTTTGGGTATTGTGGGTCTCCATTGCTGTGAGAGGAAGGGGAAGAAATTTGCTGTGGAAGGTTTCCTTGTTGTGGGGCTGAAAAGCTTTTTGTCATAAGTTTTGGAGGTAGATCAACAAAGGCATTAACTGGCTCACAAATCTTATCTTGATACCCCATGTTCAAAACTCAGAAACAGCCCTGGAAGTGTCATAGTTGGTTTCCTTTCTTTTTAAAAGAAGGGCAGCAGTGAAAACACCTTCCAGACTCAGTCCATGTTAGCTGTAAGATGGTGAAATTCTTTTCCACGTGAAGCACAGTTGGTCTCTTCTTTGCTCTCTCTTCACCAGCATACAAATTGTGTGTGTGTGTGTGCGCGCGTGTGTGTGTACACACACATGCACACACACACACTAGCCTTCAGCATTTATTTGGTGATAGCAGAAGGATCTTTTAATAAAGTCTTCTGTAGTTTTCTTTTTATCTTTACTATATTTTGAATGTGTTTTTAGTTATTTTAAATGTTTTAGTTGGATTGTCTGTTTAATTCTTTTAACTTTTGTGTTGTATATTGTTTTAGCTATATTTTGTTTTAATTTGTAAGCTGCCATGGGTCCCACACTGGAGAAAGGGAGGATAATAAATAAATAAATGAAATGAAATGAAATAAGACATAAGAATGTAGGAAAACGTAAGACAGAGATTTCCCTCAGTTCACCTGAGTTTGATATTGGTAGTAGGAAACTATGAATATGGGTTTTGATCACATGCCATTACAGTTTCCCCACTTTTCAGGCAGAAGGTGTAACCTGTCTTATCCTGGTTTATCCAATCTGCTTCTCATTATTTAGGAATCTTGCTTAAGTGAAGTCTTGCTTCTTGCCTAGATGAGGCTTTCTCCCCATATCTAGCTTATACTACACTTCAGAGATTCTTGAATAGGGTAATCTTGCCATTTCACATTTGCTACATGCTTTGATAATCACTCAGTGTGAAAGTGGCTTTGATATTGACTACCAGAGTTATGTTACTTTTTTTTTGCTGATGTTCTTTCTGGGTGCTTCCTAGATTCCTGTATTTAGATCAGCTCATAATAAACTGATTTCACATCATGTTGTTTTATTTAAAAAGATATCAGTACAAAGTACTTTTGGCCTTGTTAGTTCCAGGTACCTCTACAAAGAGAGGATGCCTGCTCCTTGTTTCTGGTCACTAATGTCAATGAAACAACATTTACTCTCTCCTTTATCTTAGCATCTCCTTTCAGAGATTGTTATAAAATAGTTAAGCAATTGGAAATTATTGTTATAAGATGGAAGCTACTTTCACACTTCAAGCATGGTTATCTGTTGGTGCAAAGCACTTGAGGATACCTGTGAACTCTCTCCATATCAAGGTGTTAAGCCTCATCAAATGGACTGTTCTTCAGCCTCTTAGAATCCTGCTGCTATCCATTATAGCAGAAATAATTTCCATCTGGTTTTTCAGAGGACTGGAGAGCTTGTTAACATTGCCTGCTGATCATATGTCACCTTTCTTTTGTTCCATTATAAGCTGTGCTGAAGAGCAACACATAAAAAATTCAGCTGATGCATCTTTGGAAAAGGAGGTAAAATGAAGTGTATTATGGTTTGAAAAAAATAAAAAAGACCCACACAGTTTTTAAAAAAGTTGTGTTCCTTTTCCCCCCAGTCTATTCTGTTTCCCACAGCTCTGAATACCTTTTTGACAGAGCAAACCCAAAATGGCACCCCTCAGATAATTAGAACAGCTTCTATCACTTGTTTATATAGTTACAATTTTCCAGTGAAAATTCAATAATAAAATACTGCAAAAAGAGCTGTCCCAGCAGGATTTCACGAAGGGCTTCCAAAGCAACAGGAGATAATGGAGATTTTAGAATAAAGGTTTTTTTTTTCTTATTAGATTCCCTACAAAATGCTTTTGTTTATTCTATCTCTATCTCTTTGTTGAGCTGTCTATTTATTTCTTTATTTATGCCTCCCTGCTTTTCACCAAATTTGAGACTCAATGCAGCTTACAAGTTTCTTTAAAAACAAGCGCAAATAAAAACATGTGGCTAAAAAGCTTACAAAACGTTATGATTAAAATAGCATTAAACTGCCTGTAGAATTAAAACAATACAAAACATTTCTTGTGAAAAAATCAATTCCCAAAAGCATACTAGAAGAAGGTTTTTACCTGCTAAGGAAAGTTAAAGGAAGGATCCAGTTTAGGAAGGGAATTATAACACCTGGGTGGAGGCATAGAGATGACCTTCTCTTGAGTTCATACTAAATGTGCCTATGACGGTGAACACATCAAAAGAAGGCACTCCTCTGAATATTGAGCACTCAGGAAGGTTTGTATGGGAAGATATAGTGGTTCAAATAGTCTGGCCTTTATAGGTCATGACCAGAACTTCGCATTGCATTCAGAATCCTACCCAGCACAGAAAAAAGACAGGCAGCCAGTGGACCTGTTATAACAAGGGGATTGTGTGCTCCCTTTAAACAATCCTCTGTTCTGACATGTACTCTTAAATTCTGAGACTAACTGAAATGTGTCTTTGCTCAGATGTGTTCCCAAACTACTCCTCAGACTTCTGCAGCTCAGCATTTACTGATGTAGTAGCATGAGCTGTATTACCATACGCTACCACCCCTGCTATGAGATATGCAATTTTTATAACTTGGACTTATTAATGATGAGAGTACATGATCGAGAGGGGGTGTCATGCTGGCCAGAGAAAATGTTCTGGGCCATGCTAGCTGGAGACATGTTTGGGATCATGAAAGTTCACATAGTATTATGCAGAAACCTGATGCTGATGGGTTTGCACTAATCTCTTCACTGCTTTAGGCTCTTGGTAATTTTGAATACAATGAAAGACGAACTGCCAAGATTGATGAGCAATCAGAGACTATCCCTTGATCTTACCCACAAAGATCTTCCCTATATATCCTATCTGATCGAACATTAAGAGAGCGTCATGAGTCCCATCAATGTTTTGTCACTCCAGAGTTAAGCAATCAGCCCATTCTGGACCCCTTTATCAATCTCATGGAAAGCCATTATGACTTTGTCAGTGCAGCCCTTCAGAGTGTGAAACAGGGTATAAAAACTCTAGCTTCAACCCCATCCATTTGTAGTACATAGTGCCCCAGAATGCCATTCCTCTGTGCTACTCTCAGATGCTGTCTGAGTCCCTCTGCTGTGACCCTTTCTTCAGAACTGGTAACTATCGCCCTTTCCACGCAATCTCCCTCTATCCAATCTTTCTTGCCTCACTTTCCAGTAGTCCTGTATGGTTCTTAAGACTGTCTGATCTCTTGTGTGTTTTGTCAATTCAAATAAAATACATTGTTAATTTTAACTGGAGTTCTCTCTACAGTTAGTACTGGTATACATAGGTGATAAGATCCTGCAATTATCCTCCTCTCGCAGGCCTTCTTTGAACTATAATTCCCCCAACTTCTTAGGAGACTCTGGCATTGCAGATGGACCCCAATGTCCCCCACCTCTTGGGGTAGTAGCTGCATTCATAGAAAGTCATAAACCAGAAAGCTGGGTTCATAGAAGGCAACAGTCCAGAATTCTGAAAAAAAAATAAGGTTTATCATTGATGCACAACTATGCTATTGCTTACTGCCTAATTGCTCCTGCTTAGTTTCATCTAGTAGCACAAATAGAGTCAACAACCAGGAACTGACCAGAGTGGGAGAGTGTTTGTTTGTTTGAGTATTTAAACCCCACCTTTCAACCTAAAAGGCTCCCAGGATGACTTACGAATCATTACTTTGACAGTTCCATGCCCCCAGGCTTACAATCTAAATAAGGCGTGGCACATAAGTAAAAGGGAATGGCGGCTGGCTGCTCTTCTCCCACTTTGAGGCAGAGCAGTGGCAGCTGGAACATGGAATGCCTTGCATGTCAATTGGGACTCCTGTTTTGTTGTTCACTTGGCAGGCCAGAATCAGAAACTGATGCTTTTCTTGTTTTGAAGAATATCTGGGGCCACTTACAGCCTTTCCTGGAGTGGGATAACTTAGCCTTTCATGTACTTGTAACATTCAGATTAGACTACTGCAGTCAACTCTATGTGGGGCTATTCTTGAAGATAACTTGGAAGCTGCCGCTAGTACAAAGTGCAATGATAGAACGTTGTACAGAAACTATATAACACTACAATGGCAGAAATCTCAGAATAGGTCCAAATAAACACAGTTAGAAGCCCATTGGGAAACCTGCACTACTGGCCACTGACCCATTGACTCTTTCAAGGTATTGTTGTGTTGCCCCATATTATTCAACATCCACCTGAAACCACTAGGAGAGGTTGCCCAGAGATTTGTGGGTTAGTATCATCAATATGCTGTGCACATTCAACTCTGTTTCTCCTTTCTACATAACACCAAGGAAGCTGTTTTGGTTGTAAACTAGTGTCTGGCATCAGGAATGGATTGGATGAGAGTAAACAAATTGAAGCTTAATCCAGAGAAGATAGGGTGCTCTTGGACAGTTGAAAGGTAGACCTGGGTATAGCAATTCAGCCTGTGCTGGATGGAGTTACACTCCTCCTGAAGATGCAGGCTTGCAGTTTGGGTGTACTTCTGCATCCAACCTGGAGGCCCAGGTATCTGCAGTGGCCAGGAGTGTTTCTGCACACTTTTGTAAGCTTATGTGCCAACTGTGCCCAACCCTGGAGAAACCTGATATGGCCACGGTGGTACATACATTAGTTATTGCCTGTTTGGATTACTGTAACATGGTCTAAATGGGGCTGCCTTTAAAGAGTGCTCAGAAATTTCAGCTAGTAAAAAAAGCTGCAGCCAGAGTGTTAACTTGGGTGGGGTACAGTTGCTCTGTTACAACAGCTGTACTGGCTGCCAGTCTTTTTTAGACAAAATTCAAAAACGCTGGCTAAGGCCCGTAAAGCTCTATATGGCTCAGATGCAGATTGTCTGTGTGAGTCTGTCTGGGCCCTGAGCTTCTCAAAAGAGTGCCTTCTCTCAGTCCCACCATCTTCAACAGCGTGGCTGATAAGGATTCAAGATACAGCCTTCTTGTTGTCTCTGGGGTTCTTTCCCAGAGACACTAATGTCTGACTCCTTGCTGTCTTTCTGTCTGCAGGCAAAGACTTTTTTTTTTAAAAAAAATCTGTAATGCTTTTAGCATGGAAGGGTTTTAATTAAAAAGATATTACATTATATTTATATATATACATATACACATTTTTATAACTGTTTTTCAAGAACGTTATATCCTTTTAGTTGTATGTTTTAAAATGTTTTTATTTTGAGCATAGTTCATTTTAATGTTGATTTTTGTTTCTTTTAGATGCACTGTTTTAAATTCTAAGCTGTCTTGAATCCCAATTTTGGGCAAAAGATAGATTATAGATGATGGTGGTGGTGGTGATGATGGTGGTGATGATGACAGTTGTCATTATCAGCTCCTCTATCTCCATGTCGTTATGGCAGTGAAGAAATCATACTTCTGTGCCACAGTTGCATTTGTATAATCATCTTGCGGGCTTTCTGTGGTTTGCTGCACAAGCAAAGAATACAAATCACTTGACAGAATGCTGTGAAGAATCTGCAAGACACTTGCAGCTAAGATCGCTCAAATGTACTCTGATTTGGATGCTATAGTTGATATAGGTCCAGTGAATGCAATCTTGGCCCTTCCTTGCCCTGTGTTATTGGATGCATTTCAATTTATACCATAAGAAGATGTGGACAGGATCCCTGGAGAGGTGAGAACCACCACATGAGTTCTGGTCTCATGTCCTCCCTGGTTCTTAAAGTAGCGGCGAGGAACAGGCCAAGTGGATAAGAAACAGGTTTCCAACCTGCTTAAAAGAGGCCGTGGTGAGGTTGTTACTTAAAAAATCCACCTTGAACCCTCATTGGAGAATCACTGGCCAGTCTCCAATGCCCCTGTCTTGGACAAGGTTCTAGAGTACATGGTAGCTTCCCAGCTCCAGGGATTCTTGGATGAGACTTATTATCTAGACATATTTCAATGTGGCTTCGTGATAGAGAAAGCTTTGGTTGTCTTGATGTGTAACCTATGGTCCTTCTTCAAGGGGTAAATTCAGAAGGTGGTGTAAGGAGATGCCCATTGGACACCCTGGCCATTGTCCTGTGTGGTCCCGTAGGGTTCACTTTTGTCCTTCATGATATTTAATACCTACATGAAACTGCTGGGAAAGGTTAACCAGAGTTTTGGGGCTTGATGTCATCAGAATGCTGAAAATGTCCAACTCTATTTCTTTTTTCCAATCTAACTCCAAAGACACCATTTTGGTGCTAAATCAGTTATAATGCCACTAATAGTCTTGATGAAAATAAATGTATTGAAACTTAATCCAGACAAGACAGAGGTGCTTCAGGTCATTTATGAGACAAAACAGGGAATAAGGCTTCAGCCTGTGTTGGTGGGGTTACACTGCCCTTGAAATCTCACCTTTGCAGTTTAGATATACTCCTGGATCAGGTCAAAGCCAGGCTGACAGTGGCAGTTTTTGACAGTGTCAAGGAGTGTTTTTGACTCGTGCTCCAGCTGTGTGCTTTCCTGGAGATGTCCGATCTGGCAATGGTGACAACCTTGATTACATTTCATTTGGATTATTGTAATGCACTCTCCATGGGGTTGCCTTTGGCTCCTGACCAAGGCTGATTAGAGGGGGCATATAATTCTCTCATTGAAAAAGCTCCATTGGATGCTATTATGTGGTATAATGGTTTCAGGGTTGGATTACAACTTTGGAAACCAGGGTTCAATTCCCCAATCAGACATGGAAACCCTCCGGGCAACCTTGGGCATAGTATGTTCTCTCAGCCCCAGAAAACCCCTATGATAGGTTTGTTTGAGGGTAGCTATAAGTCAGAAATGACTTGGAGGCACACAACAACAACAGTGTTTTTGATGAGAATTCAAAGTGCTGATTGTAACTTTTGCAGCCCTACATAGATTGGGTCCAGACTATCTGAAAGATTCTCTCTCCCTCTATAAGCCTGCCTGAATGTTGATTCTTGGGAGAAAGCTCTCTTTCAGGCTCACTACCAACACAGTCATGTCTGGTGCGGACATGGGGAAGAGACTGCTCAGTAGTTGCTCCCAAGGTGTGGAACTCCCTCTTGTGGGAGTTTCAGTTGGTCTTTCCTCTGCTCTCTTTATGCCAGCAGGCAAAGACCTTTTTCTTTAGGCGGGCCTGACTTGTGTGGCAGAAGAGTATTACTATGAGGTGGGCTATGCTTTTATTTTATTTATTTTGATTTTCAGTGTGTTTTAAACTGTTCTACCTGTTGTTATTTGTTGAATCAACAAACAAAAAATAGCAAGAAGACAGGTTCAGTCAGAATTCAAAGCATTTTCTGGGTGGTAACATCATAGATATTGATATCACTTCCACAAGTAGAAAAGCTAAACATACATCCTCATAAATTATGAGCTAATGCTCTCTGGAATTCTAGCAAACACAGGCTGGGTGAAAGCTGGAGTGTTCAAGTTTCTACTTCTTGTTTCCATGCCTCAGATTGTTGGCCTGGTGACTATTCTCGTTCTTCCAGGCCCTAGCCAGTGCCTACTTGAAAGTTGTTGTGCCAGCTTCTGGCCCCTCACCCTGCAGATTGATATGATGAATAGGAGAGATGGGAAACATCTGGTTCACAGCTGGATACAGAGCCCAGGTGGCCCACATCAGCCCAGTGACTGGAAATAACATATTTTCCCTTTCTCACTCCCATGCTGTAAATGTGTTAGGTGAATTGTGCTTATCAATCTCTTATTGGATCTTCATGCTGTTCCTCTTTATGTTTCTGCCGATTCCTCCACTTACTAATATCACTACTACCATCTTAGGCATCTCTAACTACCACATATAGGGTTGTTCTACTGAATTTTTAGTCCTGATGAGTCTAGGGATAAGAATACATATCCCAAAAGATACCTATAGAATCTGGACAATGTAGTCTGTGAAAAATTAAGATCTGTTGTTTTGCCAGTCCTCGCTGGAGGAGTTTGGTCTTAAATTGTAAGGAAATTTGTGCATCCTTACTTTTTTCTTTCTTTCTCTCTTTCCTGGTAATTTTTTTGCAGCAGCCATTCAATTCCAAATTCATGGTTCTTCCTTTGACTTTAGTCTTAGTACAGTAGCTGTACATGATTGTTCTCATGGATAAGACATCTTGTTGAAAGGTGATTATAATAACAATTACCCCTGCTTTGACCACTAAAGCCTAATCTTCTTCTTTTTTAAAAAAGGAAAAAAAATACATCACAAACTGTTTCAAAGTTCTGCTTGAGCTACTTTTCAATTATAGTGGGTGAAGCAGAACGAAATTGTTACAGCCACTTATTGATTGTGTTGCTATCCATTAAGGTACAACAGAAGAAGTCCATCATATTTTATAACAACTCAACTATTTAAAATAACAAAGACTTCCCATTGTTTTCTTTTCTTTTGCCCTTCTTTTGTCATTATTCTGACAAATACATTTTGCTTCAGCACCACAATCAAATTCAGGAATCATAATGAAGAAATTTTGTATTAGAGTTGACATTTCTTCTTCACTTAGCTGACAAAATCCTTCTATGTTTGCATTCAATTTGAGCAGCTGAAGCAGAACAAAGGCAATGAAATATATTAATCACATTAATGATATTTTAGTGAAACTGGCTGCCTCCTAAAGAGACTGCATATATGAACTATAAATGGTGATCCTATCAACAGGCAAGTGATTAAAAGCTATCATGTTATAGTTATAGTTATACCTGTTTTTAATAAGTTGAACTATGTAGTGAAGTCCTTAACAATCTAAAAATGAAGGGAAGGGGGAAATTGTGCCCCGAATGGGGGAAATGTTTGATGCTGGTGATTCCACAAGCTTGCAATGAGTAATTTCTGAGTTGCATAAATCTCATTTTAGGGCTGGATTATCTTTCTCTTTAAGCCCCACCCTCATATCATAGAATCATAGAATAATAGAATCATAGAGCTGGAAGTGACTACAAGAATCATCTAGTCTAACCCCATACCATGCAGGAATGCACAATCAAAACACTCCTGACAGTTAGCCATCCAGCCTATGTTTGAAAACCTCTGAAGAAGGACACTCCACCACACTCCAAGGCAGATTTCACTGCTCTTGCCATCAGGAAGTTTCTAATGTTTAGATGGAATCTCTTTTCCTGAAATTTGAGGCCATTGCTCTGTGTCCTAGTCTCTGGAGCAGCAGAAAGGATACTTCTTCCATCCTCCATGTGACATCTCTTCAAATATTTAAACAAGGTTATCATGTTGCCTCTTAACCTTCTCTTCTCCAGAATAAACATACCCAATTCCCTAAGCTGTTTCTCATAGGGCATGATTTCCAGGCCTTTTATCGTTTTGGTTACCCTCCTTTGAGCACATTCCAGTTGGTCAATATCTTTCTTGAACTGTGGTGCCCAGAACCAGACACAGTATTCCAGGTGAGGTCTGACCAAAGTAGAATAGAGAAGTACTATTACATCCCTCAGTCTAGACTCTATACTTCTATTGATGCAGTCTAGAATCACATTGGCTTTTTAAGCTGCTGCATCACACTGTTGAGTCATGTTCAGCTTGTGGTCTATTAAGACTCCTAGTCACTTTTACACGTCCTGTAGTTGAGCCTTATCCTGTCCTCCTAATTTGGTGTTATCTGCAACTTTGATAAGCTTGCCCTCTATTCTCTTATCCAAGTCATTGATAAAGATGTTGTATAGCACTGGGCCTAGGGCACAACCCTGCAGCATCCAACTATTCACTTCTCTCCAGGATGAAGAGGAGCCATTAGTGAGCACCCTTTGGGTTTGGTCATTCAACCAATTACAAATCTACCTAATAGTAGCATTCGCTAGGCCACATTTTACTAGCTTGTTTGCAAGAATATCATGGGTGACCTTGTCAAAGGTCTTACTAAAATCAAGATATAGTACTTCCATAATGTTCCCTTCATCTACCAAGCTTGTTACCCTATAAAGAGATATAAAGAATTAGTCTCCCCAATAAACTAACTTCCATGTGTACATGCCTACAGTCCATCCAAAGCAACAGATACTGTCTTGGTTGAAGTGGCACTTTTTCAAGCTAACCAACATAGTTAGACTGAGGTTGTTAATCAAGAAGGTCGAGCATTATACTCTGCCTGCACAGTTCCAACTCCATCCCATGTGTATGACTTCATTTAATGGGTACAGTGGGTATTCTCTTTGTGTCCCATCCAAAACCTTCCACAGTCCTTGGGAAGGGTGCTGCTGCTGCTTACCAATGAGGAGGGGAAAGAACTTGCAATTCAGAAGTTGATGAATCAGCTTGTCTTGGCTATGGGTGGAAGGGTGGAGAAAATAGAAACATGCTCACAGAGTGTACTCTCCATTCCTCTCAGGGTTACATTGGTTGACTTGCTTCCCTATGCTCTCCTCTCCCCATTGGTAAACAGGAGTAGCAGCTGCACCTCCTCACTGGGCTTGACAACTGTGAGGAGAGGGAGTTTTGGATGTGATACAAAAGGCTATAGAATAGCACCTTCCACTCCATCCAAAAAGAGACACGCATCACTAACAGGATTCTGACTAACAACTCTTCAGGAGCTCAGATAAGAACTGTTTCTAGCCATACATGGAGATGTCAAGGGTTGAACTTGGAGCTTTTTGCATGTAAAATATGGGTTCTTCTGCCAAGCTGTGTCCTGGTAATGGATGGCATCACCTATTATTTGCCAGTGGAAGAAAAACAGAGGAAGACTGGCCTAGATTCCTATGGAAGTGAGTTCCAGAGCCTAGGACGGGCCTCTCTTGTGTCTGCAACAAAAGCACCTATGAAGCTGGCTGGACTGAAGGAAAGCCAATCCCCAGATAGCAAAACTTGGGAGGCTCATATGGGCAGATGAAGTAATGCAGTTAATCTAGACTTAAGTTATATAGGGCTTAATAAGCCAGAGCCTGCATTTTGAAATGTGTCTAGAAACAGTCCAGTAACTGGTAGAGTTGACATAACAAAGAGTGTGTTCTCCCTGCAAGAAGCTCTGATTTCTGTCTTCAGTATCCTCTGTCTCCAGTATCCTCTGAAGGCACTTCCCAAAAGGCAGCTCCATGTAGAATGTGTCACACTCATGCAAACAGGATGTAGTCAAGGTATGTGTCACTGTGGCCATAGCAGACATCTCCAGGATGTCTGGCAGGTGGCATACTAGTTTCAACGGTGGAAAGAAATACACGCAAGTGACAAACTTGAATTTTCAGGAGCAGTGTAACCTCATTCAGTGTTGGACTCTTATTCTCTGATCTGTGACTAACAGCACATCTGTCTTGTCTGGACTAAGCTTCACTTTCTTCACCCTTATTTAGTCCATTACTGATGCCAGATACTAGTTTAGATTGAAGTGGCTTCATTTGAGTTAGATGGAAAGGATGGATTGGCTATCATTAGCATACTGGTGGCTGTGAGTACTTAAACAACAGACAGTTTCTCCCAACATTGAGAACTTAACTAAACCAGAAAGGACTCAAAGGCCAATGGCTAAGGCAGTGAACAGGAATCTCCCAGAACCACTTCTGTGCTTTCCCCCTCAAGAACAATAAAAACCACCATAAAACAGTGGCTTCATGTCCCATCCTAGAGAGGCAGCCAAGAAGGACACCATGATCAATGGTATCAAAAGCTGCTGAGAGGTCCTGCAAAACCAACAGGGACATGGTTTGTCTCTCCAGCTCCTGTTAGGTCATCCAAAAAGGTGACCAGTTTCAAGCCTTAAGCCTGGTTTTAGATAGTCTGTTTCATTCAAAAGTCCCTGGAACCTGGAGGCCACTGCCTGTTCCAGTACCCTGCCCAAGAATGCAATATGGGAGACTGGGCAATAATTACCCAGTACTGTGCAGTTCAATAAACATTTTACCACCACTTCTTTTAAGCAGTCAGGAAATCCCTCCCTTTAGCTACTCAGCTAGTCATCATCCCCTATGCCACTTCTATGAGCCAGGAGGGGTATGGATCCCACGTGTATGTGGTGGCTTTCATCTCCCTAAGATTGCTGTCCATACTTTCTGGTTGCACAAATTGAAACACATCCAGTTACAATAGGACCTGTGGTGGGCAAAGTTTCAGCCAGTTGACTCTTATCAGCTACTACATACAAGACAGTGTGAATCAAAGCAATTTGTTTTGCTTTGATTGTTGAGTGCTTTGTTTTATCTTCTTATGGGCTACAACGTAGTAGGCCTTGATTACTTAAGACAGCTCAGCTAGATGATTTTGTTCAGATGCAATGGTAGAAAGGAAGAAATATTCTTTCACCACTGCTGTGGTCATGGATTAGGCTTTCCATTGAGTTCAGGCTTATGTTCAGCTGGACCTTCTCTGAGGTTTTTGTCATCTATGCTCTATCCTCCATCCCATTCATTTCACCACTCTCTGCTCTGCTTCTGTAAACCCGAAGGCCATCTTGGTACCACTCCATGGGATGTTTTACAGATGGATTTATATTTCAAATGAAAATGAAAAAGACACAAGCATTGGAAGATCCAGTTTTCCCACTTCTATCATTTTGGAAAAACTAATGAACAGTGGTACTAACTTGCAGAACTGAGAGTATATACTGGATTTCAAATTAGCCATTCTATGAATTGAGGTGTTCCTTTCATTCACAGAAGAAACTAGGATCCAGCAGAGGGTGCCTGTTGGAAGAAGGAGTTGGAGAAGTAATTTTCAGTTATTCTTTTTCCCACTGGATTGTCTTTCATGCTGCTCTGTTCTCCAGAGTAATCTTTCAGGAGGCACAGAGGGCTGGAAGGGAAAGTTCACCTGTCCTATGTACACTTTTCTGAGTATGAGCTTTATTGAACATAGTAGGACTTCTAAGTAACTATGCAGGAGGTTAGCTGTTCAGTGATATATAAATCCATTCACTAGCAAGCAACCTGTACACATGTGTGCTTCACTTTCATAGGATCACGTTGAGATGTAGATTGGCCTTTCTACTTAAGTAAGGTATCAGTTGTAAGATGCTTGTTGTCAGTTGCTCTTCAAAAATTGTAGTTGGTTGCTTGCAACATCATAATTGTTGTTGACATCCTCATCATTACTATGTGCTTCAACATAAACCTGCCGAGAACTTTCAGTACAATTGGATGAAGGCAGGGGATGAAACAAAGACACAAAAATGGGGAGGACTGAGGAAATAGGCAACAGAACCTTGAGTGAATGAATAGGTCTTTGGGTGTTTCTTGCAAAGCCTGAGCTAGAAGCCCTGCTGAAAGGTGAAATAGACTTCCTAAGATGTTGTACAGAAAGCAAATAGCAGTGAATACAAGAAGCTAAAAAGTAAGTTCAGTGCTTGGGAATTTTTAAAAGTTTGAAATGAATAAGATAAGGGAAAGGAAATGAAGCCAATAAAGAACAAATATTAATGAAAAGATGTGAGGAAAAACAGTATGAGGAAAATACATCTATAATGTATCTCCCTTTTACTATATGGTGAATGGTTACACAATAGAGACTGAAATAACTAGTGACTCTGAAACAACTGTGCTGTGCAGATATCTAAAGTTTATTTCAGCTTTGGGGAAAGCTTTCCTGGGGCTTGTATTGCCCATTTGAGTCTTGCAGAAATATGTGTGTTTTTAACTAGAAAGAAATGTATGTCAAGCCTTTCAAAAAGAAGTGTGAAAGGCATAAATAAATAGCTTGCCCAGCTCTTTCGCCATACAGTTTTTAAACACTGGGTTTATTTTAAGTATCCTATCACATTCATCCTCTCAATAGATGTCTAGTTTTCTAACAGCTTATCCACTATTGAGAAAAATCTATTGGGGGGGATACGTATCTGCTCTGATTCCAACTGCTGACATATAACTGTAAAGCCTCTGGCATTTAGTTCCATTCTGTTCTCCTTATGTAATATCACATTTCTGTAGGTGATAAGATTTCTGTAACATCTGAGAAAATGCAGCCAGCAGTGAAGTTTATTTCAGACTACTTCCTTGCATGTACTTGAAAGTAGGTCATTTTTCTCCAGTGTGAATAGCAGTAGGTTTCTCTACAGGGGAACATTCAGTACATAGACTACAGAAACAAGGAAAGATGTTTCTGCTAGGCTTTCCTCTGATTAGAAGTGTTTCCCAAATTGGGGATGAGCCTGCAGTTATTGAACTTGTCAGAGCAGTATTTCTAAGACTTCAAACTACAGTCAATAAAAGGTGCTGATTACGATGGTGATATCATAAGACTTTCCTCTAGTCATGGAAATAGTCAATCAGAGGCACTGTCTGTTATATTGAAGAGCTCATAGACTGTTTCACTGCATGGCCTTTTGAATAGGTGTTAGTACAGTATGTGCCTTCAGGTCACTTGTTGACTTGTGGGAACTCCATGAATTTCATAGGGTTTTCTTAGAGAAAGATTACTCAAGAGATGTTTGCCATGCTGTGGACAGGAGAGTATTATCAATGTATATATGTTAATAGAATGCCTGATTTGAAATGATGTCCATTGCTTGATGAAAAGCAAATCTTTATGATTTACAGAGGAAAGACTATCAGAACTTGTCCAACTAGGCCTATAGTCTGTCTTACTCTAATCAAAACAAAAATTTAACTAATCAAACAAACAAACAAAAAACCTCGTTAACCAAACTGAGTTAATAAGAAAAAACGTTGAGAAGTGTACAAAATTTACATGCAGATGTGTTAGGGGTATGCAGAACGTGTCAGTTATTACCAGAACCTCTTCCCTATTTTGGATTGTATTCAATTAAGATTTGTATCCTATACTGTTGACTTCTTCCTTCTGAAAAGGACAATGAGCAATCAAAAGAGAAAGGTTACAACAACTTATCAGGGGAGCAGTAGGTTGCACATGGCAAAATCCAACAAACATCCTATGGATTTCTGAAGGCTTCCATCCATGGAGTACCATATACATGATTTTTGGCAATCCTTCCTATCACTGCATTTGCCTGTTTCCCGCTTCTCTTTTCTGAAAATGAATGAAAAGAGTTATAAGATTTATAGAGGAAAAAATATGGAGTTTAATGTTGACTGTCCGGTTGTTTGCTTCTCTCTCTCTCTCTCTTGTTTGAACAGCTCATGTTTGCGCAAAACACCACATTTTTCTATGTATAATCATTCCTTTGCAACTCTTGGGGATGTTCACATATGAGGAGAAGTGTTCAAGATTTTCACTGGTCTGTTATTTTCCTGATGGGGTTTTCTGATGGTTGAAATTCCTATTTTTGACATGGAGGTGAATCCTAACCAATAAACTTTCCTTCTGTTCTTGGGAATTCTGCTTCTCTACCAAGTGTGTACCCACCAGTGTTTTATGCACACAACTACCTTCAAACATTATAAAAATAGAACTGCAGCTAATGATTGGTGGAAATGTAGGTATCCTTGTTTTGCAGGTAAAGTGGCCCATTCATTGTATAAATGAGAACTCAAAACTTTGGCTGGAATCATCTTGGTGATTTACACTGGCATAGTGCCTGTTATACCAGTGTTAAGCACTCTTTGGAGTGATGTGCAGCAGCAGCAGTGGGATTTAAAAGAAAGCCATCTCTTTCACTAGAGAATGCTGTCCTGGAAGCTTGTGAACACTTTGGGAACTGCCAGGATATATATGATTCCCTGTGTTGTCCATCCATCATCCGCTCTCAGCCATTTTACATCACTGCTCTGCTGTTGCTTATGCCATTGCCACAACCATCTATACTAGTATAGTTATACCAGCCTACAGTACTGTGGCCTTAGTTGGCTACCTTGTTTTAACAAACAAGGAACCTTGACAAACCTGGACAAGCTGGAACGTGTCCAGAGGAGGGCAACCAAAATGGTGAAGGGTCTGGAAGCCATGCCATATGAGGAATGGTTTAGGGAGCTGGGGATGTTTAGTCTGCAGAAGAGAAGGTTAAGAGGGGACATGATAGCCATGTTTAAATATTTGAAGCAATGTCATGTCGAGGAGAGAGCGGGCTTGTTTTCTGCTGCCCCAGAGACTAGAACAAGGAGCAATGGATTCAAGCTGCAGGAAAAGAGATTCTACCTGAACCTCAGGAAGAACTTCCTGACGGTCAGAGCTGTCCGGCAGTGGAATATGCTGCCTTGGAGTGTGGTGGAGTCTCCTTCTTTGGAGGTTTTTAAGCAGAGGCTTGATGGCCATCTGTTGGGAATGCTTTGATGTGTGTTCCTGCATAGCAGGGGGTTGGACTGGATGGCCCCTGTGGTCTTTTCCAACTCTATGATTCTATGATTCTATATATAGTCAGTCTAGAAGCATATACCTGGTGTTTTGATTGCGTGCTTCATCTAGAGAATAGATCATTGTTTCAGAAGCGTAGGTATGACTTATTTACTTATTTATTTACTTACTGTGCATGCGGCGATAGTGTTTTTTTGTTTGTTTAACTGGGTGGGAATCATAGAACTTTAATATCTGAAAACGATGTTCCTGTACTCCTGATTTCCTATGGTGTATTGAGCTATAGTGGATTTAATTGCAGTTTAAATTGTTGCAGATGTAGTCTGTAATTTTAGCTTTTCGCACAGCCAAAATCAACTTTATTTTGTATCTATAGCTTAAAACATCAAATGATGGGCAACACATGGTCTGTAAGTTGTAGGACACAATGGTGCAAGTACATATGGTGTTAAAACTGAAGCATACTATAGCCATATCCTCATGCGCCCTTGTCATCACAACCTTGCAATGTTTTTGGAAAGGTATCCTTCGCTGTCACAGTGTATCACTTCCATATCCTTCTAGTGGTCTTTCTTTTGTTTTGTTTTTAAATCTGTCTGTGGGAAAGACTTCCTATTGCTTTTTTCTACATCTTCATATTTATTTCATGTCTTCTTTACAGAGCATCTGAACTCACTTTAGGATTGCAAATGTCCCCATCAGTCTCATCCAGCAACAGCTGGTCAATAGACAGTTCCGGGAATTTTAGTTCACTAGGTTGGCGAAGGCTAAGGAAGAGTTAATTCTTGATCCTCCAGATATTTAAAGATATGTCATATGGGATGTGTACTACTCTTTTTAGGGAGGTTAAATCACATTTGTTCTTCTTCCTTCCATAACAATAACAGCTACTGACACATTCTATACCAACCTTGTGGGAATTCTAGTTGCTGTGGCACTTCCACTGAAATGCATCCAGGTACTAGTATAAATGGAGAGCCAATGTGGAGTAGTGGTTTGAGCATTGACTACAACCCTGGAGGCCAGGATTTGACTTCCCACTCAGCCATGGAAACCCACTGGGTGATCTTGGGAGCATCATATACCCTCAGCCTCAGAAAATCCTGTGATAGGTTCACCTTATGGTTGCCATAGGTTGCAAGCGATTTGAAGGTACACAACACCAGCGCCAACAACTAGTATAAATAAATAAAATAGTGCACATGATGCCATTTTGTGTTGTCTGTCACTATGGGTTGTCCAGTCACTAAAATATTTTTTAAAATATACATGCAAGGAGAAGGATCAAACACCACCACATTTACTCCCCCACCTGCTTTTTCATTGCCTTTCATATCTACAGAGGCAACTGTAGGGGAGAGAGCTTTTATGTATCAATGGTTCTTATATCCTGCAGAGACCTCCATTTTTATAGGAGACTCTCCCCTAGAAACAGTCAGTTTCTATATATGGAAGGTGATAAAAATGGGGATAGTGCAGAGCTTGTGTCCTGCCCATTCTACTGCCTTGTCTTCTAAACTTTATGAACAAATGCATAGAGTTCATGTGATCCAACTGTGTCATGTGGTGTCATCCACGGTGCTCACATGGAAAGATGGTTGATTGCAAGTACATAGAAGATATTCTATTTTCTCCAACTATGTTATTTAACTTGGAAGAAGACAACTGTTTTCCAGTAATAGAAATGATGCCATTCCCTGCAAGAATCACATTCTTTCATTCTAGATTGTGATACTGCAAGAATCCCATCCTGACTGTGGAAAGCTGAATAGCATTCCTACAGTATTATAAACCTAGGCAAGATTTCTCCGCAGCTTTCTTCTGTCTCCCTCCTCAACAGTTTAAGCTCTCATAAATATCAGTGTTTCAAGGTTTCAATATCTATACTTTTGAGTAAAGTAAAATTAGTGCTGTTAACTATGTATGTTCAACAGACATCTACAGGATTTTTTCTTCCATTCCAACACAGTTTTTTTAGAGCTGTGTGACAAATTATCCCTCTTCATTCTCTCTTTCTCATTATTAATTGTAATAACAACCTATGAAAAGTGGAAATATATAGATTCAAAGTGTATTTTATATGGACATAGTAGAATAACACAGTTGGATTGCCATGACCTCATACTGGCAGACACTTCTTCCTAATGTTTAGTCTACTTAATTTTTCTTACAGTGTAATCCCGTTGCTTCAGTTCTTGCCCTTCAGAGCAAAAGGAAAGCAAATTGTTCTATCATCTATGTGAGAACCCTTCAAGTACTGAATATAGCTTTCCTACTGGTGTAGACCAGTTTTCTTTAAAGAGGCTGAGGCATTGCTCAAACAAACAACTGTACCAAGAAGTATATTGATCATTTTATTAACATTATGGTAGCATTGTCAGAATACCCTTGATGCATAGAGCCCTTGATTTGCATAACACAGTGACTGATTATTCTGGCAATATTTTTTCAACAAAAGGTCAAATAGAAACACATAAAAATGGCAGGACCTGTTCTTTTTCACCACTTTGCATTCTGTGTAACTATTACAGCCTTGGAGGATTGATGAACAGAAGTCAAAATATATTAAAAATTTAAATTCCATCAAGGTATGCTAACCCAATTATATATAAAGTATCACTGTGATGGATTGATTGACAAGTGGCAAATGTGCTCTGAAGAAAGCCCAAAGACATCTCCCTCTGGAAAACATAATGTGAACTAATACATCAGCTGGTGGCATTAGTTTTATTAGTTTTTCTGGTCAATTCATTTGCTTCTGCCAGAATTCTGGGATCTTTATAGCATAGGCTGTTCAGTCTATTTTCATAATAGTTCATTAAAAGTCTGTCCAGTGGTCAAAAGAAAAGGAAATAACTTCAAAGGTAAGAAACAAGAGTAGTCAAAATGTATTCAGTCACAGATAAAAGTAAGGAAGACAGGACATGATACTAGCGAAGTATCATACCTAATCTTATGAATGACTTAATATTTGGGTTGCCATACCAGTGACTAGCACTGCCACACAAGAATATATCCATAGGTGTTGCACATTGTATCTGAAGCTTAGATTGGGGGAAGTGGCAGTTGGTTGAGAGCTGGTCCAAAAGTACAAGAACCTAAACAGTTGCTTCAAGACAATGGTCCCAGGTGGCAACAATAATCACAACTGATGGCTCCATTCCAGAGACTTGCAATCAACTAAAAGGGGAAAGAAGTGAGACAGAGTGCTGCAGGTGAAACATGAGATGAGTAGACTGTAAACATGCGTATGTCATGTCCATGACTTCACATAGTTGGGAACACTGCTTCTGCTCTGGAAGAGATGTGTGTTTGAGTCACACAGGAAAACAGATGCCTTATATCAGATCAGACCATTGGTTCATCTAGTTCCATGTTTTCTGTACTGACTGGTAATTTTCCAATGTCTTAAGTAAGACCTATTTCTTAGCCCTACCTGGAGATGTCAGAGGTTGACCCTGGGGCCCTTTACATGCAAAATGTAAGCTCTCCTGCCAAGCTATGACTCTGTCACAGATGGCATCATCTCGTATTTGCTCTCAGTAAAAACAAAAACAGCTTCCCCCTTCTGTTTTTATGATTTCCACAAAGCAGATTTTTAGTGTAAGACAAGCTTTAAAAAAGGGTTAATTTGTGTATTCTATTAGAATTTGGAGGAATATAGGAAATTGTTTTATGCTCAACCAAACCATCTGTTCTACTGTTGTCAATTCTGACTGGCAGTCGCTCTCCAGTGTTGTAGGCAGGGTTGTTTCTGAGAATTACCTCAAGATCCCCAGCATTCCTTGATGGTCTCCATCTACAAAGTAACCAGATGTGCTTAGCTTCCAAAATCAATCGAGATCAGGCTAATTCAGGAGTGGATATTTACACCTCACCTACCAGCATAAATTCATGTGACATGTTTTAATACCAAAGTTTGACAAATTAGGCAAGAATTATCAGGGATGTACAAAGATGTATACAAGTCTTCCTGCCAGAGCTCAGGGGTTCCAGCTGGTAGTCTGTTTCTGAATCTGTGGGCCATGGCAGATCTCAGAGGAGATAATGGCTGCTGCTGCCAGATGTTAGTCCTCGGCTGCCACTGCTGATCTCTCTTCCAGTCTGGCAGAAGAGGCAAGAGGTACCAGGGGAACAAAGATGTTTAAGCTTTCTTCAGTCTTTGGATGTTCTGCATTACCAATATTCTTTTGTTTGAAGCTGAAAAATGCCTTGCATTGGTCCAGGTGTTATATGCTGAAAAGGATAATATAGATAGATGAAGTCCAGGATGCTATTATGTGTAAAAGATGCTGGGCAGATGTTGTTCTGATGGGTAGCTGTATTCTCTAACACAAAGACATCCCCCCATCCATCTTATAAACCACACAGCTTTCCTTCTGCTCAGGAGGATCTTGTTAGTTGGTGTGAATAGAAAAATTCAATATGTTGTCCTCTAGAATTAGAGTTTTGGATCTAAACTTTCCCTTTCTGTTCAAGGTATGGGTAACTCAGGTCCCTTGATGTTATTGGACTGCAGCTCTCATTATCCTTCACCAATAGCAATGCTGTCTAGAGCTGAGGGGAACTGCGCTTGAATAATATCTGGAAGGGCCCAAGTTTTCACACCTGCTATATTCACATCCTATCATGATTGTTTTTTTATTGCAAAGTTTTCCCCAATCTAGTTGCACTATGACTCTACAGTGACATTTCTTTGTATAAGTTTTTGCTGTCTTATCTAATGTGCTGCTATACTTTGAAGCCTTGGTTTTTGTTTTTCCTTTAATAGGTCTAGTAAAGTATTGTTCTTCTTTCCTTCTTAGAACCTAATCACGTTTGACATTTACACATCACAGCAAATACCATGGATCCTTTTTTTTTTATTATTCTTATTTTAAAAAAACTGAATAGCTTGTGCAGGTAAACTGGCAATCAGGAGCACAACTTCAGTGTGGGGGGAGGATTTTTTACATTTCATCTCTTGTAGATGTACTGATGAAAATCACTGGTGCCAGAGGCTGGTCCCACTAGTGTCAATGGAAATCAATGGTGTCATTGAAAGCTCCCTACAAATGTCAGTGGATGGCATCCTGATGGGGCTAATAGCAGATGGGGATATTTATCAGAAACACAGTGGGGAGAAAAGTGGAATAAAAATCATCTTCATGCACTATGGTCCTTCTCCTGATTCCTCCCCCTCCCACAACAGCTGTTCAGAGTTAAAAAGAAATAATGGTGCTAGTTGTACTGACACATCTAGTATCATATGAACTTTTGACTCTTGGCTTTTAATAGTTGCTGTTCTTTATCTCATCTCCATCCTTATGTTCCATTCTCACTGTTTTGACCCTTTTGTATGCACTTTAGGCTGAAACACTCTTACCTCCTTACTTGAGAGTAAGTCCCATAGAACATAGGCTGCTCTTGTTTTCAGTTTGATCATCAAAGGTTCTCTTTCTTGGGCAATCTAAAATGTTGAATTAATAAGATGAAATGCTGGGAACTGGCTTGTTCCTACCAACACAACAGCTAGTGGCTTGGAACTGTGATCTTGCCAAGACAGGGGGGGGGGGGGGAGAACTTTTTAGCTGGGAAGAAAGGTACATGTTAGATAAAAATGCTGAAATAGCAATGTGGGTCAGCAAGGTAACTAACACCAGAGAGCTGGGTGTAGCACAGGTACTGGCAGAGATCAGTGCAAACTCTTGATCAGCTCTTCTAGATCCATCCTTCCTACATCAGTGTCTTGTCCCAGCTGAATTTTAGTCATGGTCTCATACTCAGGAGCTGAAATTGGAGCAGGAAACTGTCATGCTACCAGGGGGCACTCCAGGTTATCATTGGCTCATTGTAGGTTCACAACTGTCTTTTTTACATGGGTTCCAGTGGGCCTAAGCTCAGAGAAAAGAGTGTACATCTGATTTCTTATATTTGGCATCATTGAAAGTCAAAGAGTCTTTCTTACCTGCATACCTGGAGGTCTTGATTCCTTTTCTAAGGATATTCTGTCTGACTCAGGCTTTGGCAGGTCGTGATAAGAACATTTATTTGCAGATATATGTAATCGTATGCTTTAAATAGTCATATTCAGTCAATTATAGTAAAAAATAGTAATTAATAGGCACAGCCACACGTCAAAATGTCATTTTTAAAAATATGATATTAATATTTGCATAAATGTTTAGATCTGGCAAATACAGAAAGAAAATGCATGCCATACATACATTATTTAGAATATTCTAAGATTTAAATGAATCATTAGCACAAAAAGGGTGCGGGGGGAGCAAGATGTAAATTTATATTAAATTTAGCTTCAGTATCTCTTCACACTTCAGCTGCTGTAGTAGAAGAGCTGGTGTACTATTTCCTTTCTCGAAAATAATGAAAATGAATTTACCAAAAGTCAGTATGTTTGCAACCAGTCCAATAGCTTTTTCTTTCACTTCCTTTCGACTCTGATTTTCCCATCATTTTGGACAAAGCAATAGCTGTAGACAGTATAAGCTTCAAAACATCTTGAGAGCTGTGTTTTGCATACAATATTATACTGTGTGTCTGTGTGTGCGCATGTGTAGAGGCATCAAAATTTGATTATATGCAGAATGTAATCTCAGTACTGTACTATCCCTGCTGAACAGTGTATTGCAAGAATATTCCAATTGATATTCTGAGTGGTATATTTCTCTTCAATCATCTTCCTGAATACTATTCCAACTAGGAGATGATTGGAATACTGAACTGAATCAAAATGTATACATTAAATTGCTTATTCAAATGTCTGGCTTTGATGTTGGTACAGAATTTAAATAGCAGGCAGCATATTCTGCTTTATGTTTGATGAGCAAGAGATGCTATTCTAACAGCAGAAATTACAAATGCACATAACATACTGCAAAGGTGGAAGAATGCAGATTTTAGCTATTAGTTTGTACAGCTGTATTTGCATAATACTACACTACAGGCTGCTCATCATTCCATGTAAGAGTCTTTATTAAACATACTAGTTTTGTTCTTTAAAGAAATCTCAAATTTATCTCTGTTGGATTTGAAAAATATATGCCACTGTTATTAAATTTTTGTGGATTTAGTAAAATTCTAAAGGTACCCAGCAATGCTTAATTTTTGGAAAGGTTGAGATCAGCCCTTCCTTTCCTCTGCCTGGGACCTTATAAAAAGCTGCTACCTGGAAGGCACTGCTGGAAGGGAGAAACTTATGCTTTGCATTGTATAAGAGCTGTCTGGCCATAGACCCTTCTAAAAGAGTGTGGCATGGAAGGCATTAGTATCTATGTTGGTTGTTACCAGGTTAGTGACTGATGTCCAGGAGGTTCTGCTTGCTTTGAAAAATGAGACGAGGAGCATCTGGAGCATTTGCCGTTGTGCCATCCAGAATCCCAGGTGCTCTGATTCTTTAATGGTGAATTGAGAATAATGGACAGAAATCAGCATAACTCAGGAAGTCACCTGAGAGGACATTTTACAATGTCAGCTGTTTGGTGGTCATTCTGGGGTGGTTGGTTTTGGATAGTTATTGTTGCCACTGTGGAATTACTGTTGACGGAGTTTGATCTCTGGGCCACTCTATCACCCTATCAGGCGATCAAGTACTATGCTCTTTTCAGCCGATACCCTACGGGATTGAAATCAAACAGAGGTTGAGTTATAGGATGGTTTCCTGTTGTGGCAACTATTCATATACTCTGATTTCTTTTTCTTTCTTTCTTTCTTTCTTTCTTTCTTTCTTTCTTTCTTTCTTTCTTTCTTTCTTTCTTTCATGGGCAGTTCTCTCCACTGAACTCCACACAGAACAGAGTAGTGAGAAAACAGTGTTTGATTACTGTAGTTGGAGCAAACTTAATTTTCTATCTGTCACTGTCTGTTTAGGTTTTTAGCCTCTCTCTGTGTGGGATGTAGAATTGCTGAAAACACCGATTATTTATTTATTTAAATAATTCACACCCTGCCCTCCAACCAAAAAGAATTCCAGAGCAGTTTACAAATAATTTCACAGTTCTCTGCTCTCAGGCTTGCAGTTTAAATAAGATATTTCAAACAAGGAAAAGGAGATGGCCATTGTGTTTAGAGGCCTGGAGTTCTCTGAAGAAATAATACAGAATCGTTAGAGGCTTAAAGGATCCAGGCCTTATTGTTCTGTGGTTGCTTCCCTGTCCAAGGCTACAGACTTAAGGCCTTTCTGCACTACACTGTTATAGTGCTACTATTCCACTTTCAACATCCTATGGAATCCTAGGGTTTGCAGTTTAGGGAGAGGTGTTTAGAAATCTCAGCCAGAGAGCTCTTTGGCTTCAGTAAATCGCACCCAGAATTCCACAGGATGTTGAAAGTGGAATAATAGCACTATAACAGTGCAGTGCAGAAAGGCCCTAAGTCTACTAACCTCCCAGACACCTAACAGAAAACCAAGGGTGGGCTATCTATTCTGAGTCCAGGACATTCTAGCAAAGGCAGCCTGGAAAAAGGAGTAGCCACAGGAGAGCTGGTGGTGGGCAATCAAGTTCAGCAGATGGTGGATGCTCCTTTTCTCTCTCAGAAGCCAAAGCAATGGAAGTTGGAATCTGTAAGGAGGAGTTCTAACCAGCCACTGGGGCCCAGGCATAATGGAGCTGCTTTCTTTTTTAAAGGCCATATTTTATTTTTATTGCTACGTCTTATGATTTTGCTGCCTTGTTATTGCAATGGTTGGCTTATTTTACTTCTATTACATCTTATGCTTTGGTGCATTAATATGTCTACCCTCTTGGGGGATTTCTGCCTGAAAAGTTCTACTATAATAATAAAAACATTTATAATAAAAGTGGTAATGGGAGTGCAATACATCTATACATCCCACCATCTTATCTTAAATGCCTTTCCTAGATTCAGGATATGTTGTGATTGTAATTAACTCAAAACACTCTAACCTTGATTTTTGTTTGTTTGGTCATTGTCACCGTACACGATTCAGAGCTAAGGTCCTTATCTGAAAACAAGTTATAGCAGGGAATAATCTTGGTTCACTCTCAGTCAAATCAAGCCCTTTCTTAAAATGATTGTAAGTGTCACTTCCTGGTTATCCTCTAAAGTTGTATGCTAAAATTTCCTTTCACTTGCTTCATCTGAGCAAAACCTTTCTGAGCATCTGAGTTCCATTTTGCATTCTTCTTCATGGCCTCTGTAACTCAAATCCAAGGGTTGTTCTGAGAATCCAACATAGCAAATTTACACAGGAAGCTCCTTATTAAAAAAGGTACATGGATGTAGAAACACCTTACCCACTGAAAATCATTTATCTCCTATATCTTTGAGCATATATTACATTCTGCTTGTTTTTAAAATAATATGTTAATCTAAGCAGAAATCTAGCTTACAAATACAGCCAGGTGGCATGGGCTAACTACTCCATGTTGAAAGGTCATGTTTATTCTTTCTGTGTGAGAGAAAAAAAAATACGTTACTGATAATCTAAGACCTGTTCTATTATGACATATTTCCTCCTTAGATAATCTCTAATCAATAGAATAACTTCTTTCCTATGGTGACTCCAGACAGAACAGATGCTAAAAATAATTCGTTAGCGGAATAAGTACATTTTAATGTCTGGATTTGCTCTGCCCAATGTTTCAAGCTGACAGATTTCTAGCATAACTAGGAGACTGTATTGCTCTGTTCCCCACATTTTAAACAATTAATTAAACGAGAGATTTTTTTAAAAAAAAATCCAAAATGGGAGCATGCATAGTTTAATACAGTTTGGGTGTTTTTTCTTCTTAGTTCATTTGCATCTTTTATCCTCTGTTACCAATGTTCACATTTTTTTGATTTACATATACACTTCTGCACACTGATAACATATAAAGTTAATTATCACACAAGTAATTGTACAGACACATCAAATTTGTGTGTGGCTTTGTCAGCACATAACATGACATGATAACTGCATTATGGTTCCAGGCCAGCCTCAATAGTTAGAGAATAACTGAATTGCAAACTCTAAGGACTTTTTCTTTTTTTGCAAAAATCTTTACTCAACATCTGTGTGTTCCAGACTGCCTCCCTTGAAGTGCTGCTTCCTTCAAGCTTGGTTACCCAACTTCTGAATAATATTCAAGGGACCATGCCATCTGGGTTTGTCCTGCATCCTGAAAATTTGTGTATAAAACAGTTGTACAACCCAGGTGTCTGAAACAGCTATTTGTGTCCCAGGGTGGACAGGAAAGTCAGGTCCTACTGGCAAACAAGGAGATGCAAAATGCCCTTGCATTAAGTCCTATTTGGTTCTGATAACAGCCCAAAGCAGTCTATCTGCTAATATTCTGTTAAAAATATATCCTTTGATCTTTATAATTTCCCTTATCTGGTCTGAGTCCTTTGATTTTGCATTAGCACTCATAGTAAATTTGCGTAATGTCTCCAAAATGCTTTCAGGTTATTGGATGGATAATGGTATTGGTATTTGAAAAGGCATCCTTCTAATTTTATTAAATGCTATTATTTCTGAGTGGCTAAGTGCAAATTCTAAGGACATTTTTCTCAAAAATGTTACTCTAGCCTATTTGTGTTCGAGACTGCCTCCCTTCAAGCTCTCTACTGGAGTTCTCATATTAATCAAAACCATTTCCAAGTGTTATTTGCCCTGCTGTGATAATGACATTTATTCCAAGTTGAAAACACTAGAAGGTAACTGTATAGATGCTTATATATGGTGTTACAAATGAAATGGATTATCAGCCTTAAATGGCTGTGTGAGCTTTGCTAGAATGTAAAAAAGACCTGTGAGATCAAATCACCATTTAGACTATTGTACTGAAAGACCAGCAGCTTAAAAAGATCACAATATCCATGGCAACAGTTACATTTCTCAGCACACAACTAAATATTGCCCTCAAGTTTGTTATGTTATGGTTTATAATGGTAACAGCAGTCTCCTGAGCAGCCATTTGCTTGGCAGGCAATGTATGGCTGATTTCACCTCTGGCCCGCAGCTCTGCTCACTGGCCATGAATAAGAAATATGAATTTCCTCATCACTCATCACTGTTGCATTATTTCTGTTACCAGTCTAAGATGCACTGCCTTCCCCGGCAAATGAACATCTGTGCTGCAGATTTAACGTATTTGAACAGGCATTCTGAAGAAACTGAACATAACACTTGGCCCTGTGACCATGATAGTTATAAGACAGAAGCTGGTTGGGAAAATTTACCCGTTTCCACTAAAGAGCATTCTCAAGGCAAGCATTTGGGGAAATGACACATTTTGTGGCACACTTATTTAAACAGAGTATGTTCAAGACTGAATTTTCATCTATCCTCTGAAGCCCTCCTTTCCACCGAAACTATCTGTATCAGTTGATAATGCCACTACATACTATTGAGAAAGCACAAACTTGGAGCTTATCTTTTGCCAATTTCTTCTGTTTTGCTTTCCAGATTCACTCCGTTTTTATGTCATACTGCTTCTTACATGCTGTCCCTTCAACATAAATCTGGTTCATGCACTATTCATCACTATAATTTAACTACTATACTATTTTTTTCTTTGACTTCTTATTGTCCAGTACTCTATCCAAAACTCTTCCACCAAAGTTCAGACATCTTAAATCCCTATACTGGTTTCCGATCAACTTCTGCACTGTTTAGTTTTTCACTTGCAAAATATTAATGCTTTACTGCTAAAATTATTTAGACTGAGCATCAAAACCATATTTCATTATAAATATATAAGTACATATTTTAATAACACGCATAAAGCAAAGTCTGAAGCAACACATTGATTCTTAGGATACACTTAACATTTTTGGAGGTGGCCCTACTTTCTGTTGCACTGGTGGGCAGTAGTACCTGTGAAGTTCATCTGTATATAATATCATTGATTTTTCATCAGGTATGCCTAGTGCCAGTGTAGTATAGTGGTTTGGGTGCAGGAGACCAGGGTTTGATTCCTTGCTCAGCCGCGGAAGCCCACTGGGTGACTGTGGGCAGGTCACACACTCTCAGCCTCAGAAAACTCTGTGATAGGTTCGCCTTAGGGTTGCCCTAAGTTGGAAATGACTTAAAGCAGTGGTTCTCAACCTGTGGGTCCCCAGATGTTTTTGGACTTCAGCTTCCAGAAGCCCTGAGCATTGACCGTAGTGGCTGGGGCTTCTGGGACCTGAAGTCCACAAACATCTGGCGACCCACAGGTTGAGAACCACTGACTTAAAGGCACACAACAAGATAACAAGATGGAAGTATAAAATCAGAAGCAGCATAACTTACATTTATTTTAAGGCTGTAGTTCTGTTATCACTTACCCAGAAGTTCAGTGGGATATAGTAATGATGCTGATAGCAAAACTCCCCACTGATTTTTAAAAATTATTTTTATTGAAGAAAAAAAATGAAAGAAAAAAAGCAAATGCATAAAAAATATTACAACCCTCCCCTCCCCACTGATTTTAAAGTGCAGTATTTTTGCAGCCTATGATTTTGCAGCTACACAGGTCTTCTCATACAGTTTTCACTTTAAGATGGACAATTTATCTACACCCACAAAATCCATGCTTTTACTTCTGCAAGTATTCTATTAACAAATAAATCTACCAACAAATAACATTCTCACCACTGTATATGCATTTTTTATTTCGTATTTCATTTATTCAGGCTACTCAGATCACACTGTGTTTGGCCAATACTATAATTAAACATTAGGTATGTGTTTGCCTATAAACTGCCTGTCGACTTATGGTGACCCATGAACTTTGTAGGGTTAGGAAAGGAATATTCAAAGGTGAATTTTGCTGGTTCCTTCCTCTGGTGTATAGCCTGTAGCAGCTAGTATTAGTTGGCAGTCTCCCATCCAAGACTAGCTAAGGGCTGACCTTGCTTAGCTTCCAAGATCATACAGGATCTGACATACTTAGGGCATTTGATTCTTACCAATTGCTATGATTACCCAAACCCAAGTGTCACTCTCTCCTTTTCCCAGGAAGTGGAGATTTTTAGTAATTATTTTATCTTCCTGAAACCTGTAAGATAAGTTTACTTACAGATACAGGTCTATGAAAATGCATTAGATTGTGTTGTGATTCTGCACATTTACTGTATAGTATCTTTCATGGTCTGTGTTTTTGTTGTTTCTATTGTCTGCCTTCAAGTCTTTTCCAACTTATGGCAACCCTAAGGTGAAACTATCATGGTTGTTTTGGGTTTTTTTTTTGGGGGGGGCAAGATTTGTTCCAAGGACTTTGACATGGCTTCATCTGAAGCTGAGAGAGTGGTACTTCCCAAGGTCATCCAGTGGGTTTCCATGACTGAGTAGGGATCTGAAATCTGGTTTCCAGAGTCATAGTCCAATGTTCAAACCACTACACCACATTGGTTGTACTGTTTTTAGAGCATAACAAAAGCTCCCTAAACTTCAATAATCAGAGTCCTGCATTCATATCCTTTGTCCCTATCAACGTATAGGAATGCCTGGATAGTAGTTCTTCTGAATAGACAGAAAAGATTTTACACATATCCTGTTGCTTTGTTTTGAGTCATTACCATTTAAAATCCCATCAATCCATTGCTGATCCATAGTTTAAACTTCAGCTTAATTTTCCCTATGGAATTCAGACTGAAAAAATAGAATGCATAATCACCAAGGGATCCTTAGAATATAGACAAGGACCATAAACCTGAGTGTATTCTTATGGCCATAAATCTACTTACTAGAGAGTAAATCTTACTGGACTGTTAGGCATTTGTTAAAAAATATATGTTGAATTTCAATATTATGCAGTATAAACACCTATGTTTTCCTAGAAGAGAGTATATTAATACAGTGGCATGCCACTCTTCACCCAAGAAACTCAGAACAGAGTACCCACATAAGGGATAAGCTTTAGGCTGAGAATATGATGATCCATAGTTACTCAGTACAAAAATACAAACAAAGATTTGAGCCCAGGTCTTTGTAGTCAGTATAGCACAGTGGCTATGGGCATGGCTGGGTGCCTGATATCCTTAAACTCTGTGCAGGATCAAACTATGTCTTATCTTAATTCATTTTGTACAGCCATTTGTTTATGTGTGGGAAGCTATTATGAGCATGAGGGTCTTTGTAACTAATATGCAACATAATGTTCAAGCAGTTGATGTTTTTACAGTGGGAATCAGTGTCACCACTGCGAAGAGGTAAAAATGCAACAACAAATTACTGCTGTGTATGAACTAGAAGAGACAGTGTAATCATGATTTCTATGGCTGTTGAAGGTCCTGATATGCCCTGAAGACTATGTTGCAGGATGTCCCAAATCATTCATATTACTATTTGGTGTAACAGTGCCTATCTTTGGCCATTGAGCAGATACAGTGCATTCCAAAGACTATTCTGAATTAATGAGAACATTCTTATGGCAATGCAAATGCCACCTGTTTTCTAGATGTTTGTATATGTGCTAGATATTCTGTGGGGCAGTGTGGGAGGACAGACTCTTATGCTTTAAAAAGCTGCATGGGAAATGATGGCCTTGGTGCCACTAGAGCACTCTGATTGGTTGGGCAACTCCTCTGCACTGTACTGTCTCTGGCAGTAATACCAATACTACTTCTACCTACCAACCAGATTTAGATGGTAAATGGAAAGCTCACTTTTGCATGTTCACTCACTAAAATGGGAAGGTTTTGTTTTGTTTTTTGTGCTGTGTCCAGTTACTCACCTGATGCAGCAAGGAGTTTTCAGTGTGGTGAGGCAAAGGATGAGTGAGCAAGAACACTTGTGGCGCACATGAACTCAGTCTCTTTCTTGAATGGACTGGGCAGTTGGGGTCACTGAAGAGGTAGGTCCATAAGTAAGAAAAGAATATTTTGTAGAAGCAGTCACTGCTTCTGAGTACAGTCAGCCCTCAACATTTGCAGGTTTCACTTTTATGGATTTGGTTATTCACAGATTATTTGCTGTCACCTCTTGTGCCTTCCTATGCCATTTTTAATAGGGACTGCAAGCCGCACGAGTCTGAGAAACTGAGAACAAGGCTTGTAAGTCCCTATTAAAAATGGTGTGGGGCAGCAGTGGAGGTAACGGTAAACCCCTCTAGTCACCCACTTCTGCCTTGTGAAGGAACCCTGATGCCTCAAAGGAATCCATGGTGGCCAGAATATGGTGATCATACTTTTTTTTGTGTTAAATATGGTTTGGGAAGGGTTAGAGTTATTCAGGGTTTTTCCACTTTCACAGGGGTCCTATGCCCCTAACCTTAGCAATGTGGAGGGATGACTGTATTTATTCTCTGGACACAATATGTAAAGCAGTTGGGAACAACTGTAAAGTCTTGGTCTTTACACCACCTTGGAATCTGTTTTAATTTCTTTTTTCATCTGTGATTCATCAGCCACAGCTTAGTGCAAAAGACTAAATTAGAATTAAAGCCTGAGCTCAGAAATCTGCTTTGAGGATTAGAAAAACTGATCTTACTGTTCTTCTGCACAAAACTCTAATTCTAGGATACTTTATGTTTTCATTTTGGCAGAATAATTTGAGACATGGTGGGTGGGATGTCATTCTGTAACTGTAATTGTTAACTAAGAGTCAGAAATCCTTTCTGATCTAATAGACTAGATCTTCCAGATCTGAATCTACCTTTTGGTCACCTTTGCTGTGCAGGCAAAGCTGCTGCTCCTATCTTTTTGTGTGGCTTGTTGCGGAGAATTGGGTACAAAAATGTTGTGAGTGCCTCAGCAGCCCTGAGGGCACCCCGCTACTTGCAAAAGCAACCGCTTGCTCTGTTCACCTCCTTGGTTTCTGGGAGGGCAGAACCGGATTAAAACCGTCTTCTCCCCTTATGCTGTGTGGCAAGTGAGCGCCATCCTCTTGCCGCACAGGAGTTACCCCAGCTTGGCCTATTCTGCCCTGGCCAGAGGGTGAGTTGAAAGAAGGCCCTGTCTCCTTGTTCACCTTTTCTTTTCCGCTGGCTGCGGAAGGCTTAACAAGGAGCAGCTTTTTCCTCTGGTTCCTTGCACTCATACTCTTTGCAGACCTAGTGAACTCGGGCCATTTCCGCACTAGACTGTTATAGTGCTATTATTCCACTTGCAACCTCCTATGGAATCCCGGGGTTTGCAGTTTCGGGAGGGGCCGAACTCTTTTCCCTTCGGGAAGGTCATCCATCCATCACCGGGAACTGACCCTGGGGAACCCCTTTCCCTAGGTCACCGCCCTCCCCGTCGCTAACCTGCGACATAGGGCTTCCCTCTAACCCAGAACCCTCCCTCCGCCCCGTCCGCATCGGGCGATTCTCTCTGAGATGTACGCCAGGGCTGCGACTCGCGGCGCTCGGCACGCAACTCGTGATGCTTGCCTGAAGCCCCAGTCCAGGCAGCCTGGGCGAGGGAAGCCTTGTGCAGCCCAGACCAGCTCAGCCGAGCGCCGAGCCGGATTTTCAGGAACAATAACAGAAGCGCTGGGGGCTGAGGGAGCCGATCTGCGCCCCCCAGCCCCGCAACGTCGCGCTCGGGTCCCGCCAGCCCGCTCGATTGCTCGCTCGCCGGGCAGGCTCCCTTCCCCCGCCGCGCTCCACCATGTACGCCTTCGTGCGGTTCCTGGAGGACAACGTGTGCTATGCGCTGCCCGTGTCGTGCGTGCAGGACTTCAGCCCCAAATCCCGGCTCGACTTCGACAACCAGAAGGTCTACACCGTCTACCGCAGCCCGGCCCACGAGCCCGAGGACGGCGGCGGGGGCGGCGGCGGCGACGAGAGCCCCGGCGAGTGGGGGAGCGGCCGCCGCTGCACAAGGCCCAGATCCTGGCGCTGGCAGGTGAGAGGCACCGAGGGAGGGAGGGAGGGAGGGAGGGAAGGAAGGGCGGGCGCGGGTGGGGTGGGGGTGGTGGGGCTGGGTGGGGGGACTGAGACCCGGAGGCCAGACCAGTTAAAAGCTCCCTGCTCCCGGGGGGGCGGCGGCGGCGGCAGCTGTGGGGGGATAGGAGGAGGAAAGCGGTTCCCCGCACTGTGCGTGGGAGGGGAGAGGCCCGCTATTTGTGCTGCGGGAGGGCCAAGCCCCCTTCTCTCTGCGCGAGTGTGTGTGTGTGTGTTGCTGAGGGTGGGGTTTCAGCGTGTCTCCAGAGAGAGGCGGCAGGAGGCCCCGGCGGGGGTTTCCTCCGCGCTCTGCCTTCCCGCAGGCACAGCCGTGCTCACTGCTGCCAGAATAGTCTGGCCTCACACCTCATCCGCCCGCCCCTTTCCCCCTTAAGTTTTCTAGGGGTTTGAGTGGCTGTGGGCCGAGGCGCTGCTGAAGAAGGAAAGGCTACCGGGAGGCACCTGGCTTAAAGCGGGGGCGGAGGAGAAGTGCTGAAACAAGCATCCTGGCAGGGGGCTGGAAAAGCGGGGCCGTAGGAGGTGAGGGGGCAGCTAGAAAGCAAGCATGGGATAAGGGAAGTCCATTTATGGAACGCCGAGCAGGCCTCCAGTTTATGGCACACAGGCATGGTTATGGAAAGAGCTGCATGATCATGAAGTGACAAGCGATGGGCAAGTTAGGGCTCAGAATTAGCTGTCATGGGCATCTAGGTGAAGAAGAGCCTGTTTGGATCAAATCAGTAATCCAGGTAGCCCTCTGCCTTGTTTTCCATAGGGGCAGGGCCAGTGCGTCCCCGGAAAATCATCGTGCAGGACCACATTGTAGCTTGTCCCCGAGCAGCTATGGCCATTTCCGCACTACATTGTTATAGTGCTGTTATCCCACTTTCAACACCCTGTGGAATCCCGGGGTTTGCAGTTTAGGGAAGAGCATTTAGAATTTTTAGCCAAAGAGGTCTTGGGTCTCAGTAAACTACAAACCCCAGAATTCCACAGGATGTTGAAAGTGGAATAACAGTGTAATGCGGACATGGCCTATTAAATAGCTGTAGTGCACATGAACATGGATGTTTTATTTATCCTGGCTAATGGCAATTGCTCAATCCAAGAATTTGTCACATTCTTCAAAAAAGTTATCTAAGCCAGTATCCTTCACCACATTTAGTGGCAGCTGAATTCCATAAATAAAATATGCAGTATATGGAAAAGTGCTGTTTTCCTTTCCTGTATCTGCTGCCAGATTGATTCCACTGCATGACTCTTGACTTCTATTATCATTTGAGTATGTGTGGTGGTGGTGGAGAAGGTCGCTCCTTGTACTCCTTGTATATATTCCTGTGCTTAATTGTGCAAACATGAGACTTATTTCAGTAATTCCATATCCTGCGATCCAAGATCTGCTGTAATCTACATCCGTGTAGTAGTCTACAAAGAGTGAGACTGAAGAAAAGAGGTGAAAGCAGGTGTTTCCTTTACTAGACCAGAAATAATAAGAATCACAATCGAACCACCTTTTTATATAGTTTAAAAAAAAATGGTTGTGGAGCATGAATTAGTTTCCCCTAGCTATGGTTGATAAATACAACAGTACTAGATGCTGGGGACCACAGACAAAAGCCTGGCTTGTTTGTTCTGTCTCATGAACTTCTATAGGTATGGATGGCCTTAATCCAGTCCAATCAGGTTATTCCTATGGTTACTGTTTGTTCAGATTTATAGTGCAATGCTATACATGCTAATCAGAAGCAGGTTCCATTGACTTGGTGAGACTTACTTCCAGGTGGAGTTGCAGCCTACTATCCCAGTAGCACACGGAATGTATGCTATTTGGTGTGTAAAGTATGTTTTCCTTTTTTTAAGAAGTAACATTGTAGACACACTGCAGATGTCCACCCACATTAGTGGGATTGATCACAAGGTGCACATGCCTCCAGTTCCAATACATAGACAGGAGTGAAAATGTTACTGAAGCCATAGTAAGTTTCAGTGCCACATTTCAAAAGTTTCCACTGTAAATCTTGTAAGATATTTTCCAGAAGTACGTTCTTCCAACAGTGAAATATGGCGTTAAACATAAGCCAGATTTCTTTCCTGTTGAGGTTTGTTTATGTGCATATATAAAATAGTCACATTTTGCAAGAATATTAGATTAAATTCAGCATGGGTGGTGGGACCTAATAACATGGCCTATCCCCAGCTGCTAAAGGGTTCCGGTGAATTTTTGAGAACCTTTCTGTTTTCTGTTGGGTCAGCTGGTATACCTACCGAAGTCCTGATCACATTATGAAATTCTGAAATAACCTGGGTTGTAGACCTGGAATGCTCTACAACTCTTGTATTTACTTAGGGCTCCAGTGTAATTTTCTCCGTCAGAAAGGAGTGTCATTAAATGACTTAACGCAGTGACCTTAGAGAAAATATGAAGGGCTACTGTGAGTTATTTGCAATGTATGATTTGAAGTACAGTTATTCATATCCATCACTGTTAGCCAGCACATTAAAATAGTTTATTGAGAGTGGTCCATATGTTACTATTCGATCATTTTCATAGTACATGACCCAAGAAGGGGCTTTTAGTTTCAGCACTTTCTGGTCAGTGACGCCCTTTTCCAGATAGGGTGTTAAGTCCACTGTTGCAAAGTGACTATAGATAGTTTTTGATTACACTGATTGACTAGATGCACATTTCACACAAAAATTTTTCCCCAGAAATTGCTTTTAGGGCCCCTAGTATAAAATAGGATGGCTGTGACTTTGATAGCTTTTTTAGATATGTTAGTGGCTTTCAGTACCAACAGGTATCCTATCATGTTGGACCAGCTTGCTGGGACTGAAGTTAATAGTTCTGCATTCTGGTAGTTCCATTCTTACCTGGCAGGCAGATTCTAGAAGGGAGTGTTGGAGTACTATTTCTCACTGAAGGAAAAAAACAAAGAAAAAACAAAACAAAAAAACAAGTAAACTAAAACTCAGTGGAGGTTTTTGTCAATAGTTGCCCGTCTGTCTGAGGAGATTGTATACCCCATTAAGGATTATGTTTGCAGTTTGTGAGTGTTGTCAGATCCACTCCTTAACTTCAGATATCCAAGTGGTGGCATGAATATTTTTCACTTGGTCATTATGTTGGACCAGCTGTGGTCCTTCCTACATGGTGACATATTGGCCAAAAATATTCAGGCTCTAGCAATATCCAGGAGTGACTATTGCTGAGCATTGTATGTGGGGCTGGCTTCAAAATCCTCACAGAAACTTCAACTATTCTGTTCTGCTAGCATCACCAATTTTGAAAAAGATCAATTTTCTTCCCAAATAAATAAATAAATTGTAGGATTTTGAATACTGATGCACCCAGGTCCCCAGCTGAACAGGAATGTACAAGTTATGTCAAGGAGCACTTGTTCTGTATGAATTTCTCTGCATACATCAACATGATTTGGTGAGACCCTTCTTCAAGTTCTGCCTCTTGATTAATTTAGGTAGGTGGTAACTAAGAATCAATTGTCTCTGTGGTATATTCCAGCTGGAATATTCTCCATAGTCTTTCATGCCAGGTGGCTGAATTTCTGGTGCCTGGTAACCATTGTTTATTTCTCCAGATATTTTAACTCAATTAATTGTTCTTTGACTCTCACTACTTTTCTAAAGTGCTTTGTTTACCGCTGCATGACTTTTAAGTTTATTGTTAGTTTTAATTTGCTGTTTTCAGTATATGGATTGGATCTAAATCATTGTTTTGTCATGCAGATTAAGAACAAAAACAAAACAGATATTGGGTTGGATTCAGACTCTTGTCATGCTTGGGACTCAAGTTGTGAGTAACATAAGTCATGTTGTTTCCAAAAAATCTACTCTCAGGATGATTAAGGGCTTTTCCGCACTACAGTGTTATAGTGGTATTATTCTACTTTCAACATCCTTTGGAATTCTGGAGTTTGTAGTTTACTGAAGCCAAAGAGCTCTCTGGCTGAGAATTCTAAATGCCTCTCCCTAAACTGCATGCCCCAGGATTCCATAGGATGCTGAAAGTGGAATAATAGCAGTATAACAGTGTAGTGTGGAAAAGGCCCTGAGTCTGTAAGCATTCCATTTTTTTACTGTTAATATGGAAGTTGCCATGCATATATTAAGAAAAAACCCTTTATGGGTAGGTATGGTACATATCTAGCAAGTAAATACATGTGTGTGAAAAATAACCTTTCTTATGCTCACCTCATGCCTGTAACATGTAGAGTTATTGAGCAGAACAACTGGGATGATAGGCAGAAATTGGAAAAGTTTGAATCATGTTATCTAAACTTGGAAACAATAAATCTTCACCATATTTTACACATAAAAAGATTACAAGGCTTTTTGTAGCTTTAAAATATTACCTGTCATGATCTATCTCAGAGCAAGGGACAAAGAATTACTTGCCCCAGAGGAGAATTCCAAGGAGGAAGGTTTGTTAATTTAGAAAGCTAGACTTTGGGCAGGACAAAAGTTCTGGGAAAGTCTTTACAGGCATTCAGTCCCAAGTGTACCGAAACAGACTTTTTGACATTATGAGCTGAAAACCCATGTGCACATAGGCTGCTTAACAGAACTCAGGTACTCCTCACTTTCCTGAAACTGCTTTAATGTCAGAGTAATGCTCAGATTTTGGGATATTGGCATTATTAAGTAATGTTTCTGTTGGACCTTCAGCTTTTAGCAAGGGCTAAGAATTAACAAGAATTATCCCTGTAGTCTGAATGCCTTACAGTGACAGGATCTGTGGTAGGCATACTTAGGAATGAAAATAGCTCCTCAAATCATAGACTTGCTTATGTAATCAGTAACATAAAAATTCCCTGAAAATGTTACATGTGCAGTTAATGCAATCTGCCATGAGACAGCAAGGGAAGCATTTGCTTAGACAAAGTAACAGCTGGAATACATATAAATATATATATAGTTAATACTTTGTACCTAGGAGCTAAGTTCAATCAGATAGTAACAGATGGTAATAAACAACGACGACACCCATTCCTGATAGTGTCAGTTATGCAGTTTAAACATTTACTTTTATTTTCTGTAGGTTTGAAACTTTATCCCATATAAAAGCGGAGGCAGGGAGGGGGTTGATCCTGTCTGTTGTTGAATTGCAGCTCCCTTCAGTTTGGCCAGAATAGCCAGTAGTGAACAACAATGGAAGCTGCACTCCAACAAAACCTGGAGGACCGCGTGTTCTTCATCTCTGTTGTATAGTTATCAAAAACAATACAAAGGCAGAGCCATTCTGGAAGTACAGTGCAATAATTCAGTCTTCATTTCCCAAGTCTAGATAACCTGAATGGTGATATATTTGTGAAGAAGAGGTAATTAGCCAATTGTTGAAGACTGTCCTTAATGACCCCATGCAGTCTTCTGGTTTACACAGTCTTCCCTTCCTGGTTGGTGATTCTTACTTACCACAGAGTAAGTATGAATTTGGTAAAGGGATATTATATTGTGTAGTTTCCACATTATTAGATTGATGACACTGTATCAAGGGTGCATGATTTGTAGAAGGCCAGCGATATGGCTAGGTTAGTCCTGGCAGGGAAGGGATGGTGGATTGATCCAGCTGTATGTCACATAGTCAGAATATTCTTCTACTGTTACTCATTTTCTAATAGCAAATATTGGTCCATACTTCCGGTCAACGGTATAAGATATCATAAGCTGGTTCAGCAATCTGGGAAATGTCGGGTGAAGGTGCTTATTGTTGAATTGTTATTGAAGGTGCTTATTATTGAATTTCCACTGGCCATTATTCCTTGGTGTTTGGGTATTTTCTCTACCCACCACCAGATTTTCCAAGGAAACATCTCAACATGTTAGATGAGATTCTGCATGTTGTGTTGGGAGCGTAACTGTTCCATGAACATAACTCCATGCCTCCTGCCAGGCTGCTGTCAAGTCTGTGGGGGCAATGCTACTAACAGTCTTGGAGGAATACTAGGAAGGGAAGAAGGCTATCCAAAAGTGGGGACTTCTTCTTGTTCTCACTACAGTTTGCTAGAGAGAGAGAGAGAGAGAGAGAGAGAGAGAGGAAAAGGAACAACAAATGAGAGGGAATCCCTGCTGGTTGGTTGCAGCCTTCTCCCTTCACTGAAGCATGTGCTCGTCCCTTCAAAAGACACTGCATGCAGCACAGCACAGCACTCATATGTCACTAACAGAATTCTAGTTGTAATGCGTGAAAAAGAAAGTCATGTGTCATGGAAATGCGGCCTCTGGAGTGCTGGAAGTGGTTTCAACTCCCTATCAAACATATAGTTTTTTCAAAATCCAAGAGTGTTTCCATGTGATGTAATGGCCTTGGGCCTACCCCTGTGCTTTACTTCTGTGCAGTATCTCTTATTGCCCAAATGCCCATGACCTCATTGCATTGTAAGCTGTTGAAAGACCCCAGTACCAAAACTATACTATTCAAAAAGAACATTTAAGATCTAATTTTATTCATCTGAATTATCTGTAGGAAAGCATTTTTGACATAGGTAATCATGATCTTGGAGTAACCTTAAACTGGAATTAATTAGTACTGATCAATAGTAGGTACAGTATAAACTTTAAAAAAAATTGGATTAAGAGTTTTGCTAAGTACACTTGAACTTAAATTATCAGCCTGCATGCTTGTAAGTCCAATTAAGCAAATGATTATACATATTAGTAAGTTTGATAGCCAGCCAAAATTTGTGATTGCTACTGACCCCAAAACTCTTATCACACTAAACGTAAAAGCAATGAGAATGCCTCAAAAACCCAGCATCAGAGCAGATGCACTGTTTTTTTATGCTTGAAAGAGGAATAGGAGCTTATGCCTATAGTTGTGCTGAACTTTGGAGGTCCTCAATAACAACAGAATTTAGTGTATGTAAAGCACAGGATGGTGGGCTGTCTCTTGCTTTGCACAAGGACACATTTTAAAAAATAGTGCTGATGCAACATATTTATAGACTCTTGACTCTGTTAGATGGGACACAGTAAGGATACATGGAATTAAAGACTACATTATACAGGCCTGATTTAGTTATCTCACAGTGTATTAAAATCCCTCCTCCCACACACTTATTTTTGTACAAAGCCATCTTTGTGATGCCAGTGTAATATTATTGTCTGTGCTATGTATTCAATTATTAAAATTCATTTGAAAAAAATAAAAATTAGTTTTAGAATTTGGCTGGTTTTTTAAAAAATCTTCAAGTAATTGAGTTGATGAACAAGAAAAATTGAGGTAAAATCCCAACTGGCAGAGATGTTACTAGGAATTGGCATTTATATATTGGTTTCTCCTTCATCCCTTCCTACAAAACTCTTTTTTCTCTCAGTTCCTGTATCTGTGACCTATACATTTTGAATTGATTGACATGGTCCAGTTAATATGTTGAGTCTTTAGGCTGTGTAGATCTTATAAAATCTGACATGCGGATTGTCTTGGGAATGTTTCAGCATAAGCGTCTTCATAGCACATTGCATATCTTCCAGATGTGCTTTTGGAAGCTTTATAAACAACATGCTGGACTATCCGTGAATGTCTAGTGAAGCAGACATTCTTAGAGCTTTACTGTGTGTTGAATTCGTCATGGATCTACTCAAAGCACAACAGATAGTAAGGGCCAGCTCCAAAATTCATAGACCCATAGGCCTTTATTTGGATGCTTTACAAACATATATTATCTTTTTGAAATGTTTCTGTATATATTTAATTTTCCCTATGAATTGCGAGGTTCATATTTTCCCCTGTTGAGTAGTCCTTACTTACAGAACCAAATTTTGAATTTGGCTCAGATGATGCAATTCAGTAAGATTGAACAAGGTGGAGTAGTAGACATATGGTTATACTGTACTCTTTCTAGAAATACTAGTACCGTGGTATGTAAAAGAGAGAAAAAATTGGTGTTTTAAACTCATATTGTAGTTGAGCACAGTATTGTAAACTGTGTTGCTTCACTTTTGGTTTTGTGTTAGATATTACTAATGCTCTCCTTAGTTTTCCAATGGATTGCACATCTGTTGAATAAATGTCATTCTTAGTACATGAACATACCAAGGAAAGTTTCAAACTATAACAGATCACTCCAAACCTCCTTGTGAGAAAAATAAATAGGAAACAGAGAAAAACTGGGCTTTATTGAAGGTAAAAGCCAGGTTTAAAATTCTATAGACTCTCCCAATGTGAAGGAGCTGTTGAGGAGATGCAGCACTTGACTTTCTTCTGATGTAGCTTGAAATTTTTTGTTTCATTCTTGATTAAGTGAAGCATTCACAGTATATGAATAAAACTGTAAATAGCATTGACATTGACAGATTCCTTATCTGATATAGTTTAGAATATTTGGTTTTAGTATTATCAGTCTTGCCACTTCATCCCTTCAGTCCAGTCTTCTGTCGTTAGTTCATGACCCATTTCTTGTAAGCTTCCTTTTGTGTTAGTTTCCTCAGACAAAGGTATTGTATAATTTATGAGAGTGGAGGCTCCCTTGCAGAATTATTTTAAAATACTAGATTTTAAATTGTTTTCAAGAACTTCTTACTGAAATTTCTTCCCTTTATGATAAGCATCAAGCTCCTACTTTTCTCTCTGAAAGGACCTTTTAAAATTCTTAGTTTCTTGCTGGTATGGAGATTCTTATAAACCCTTTAAAATGCTAGAGTATATAAAAATGTCTTAATCTGGCACCTGAAAGCTTGTAATATAGTTAGGAGACACTGACTTGTATGAAGTATATTCCATCAATCCATCACTTTATTTATATTCCTCCTTTCTCACAGGCTGGAACTCAGAGAATACAGGGGAACACAAACAGTTAAAAACATACAAATTTAATATTAAAACAATATTAAATAACAGTGGATTTAAAACCAGTTAAAGTCTTGCTTTAAAATGGATTAAAATCAATACAGCACTAGAAAGCCATTTTTGTTAAAACCAGCTTCCAAAAGCTTTCTGGAAAAAAAAGTCTTTACTTGTCACTGAAATGAAAATAAAGAAGAAGCCATTCTAGTTTCCCTGGGGAGGAAATTCCAAAGTGTGGGAGAAGTCATAGAGAAGGCATTCTCCTGTGTTCCCACCAACCATACCTGTGAAGGAAGTAGAATAGAGAGAAGTGCCTCCTCTGCACATCTTAGAACTCAAACAGGCTCGTAGGAAAAGGTACAGTCCTTCAGATCCCTGTTCCTGAACCATGTAGGACTTCATAGGTCAAAAACAGCACTTAAGATTGGGTCCAGAAACAGACCAGTAGCTGGTGCCTTTGTTGCAACAAGGGAATTGTGTGCTTCCGCCTACCAGCACCTGTTAGCAGTCTGGCTGCAGCTCCTTAGAGCAGCTGAAGTTTATAAACACTCCTTAATCACAGCCATGTGTATAGTGCATTACAGTAATCTAGTCAGGATGTACCTTAAGGCATGCATCACTGTGGCAAAGTCAAATGTCCCAAGGAATGGGTGGAGCAGGCTCACTAGCTTTAATTGTATGAATGCATTCTTCGCCACCACAGAAACCTGAGCATCCAGGGTCAGGGCTGAATCCAGGAGTATACCCAACCTGTGGTCCTGCATCTTCAGGGGAACATAACCCTAACCGACACAGGCTGAATTCCTATTTCTTGATCTACCTTACAACTGACCAGAACAACATCTTGACTGGATTAAGTTTCAGCTTGTTTGCCTGTCCATTATAGGTCCCAGACACCAGTTTAGCATAGAAACAGCTTCCTTGGGATTAGATGGAAAGGAATAAGGCAGCTGGGTATCATTAGCATACTGGTAACCCCTGACATCTTCTCCCAGCGTCTTCATGTATATGTTAAACAGCTTGTAGGACAAACAGTGCCGTGTTCTACTGCATAGGCCGATGGCCAAGAGGTCAAACAGGAGTTCCCCCAGCACCACATTCTGGGTTTGCCTCTTCCAGGATGGAATGGACCACTGCAAAACAGTGCCTCAATTCCTATTCTAGAGAGGTGGCCCAGAAGGATTCCATGGTCTTGAATGCTACATAAAGGTCCAACAACATCATAAGGGACATGGTCCCCAATCTAGTTCCCAGTATAAGTCATCCACTAAGGTGACCAAAACTGTCTCCATCTTATAATCAGGCACTATGACTGAATAAGCCCCCCTTTTTTTAGAGTCATATGTTTCACTTCTAATAAGGAAGCCACTTAAAGAAGCACATCAATAAATCATTCTAAAATGTGAGCAGGCTGGTATGGAAAGATTACCCTTGAATTGAAGTATTTTCTTATGTAGAAAGTTCCGCAATTGCTGATTTAGCTACAGTAAAGGAAAAAAATCCTTTGAATTAATATCCAGATCTAGATTACAGTGGCTACTGATCTCTGTTAAACATGGATTTGGCTGATTGTTTAGAAGGGACTTATGGGCTTACTTCATTATGGCCTTTGCTAGGTTGATGCCTTTGACAGCCATTCATACTACTCTGTTCTTGACCATTTATGGGCAGGTGGATGTGATGGTCTTTGGATATGAGCTATCATTTTTTAAACCTGGAGAGTTGAGTATAGATGTCATCATCAAAGTAGACCCCCTGAAATAGTTGCGACTTAGTCAAGGGCAATTAATGTAACTACTATTTATCTGATCAGTTTTTTTTAAGTAGGTAAGACAAAATTGGAATTTAACCATTTTTTTAAAAAAGTAAAAGTTTAGAAACATATTTTTAATAAATTAATTAGATTATCTTTGTTTCTCCACCTGTAAAATCCTGCCTCAAATAAACCACTTCATTCAAAACTGAACCTTTAGAAACAAAACCACCCTCAAGATCATCTTAAGCACAACCTTAAGCAAGCACTTTAAGTAAGATGTTATAGACCTATGACTTCAAACAGTGTCACTTTTCTGCATTATTTTTTTAACTCTCTTTGCCTAATAAAGAAGCCAGTGGGCTTTGAAAACTCACATGGTGTCTTTTGCCCCTTTTGGTTGGCCTAATAAAGGTATCACCTCAATGTGTGTTTAAGATTTTGCTTTAATGTCAACATAGCTACCCCTGTATTATTTTTAATGATTTCCAGGGGAGTTAGGATTAGATAATGAATCAAAACAATTGATTCATTGTACTTTTTTATGCTTGTACCCGAAATATTTGGTGTGCAGTTGGTAACAAAAACCTAATAACTTTTTCTCTGTGCTATCGTTGAGAACATGTGACCCTCCAAATGTTATTGTCCTATACTATCTACATGTTGAACTGAAATTTCCAACCTAAAGTGCCACAGAAGTCACGATGCCTGTCCTGGATAGGATTGCGTAGAGTTGTAGCGCAGCATTGTTCAGAAAACTACAGAGTCCTCCACCTCTTCTCTTTGTGATCTAGACCAAATCTTTTCGGTTTAGTAGGTTTCCTGTATCTGCAAAGGATATGTTCCCAGATGTACACGAGTAATGAAATATGCTGATAATAGTGAACACTATATTTTGACTATATTTTCAGACCTCAAAAATATAGTCAAAATATTCTCCCCGCCCCCAGCTCATCTGGAGGACCTAGGGATGCCCAGAAACAGAATTGTTTGTGGCTCCTGGTGCTGCAGGAATAGGAAGAAGGGCTGTTTGCGATTGCAGGGAGATCTGACTTACAGCCTCAGCTCTTTATCTCTACTGATCCCACTGCTGCAGATGAAACAGAAAAGTGCCATGCTGGCTGATGGTGGAGGAGGAGGTGGCAGTAGTGGCCAGGGATTCAGTAGTACAACCACTGCTGCCACCTCCCCTCTCCAGTGCCATGGTTTCTCCTGTGCACTTGTCTGCCCTGGATGCCGTGGCAGCCATGAGCTGCTGCTTGTGGGAGATGGCTGCGTCCTTCTCTGGACAGTTGCTCATTTTGCCCTCAGGGAGCTGGAGATGTCTTCGTCGCTGCCTGCATGAGGGGAACTCTCCAGTGCTTTTTGCTCATCCTGCAGGCAAAGGGTGGCTGTATATGCTTGCAGGGAGGGAGGGCAGGAGAGAGCAGCCTGTAGCTGCCACTACACTTTGCCATTCTTCTGATTCACTCTGCACTGCTACTCCTACCCACATCTCAAATACTTATCTGATGGCGCTTGTGTCTCAGTTCGTACTACAGTGTTACATCTCTCTTGGTATGCACTACACTTCTTGTGTTGAAGGTAAAGTTGGAGGAGGTAGGATTTTTTTTTGGACCGTGGGCAAATGAAACTGCAGAAAGTGAATCAGTGGATATGGGGGACCTGCTGTATTGCAGATTTGATTTGCAAGGTTCTTTTTGTTTTGTTTTGTTTTTAATTACAAAGCATCACTAGAATTTGATAGAAACCTAGATCAACCTTCCCAGCCTCATGCTAGACCACAATTCTCATTGTCTTAAGGCAGATGATGACATGGTTGGTCAAATTTTGGTATCACCACCCCCACAAAGGAGTATAGCCAGTCTATGGCAGCAAAATCAAGAAAAGAGTTTTGTGGCAAGTTAATGAAACCCTATATTATATACGGCATCTGTGGAATGGGCTGCTGAAAGCCTATGGCAAATACCCTTTAAAGTGCCACAGAATTCTTTTTTTGGCCAGTGGAGCAAAAAAGTTATGACATGCCAAAGATATCTATTGCATCTAATGTTGCAATGTGTAAAACAAGGTATTGAAATTGGAAATCAGCTGATAGTGTTTTACTTTAAGATACTGGGCTTTGGTTTTAAAAAAATACTATCTGCTACCTGATCCATCTTTAGAAGCTGCTGACTAGGGGAAAATACACTTTTTTCTACAGACAGCCCATATTCTGAAAAAAACTTTCCATGAAGCTCTCAGAAACACTTCCATGTGGATGCTGTCAGTGTGTACTTAGTTTAATTTTCCTGAAGGAGCACCTTCCAGTGGCTAAACAAATGGGTAGTGTTGACAACACAGTGAAAGGGAACAAAGTTAAATCAGAGTTTAATGAGGAGCACACTGTTCTTTAGTAATGAGTTACACAAATGAATACATTCCATTTTGGTCAAAAACAGAAATGGCTTTTGAAGAATGATTTTGCATTTGTAGAGCACGGGGATGAAAATAAAAACAACCCAAGGCAGCGTGAAATGAACTTCTTGTGCTTATAAATATGAGGGCAATAGTAATAAAGCAGAAATAATAAGGTAGTGGTAAGAAAACAAAATTCTACACCAGGGTGGGTCAGAGCAAAAAATTTCTGTCCTGGGATTCTGTGTACTGTGCCGCCTGTCAAAAATTCTGATCAGCACCAAGAAGGAAGTAGCTGCAAATCCACTTCTAGCTTTGGGGAAAAAAATGGGTATTTTTTAAATATTAAATGGTACAAAGAGGAGCCCACCACCTGTTTAGAAGGTGAATTGTGGCTCCAGGGGCTTTAGAGAGAAGCAATTTATCTTTTATTTTTTGAATTTCATTTCATTTTTGGAGAGAAGAGTAGCAGTGTGGGATATCTGATGGGATCAAGAATTGCAAAAACAGCCTTGGGGCCTCTTTCAGGTACTGTAAGATGCCCATATCTGATATGTGTGCAAGCATCTACAATGCCACAGTTAATTGACGACATAGTGTGTGGTACTGAAGACTGTGTCTTCAGACTAAAATATTTGTATAGAATAAAAATGGTGACAGTTCAGTTGTGAAGTGGACTTGACAGAACACAGAAAACAGCTTGGTTGATTCCAAATGAAGTTTGGATTGGGCAGTTTTGCTAATATAATTACAACAAAAATCTTGTTCCCTAGGGCTCCTTTCTTGGCTGATGCAGCAGTGACCTCTATGGCAGTTTGGGAGCTGGGGAGCTGGTGGCAGATTCACAGAGTCCAAATTTCCAGGAAACCTGGTACTGGTGAATTTCCACCTCTGCAAAGAAATTTCCCACTAGCCCTAGTTACTGGGAATCTGTTGTAGCAATATTCCAAGGGACAGCAAAGAAGAGAAAGAGGTGATAAAGGCCCTTTCCGCACTAGACTGTTGTAGTGCTGCTAATCCACTTCCAACTTCCTGTGGAATTCTAGGGTTTGAAGTTTAGGGAGGGGCCTCAAAGGCCCGTCTCTAAACTGCAAACCCCAGATTCCATAGGATATTGAAAGCGGAATAATAGCACTGTAACAGTCTAGTGCAGAAACGGCCAAAGTACAGCGAAATGAGGATTCTTATCAGCATTCAAACTGATTTATTTAATTTATTTAGTAGTTGTTATTTTTTTAAATCACATGTTTCTTCCTACTTTCCCTTTTATCTTCACAAGAATCCTGTAAGTTAGGTTGATCGAGATAAAATTACTGGATCAAGTCACTCTAGGAGCTTTATGGTTGAGTGTGAATTTAATCTGGATTTCTGCTGTCTTGGAATTCTAACAGATATGGTTCTCCTGTTGGGGAAAAACTAATAGAGCAAGCCATAGCTTTATAGAAGGTATTTTTAATTTAAAATATGTTGATGAAAGACTTTGCTTGTCCTTTTGTGTGTTTGCTTGATTATGGGAAGTTTTCATTTTTCATATATTTAAAGTCCTGAACAAATATATGACATTGGTGACTATGTTTTTCCATCTTGGGGAGACAAGAGTTTAAAAACCTGTAAAATTTCATTCGCTAGTCTTCAGGGTCCCCCCCCCCCCCCTATGAGAGTCTGTGTGGAACAGTTGCTTTTACTTCAGTAAGCGATTAAACATGGGAACTTTTAAAATGGTCTGGCCTCAGTCACACAGAATGACCAATTTGATGAATGTGACCAATTTTATTTTTATGTAAATTTACAGAAGATAAAACTGACCTTGAAAACAGTGTGATGCAGAAGAAAATTAAAATCCCCAAGCTCTCTCTCAATCACCTAGAAGAAACAGGGGAGATTACAGATTATGGGGATGAAGATATGGAACTTAGACACTGTAAGGTATTGTAGTTTTGTTTGTTGGTTAATTTCTTTTTTTCTTTTTAAGTGATTTCAGAATTTCAAGGTGCTCTTCAGTTCATAGAGGAAAGGAAGTAGAAATTTGGGCTGTAATTCTGTGCTGAGTTTTACGGACGTAAATTCTATTGAAGAGAGTGGATTTTACTTCCAGTTAAGTGTGAATTATATTACTGAACTAAGGTTGGTGAGGATGTGACTATAGTCAAGAACACTGAATTGCTTTAAGTTTCATTTCCTCATAAATGTATTACGGTTTTGAGAACATCAGCAGCTGTTTTTAACCTATGTCTTTTCTAGAAGTTGATAGAATTATGAAATGTTACTGAGCTAATACAAACAATAGTTCCGTTATAACACCAAGTCTCTGCTTGATGCTTGATTATGATGTAACATAAAAGGTACAAGTTCATTCAACCCATGGGATCATTATATGACATTGTGTCTCAGCCTAAGTTTTCTGTTGCTAGATGTTGCATAATGAGCTATTTGACATGGTTAAAGAAGTATTTTGTAAATTGCAAGTTTCACAGAAAAATATCACCATAGGTCATATAATGATGCACTTGTCTCTAAGGTGACAGGAATAGTTTGCTTGGAGCAATTTTAGTCTCAGCAGCAAAGGAATTTTTTCTTACTGGATTTGAGGCAGCCAAATCCACTGATATTGCGATTTTTTTTTAAAAAAAATCCTACAACTTGTTGCTAGTATACATTTAAAGGCATGTATCCAGTAAGCTTTTGGAGGGGGCATCCTAGTGTTTTAAGAGTATTTGGCTATGATATTCATGTATTTGCAGAGTCAAAATTAGATGCAAAAACAGTAAAGAGAGACCCTTTTCAGCATAAATACTTTTATAAATAGCATTCAGAAAACACAATATAGAACAGTATGGAATGTGTGTACCATATGATCGCTCTCCCCTGTTTTTGCTTGATTGTGGATTGCATCGCTCTGGTTCATCACTTCCATATTAGAAACAAAAGTTTTCGGAATCTAACTTTTTGTCAGGTACTGTGCAATATTCAGTTTTGTCATTCTTCAGTGAAATTTCTGATGAAAAACATTATGTAGCTGTCCTTTGTTTATGAATACTAGATCAGATCTTGGTGCTTCTTACAGATGACTAATTTGTCTTAATTCCGTGGAAATAAGATGGGAAGTAAATGCAGGTATATCTATAATAATTTACTTTCAAATGATGATTGAATTTCTCTTTAGTGCCAGTGAGCATAAAGCTTGTGAAATTCTAGCACTTTATGACCTGAACAGCAACAATGTTCCAGTAGCCATAGTGAGTTTTATTCAAAGCAGTGAGGTCTGTGCATGTGATTTACTTTTATGCTAGCTTTTCATAATGTGGGCAGAAGGGAAATTGCTTATGTAAGGGGGTGGTGTGGTTGTTGTGTGCTTTCAAGTTGTTTCCAACTTATGGAGACTCTAAGGAAAACCTGCCACGGGGTTTTCTGTGACTGAGTGTGTGTGACACACTCGGGGACTCCCAGTGGGTTTCCACAGCTGTGCGGGAAATCAAACCCTAGTCTCCAGGATCCAAGGCTGAGACCACTGCACCGTGCTGGTTCTCCATACCTCCTTATAGAAGCATGTAAAAAGTATAGCCCCAGATTATAAATAACGTAGCATAGAATTAGGCCTGCGTAATATCACAATATGATTCTAGGCTACAACTGCCTGTATTTTCATGGGAAAATTGAGTTATATGGCTTAGTTGTCAAATTACAGAGAAAAGGAAAGGCATATAGTGCTTTTAAAAAGAAAAGGATTGTTCTCTGTCGGTTGTGTTTTAACATTTTTAATAGATCTGATGAAGTATAATTTTGTATTACCAATTACTTTGATGTGATACATTGCTATTATATTTGCATCCCATTTTCACATAGGATTTTCAGTGGAAGAGCAGTTCAGTTTTACTTTCAGCAGGCTTCCTGTATCTTGTGCCAAGGTGATAACAAGTACGTTTTTTCATAAATGGTAACAATAGTCAACACTTGCCCTATTATCCAACATTCTTCATTATAGCACTAGGATAAGGCATGCACACATAAGCGCGCGCACACACAATTTTATATTACTGATGTGGAATAATGGGCTAGTGACATTTTTCCTCCTGCAAATGAAAATGACATTTAATGAGAACAGTCTTGAAATTATAGAGAATTTTTGGCTAATTATTTGAAAACAACCCGTTATAAACTCTGGGAGAAAAGCATCATATAAATATAATAAGTAAATAATAATAAAATAATAATAGTCCAACCATCATCTCTCTTGTCAGGTTGAGTCCTTACTTTTGGATGTCCCTGAAGTAATGAGACTCTGTACTGCTGATCATTGTTCTGAGATTAGCCGAAAAGTTGGAATTTCTTTCAATATTATTTATGTTTTTTGTCATAGACAGGATTGAATCATAGTTGAAAATAGCCTGCTTTATATTAAGACGTCATTATAGGCAAGAAAGCAGAGGTATTTTCACTATCTTAGATTCCTTTTCTTGAGTCAGGTGGTAATGTTTATACATTTGTATTGCAGCATGGAAAATTCAAAACAGTATCTACCTCTCAGTTACATTAAAAACCAAGCTACTGTGCTGTATTTTAAGCTATTATAAGTCTATAATTTATTTAAAGCAATCTTGCTAAAAAGTCTTTAAAGTTGCTTCTATGGTGGGGCATTGCCAGGTTTTTTTTTAGCATGCCTTTGTGGTTTTGCCACTGGTGTAAAAGATTTTGATTTCCTGCTTTATGTATAGTTTTTAAATTATTTGTCAATAAGGAGTTTTAAGCTAAGTGGTGTTTGCTAATTTTAATTTATATGAGAAAAAATAATTTAGTGTGTTAAAGCAATTAATCAAGGACCGTCATCCACTCATTGATGAGAAGACCTATGCAGTTGGATTTTCCTTCTTCTCTCCCTTTGCAGTGCCCATGTATGTATACCCCAGAGTAGATTTGGGAGACACCATAGAGGGGAAGGGGAAGGGGAAGGGGAGTCTGCCCTGCTTGCATTTCTACTGGCGTCAGGACCCTTGCAATTGTTTTTAAGATGGAGGGAGCTCAGCATTTGCAGATAGATCATTATTAAGTTTGCCTACTTGCAGATACTTTTTTTTTTTACAAAACGGTTAAAACACAGAATACATTGTATTAAAATAACAACCAACAGCAACAACAACCAAAGCAGGAAACAGTCTGACTACCATGAAAGCAATCGCAAAATGATAAATGAGATATTATAAAATAGAGTAGATTTTAATTAGAATTAGAATAACAAAGGCAAAACAATATGTAAGACCCTTTTAAGTCGATACAAATGTTCCTGTAAAGTCTCCTCGCGTCGTTCCTTCCACTATACCACTGTAGATGCACTATCTGTGGAGAAATGTTAGGAGAAACAAGATCACATACATAATATCCAAAGAAAATGCAAAAACTTATATATACCAAGTTTGAAATATAGAGAATCATATTGTAGGATACAGTCAGGGGAAGGCAAATATTCTATCACCTTTAAATATTAGGGCCATTTCCACACTAGACTGTTACAGTGCTATTATTCCACTTTCAACATCCTGTGGAATCTTGGGATTTGGCCCCACCCTAAACTGCAAATCCCAGGATTCCATAGCATGTTGAAAGTGGAATAATAGCACTATAACAGCATAGTGCAGGAATGGCCTAAGATTCTTAAAAGCCCAGTGTGTACATAGAAGTCCACTCCATCTGTTTGTTGTAGCTTACTCCTAAGCAAATGGCCATAGAATAGATGGCATGCAGCTACTGTTATTCTTGGTGCCAGTGATAATATCAATTCTGATTGATAATTCCTAAGGGGTCTTGGTGGTCCAGTTTGATTATTTCTTGATAATTTTTTTGGAGGGGGACAGTGCCCCTCACTCTAGTCTTGTGGGGGCTTGAACTCTCTACACCTCCCTTGTTTTGGGATCCATGACTAGCAGACAAACACTAGAGTAAGATACCTATTTATATTGGACATGTATTGTATTGGGCATGATGGCATAAGTACCCTAAAGCCATCAGATCCAGTTTGATCTGGAAAGCTAAGCAGGGTAAGCTCTAATTAGCACTTGGATGAGAGACCTCTATCAAGTACCAGGTGCTGTAGGCTATATTTCAGAGAAGGAATTGGCAAAGCCGCCTCCGAGTATTCCTTGCCTAAGGAAGCTCTTTGAAATTTATGTGGTCATCATAAATCAGCAGGTGACTTGAAGGTGCATGCACGCACACTCGCACACATTGGACATGACCACTACCAATTTATGATGTTTCTCCTCATAAGCATTCTGATAATCTTTGGCAGCCTGCTGCACGTAAAGCAATATCCTTATATCACATTTGCCATGGTCACACCTTTCTTCTGACTGTCACTGAAGAGTCATGTAACAACAGGGTAGTAACAGCATATATGTTATTTCAGGTGTGATATTCTCTCTATGTATCCATCCTCATAGTATATAAGATTTTCTGAAGTGAGTCTTTAGTCTTCTTATTGGTAATAAGCTTTGCCCCCACTGGATTATGGCTTTCTACTCTTTTCCAAATGTTTGGATAGTTTGAGTGCTACCAGCTGCTCAGAGGCACTATTTCACAATTCTTTATACTGATAGCAGGATGCCAACCTGTGCCAAAGCCCAAATGGGTTGATTATATTATACTTTGATGAACAGTTAGCCTTGTTCAATAAATGCTTATGAGCTCACCAAATACTAAAAGAACATCCCATAGTTTATTGATAAAAGCCATGCCATCAAAGACACCATTTTCTAGAAAATTATCAACAAGGCAATAAGTGTGTTTCTGCAGGGAAAGAGAAAGACTACTTGTTGGGATCTACCAGAGTACTGCAGGCCACTATCAAAATGTGAAGATCATCCCAAAGAATAAGATTGCCTTCAACTGAATTCTCTTGCTGTAGATTGTTAAAAGTCTTAGTGAAGAATGCATAAATACAATAAATAAAAAAGCTTCTCATTTGATAAGATCAAAGCATGCTTTTGGATTTATGCTTTTTGATTGGAGGAACTGTCTTCTTTTGAACATTGTGTAATTTCTCTTTAGCAGATAGTAAATAATTTGTAACTGCATGGGAGGAAAGTCTTGTACATAAATTTATTTATTTCCTGCCTTCCCTCAACATTTGTCCTTGCACAAATAAATGTATTAAATACATTTGGATTGTTTTGAAAAATTATTTAAAAAATTGGTCTGTTCATCATGGCACCTTAGCTTTCAGAATGTTAAGATGTTCCCGTTTGCATATACATGGAGCCTTGTCTGCTGTTTCCTGATAATGTCTCCTCAAAGAGTTTTTTACTCATGCTGTGATGATCTACTGCTCAATTATAGACTTATTCCAGTCAAATTATATTCTAGCATTATGTTGTAGCTTTCTCCCAATGATGGATTATATGATATGGAAAATATATTATACCTCTTTGGAATTTGGGCTGCCTGTTGATCTTTAGAAACTGAGTTTGCTAATCAGAATTTTTTCGTGGATGCACTCTGTTGCCTGCTTTGCAGTGAATTCACACACACACACACACACACAATTTTTATTGAGAATTTTCAGAAAATGAGAATTCTTAGAAAGGCTTGGAAAAGAGGAAACCCTGGAAGAATTTGTGCATAGCTTTCCCTGTCAGGTCTTAATCTGGGATAAAGGCAGCATGTACATGAAATGAACTAAATTAATTGATAAATTCCTCCCATGCTCCCCAAACAGAATTGTCTTATGAGGTTGGAAGGTAGACAAAGTCAGGCAGCAGCAAGGAAGGCTTGCTAAATAGGAGATGTTTCATTAATTCGTTTTGAAAATCCTAGGCATTCTTAGGACCATTCTTTCCAGTTGTCAATGGTAGATGTAATCTCCTGTGCTTTCTAGATGAACTCATTAAATTAGAAGTATGGAAAACTCAAGGATTTGATGCTCACAACATCAAACACAACAAAGTATGGGTAAACTGTACCACACTTCATCTGTTTCGAGAGAGTCTTCCTTGTCACCGATTCTCTCCTCCAACATCACTTCCAGGGTAAGTCTGTGGGAGCATTGCAGGAGTGGGAAGTGATAAGTGCTGAGTTCAGAGTTAGGCTAGAGAGGCTTGACCATGGATTTCTGATTTTTTTTCTGATTCATATATACAGGTATTCCACTGTACCAATATAGTGAAAGATAAGTGACTTGGTTTACATAATCATACAGTATGCTGATTATGTGAAATAGATAGCCAAAAGATACAAACTTCATCAGATGCACCCTGATGAAAGACAGAATTCTGTTAATTTTTTTTCTGATGGAAAAGCACTATCAAGCAAGTCTTCATGCTTTGTTTTAACAAATTTTTGTTGTATTTTTTTTTGGTCCAGTTTTTATCATACCGTATTTTCCGGCGTATAAGACGACTGGGCATATAAGACGACCCCCAACTTTTCCAGTTAAAATATAGAGTTTGGGATATACTCACCGTATAAGACTACCCCTCTTCCAAAGCACACCAAATAAAAAATAAAAAAAACATCAGATTTGATTTCAATATGGTAATTTTAATTCAAATGCTTATGACATGCAGGTACTTAGCAGGAAAACTGTCACTTATAAACATAAGGCTGTTTGTCATCAAACATGTAAACATAAAATAGTGCAAGTGGATTAAACTTTTCCTAATTCACTCTAAAGCTGAAAGGAAGGATAAGACAATAAACCCATGGGAGCTGCCATGCTGTTTGTTTTCTAAGCTGTCAACCAAACTGGAACTGATGATGATAGGAGGAAGATAACAAACTATAGAGAGAGAGCAAGTGCTGGGCAAGTCCCTGGCCAGTTAGCAAGCTACAGTATTTTTACAGGTTTTGCTGGCACGACAGCTTCCCTTTAAAAGCCTTCAAAATCCTCCTGTTCGTCATCTGATGTCATAAGTACATCAATGACATCTTGTGATACATTTGTAAGGCAGTCATCGTATGGATCAAATTCCGTATCAGATGGTGTGGTCTCAGCTTCAGCTTCCTCTTCATCTTGCCACAAGTAGTCGCCCTCCATACCATCTAATGAATTTGATATGCCACACTTCTTGAAAGACTTGATTACTTTTTCTGCATCAATATCATTCCAGGCTTTTATGACAAACTTGCACAAAACATCCAACTGTGGAGCACGCATGTTTCCTCCTTTTGTGAATGACTTTTCACCGCTAACCATCCATTCATTCCACTGTTCTCGAATGCGATCTTTAAATGGCTTGTTTAGGCACACATCCAGTGGCTGTACCAACGATGTCAATCCTGCAGGAATAACTGCCGCATCTGTGTTTAGTCTTGCAAGCCTTTGCTTGGTGCTGGGAGTTAAATGAGCCCTGAACATATCCCACACCGGTAGACTGCGTTTTTGAATAAGTCCACCTGGTCGCCTGCTCCATACGTTATCAAGCCATAGCTTTACCCCTTCTTCATCCATCCAGCCTTTTTCATTCACATGTACAAAACAACCAACAGGAAACTTGAGTTTTGGCATTGTTTTTCTTTTAAAAATAATCATTGGTCTCAGTTTGGCACCATCAGCTGTGCAGCCTAGTACCACTGTAAAACTGGACTTCTCATGTCCTGTTGTTTTAAGTAAAATTGTTTTTTCACCTTTTTGATGGACAGTTTTATTTCCAACCATGTCAAAATTCATTGGAGTTTCATCCATATTTCCGATACTACTTAACGCATAGCCATGTTTAGTGCGCTGTTTTATTACGTATCGATGGAAACTATTTAGTTTGTTATCAAGATCTGCAGGTAATTTTTGGGCAATTTTTGTCTTTTGCCTCAGTACCATATTATGCCTTGCCATGAATCTAGTACACCAGGATACAGTGGCCTTAAATTTGTTGCTGTGATCTGGGTTAGATTTGGCCCACTGAAGTGCAAACAAACGTATTTGATTTCGTGTCACTACATAACCATTTTGGCGATGCTCATTCACCATGTCTGCCACATGTTTTTCAAGTTCTGGCCAATGTGGGGTGCCTCTTCTTAATGCACACTTACCCCTTGGCATACTCTTTAATGCTTTTTCATTTGCTTTCCAGTACCGAACCATCTTTTCTGTTACTCCATATTGTCTTGCAGCAGCGCAGTTATTATGTTCCATGGCAAAGCTTACAACTTTAAGTTTGAAACTGGCTTCATATTTCTTTCTTCTTGCTGGTGGAGCCATGATGGGGTTTTGACTGTTGGACATTTGTATACTGTACTGTATGTACTGGTGCTACATTGTATGAACAGGTGATGATACTGGTGCTGTAGTGTATGTGGTACCCAGATACAACAACCAGCCCGATGTACCTTACTGGCAATTGGCTGGTTGTTGTATACAAAGCCTGCTTGGACTGGTCAGCCCTCCCTGCCTGCCCAGCCCTCTCTGTCTCCAAGACTATCAAAGTGATAGATCTCCCTCTTGAGGACTGCAGTGAATCTGAGAGGCAGAGAAGGAGGTACGGTAATAGGATATAAGGGCGGGCCAGGTGGGTGAAAGAGGCGTGTTTTTCTGGGCACAGCGCTGCTCTATGGCCCTTTTCGCAGCGCTGGCTCCACCCCCCGTCGTCCTCTTCTCCTCCTCCTTCCCGGCGGTCCTCTGCCTAGCAACAGGAGCAACTCTGGCCAGCCTCCCTCCCTCCGCGGCTGCTGATAGGCTCGCCCGATCCAGGAAACTCGGATGGCCCAGTCACTGCGAATGAGTTGTCCAGAGGGAGGGAAAGTGGAGCCGGCGCCCTGGAATGCCTCTTGGTGGGATTTAAAATATATGTGTGTATATATATATATATATATTATTGCGCATCTTTCATTAGGAATTCCTAAAATGAGCACATGGCAGCACAAGCCACTACTCTATGCCTGTCTCTGGGTGGTAGACCCCCAAGGGTCTGGGGAAAAACAAGCAGATCTTACAAAGCCTGACGTCTCTCCATCTGCTTTAGGCAATGTTAATCAACAATCATTACCCTTCGGCTACAGAGAGAGGTATTAAGTAAATGCAAATGGCTAGAAAGGTCAGACTTTCCAAACCAGCCGTGTTCCAGCTGAAACTCTACATGTTTATCTTACAAGAGCCTGGCGAACGAGGAAGCGGTGGAGGAACCAGAAAGGCTGCCCGGCTCTCATTCTCGGGGGGGGGGCGTGCCGCTGAGAGTCTCTCCTCTCCTCCTCCCTTGCCGTCGCTCCGGAGGAGCCAGCAGCCAAGCACCGGGCTCACATCCTTGCAAAAGGGGCAGCCTCGCCAGCCCCAGGCGCTTCCTGCCAGCCCCGCTGGACTTTTGAGCAAACTTGAGCTGCTCCCTCCCTCCCTCCCTCCCCCTTTTAATATCCCTCCTCCTCCTTTCCTGGGAGGATGTCCTCTGGGCAGCGCTGGGAGGCAGCAGCAGCTGCAGCACACTAGCCGAGCGAGTGAGCGAGCGAAGTTTCAGCGACACCCGGTGTATAAGACGACCCCCGACTTTTGAGAAGATTTTCTTGGGTTAAAAAGTCGTCTTATACGCCGGAAAATACGGTAATTCAAAAAAAGATTAACATATATATGCTGCCATGATTTTATTTTTTTCTCATTTCAAGGCACTAAGTTGATTGCTACATTTATAAGATTTCAGAAGATAATTGAGCTGCAAAAGCTACTTTCTCTCATGTATGCTGTCATACTATAATAATGATTACAGTATGTCCCCTGTATCTATGGGGAATACATTCCCGGACCTACGCTGGATAACAAAAACTGTGGCAGATAGTGAATGCTATTTTTTTTTAATGAGATGAGCAATGTAGCGATCAAGATGAGTATGCAGCTTGGAAGAGAAGCCCTGAAACTGGACAGAACTTTAAAGTCCAAGAGAAAAGAGATTTTGTAGCCATTATTTGCAGTCCAAAGCAAGTGCAAAACTGATAAAACCATAAAAATTAATAACAATGTGTGGTCAAAAAAGAGATGGAGCAAAATATTTTCATATGCAGAAGGTCAATAGTAGCCTGATGCCAGCATCTCAGTGCATTACAAGGAGAATTGTCACAAGGTGATCCTGGATTATAGTTCCAGGATGATGTAGTTGTTTGGATGTCAATGTCAGGAGCAGACAATGTTGGTGGTTGGAAATCCTCTGAAAATTTTTTTTATGCTGGAACTTTTTGGAAGAGCATTACAGGCTTCTTCTACCTGTCTGACAGGTTAGGGACTGAAGCACAGTTAGAGGGCGGAAATGGTCGAAAAGTAGAACCCATGTACTGTAGGAAACATGAAGGACTTACAGAAACTCACTTGGGACCAACTGTATGTGTTCATGCTGCTTGTAAAGTCTCTTAGCTTAGTGCCTTCCCTTGAGCTCACTTTGCAAGCAGTATGTGTGCAGTTCCAAGCAAGCTTCCATAGGCAAGGACTGACAGAAGCCTGCTGTTTTGATGTTTATAATACAAACAATTCGACCAGAGGATCTACTCTTTCCATAGGCAAGACTTGTGACCACCTGCACATTCAAGTGATCCCAGGCAAGCCACCATATGCAGAAGAATTGATGAGAGTGAATCCCACTTCGAATTAATATAACTTCTTCTTAATTTGGAAGCATCAAAAGTCATCAGATAATGGAGTGTTGAAACAGCAGGGAGGCTTCCTATATCAGGATTGCCAACATTCCCACCCCTGGAGTTTGGGCCTATTACTAACAATGCAAGCATTTTATAGACAGAAGCACTTTATTATATAAACACAAGAATTTTACATGAGCGTACTGTACCGTGATTAGATCACATAACTGAGAGGCCTGCTAAGCGACTGAATAGCATACAGCATGTATATGCAATGGAAAGCATGAGACAGCTTGGACAGCATGATAACAGTGTGACAGCGTGAGCAAATGATGGACCATTTTTGGAATTTTCCATTCTCTTCCATTTTCCATGTAATACTGTATAGGAATTTCCATTCTGCTTATTTATTTTCCTTTAGTATTTCAATTTCCATTTAATATCTATTAAACTCAAATTAATATTTTCTGACCTCATTTAAGAATGGGTAAATAAAATCACCTATCCCAGTCACGTGAATATGGGGGATGTATGGTCGGCCCTCCACTTTTGTGGGTTTGACTTTCGTGGATTTGATTATTTGCAAATTTCTCCAGTCACTGCCTTCCCACCTCAGATGCTTCTTTTCCATGAGAACCTTCCCTCTCGGCTCCAGTCAGGGTTCACAACCCTTTAAAAACCTGCATCTGATCCCCCTCCGCTCCCACCAGCCACTGCTTGGCCAGCTAAGGACAACTTGCAGCCCAATTTCTCACCACCACAAACCCTCTCCTGATGCCTAACACACCCAAGGAAGGAAATGGGCAAGAGAGAGGAAGTATAGGTTCACCATGCCTACCAACCTCCTTTCCCTCTCCTTTCTTCGACCTGGTTTGGATCCTGGATGCCTGTTATTCCCGCCATACCTTGGACCCATTCCCACAGACACACACACATTTTGATACCCATGATTTTGTTTCTTTTGTGGGGGGTCGTGTGTCCCTAAACCTACTGTATGTAGAGAGCCAACTGTACTGTATTCAGAAACACTTCGGCAGTGACTCAGCCAAGATACCAAAAAGTCCAGGTAATTGTTTACCAAATAGAATTAATAATGACGTGCTGATATAAAATTCACAGGCATGAGCTATGAAACATATAATGACTGGCATTGCTGGGTTTTGGCATATATTAATTGGGCAAAGATGAAGGTTGTACACATTCAAACTGATCTGTGTCACAGCTTTCTTTAGAATCCTAGACCTCTGTGCTAGAGATACCTCTGTTGCTTCTATCAAATAAGGGATTTCCAAATAATTCAGCTATGGAAATCATGCAAGAATGTAGTTCATTTCTCCACATAGATTAGTCTGATGGAGATATATTGTTGTAAATATGAAATGTAATTGTCACAATATTTTGACATTTCTTTTTACTCTTTGTTTATTTGTTGTTCTTTTGTTGCAAATTAAAATAAACTTAAATTGTATCATAAAAACATGACTGATACACTTATTGTCTTCATTGGTTTTATGTATAGTAGAATTATACATTATATGCTGTCCCCTTCCATATCATATATAGGCCAAATGATGAATTCCAGATGAATGTAGTTTAGTCGTTATTTAAAAAAAATTTAAACTAGCAATTATAATTACGTATGTATTTGATCTCTTACTTTCGGTGGTATTAAAATGGGGTACACAATATTTACAAGAATCCTTGACTGATACTACTAATAAGTAAAGGTGAGGCATGCAAATTTCCTTCAAATGTTACCTCAGTAGGGACATTGCACAGTACTGAATAGCATGGTGCTTCCACTGTTCATTTCATACATTGTGAATTTCTTCCCATTATTTTGAGCCTTGCTGGCCCCAAATTAGGCAACTAATGTGAAAGATGTGGCCAAATACTCTTAAATCAGCAGGGTACAAAAATTTCTTTTAGATACATGCTTTCATAATTATGCTGTCGAAACTGCAGGGATCTTTGTGGGGAACTGTTAAGCCTTTGACAGTACAGCTATTTGCTACGTAGATCTGATGAGGAAAATATAGTTTCCAGCTAATGGAATAAAACACAGTATCTGTGCCTCTATCCTTATTTCATGGAAGCATTTGACCCTTAATAATGGAAAATTTCTAGTTGGTTTTTTTAAAAAATGTGCAGAATAATGCATTTTACTTAAAAGGCACAATATTTAGACTCCCCTAAATGTAGTTGGAATGCATGTAAACAGGACTCTGTTTACACAGCTGTAGGTTTCCATTGGTGAGTGCCCCAAATTTTGGCTGGCCTTGGTAGCTAACCAAAATATATGCTTACCATTTACCCTGCCCCATCTCTTCCCTAGCATAAGGGCTTTTTCTTGTTTCAGTGAGACTCAGAGTGGCTGAGAAACTAACAAGATGTCTTGATAGCTTCTGAGTCTTTCTGAGATTCAGTGTGATGTCTGGAATTGATGTGATGTGTTTCTCAAGGCTCTGAAGAAGCAAAAGTGCTCTTTCCAATTTTTTTTTTTAAAGCCCAGTTTGGAATTACAATGGGCCCTCCTTACCTATAACCTCCTTGTATGCAATTTCAAGCTCACACAAAGCATCACGTCACTGCGCCTAAAATGGCAGCAACATGTATACGGATCTACTGACGGGTCCATGTGCACGCTGCCACCATTGAGTATAATGGGATGTGAGCATTCATGAATTCCAGTAAGGAACTCTTGCATATACGTAATGCACACTGTACAAATATGTATGTCAATTCCTGTCCCATGCATAGAAGACAGTTCTGGAATTTCTGTCTTGTTGCACATGTTTTTTTCTGTGAGGGTTGTAATGAATCCCCATTTTAGTTATCTTTAGAATTCTATAGTGTGTCCTATGTTTTGGTTTATTAATACAGTGTTTTGTTGTGACACACAGAGACAAGATGGGAGGAAACAAAATGAAGGTACACACAAAAGCATCGAAGCGGTTGTTGCGCGCCTTGAGAAACAAAATGGAATGAGTCTCAGTAGCAATTCTAGTCCGGAGGCAACATTTTTTGAAACTTCAGAAAGGATGAACAATATGGACGATGCTGTAGTTCCTCGAGTTCTTTATGAAGAATTGCTGAGAAGCTATCAGCAACAGCAGGAAGAAATGAGACATATTCAGCAAGAACTTGAAAGAACAAGAAGACAGCTTGTTCAGCAAGCAAAAAAGCTAAAAGAGTATGGGACATTAGTGTCAGAAATGAAGGAGCTCAGAGACTTGAACAGACGGCTACAGGATGTTCTGCTTCTCAGACTAGGCAGTGGTAAGTGCTTGAATATAGATGGGGCAAGTTTTAAAAATAATTTAATTTCAATATAAAGTGATGGAAATATACAGAATAGTACTGCCGTGTGTTACCTTACTCTTTAACCTTTTACTCAATTCTGCATTGAAAATTCTGGACTTATTTAATTTTTTTGAAAATAATAACAGTACTACTCCCACTCCTACTTTCCTACTGGAAAACAGCAGTGATTCCAGTAATGATAATGTTCTGGAAACAATTCCAAATGGACCGACAAAACATCTGAATGAAATTGACACAAAAACACAGTTACAAAAAATAGTACTGCTAAGAACAGCCAATTATCTGATGATACTGTGCTGGTCAGATTGAGTTGGTTTTCCCAAAGGGCCTTATAAGTTCATGGAGTGTCACAGTTGAGTGTTGTAAGTGTTGGCTGTTCATTGCCAGACAATGGAGTGCAGGGCTAGCAGGAGACTGTTCGCAGTCAAATGAAAGCACTTAACAGTCATTAAAGCTTGCCTGTTTCAGGGTGGAGGAAAAGTGTAGTCAGGGTTGGTCTAAAAGTTCAAGAATCCCGCAGGCAACAGAGTCAGACATTCCAGGGTCAAAGAAGCCAGGCAGACAGCAAGCAAAGAGCACACAAGGCAAGGGCTGCCAAACACATGAGTTGTTTCTCGCATCAGTCCACCACCTTCTGCCTTCCTTTAAAAGGCTGGAGCCAGCTGGCTCTTGTCCCAGCCCTGTTAGCTCCTAGTGTGCTTGCATCTACTTGTCCTCCTTTGAGGCAGCTGTTCACTTGGAGAAGCTGACTCCTGGCTCATGACACTGAGAATAAGAACTTCTGATCCCATCCCCCACTGTCACATAAAGACATGACAGTTTAGTTGCACTCTGGTGCTGCATTCATCACTGTGATTGAAGCCTAAGTAGTGGAATCTCAGAAATTTGTAAAATGACAATAGGAACACAAGAAAACTCTTGAATGAAAGTAAGGATTTTGTTCCTTGGAATTAAATCTCACTGTTTTCAGTGGGATTTGCTTCTAGAGAAATATACATAGTTTTGGAGACCTATATATAGAATAAAACCTGTGTAGGCATTGTTTGATCCAATCTGCTCCTCTGTTCTGTGTCTGTAAACATTATACATTTTTAATTTTTAGTTTCAATTTGTTATGAGGTACACAATCAAAATTTTACATAAAATCAGAAAATATTTTCATTCTGTTCATTGATTTAGCAAGCATGTTTTTGCAAAACCCTAATCATTCTGTAGTTTTGTCATGACTCTTTATATTTTATTTAGTCATGGCAGAGTAGGAGGTTTTTTGTTTTTTTCCAATATACTACTGGATTAAATCCAAAGTTGTCTTTCACCGTCTAGTCTTGAGGTAACTCTCTTGTGACTAGTATAACATCTGTAAGCTTCAGTATACAGTAATTTGTGTTTTAGCTTGTCTTACCTGTTCTCTGGAAAACATTCAGCTATATTTGTTGAACAGGACTGAACTTCTCTTCCAAAATAATTTAAACTATACCACAGTTTAATTGCCTACCTAGTTTTCCAGTGTCAAGAATTTAGGTATAACATTGACCATCCTTTTCTTTAAAAGTGCAAAATCAAAAAAGTGCTTTTTTCAACTTCATACACATTGAAAAGATAATATTTCATGGTCAAGTGTAAAATTTAAGGTAATGTTAATTTGATACTGTGAAAAAAGAATTTTCTGGGAAATGACCTGTGACTAAGTTAACATGACTAATACAATCAGGGTGTCCATTGTCTGGGAGAAATACCTGCATATGGGAGAAATACCTGCAAGCAAGACACTGTTCATATAATAGTGTCTTTGTGCGTAGTTCAAGTAGGGACTAGCTAGAAAGCTTGTGGTTAGGCTTTCAAACTCCTTGTTAAAGTAAAGAAATAAGTGTATGTAAAGTATATTTTTGATGAACATTTTTCCTTGAGGATCATAGTGGAACTTACTCAGAAGAATTCACATATGGCTGTGACAGCACCCCTAATGATTTGTTTCTTTTTAGCTTTACATAAAAAGAAGCTATGTATTTCCTCTTGTCGTGAGTTGCATTACCAGATCTACAGTTTTAAAACTCCCTTCTGTTGAGCTTAGCAACAACAAAGTTGTCAACTGAGATCAGAAATTTTGTAGCTGTTTTCTTTTTGTATGGTTGGAAGAAGGAAGACTCTCTAGACATAGAGGTGAGGGAGGAGACAATATATAAAGAAGAGACCACTGCTTTCTTCATCATTCTACGCTCCTCAGCTTTGCTACTTCCTAGCCTTCCTCAACTGCCAGGTTCAACAGAGGGGCATAAATGAGAGAGCGTATGTACCGGAGGATGTTTTTTTACATTGGGCCCTCCATATATATACAGTGGTTCTGTTCCAAGAGCCCTTGCAAATAGCAGGAATCTCAAATGCTCACGCCCCATTATATTCAGGGGCAGCAATGTGCACATGGAAACTTCAGAATATCCGCGCGCGTGTTGCTACCGTTTTAGGTATAGGGACACAACACTTGGTATGAACTGGAAATTGCGCAGGTGGAGGTTGCAAATAAGGAGGGCCCACTATATTTGGAAATCTCACTTTCCCCAGAGAAATCTGGAGGAAAAGGGACCTGTGTCAGTTGTCATGGAGATGGGGATATTGCAGCTCTGTATTCCTACCCCATTAAATTTACATTTCTGAAGAGTACTCATTTGTTTATTAGTAAGATTGGCTCAGAAAAAGAAACATTTTCTGATCTGCCGGGACTTTGCTCAGAATATTTCTGAAGCAATCCAGTGTGTGAAGTTCATCCTTGAAAGGATTTCAAATCAGTTCATTGTATATTGTTTGAGCTACAGTTTTTACTTGCGTCCTGAGCTATGATTGCATCAGTTTGATTTCTGCAAATATATATGCCAAGTTGTGTTAGCACTACTTATTCTGGGTGTTCAGATAATGTCTGTGCAGCTTTTTAAGAGTTACTTTTCCTTCTTGAGAGTTGTTACAAATCTCTTTCTTTGAATGTGATGTCTTTTTCACTGGGAATTATTTTAAAAAGGTTCTGTTCTGTTCCTTCTTCTGACCATGATAGTGTAATTTTCTTCTTCGTTGCTCCCCTGCTTACTCTTTGTAGTTTCAGTTAGCAACTTGAAATGTAGCGATTCTGCAGTACTTACATTCTGTAGTACTCGTTGAAGGAGTATTTGTGGAACATGTAAAAAATGTTAGATTATTTTTTCCTGGTGTGTTTGAGCATTAAAAATCTGATAGTAATACATTTTGAGAAATACGTTTTTTATAACTGCAATAAAATAAGCAAAGTAGATACTTTCACTCCTCAATTAAATATGGAGTTGTATTGTTGTGTGCCTTCAAGTTGTTTCCAACTTACGGTGACCCTACAGTGGACCTATCTCACAGTTTTCTTGGCAAGATTGTTCAGAGATTCTTGCCTTTGCCTCTTTCTGAGGCTGAGAGAGTGTGACTTGCCCAGTTCAGCCAGTGGGCTTCCATGGCTGAGTGGGAATTTGAACTGTGGCTTGTAATCCATTTAGAGGAAAGAAATGTTTAATTATGCTTCATTGTTTTGGGTTGAGGTGGCACTGAATAGCTTGTACTTCACTTCTTTGCTACTCCTTTGAAATCATACCATTGAGAAGGGAATGCAGTTTCTGATGTAAGAATGTAGCTGGTGCTCCCCCACCCCCGAGTGATATGATATCTGATGCACTTTAGGTAAAAGTAGCTTCTATAAATTTTTAGAAGACATATCCCTCTGGGAAAATGTTAAGAAGAAATGCTAAATTTTGTATAGTTCATTTCGTTTCATTGATGGAGAAATATTTTAAGGATGAAGAATCCAAGTTTATAATCTTTGCAGAGGCTCTAAAATCCCCTGCCTTTGCTCTTTTGATCTCCTAAATATTTATGTTGTGTATTTACAATTTCAAATATATCTCATAAGTTGTGCATCCCCATTTGAAGCATTTTCTCTTCCCTGTTTCCTGCCTGTTTGAAAGAATAGTCCTTAGGGGTCTGTTATAGCTCTGTTGCCCCTTACTCTAGTGCGGCAGTCTTTGCTGGGCGATGAGGAGAAACATATGCTCTCAAAGGCGGTACTGAGAATGAAGCTTAAAGGCTGTTCAAGCTCCTGCTCCTCCTCCTTGTCATCTATAAGGTTAATGCTGCTTGAGAAAAATATATTTAACCATTGGTGGCGGGGGGGGATAGACAAGACAGTCTTAAGAACATAGGTGGGCAAAAAGCTTGCACATGCCGCTGCAACCATTTTGAAGGCTTCCCAGGAGGACTTCTAATACCCTGCAATATTGTGAGTGTGTGACAGAAGTTTTGCTTCCATCTTTTAAAAAGGCCTTTATTGGCCCTAGAACAGCCTAGGGAGCCCAAAACATGGTGAAATTAACCCCAGGCCCCCTAGACAATGCAGACAACATTTTATGTTTAGGGAGCTGGGGTGCAGCCTCCGAATTCTGGTGTTGGACAAGGGCAGCATTCCAAGTCCTGGTGGTTGCCGAACTGTGTCCTACAAGCAACTGCATTGAGTTGTTCCTCATTGCATTGTATAGGACGCTTTATTAGCTGTGCTAGTTTAAACAACACAAGCAGTTCCATAGAGGTTGGTTGGAAGGCTCCATCATACGTGCACCTTTTTCTACAGTCTATTGTGTCCGATAATGCTGCAGGAGTGTAATGCAGTGGCCAGTGATCCACTCTTAGCAATCTGTTGCTGCTGTTTTTGCTGTTCATGCAGACTGGCACCCACCACTTTATGCTCCATTTTCCTTAGCAAGCTGGAAGAAGGATTTTTAAAATCCTGTTTGGTGGGATTTTGGAGACCACTATTAATAGAACTGCCATACTTCTATTACTCCCTGATTGGAATGATATAATAGTTTTCACTTCACACTTACATATATTTGCCATGGATGAGATCTTATAAAAAGGGGGGAGATAATGATCTGCCCTTGAATTTCATGTCCTCCTATTGGCCCACCAGCTGTCAACCCTGGGGAGGAGCACTCCTCTGCTGGGCCAGAGGGAGATATGCAGTTTCATAGGGAGGAAGGTTCAGATGATGAAGATGTTCTGCAGGGGGAGAAACAACTGTGCACTCACAGATGGAGTTCAGCTTCCTTTTTGCCCCCTCCAACCCCATCCAGTTGTGTTTTCATCATCTTAATTGTCTCTCCAATCCCTCCTTTTGCACTAGTAAGCTCTCCTGGCTCTCCTGGGGCATGACAGGTCCTGGGGAGAGGTTTGAGTTGGACACGAAGTGCTGAAAAATAGCTCCCTCTTACCCACCCAAAAAGAGAGGTGTACATACCCAAACTGCATTTAATGTGCATGTGTACTTGTATGCCACTCCATATTTCCATTTATTTATTGTATTCATTGTTCTTCTTCATGGTCTCTGTGCCTCACACACTAGGAGCTTTCGCGCATGCGCAGTACCGTATAAAAATTCTAGAGCTTAGGAGCTTGGTGGGAACCCCTCCCCCCATGCCTCTACTGGGCATGCTCAGCCTGCCGGCAACGGTGCCCTTCAGTTCTTTCTCGTCCACCATCACGTAGGGAGGTTCAGAGCTTGCTGTTTTTTTGGTTTTTTTCTTGAAGTCACTTTGGTTTTTCTCCACTCAGATTTGGATATACGGCTTTCGTTTTTGGATTTTGGATGGTCTTGTTGATTTTGGTGATTTGTTCCTTTTTTTTTTGGGAATTTATCCCCGACTTGCCAACCCCCCTTCATCTTCTTCGTCTTCATCTCGTCTCGACTCGTCGCTGTCTTTTCTTCTCCTTTTCCTCCCACTTCAGTCGGCTCTGTTTAAGCCTTGTGAGAAGTGTGGTCGCAACGCTCTTTGATGGACACAGCCAGTGTCTCCTGTGTTTGGGTGAGGCCCACAACACCAAGGCCTGCCCAATCTTCAAAGTCACACCCCAGACTTTGAGGAACCGCCTGGCACGCCTCAAGTCCTTCTGCTGGAAGCAGTCTCTGTCTGCACAAGACTCGACTCCGTCCGTCCCAAGGATGTCAAAATTTCCTCGAGCTGACCTGTGGCCACACCACCTTCGGATTTGGCGGCCGCTATCCGACCATACCGCAAAGGGCTCGCTCCCGTCGCATAAGGCCTCTTCGTTACCAAGGATCCCTAAACTCGTGGGCCCCCGTCGACTTCAGTTTCGAGGGAGGCCCCTGCAGGCTAAAGGGTCCAAGCTGATAAGCCTAAGGGGCTCAACGAAGCTTTGAAGTTTGGAGGCTAAAAAGGAGAAGAAAAAGAAGAGGAAGAAGGAGAAGCGCAGCTCTCCGGGGGGGTCCTTCTCCTCCTCCAACCCTGAGGAAGAATCGGAACCTCAGGAGGTCCTGGAGGTTTCAGATGTCAAGGAAACCGCTAATTTGGCAGAATCGAACCGCCTGTGTTTATGGCCGGGGTCCCTCTGCCCGGACGCCCTGAAATGGCACCCCCGCCCGGGGGCTTTTCCGGCAGCCCCCCAGACCTCGCATCTTTCCCGAGGCTCTGTTGGTAGAAGCGCCTCTCCACTCAGAACGACGAATAAGGCAGCCCCCCCCGCATCATCGGGAGACCTATCCAGAGCAGGGGGAAACCCCTATGGAAACCGGTGACTACCCGGACTGCGGGTTTCAAACAACCACCCCCACAACATGGGATGCCTCCTCGGATGGTCCCAGCCTCCCCGTACTCCCCTGTTCCTCAGCATTGCACACGATGAGGTATGGGCAATAACAAGCTTGGAGGGAGTACTTCCTCTTACAGGCCCTACTCGCCTTCATATCGGGACCGCTATCATCCCGATGTGAGGCGGGTTCCTTTGCCCCCCCGTTCGCCATCACATGGGGACTACCGTTCACGGTGTGACTGCTCGCCATCGCGCTCACCCGGCGATACCACTCCACCGCCATTCCCTGGACAGCCCCACTACCGGGCCATCTTGCCACCTCCATGGGTACCTCTGCAGTGTCCCCCCATCGGGGGCTTTAGAAAGACCACAACCACTACCCACCGTCACCCAGGCCATACATCACCCAGTGCCTGCGGTATCCCACAAGGGCCCACCCTCCCCTCCGGTACAGTGCCTCCACCGGCTAAGCAGACCATCACCGCCGCGCCCACGATGACCCTTGCGGTCCGTCCCGACGTCCAACGCCTGAGCAGTTGCAGGACAGACCCCCGGGATATTTTTCCACAGCGTCATCCCAAGATTATGAGTCCGACTCAGACTCAAAGGAGTCGACACTGGAGTCAGAGTCACCACCCTTGGCCTTGGGGACCCGCCCTAGGATGTCAAGCAGTTCTCGGACATCCTCCTCCGAATTCAGCAGCCCTGGGTCTCAAAGTGGTGGAACCGGCCTCGGCGGTGCAGGACCCCATGTTCCACTACGTGGACACCCATCCGCCATCGATGGCTCCACTCCCATTCCTGCCTGCCCCGATGGAGGCCCTTAACATCCGTGGGCCCAGCCAGCCCCCCCCAGCCGATCCACAGGCTCCCCTTTACAGGACCCAGAGGGGGACGCCGATTTCTTTTTTTCCCCAAACTCGGTGGGTTGATTCCCCCAAACCAAGGGAGGGACCAGACCTCCAACTCCGCCTGACAGAGGGGGGCGCTGGCTCGACACCTTCGGGAGGAGATTCTACTCGGCCTCCTCCCTGATACGAGAGTCGAATCCCAAATGTCTGGGGGGTATCTCAGGAGCCTGCGGGGAAGTTCCATTCTCTTGTCCACAGTCCCGGAAGAAGAGAGCGAGCGCCAACCAGTTCTACAACGAGGAGGTGGCACTCGCAAACCGGTTCCCCCCAGGCACTCTGTCGAGGTCGCCGCCCATGTCATGGTGGGTTCCGTAGCCTTGTGACGCTACGCCTGGCTCGTTCCTCGGGCCTGCAGGAGGACACCCAAAAGCGTTTTGAAGATCTGCCCTGTGATGGCAAGGAACTTTTCAACGCTTCGATGTGAGGCCATGGACCACATCGTCAAGGCCCAGCTAACGGCCAAGAAGATAGGGATCCGTCAGCCTAATGCCCTTTCTTTCAGCCCCCGACCCGCTTGGTGACAATCTTTATCGAGTTTCCAGCCGCGCTCGCCTCGGTCACACCGAGGACTCCCCCACGTCCTCTTCACGACAGCCTCAGCGAAGCCCCCAGACTTTGTCAAAAAAGTCGTTGTTGGGAACCATGTCCCGTTTTTATGGGTTGCAGGACACCTCCACAGCCGACATTCCACCTGCCAGCGGCCCTGGTCATCCCAGCCTGGCCAAACACCTCCCGAATGGTGCTCAATCACCACGGACTCTTGGGTTTTCACCATCGTCTGTCTTGGTTACGCCATCGAGTTCTCAAGTATTCCACCACAAGCCGTTTTTTATTCCACCGGCCAGCCCAGCGCTACTGGAAGAGATCCAGTCCCTCCTGCAAAAGGAAGAAGTCCCGCCTTCGGCCACTACCACTGGCTTCTTCTCCAGTACTTTACCGTTCCCAAGTCGGACGGACCTTGCGACCCATTCTGGACCTCAGAGGGATGAACGAATACATCCCCCCCGAGGTTCAAGATGGTACGCTGTGGACGATCCTCCCCTTCCTTTTTCGGGGGAATGGTTCGCATCCATCGACCTGCAGGATGCCTATTTTTACATCTCCATCCGTCCACAGCACAGAAAATACCTCCGGTTTGCGATCGACGGCACCTGCTACCAGTACCGGGTGCCCATTCGGCCTCTCCCCGCACCCAGGGTCTTCATGAAGTGCATGGCCCCAGTGGTTTTTTCTGTATGAAAGGGGATCACCATCTTCCCTCCCCCACGATTGGCTGTTGGTCGCGTCCTGCAAGAACAAGCTGTTTGGAATCCCCCGGACTTTGTCACTTCTGACCTGCCTGGGTCTTTGGGTAATCCGAAGAAAACCCGAGCCCGGGGAGGGTGGGGACTTATCAGAGCGACCCTGGGCCCGTCTCAGCCAGAGCCTACCTGCCCCTGGAGCGAGCCTGACCCCCCGCTGGGCCGCGTCTGCTGCCTTCGACGCCCTGATGACATTGGCAAGGAGGATCCAGCAGCTCCTTGGGTACATGGCTTCCCCATGGCTGTCACATACCTCTCAAACTCAGCACGCTCACTCCAACATGGTTCATCAGAGCCTTCAACCTGCTCTGGGGCAAAGGGGCTGCGACTCAGACTTCCTCCACAAGTACGCCACTCCCCGCTATGGTGGCTCTCCTACCACCACCTTCTGTCGGGGATGCCCTTCCAAACTCTTTTGACTCACGGTCACGACGGATGCCTCTCTGTTCGGGTGGGGGGCGCATTGTGACGACCTCGAGTCCGGGATGTTGGGCTGGTGACAAAACTGAGCTACACATCAACGCCCTCGAGTTCCTTCCATAAAGGGGGGGGTTCCCCAATGGCAAGGCAGACGGTCCTCATCCTTTCGGACAATACGATGGCCTCTGTTTTTGTAAAAGGGAGGGAGGGACCCACTCCACCATGCTTCTCACCATTGCCCTCCAACTCTGGGAATGGGGCTGTGTTTGGGTCCATCCGATTGCTGCCCACCGGTGGAGGAGAACACCACAGCGGACACCCTGAGCAGGGAACCCTTCTCACCCCGATGGTTCCTTGGATGAGGCGTTCTGTTGGGGTATGGCACCGCTGGGGGGAGCCCATGATCGACCTCTTCGCCCCCAAAGTGAAGTGCCGTTGGTATTGCTCAGAGCCCGGGCCCGGGACCAGCTTCTCGGGGGTTCCAGTTTTGGTGGACTGACGGGTTCCTTTCGCCTTTCCCCCCGTTTCCTCTCCTGGGCCGAGTGGTCACCAAGATCGTGGCCAACCGGCCGACGTCGTCCTTGTAGCCCCATGCTGGCCGGAAACATTGGTTCGCGCCCCTACTCGAAGCCGCTCGAGGACATTTCTGGGACCGCACACCTGATCTGCTGCTCCCCGGACGGTCGCGTTCTCCACCCCGACCTGCTGCTCCTGGCCCCGCACGCAGGAATAAAACCCGACGAGCCCCCAATACAGGACGTCTTGACTGCGGCCAGGAAGGAATCGACCTGCTGCAACTATGCCTACAAGTGGTGGCGGTTCATGACCTTTGCTGAGGCGCGATAGCCGGTTCGTTTTGGACTCGGCCGTGCTCCCTTTCCCGCTCCACCCTGACAGCAGGGACTCGCGTTCCCCTTTGTTGAAGGTCTACCTCTCTGCCCTCGCGGCCAACCAACCTCGAGGCTCTCCATCGGCAGCGCCTTCCAACGCCCCATAAACAATTCATGAAGGGCCTTCAACATCTATACCTGCCAGTATCACCACCCCTACCGCCCTGGTCGCTGTCTCTGGTCCTTTCCCAGCTCATGCAACCGCCCTTTTACCCCTGGCCACTGCTGATGACAAGCTCCTCACCATCAAGACGGCCTTTCCCGGAGCTGTCACCTCTGCCAGGCGGGCCAGTGAGCTGACAGCCCTGGAGCCAATCAGCCCTTTCTGGTGTTCCATCGGGACAAGGTGCCTTTCCCCCATTTCCTTCTTGCCTAAGGTGGTGTCCCACTTCCACCTTAACCAGGACATCATTCTGCCTAGTTTTAAAAACTGACGACACCTCTGGAGCGATCCCTCCACTCTTTGGACGTCCATCGAGCCTTGGCCTTTTACACCCAGTGGACTGCGACCATCGACAGACCCCACACCTGTTTGTTCTATGGTCAGCGTCTCAGAGGCCACAAGGGTCCACCCAAAGATTCTCAAAGTGGGTGGCCCAGACCATCTTCCTTGCTTTTGACATGGCCAAACAGCCTCCACCAGCCCTGCTTCAGCCCCACTCCACCAGAGCTGTGGCATCCTCAGCAGCCCTCCTGCGAGGTGTGGACCTGCAAGAACTTTGTCGAGTGGCGACATGGTCCACCATGACCTTTTTTGCCCTTGACTGGGCTCCCGGTCCTGGAGAGATGCCCCGGGTTTTGGGCGAGTTGTGCTGGCCTCCGTTCAGGACCTGACTCACCGTCCTTCTGGTTAGCCACAAAATCTCCTAGGGGTGGGGCCCGAGACCCACGAAAAAGAAGAACAGGTTTTACCTGTAACTGTGGTTCTTCGAGTGGTCATCTGTCCCTCCCCCCAGCCGTCCCCTCTTTCTCAGGTCCCTTTTTTGGCTTTAAATGAAGGGAGCCGTTGCTCGGCGGGCTGGCGTGCCCAGTAGAGGTATGGGGGGGGCTACTAAGCCTAGAATTTTTCCCTCGGGACCGTGCATGCGTGAAAACTCCTAGTGTGTGAGGGCACAGATGACCGCTCGAAAACCACAGTTACAGGTAAGCAACCTGTTCATTTCCATTTTAAAAGGCCTCAAAGCAATGGATACAAAAAAGAAGGAACTGTTATTGCTTTTATTAAAATTAGTACTAATTGTACAGTTATCCCTCCCTTTTAGCGTTAGAGGCACAATACCCCCATGAAAGTGGAAAAACCATGAATAACTCTAAGCCCTCCCAAACCCTGTTTAACACACAAAAAGGTATGATCACCATATTCAACCCACTGTGAATTCCTTCGAGACATCAGGATTCCTTCACAAGGCAGAAGTGGGTGGCTTGTGGGGCTTATTGCCACCGCCACTTCTGCCCCACACCATTTTTAATAGGGACTTAACAAGCCTTGTTCACAGTTTCTTAGTCTCACGAGGCTTGCAGTCTCTGTTAAAAATGGCATAGAGAGGCAGCAGAGGTGACAGCAAATAATCCATGAATAATCAAATCTGCGAAAATGAAACCCACAAATATGGAGGGCTGCCTGTAGTTAATTCTTCTTTTCCACATCCTTGGGTAGAATGACTCACTATTAAACAGGAAAGCCATGTGTGGCAAGACATGGAGGCAACCTGCATATTCATAACACAGAATAGTAGACAGTATCACAGATACTTGTGTTTTATGTCTGTTGTTCTAAATTGGAAAATCACAGTTGTTGTTGTTATCTTTACTTATACCCCACTTTTTTCATTGTTGGAACTCAAAGTGGCTTGCAATAATTTTTTTAAAGTTGAAAATTGTGGAATACAGAAGTTAAAACACAAATTAAATGATAAAATAAGAATTAAAACAAGGTTAAAATACATAATTAAAATTGTTAACTGTGAATTTTATGTCTTCCACCCATATATGCATCAGGCAGGTTGATAAGAAGTAGACCTGGAAAGTTATTCAGTTGGAAAAATGGAGCACATAGATTCTGATTCTGTGATTGGCTTCAGAAACAAAGCAGCTCCTTCATGTTTTTCTCACTGAACTCCAAATTGCAGCATGCTTTGTATTCTGCAAGTTTAATAGCATTTTTCTTCTGCTTCTGACTTTGAATTTCAAAGCTGTTTCTATAACTTTCATATTTATCTAGAATATGAATTGTTTACACCTAGTCGGAAATGTCACTCTTTTAAAGTGTATGTTGATATTTGATTTAATCCTGATTTCCAAGGTGTGTTTGAACATCTTTTTGCTGTTTGCCAGAATGATGAATCTTTTGTTAATTGGTGTGGTCACCAGGTCAAACCCATAAACTTTGGGTTGTCTTTATTCTTTGTGTTCAGTCATAAACCTGAAAAAAGAAGTGCACTTCTCATGCTGTGCATTTTTGTGGGATACTGGAAATGAAACAGTACAAGCAGAAAACATAGGAGGATTAACATAAGATTTGGTGTGTGTGTGTTGAGGAAGATTTCTCTACAAGCAGTGCTGCAAATATTCCAGCAAAAAGCAGTTCAAGAGTGGAGTGTGCGAGTTGTTGCATTCCCCAAAACAGCAGCTTTCAGTGCATGCATACCTTTTCTCTACAGTATGTTTCTTGTATGAATAGGTCCCCTACTAAACAACCAAAGAGATGTTTAAGATCAGAAGGACGTGGATAATTAATTGAAGTTTCTTGAAGTGGGGTCAGGTACTGCTTGTAGGAAACATTTCTGAATTAAGTATTGCAGAAGATGTCCGTGTGTCATAGAAGATGTTGCCATCCAGTTTTCTCTGTGTTATACCCAGAGAATAGTGTGCCTAAATGACATTGAAATCAAGGAGTGTAAAGCTACATTAATTTACTTTCCTTTGGTGTGGTGCAAGGCACAACCAGAAATCTTCAACATTTTGATTTTCTGGCAGCTTCTTCTAGAGACTTTTGAGCAGGAAGCAACATGACTGTGATATTTTTAAAAAGCCTTCTAAGAGTCTTCTCCTTTTAGCGAGTAGGTTCATGGATCTTCAGTGGTCATTAATTCATGATTGTAGCCAAGAACATCAGAACAGAAGTGTCCTAGTTTGCACAACACAATAAGCTGGGGAACTGTAGAAAAACTGGTTTATTGGTGGTGGTGGTGCACACTATCCCATCACCCTTGCTTTCAACAAGTGCAGTTGAACGATAATGAGTATCACTGCTTTTCTGTTTTCCCTCCCAACACACCTGAAGCAGAATCCAAAACACTAAAATAAGCTGTGAATTTCATCCTGTTTGTTGTGTGAAGCAAACCGAAATAGCAGCTGTGTCTGTGTAGAGATTTGAAGGCCTGCAAAAAAATTGGTAGGTGGGGGTGGGTGGGATTTTCTTCTCCCCCCACAAAAGCATCTTTGCCCCAGCAAAACTATTGAATCTTTTTCCTCAGAAAAAAATGGATTGTGGAATAAGGCAACACATTTAAAGCAAGGTGTTCATATATTTATCCCCTAAACTAATTTCCAAAACCTGTAGGTGGAAGACTTGTATGTCAGACTGCATACAATATCATATCATTGCAAATCATTGATCCTGTTTTTTTTTGTTTTTCAGTTCTTTTTATGAGAATGACTGCTTTATGTCTACATGACAGTCTAGAGGACTAGAGAAGACAATAGATAGATAGACAGACAGACAGACAGACAGACAGACTGACTGACTGACTGACTGACTGACTGACTGACTAATGTTGGCTTATTCTGTTCATATCATATTTTGCTTGCTCTTCTTAAACTGGCAAAACCAAACTGGTTCTTTACAGATAGGTGTTCCTTATGATTGAGGATTCTGGGGCTCCATTCGCACACACATACGCACACATACGTACATACATACATTTTAAAAGATGATTTCACTTTCTAATTCTTGTCTAGGTAAAGTTACTTTTAAAATACCAAATACTGCAATTTTATGCCAAACCAAATTATACATAATTCATTTTATGTTCCTAAAATGACAAAGTGACTTTCAATAAAGGCTCCTAATTTCACATGTACTCAATTTTTCTGAACACTTCTGGATTTTTTTTTCGGGGTGGGGGTAGAATAATTGTTGGGTTCCATCGTATCCAAAAACGTTACATTTTTAGACCCGGGTTCATATGAACTGATAAGCTGTTGAGCAAATCCCCTTTTTGGATTTCATCCCTTTCTTGCAAGCAGGAGTCATCCAGTGGCATAGATGAGCTCATTGGTCATCCATGGTAAGTCAAGGTTCTCACAGTTGCTTGGTTCACACTGTTTGATAATATTCAGTCTAAAAGTGGCCATTGTTAGACCCACAAATTCAGAATTCACCATTTATGCCCACTTTCTTCTTATTCCCTTTTGAACATTAAATGTAATGCAGAAAGTTGTCTTTCCCTACTCAAATAGTATTTTTAACCCTGAATGTCACTCTGTGCACTTTAAAAGGGCAACAGTGATATGAAGGAAATTCAGGGCAAAGAAACTATGGAATTAAAAAAAGATGGGGGTGCAGTTCTTTTAAAATCATAGTTCTGTTTCTAGACCAGAATGCAGGTTTTTGCTTACCACATGCAAATAAAAGGAATATTTTTCATTGAAGGATTTTCCTTCTTTTGTGCTTGCATTTGCTGTGTTAAGATAACACATTTCTGTCAACTTTCAGAAACCTCCTCTTAACTGTACAATTTCTTTCTTGCTTATCGAAGCACAAAACCTACAAAGAAAAAGAAACTTTAAAAGTAAGCATGGTGCATGGCAAATTAGGCACGCAACACCAATTAGCAAAAAGGGAGTAAAAGGCAATGCATGTCTAATTCACAACATGCTGTGTTGTAAATGCAACTCTCAGTAGTTTGTGAAATAACTGTGAAGTTTATCTAGTTTGAGAAAGCTTTGAATTTGGTAGGAAAAACTGTCCAGAGATTATGAACATAAATAAAGACATTTTAATGCTTTGCATCACTGACTCCTTAATAAGAAAACCTTAATAAGAAAACCAAAAAGACTTTTGTTGTAGGTCTCTGGGCTGTTATTATGGTAGAGTTTACCAGACATTCTATTTACAAAAATACATAATGTCATTTGTATGAACCTATAGAGTATAAGCAAATAGTAAAAGGAGACCAAAGAAAAATAGTACAAAAGTTGGAATTGAGGTGATCTTTTCATTATGCAAATACATCAGTTATTCTTATTTGTTGATCTGTATTGGCTCTCCAAAATGCAGTAATACCATGTGGCTAAGAGAAGTGATGCTCACACTCTTATAAAGCAGAAATAAATTTTGCCTGTTCCTTGAATTTTCAAGGCGCCAGAGTAAATATTCTTTCAACTTTTGTAGTTATGGAATCATGCTGCTCCTGTCATGCTGCTGTGGAATATCCCAGCTAGTGGAAGATAATGTAACAAGTGTAAGTCCTGGCTTGTCAGAGTGTGTGCTGGCTGAATGAAAAGCACTAATTTCCTGCTTGCTCAGTACAAAGAGACATGGGACACTGTGGAAGATGCTGATATCCTCAAGATTTCATCATTGCAGCACTGACTTCCTCTGAAGTTTCCATTTACCAGTCTTCTTCCCATACCTCTCCAGTTGTTTGGAAGCAGAGGGAGTGTAAGTCTTCCAATCATATCTGAAGCAGCAAATGGGAGTGAGAGAAGAACTGGAATCAGAGATAGCATCTCTCTTTTAGCATGCTATCTTTGAGCCCCTTTTATCTCTGCAGCCCCAAGTGATTTTAGAAGGGAAAGGAGAATGGTATTGTTTTGCTCTCAAAGTTCTGCCCTCAAGATGAGTGGTAGCCAGCCACTGTCAAAGTGCAACATCAGGATAACCGGCTGTATATCATGCCCTTAGATCAGATCAGATCAGATCAGATCAGCTCAGTCAAATTCCCTGTGTTGAGGAACTCCTCAACATGTTCTTTGCAGCTTCCAGGGGAATTGAAGATAAAGGGTGGGTTAGAATCATTTTAGAGAATTCCTTCCGTTCCTTCAAAAGACTGTTCTAGTGATAGCGGAAGAACCTTCTGAAATGTACTTTTAGCTCCCTAAGAGGAAGGTGGAGTGGCACAATTAGAAGTAGGAAGGTAGAAAGAGGAAAAGATATGGGGGGAGGAATGTTAGGGAGAAGAGAAGAAGACAGAGGGCATTGTTCTCACCATATTGTGATGTGATTGTGAGATTGACAGGTTTTTTTAAAAAAATCACCATTTGTTTATGTACCATCATCCAGTTGTCATCATTCCAGCATTTTATTTTAGTTGGAGTATGTACAGGAACTGAAAGAGAGACTGCTGTCTGGGAGGAAAGGGGCAACTGTGTCTCTGATGCTCCTCACACTTCCAACATGTTGCTGGCTTTGGGAAGAAAAACTAATAATGAATTAACTAAATAACTGTCTGCCTGCCCTCCTCTCTATATTCCCCCTCCAGCCTCTTTGTAGTCACGGTAGTGGAGTAATGCCTTTTTGGTTCCTTGCTCCTTCCTGTACCATGAAGTCCATGTCTGGAGAAAGAAGAAATGATTCCATTCCTCTTGTTCCTGTCTCCCCCCTTTAAACTCCTGTCTATCATCTACCCTGGCCCTGCCCTTTGTTAATCAAAATGGAGAAGCTGTGGTGATAATCAGGTAGCAGAGATGCAAAGATCTAATCCTGTGTTCTGAGGTGAAAAAAAATATGTATGTGATAAGGAGCTGGATGGGGGCGGATAAACTTCTAAAATAATTTTTCTCTTGCAGAATGAAGAGAAGCTCTTTTTTCAAAGAGCAGCATTTTAAAATAGAGTTACTACGGCCAATACATGCTGTTACAAATTTCTTAGAACTCAGAGTAAAAGGCAGTAATGTTACTAATAATAAGTTTTTAATACCTCTCGTTGGATTCTTAAAGAAGGCACATTCTCAAGATTTCATGTTGGCTCAGAACTATACATTGTTGTAGAACACAGAATAACTTCAGATATCTCAATTGCAAGTACAATCTAGGACTTTGCCAGACTCCTCTTATAAGTAGTGGCAAAATCTTGCCACAATATAGCTTCTAACTCTTCTTAACTTGTCACTTTTCAATTGTACTCAACTTTCAATTGATTTTGCATGATAGCAAGGTTAAAATGGTTAGCCCAAGACCACCCCGAGAGCTTGATGGTTGAGGAGTGCTTCCAACCTGGATTTCCCCACTCTAAACTGAGCACTCTTGCCAGTACACCACTGTGACTGTACTTAGCTGCTTTCGCTGCAGTACCGTCTAGCTCCAGATTTATCAGCAAATATAGTTATCATCTTTATTTTATGAAAAGGTAGATCTTTTGTACCTTTTAGAATTAATAAACACAAAGTTACTATTTAATCTAAGTGTCATAAAATGCACTTCACAGTGGGAACCAGCATGGTTTAGTTGTTTGAGTGTTGGGCTAGGACTCTGGATACAAGAGTTCAAATCCCCATTTGGCCATGCAAACCTCTGGATGACTGTGGGCAAGTCACACTCTCTCACCTTCAGAGGAGGACAAAGGCAACTCTCCTCTTAACAAATCTTTGCCTGAGGGCTGCAACAAGTCAGAAAAAAACTTGAAGGCACACAACAACCACAATAAGAATGTATTTGAGAAGAAATCGAGCATTACATGTACACATACTCCAAATTTCTCCTAACATCTCCATTTTAGGGAAACACTTAAAAAATGTATGTGCGATTTTCCTCCTCCCACCATCAATTTCAGTTTTAAAGAAATGTTTCTTCTCTAGTAGAAAGATCTAGGGTGAAATTCAATGAGCCTTTACATTATGGTTCTAGCCATTGCCTCATCTTTGTTTTCCATCAGATTCCAAGGCTAGATCTACATTTCTTTTGTTAAGATTTGGATATCCTACAGGCTTTCTAAAGTTATGTTGGAGAACACAGTTTAGTTGAACATGTCAGTTCCAGAATCTTTGAGAGGATTGTTTTAATTCTTCTAGAAAAGGAGAAGGTCCCTGCATCTTTCAGAATACTGCTGTTTTAGTGATTCTTGGTTGGTGTGGTTCTCATTGTTAGTACAGAAGGAGGTAAAAGTCCTCAATTGCAGTATCCTCTCTGTAGTCTTATTTGGCACAGAAGAATGTTAATGTGAGGCTAGAATGCTGATGCCTGCTGCTCCCTGTGGCTCCTTCCCTTTTCTCTAAAATAAAGCTCAAGTGGTAAGAAAACCCATTGTGTCAGGCTATTAATAGAAAGGGTGAAAGGGAACTCAGGTAAATTGAAACAAATTGTGTAAAATCTTGTTTCCAAGTTACTCCTTCTCGATCATACTAAACCTGGTGGGAGGCAATGAACTCCCTCTTCCCTGTAATCCAGTGGTTCTCAACCTTTGGGTCCCCAGATGTTTTTGGACTTCAGCTCCCAGAAGCCCTGAGCATTGACCATAGTGGCTGGGGCTTCTGGGAGCTGAAGTCCACAAACATCTGGGGACCCACAGGTTGAGAACCACTGCTGTAATCTCCATCTAAACTAATTCCATATATTTTGTAGACATATGCTGTGATAATCAGGTTTACTAGAATATGCCTCTGTTTTGTCCAGTGGTCAGTCTTCTACACTGTATTGTGTCAGGCATTTTGCTAGTATTCTTTATATAAAGATGGAAAGCTACATAGAAGATTCAGTAACAGCTGTGCGAACGTCACTAGTGATTGCACTTTGTTTTGTGAGAAATGTTGATTTGTATATGTGGTTAACAGTCAATGTTTAGATGGTATACAATTCTTAACTTGGTAGGCACAAACATTTGGGATGTAGAAGTAGTCAGGTAGTAGTTATTCCAGAAACATAGCCTTATTTATTCTGAGGATATCAGTCATTGTATTTTACATACTGATATTGGAATAGGCTAACATGCTGGTTTAGAGCAAGTACCATTTTGAACATTTATTTATTAATCAAGGTGTAATATGTCATCTTTCCTACAAGGATATATCTGTGTGCTACCGAGTTGATTACTAGTTTAAATCAAAAGATAATTTGGAACTGCTATACTGTCCATGGGTTGTAATTAGAAAAAAAACACTCAAATGGAAAGGCATAGCAATCTAACTCTTTTTCATAGTGTTCCATTAATAAGCTCCTCAACTGATTGCCCAATAGCCATTTGTCAGTACAGTTTTCTTAGAAGTCTATACATGTGTGTCTCAAAAGAAACTTCCAGCTGATTTTAAAGAAGCTTTTAATGGATTTCGGTTTCTCTGCCATGTTGAATAGACCAATGGAAATACAAGAGTCTTCTCCTAAAGATGTTATTATACTGCAATTCAAGTTGCAGTGGGATGTTCATATATTAGCTGTTTTCAAGTCACTTGGTATTTTTTAAAAAACTAGTCACGGATGTAATATTTGTTTTCTTTTTTCAAGCTTTATACATCTTTGCTGCTGATTTTGTCTCCCTGAAAAGAAATGTCTTAAGAAAGAAGTAAAACCAGCAGCATTTTACCAATTATCCAAGAAATCAATAATTGAATTTGTGCTAAATTCATTCAAATCTGTCATTCCCTTACAAGCATAGTTTTTTTGCAAGTTGTCTTTCATGTTTACATGTTGTAGTTTTAAGAGTGTCCAGATTTTTCCTGTAAAGTTACATTATCCTGTATCTGTTACAAAAGCATCAGATGTCACTTCTAAGAGTAATATGGTCTGTTGTTAGTCATTGTATTGAGTGTGGCTTTTTAAGTCAGATGTGTTTTTTATCCAGTTGTAAAATGACTAATTGACAGCAAAATCAATTAAGATGTTAACATTAATGCTGCTTGATCCACTACATTTTTTTAACCATTGTAGGTCCAGCTCTAGAACTTGAAAAAGGTACACCAGAATCCATTGAGCCTGAGTCTGAAGTACAGACAGCTTTCAGTGAGGAAGCAAACACGTCAACGTACTATCCAGCTGCTGTTCCAGTAATGGACAAATACATTCTTGAGAATGGAAAGGTATTTTAAGAGGCTACTTCATAAACATCAAGTGGAATTATGTTGAATTTCATACCACTCATATAATATCAAAAGATGCCTGTCAGATTTTGATAGAAATTTCCTGAGAGCCTTTGCCAGTTTTTTGGCACTTATTCATTAAAATCCACCTACAAGTCACACCTGTTATGAAAATCCACAGCCTTGGGAGAACTTGCATATCTTCTCATGAGTTGGATGTGAGTGTGTTGGGAATGCTGGAAGTAGCTCAGAACTCCTTTGTTTGACACAGATAACTGAGTGTATATTTTTGTAAGACAGTATTTCTCATAGAAGAGCTTTTATGGTGGCATGAATGACTTGCTAGTTTAGTTGCTTTATGAAACAAATTTATTTCAATTTACTTCCATTTCTTGAATTTTCACAGAATTCAGTATTTCAGGATAATTGTCATATATTGATGTTTTAAATTTTCAAGGATTGCAGGCAGATGGATTTGTTTTGTAAAGATAGTGGCTGGTATTATGAAAAATGAAACAGGTCACTTCATTACCACTTTTTTCAGTTCCCTGTGCCAGATTCAAATTGACTGCTATTTGTTTTTATATTTCAGGTCCATCTTGGCAGTGGCATCTGGGTAGATGAAGAGAAGTGGCACCAGTTGCAAGTAACACAAGGAGATTCAAAGTATACAAAAAACTTAGCAGTTATGATTTGGGGAACAGATGTTCTCAAGAACAGAAGTGTTACAGGAGTTGCAACCAAAAAAAAGAAAGATGCTGTTCCCAAACCACCTTTGTCACCTCACAAATTAAGTATTGTCAGGGGTAAGTTATATCAAAATGTGATAGTTCTCCAAAAATTGTGCTCTCAAATTACAATAAAAATTCCTAAGCAGTCCTGTATGTTCATTAAACAAGAGCAGGTAGTGTGGATGGCAAAAATACACCGCCATTCCACTGGTGGGCTCACTGCCATATGTTTTGCAAGAAAGAATGGAAGGGAAAACACACAAAAGCAGAAAATAAAAAAGTTTGAAAACAACAACTTCAGTGTTATTTGAAACACTGCCATTGCCCACCAATCTGGGAATGTTCCCCACAATGATGTTCACATGATGCTTATACACAGAAGGAGTCAAGGCATTTAGGTTGATGGAAATGCACCCAACACACAGGCCTGCATCATGGCACGCAGTAATGCCCAAGTACCTTTCACTCTGTCAGTAGGAAAGTCAGCAGCAGCCACAATACTACAGGTCTATTTTGGCAGGGCTTCAGATTCGCTTATGCTCATCACAACTGCTATTTGGAACATAAAGCAAAGGAAGGATATCTCACACAACGCAACACAGCAAGCACACTGCTCCCTTCTAGGACACATCCACAGAGCACACACAGCTCTTCCAGGAAAAGCATTGAAGACTCACTCAGGGAAGGAGGGATTCTTCTGGAATGTACAACATGAGAAGTGACACATACATGATACTGAAGCAGCCCCCAGTAATTCAGTGAGCAGGAACTGGGCTTTGAAACAAGGGTTTTACTCCAACCAGTAGGAAATGCTTGCATGTTTGAGTAGAAAAGTAATGTCAGAGGCAAAAGAGGGAGCTCACAGGACTTAAAGGCACACTATAAGAACCAAAGAGCAGTTCCCTAACCACTTTAGCACAGCATGATGCATGCGTGAAATACATTGTGTGGCATTTTTTTTACCCTAGCACCAAGACTTTGTCATAGATACACCAGCAGCAAACAGGATGCAGGAGTTGGCTAGAACAGCCGATATTTTACTTGCAGGCTTGAATTCAAAACCTATTCCCACGCATTCAGGCATACCAGAAGTGCCTCGTGGACCAATAGCCTATGTCCTTCAAGGCCTATCCATCCCTTCTGGCCTAGCCTTTTTGTTTGTTTGTTTGTTTTTGTTTGGTGGCAATGTATGTGACCAGTCCTCCCCTTGTTATTTTGCCCAGTGGATTAGATCACATCCCAGCTGTCACATTGCCCTTTTCTCTTCCTCTCTCCTAATCCCTTCCTTCCTGCCTCCTACCACTTGGCTGACTGGTAAATTTTGTTTACTCATCCCCTTTATATTGATATGGACCCTATCCTTCATAGTCCAGAGAAGCCCAGTGAGCAAATAGGGGAGTGGGTGTTGCCCCTGAGCCTGTCAGGCTCCTTACCTGTCTTCCAGGGAGTTCCATGCTCAGGCCAGTTGAAGCTAAACATGAATGCACAGCTCCTGCTGCAGTTTCCTGCCTTCATGGGCAGGAAACTGACTAATACACTTCCCCTCTTCCCACTTATGGATGACAATACAATGAACTCTGTGGGCATGGAGTTTGCTTGTTTTGCTCTATGGGCTGAAACAGTGATCTTTCAAAGCAAAAAACTGTTAGGAGTCTTTGGCCAGTGTGATTACCATATGGGTTTTTCCTTTTCCTTGCTTGCTTGATTGGGTCACTCTGTCTGTTAGAATGGGGTTGCCGTTGGATGTATCACAACTGCAAGGTACTTGCTCAATGTTAACAGTGTACTCAAATTCCCATGTGTTTTCAGGAGATAAAGCTTTTTATGGAAATGTTCCCTGTAGTGCAAGTTGCCTTTTCTCCTTGTTCTCTTGTACTAGAGTTCTCTCTTATGAGTTCTGAGTGTGAGTGGTACAGGGCCACAGCTCCAACACATTTGAGCATATGTTTATTGATGGAACTTTTCCTTCAATAGACTGATCCATCAATATATCTCTCAGCACATCTTGTGCTCTGACAGTGTAATAGGGCTTATGCCAATACTGTGGTATCTTGACCAACACATTGTGCCCATATGTATAGTTGCATGCACTGAGAGTATCGTCATGAGGATTCTTCTCTTGCACATCCTACAGTATCCTTAAAGAGTTATAGTTTCTACATACACACCCAAAAATAAGTGTAGATATTCAGTCTTTTACTTTTCTGCTCTCCAGATTTTTATTCAAAATGCAGACAGAGGATCTACAGTCTATTTTTAAGAGAAAAAGAGACACACAAAAGCAGTTCTGATAAGTAAAAAGGAATTGCCATACTAATCAGCTCTTTGAACAAAAAGCCCTGATTCTGAAAATACAGTATGAATTTTTCTTTGATAGTACCTTTATGAATATGCTAAGAGACCACGAATGTCTGTCTGCTTCAGTCAAGGAATAGTAGTTCAGAGGTCTTTTGGATTTGTGTTAAATCCAAAAGTTTAAGCACAGCTAAAACTAATTGAACTAAATTTAATTTAAGTAATTTTTGCACTTTAAATCCTGTGCCTGTTTACTTCAAAATAAGGACTGCTGGGTTCACTGGTCTTTATTTCCTAATAATGTATGTAGAATTGAAGTCTAAATCTCTAATTTCAATGGGATTAAAGTTCACATAATAACTAACATAACTACATTACAGAGTCAGAAAAGCTTTTACCCATGCTGGATTCACTTTTTAATGTTAGATCTTATTACGCCATACTGTGCTTGATTGCATTCTCATCTGCATCATCTCTTTGTATCTGGGAGAGAGTGAAGTATTTTGTAATGGCATGACCTGATACTATCCAAATGATATACAGTGGGCCCTCAACTTTCATGGGGTTAGGGATGCAGGATCTCTACAAAAGTAGAGAAACTGCTAATATTTCTAGGCCCTCCAAACACGCTGCTACGTACTCTACTGCTACAAAAATCTCATTCAGTGTCATTCAGTGTCATCATCTCAAGGAGAAGGAATGGAGATTTTTGCAGCAGCAGTTGGTTGGCACCGGGACGCCTCCATCTCAGTCTGAGGAATGTCTGCCTGATCGCCATCACCTCTGCTTGTCTCCAAGCCTTCCCCTGGAAAAGGCTCTAGTTTGTTGCATGTGTTCCTTCTTGGACAGTGCTTCCTGATTGCCGCTTCTAGAGAGCAGAATGCAAAGATCTCCTTCAATGTCATTGGTGAGGAGGAGTAGAGCGGGGAAGGCTTGCAGGTTGGTGAAGGCTACAGGAGTTGGATGAGTGGTTGAACAACAGCAGCAAGAAAAGAAAGGAAAAGGGTGAAGGCAGAGCCAGTGGCCCCAGGAGATGCTCCCCATCATTACAGTACAGTATACTAGTTAAACGACAGCTGCATACTTGCAAATAATCAAATTTGTGAAAATTACACCTGCAAAAATTGAAGGCCCACTGTATAAGTATACGAAAGTTAATGGTTTATAGGGAATAGTCTGATACAAAACCTGATGGATCCACCATCACTACAAACAAAGCACACTCCATTTGTTACCACAGTCATACACTGCCTTAGTCACATGTGTGTGCACTGCTGTTTACGGTAACATTTGAAGAAAATCACATAGATGGGCTTGGCAACATTGTTGGTTCTCACACTAGTATCACTGGGCCATAGGCCTCTGTCAGTGACATGACAGCTAGAAGTGTTGCTGAAGCTGGCTTTATGAAGTGGCTCCTTTAGAAGTTACTGGTGTGGTGTGGAAACAGCCTTGTGAACTCTGAGTCAAGAAAAAGAAATATTTGTGATTCTTCAGGTGCTTCTGAGAAGCAGCAGCTTTAAACATGAGGAAAGGCTACTGTCAGCACATGGTTTTCACGCAGACGGTCCCATGCTTATGGCATATTCAAGACAAGCTAGATAAGCTTCCTTATCAAAATCGTGAAGAGCCACTGCCAGTCAGTGTAAGCAATAATGAGTTCAGTAGACCAGCGGCTTAACCTGGTATAAGATAATGTTCTGTGTAATAAACTAGTAGAATAAAATAATAAGGCATTCTTTTCCTCTCCCTAAGGATTCAGGGTTTTTTTAAAACTGTTTGGCCAGAAGCAACTTTAGTTAGTAAGTTGCTGACAGTTTTATGTTCATGACTTATAATGCAAGGATGAGTTAAACCAGTAGCGTTCAGTCCTTCCTTCTCAGGGTAGTGGGATTTGGGTTTTAACTCCATAACCCCTAGCAGAACCTTAAATGTGCAGTAACTAATTAGGGGCAGGATTGTTACTGAGCATTTCTGTTGTGTTGATTAAGCAATTAATTTTATAGATGGATATCTAAATATTCTAAAGTCATAAGCACTCCCCCCCCCATTTCATCTTGGAATCTAAGCAGAGTCAGCCTTGGTTAGTACTTGGATGAGAAACTGCCAATACCAGGTGCTGTAGGCTATATGTCAGACGCAAGAACAGATAAAACCATCTCTGAATATTCCTTGTGAACAAAACTCTATGAAGTTATTTGGGTTGCCATAGCTTGGCAGGTGACTTGAAGACAGATGCAGGCACATGTGCACACTCAACAGTGCACTTGGACACATGGACATTTTGGGGGCTGGTTTTCTTCCACCAAGACTGTTTCTAATTTAGGGATGAGGTCTGGTAATTCTGTTCATTTTAGAAGTGAAATGTCAGATATGCAGATTCCAATAATGTCCGTTAATGACTTGAATCATTCTGTGTGTGAGCATGTGAGTGTGTTCATCCATTTGGTTCTGATATTTAGCGCTCTGGAACTGAGGAGAGATGGGATGTACTTTGCCTTGATTACAGTTCATCTGCCAGTGTTTCAATTAGAACACCATTTTTAGCCAAGTTTTTTTTTCCTCCTGCCTTTCAGATTTTATTTTAATGCATATTGGCATCTATTCCTTTCAACTCAGATTATAACTGGATTTTTTAAATACATTTTCATTGTCCAATAATTTTTTGCATTTCAGAATGAGAGCTCAGAAAATTTATATTTGTGGGTGGCTTTTACTTTTATTCTCTCATTCTAGAATAGCTTTTTTAAGATACATCTTTAAAACATGGATTTAAGCCTTAATGGGAGTAATATATCTTGCTGTTTTAGTAGTCCCTGTTGTGCAGTTTATTTTAAGGAAGTTATTAAAAATGGTACACAAACATTGTAAACCCTGTTACTAAAAAATAACCTTTTATAAAAATTCTGAAAGGTGTCAAAGAGAACTGCAAAGGATGTAGAATAGTTAATTGTCATTACTTTAATACGGTACGTTAACAATGCTATAAAACTTGTTAATTAAGTGAACCTCTATGGTTTTATGCCATATGAAGAAATAACAGCTGCTGGAAAAATAGTAGGCAAAGCAGAAGTTGTTTAATCAGTTTGGAAAGCATTTATTAGTATCAGTAGTAATAGCCAGCATTTACAGTGGGTTATACCAGTATAGCAAAATAGTACAACATATGTATTGTATATCAAGTGCTAAGGACCTAAGTGATGGGAAAGCTTTTAAAATTGTTTTTCAGTAACTAGGCTGTTTACTTTTCTTCCATCAGATATTACAGTGGTTTTAATTTCTGGACTTACTTCTTTTCCCTTCCATGAAAGATGCCACCAGTTATTCTTATCAGCGGGGGCTAGAGACGCAGACACTTAACTTTGAAGAAAATTTGGGTTCTTTCTTCCATACCTTTCTTTTGCATTTTTCCCCAAGGGGTATTATTGGCCAGCAAAGCCATGTTCCCATATTCTTCCATGTATCTGTTTATAAGGTCCACCAGAGGAGGCTCCAGAATTCTTGATCTGCCGCAGAAGTGTGCTGTTGCAATGAATCACGTATTTGTTCTGCAGGGAACAAATGCTGTAAGCTTCTGCTTCCTTTGGAATACCAGCTTCATTGTTGTCATTTAGGCAAGTCAAATTTAGACAAATGGCAAAGCTGACTAGAAGTCTTGCTGCCTTTGGCAAAAAAGGAACCCTGACATAACAAGGACATAGATTGCTCTCTAGAGCTTGCTCATGTGACCATGACTGTGATGAAGTGTTAAGAGTTTGGCTAGGAAAGCAAGATATCAGAGGTAGGAAGTATGAACATGTGCTAAAGGCCAGGAAATGCTAAATCTAAGTGTCTTTCACTGCCATCTTAACCACGTTCTCTAAAATTACTCTGGGCTTTGTGGTACTTAGTCCCAGGAAGATACAGCCTTTTATTTTAATGAACTTAAACATCCACAACTAAAAGTACAATTGATTATAGTCCTAATGTTCAGAGACAGTGTCTTCTAATTCAGAATGGCAGGCGGAGACATTTGGAGCTGTAGTATTAAATCTTGGCAGAAAGTGTGCTGTTTTATGACAGTCCTAGTTTATGATTAAGAAGTGCACATGCATAAAATTAGCTGCCATACAGGGTGTTTTCTAGTCAGCATTCCGTAAAAAAACTGCCTCTCACTCAATTCATGTCCAGTTTTTAAATTCTGACAAAGAAACTGCATTCCCTGTGCTGTCTCTTGTATGTATGTGTTATATGTTTGCTGAGCTGTTCTTCTAAATGCCATTTTTCTTCATTTCAGAGTGTTTATATGACAGGATAGCACAAGAAACTGTGGATGAGACTGAAATTGCACAGAGACTCTCCAAAGTCAACAAGTACATTTGTGAAAAAATCATGGATATCAATAAATCATGTAAAAATGAAGAAAGGAGAGAAGCAAAGTATAATTTGCAATAAATTTTGAATTTTTAATAAAGTGTTAGTGTTTTAATCTGGTAGTGGTGGTGGTCTTGATTTCATTGTGTTTATACTGATAGCCTAAACTGACTATTCAGAGTCACTTGTTTTACCTGTTTCACTTGTTCTTAAAGACACTACCCATCTTCTTATAACAACCAAATTCCTTTAATGGTAACATAGCACTGAATTCCCTTGTTGTACCATGGAAAGCGATATCCTGAGTGTGAACCTATAAGTTGACGGTTTTGCAAGTCCCTGACCTATTGCCATCCTATTAAGATGATTGGAGTTGTGTTGCAAGCTGTCTGTGTACAGTAAGGCTCTGTGGAATAAAGATACTTCATACAGACATACTTTGCAAACAGCTTTTTATGAAAATTTACTTGTTTCCTTTTGTGAACTTTTTAGTGTTTAAAAATATTCTTGCTTTTTGACATTTGCTTGGAATACAAGCTGGTTTCTTCAGAATAGACTCCATTAAAGTCACTACGACTGCTTCGGAGTACATATGATCCAAATCCACATCTTATATCACTTGTTGTGCATTCATCTTTTAGAGATTGAGAGGGAACAGGTTTCTTTACAAAAATGTTGTATTTGAGCTGTGGTTCCTGTTTACTATGTATGTTACAGGTATCTCTAAAGCCATATCATCTAACACTACTTGCAATTTTTTGGAGAAAGCGTAATGTAGTAGAACAGAAAAATTATGCAAGAAAAATATGTAATAGAAAATGGTGAGATTATGTAGTAGTGATGGCTATCACTCCGTACATCAGCTGTGGAACTATATTAACATATATTTTATCTTTCTAAATGGAGTTTCAGAAAAGTCAGAAGTGGAGTCTGGTCTCATATGTAACTGGATGACTTTTTTAATTTTTGTTTTTTAACTATAAATGGACGTTAAGCATGGCTGTTTCTGCATGGCTGGTTCGTACCTTGGGCTTGAGTCACCCTCTTGTCAGCTTACAGAGGAAGAAGATCTATTGCCTGTGCTACTTCAGCTGACCAGGTATTAACAGAGGAAGAATGCCACTGGCCCTGGTTGTCATTTTTGTTTTCTTTTTCTTTTTTTCAAGGCACTCCAGTGTCCCCCCCGCCTTTTTTAAGAGACCAAGGAATCTTATGTAGTGAAGATGGCAGTATTTCTTTGTTGCTGGCTCACTCCAGCCACTCCTCTGTTCCCCACCAACTAGAGTATTACAGGTGGTGGCTCATCCAAGCCACCTGCACTCCTCTGTGTTACTCATTTTGCTTCTGCATTCACCACCCACCCAGCATAGCATAGGTGAGAGCATTCCTCTGTTGTAAATCAGTTCTGCCACCACGATGCCCTTCTTTCAAAAGCCTCTTGGCCCTGTCCCCTGTATGCACAGGCACGCCAGTGCTTTTATAGTATTAAATGATAATTTATTTTTTTAAATCTGCCTGTTCAGTTGCAGTGGGGCTCATCATTTTTCCAAATGGGTTTTGATATGTGTGTCTACTCAAGGGGGAATCCCATTGACTTGAGTGGGACCATTCCAAAGTAAGCATGTAGAGGAATACAGTTTATATAGAAGAACATGTTGAATATTTACATTCTAAATATTTTAAATGATTTGATAGGTAGCATATTGACCTTCCTCATTTTCTTCGATGAACATATGCACAAAAAATTGGGGAGGGTTTTTTTTTTTAATCTTCTGTTTTTGCTGTGTGCCCCAAGACACGGTAACTCAATATTTTTAGTAGTAAAGAGATTGTATCTATTTGAGGTTTGTGTGCATTCTAATTAGCTTGAACAGAAAACTAAATAATTGGGAAAATGAATAATGATGGACAGAAGGATAAGCAGATAAAGCCGCTGTAAGAGACAGCAAGCTTTTCTTCCTCCTTATGATCTACTTCACTTAATATGCATTGTGTTGAGAAACAAAGCAAACAGTATTTGAAGTATTCCTTAATGTTTTTAAATTATATTTTAAAATGCAAAGTATTTTTTTTTAAGTATTACAGTTCAAAGATGCAATCCCAGAGCTTGGGATGGTAATTTTAAACAGCAGTTCACTGCCTTACTTGCCTGTTTCCCAAAGGAACTTGTTATCAATAACATTACCTTTAAAAGGTAACCTTTATTACATTACTTACTACTAGTGAGGCATGAGGACTGTTTCTACTTTCCGTATGAAGTTGAGGTGGGCAGATGGGCGGGTTGTTGTTATTCTTTAAAACAAAAAGTCAAACTAAGGGAAACCTTTCTGCTGCTCGATTGCTAGCTGATACAGGGTGGATCCCTCCACATGAGGTCTGGACAGCTGCTGCCATCTATATCTCGAATGGCTTGAGAGAGAAAGCTCTCCAGCTATATCAGAGTCAAAACATGTAAAAAGCTTTAAAACGAGGTTGCAGCATAACATCTACAGGTTCAACAGTGTTTTGAGCAGTGCAAGACTCTTAACTTGATTTTCAAGTGGAACAATAAAAATACCCAGTAGTGTAATGGTTAATATAATGTTCATGCCCTCCCTTCCCCCAAAAAAGAATATTTAGGAAAGAGGGATGTCATCATGTCCTTTACCCACAAGCACAAAGCTTGCCATAAGGTTTGAATAAACATGCAGAGAATTGTGTCAAATAAGCAGCCTTATTCAATCTCTTGTTTTGTCTTTTTTAAAACTGAAACGTGTAAAGGGTGGGAGAACGGTGAGGACATTTAGAATTAGATCCTGGTTTCATTATTTGCTTTGTGAAATGAATTAGCCCCAGACTTCCCTGTTCATGTGTAACAGAAAATTTGGGTTTCAGCAAATTGACAGTAGAAGCATCAGAAGTCAGTCTGTTGAGGATTTGATTAAGCCAAGATTGAACCAGACCACTGTCTTCTGTGGCATTAGCATTACAATTGCTGCTGTTTATAGCAAAATTATACAGTAGAGTACAGGATACGATTTCAGATATCAGTGTGGTCCTGTGCATTATTTAGACATAAATCCTAATATATTCAGTGGAATATACTAAAAAGAAATTGTGCATAGATTTGCACTCCTAAAGCTATATTTATGGAAGACATTTTCATTTTTTTTTAAATGCATGACTTAAGTTTGAGCATGTTAAGATTTATATGCCAGTTCTTTCTCAGCTCCCCACTTCCTAAGTCCAAATGTCTAGGTGATCACTCTGTTTCGGCATGTTGAAGAAGTGTAGAAACTGTCCAGTAAGTTTTCTGCTACATCGACATCCACAGCTGCTGCCATGCTGGTGCCAGTTACCTACTGGAGATTGCTTTCTGTCAACTAGATGGTGCAGTCAGGTTCATTTTGAAACACTTCGTGTTTATTCTGGCAACTGATGGCTGACAGTCTGGCAGTTTGACTTTGAAGCTTCTATTTAATGTTAAATAAAACTGCAATGAAGTTTTGGGCAAATTGAAGTTGAGCTGTCTTCAAGATCATGCACTTCCTATTGTGTTGAATTATCAATATAGTATTCACCTTGTGGATCCAGTTTTCCCCACTAATGAATTGTCTTTTCTGGTTTATTCAAAGAATAGTGTAGAATATAAATTCATGAATGATCAGATATACCAAACAGCTGTTGTCATTAGATTTGGTCTGTCTTTGGCTGTGTTTAGGCTCCCTGCTGTTACAAGAAAATACTGAATTTGAAAACAGAGAAATTTTGATGGCTGATTTTGCAGTTTGATGAACACTGGTTTTCAAAGAGCTACTGTATGTTTATAGTTCTTACAGGGTTATGACTTGGAATGACTACATTTGCCATAAAAGTTCATTTGAACTTCATATAAGCCTGTTGAAATAGCTGTGCTGCAGTTTTGGTTCAGTACTTGGAATAAATGTATAGTTCTGACCTGTCAAGCTCCCACCACTACACATTTCTTGTATATCCGGAATGTAAGTGGTGTCTCTTTCCTTTCTTTTCCCTTGAAGAGGGGGATTTTTACTGCTCCCAAAATGCTGTCGTCTCTTGCAATGAAATGTAGTTGTTTTATTATAAAATACCCATGGCCTGATACATAATGAAGCATGTGTGGAACACCTTTGCCTTGGGCACAAGTGGGGGTACATAAGCTGGAAAACAAGATTTCTTTATTTTATGAAAGGGATCCATTATATTGAAAAACTTGGAAACAGAGATTGACTCCTCTTTCCATCATGCCAGCTGAGTTTAAAACAGTGATTTCCCCATTTCTCACCAGCGACGATTTCCAAAATATATGTCTGCTTAATTATAGCCCAAAGGTCTGCAGATTTAAATGCTCGCTGTACAGAAAGTTGCTTTGATAGCTGTTGTGATGTTGGTGCTTTATGTAAGGGGGATCATGTGTTAGCTTTTTCAGCACGGAGATTAATCATCATCCAAATGAACTTCATACTGAATTCTGTTTGGGTTGTATCTCACATTTTTTCCTCCTGGTGTGTATTCATTTATCAGAATGAGTAATTGGAAGAAGTCTAAATAACCTGAAGACATGAGATCCTGTCTGATACCAGAACCTAAGCTGGGTTGGGCCTGATTAGTACTTGGAATGGAGATTGTTGGGGAATACCATATGCTGTAGTCTAGATTCAGAAGAAGGCAATAGTAAACCACCTCTAAATACGTCTTGACCAAGAAAACCCTTTGAAATTAATGTGCTCACAATACATCAACTGGAAAAAAAGCTGGAGGGGAGTATTGCCTCTCAATAACATTTCTTCATAAACACTGTTCATATATACATATTTGCGATTTGAAATGGGGTAGTGTTGATTCCTGTTTTCTTCCTTGTAAATGGTACTGTTGCACACTGTGTGCTTGGCAACTTAATGGCCATTAGGATGCCAGTCGTCATATTGTTAAATATTCTAATCTATGAAAAGTGCACATTCGGCTGGAAGATATGTAAGGACTAATGCCTTTGGTACACAATTAGTTCACTTCTCAGTAGTCACTCTGTTTCCATGCTGCTAGAGATGAAAAAGTAAGGTTTAGCTGTCTTATTAGAGAGGGTGGAGATGCTTTAGTCTTATAGCCAATTAAATTTGTTTTATTGATAAAAAATGTAAACAGTTTTATCATTTAAGTATCATGACATAAAACATGGACAGTAACAAAAATAACAAAGAGATGTAGCACCTAAAATGAAAGTTCAAAATCTATGATCAGGCAATATCTTTATTAGAATCAATAACAAAATGCACACAATTCTTGAGTGTTAAGCTTTTAACTTATCAAGATCAGACAAGATGATATAAAGTTGAGTCACCCTGGAGTCCTGTTTTTTGCGGGGAAAGCAGGATACGAATAAAGGCGATGATGACAACAACAGGGAAAAGCTGGAGCAGCAAAGGCTGGAATGTGAGGGAAGATTGGGACTTAAATAAATGAGAATCTAATCAGTGCTATGCATTTTACCATTATACATGGGACTTTCTTTCAGAGAAAGAAACATAGTAATAGGAGATTCTTCCATTTTTGAAATGATAAGGTCAGATGTTTCACCAGCCTTAGTCAAAACATGCAGGTTTCTTAGAAGCCAGAACCTGTGTGATTCACTTACAATGATACTCTGATTACAATTTTTTTAAAAAAAAAAAAATCTGTAGACCCACCCAGCTTATTTGCGTTTATGTGCAGCTAATAAAATCAGTATTATACATGTAAATAAAGGAAATTGTAGGCCAAAAATAAATAAGGAATTGTCTGGTGAATGTGATTGCCAATTAAAGTACAAAATTTAAACACAGGGTGAAATTATAAGACTATAGGACAGCAATATGCATTTATGCTGTGGGGATTTAGATGCTAGCTATCAAGATTAATCATGTATTGAATAAAGAAGCATCAGGTAAGCAGAAAATTTTCTGATTTGGCTTTTCCAGTGTTTACTTTGATGTATAGTCTCAGCTATGAGAAACTATCGTCCTTTTCCCAGTCATGGAAGAGAGGGAAGGTGGGAAGGAAATTTGGTTTTGTTTATCTGTCCTTTCCCTAGGAGATTCAAATTGATAAGAATTTTTAAAATGGTACACATTTTAGTACCAGAATCTGAATTCTTCTTTAAACTGCATGCATAACAGAAATGGTTAGACATACACATTTTGATTTAGGGACATCTGCTAGGCTAATGCATCCTGATAAATGAAATGTGGGGGTGTTGTTATTGCTCTGAAAGAATGAATGCAGAGGAATTGTCATGAAAAATAGTTTCACTTTGGCATGCCTCTGATTTTCATAGTCTTCCAGTGATAAAATCTGAACATCAATCATGCAGACTTTATTGATACCATTTTTTCATCATAATGGCACAGTGGAATTTGGAGCAATAATTCATAGAATGTAGAGGTAATAAAAATGTTATGAAGAGCAATTATTGCATACTTCATGCTCAGTAGCTAATTTTTAAATTTTACCATCTCAGATCTTTCAAAGAACTCTTCTCCCTGGGCTTTCTAATAGGAAGAAAAATTACTTAGATTTTAAAATTGGAACAATTACTCAACAACAAATTGTATAAGGCGAGTCACTTCTTCAGTCCTTTCATAAATAGATGTGCTGCTTTGGGGTGAGGGTTTTCCTTCTGTTTTCTTAAATCTTGCTTTTGCTTTATTCTGCTCTGACTGTACAATCCTAAAGAAGAGTTGCTGCTATGACTTTCTTTCATTTACCATGTCACAGCAGAATTGTAAACAAAACTATCTCACATGCAGCTATATTTCATAGAATCATAGAGTCATAGAGTTGAAGAGACCACAGGGGCCATCCAGTCCAACCCCCCGCTGTGCAGAAACACACATCAAAACATTCCCAAACTCCAAAGAAGGATGCTCCACCACACTCCGAGGCAGCATATTCCACTGCTGGACAGCTCTGACCATCAGGAAGTTCTTCCTGAGGTTATGGTGGAATCTTCTTTCCTGCAGCTTGAATCCATTGCTCCTTGTCCTAGTCTCTGGGGCAGCGGAAAACAAGCTCACTCCCTTCTCAACATGACATCACTTCAAATATTTAAACTTGGTTATCATGTCCCCTCTTAACCTTCTCTTCTGCAGACTAAACATCCCCAGCTCCCTAAGCAGGTCCTCATAGGGCATGGGTTGCAGACCCTTCACCATTTTGGTTGCCCTCCTCTGGACAGATGCTCTGCATAGACACTTCATCCAAATCACCACACAGAAATAACAATGGCTGGAAGTTGTTGCATCAGTAGAAATTAAAGAGATCATTATAAAGACAGTGCAAAACAGGATTAAAATTGTATACAGGCTCCCCCACTTACCTGACAGGTGAAGGCACCAGAGCATTGTCAGAAAATGGAATTGGTTGAAAAGCAGAACTCGTATGTTGTGTACTGTAGGGGCCCTGAAGGACTCATGGAGGCTCACTTGGGATTGACCATGCATATGCTGCTTTTAAAGTCTCTCATCTGGCTTGGCAGTTTATTTTCTCCTCTCAGCTCACTTTGCAAGCAGCACACACACATGCACACACGAGTGGTCCTAAGCAAGCCTCCATAGGCAAGAAGAACTAATGAAAGAACTTGTCCTTAATTTGGGCAAGTGAATGATGAAAGACCTTGTCCTTAATTTGGAAGCATCAAAAGAGTGAGTCGACAGATAGTGGGGCATCAAAAAGGAGGGGGTTTCCTGTATAAAAAGCTTAGGAAAATAGGGCATCTGCCTGAAACTCAGAACACAGTGAAATAGACACCTGATGACCTTCTTTGAAAGGGAGAAGATTCATGAGTCACAGTCATTTTTCTCTAGTAACCACCCACTTTATCTCAGATTGGAGAAGCACACAGAAATCTTCACTAATGATGTTAATTTGATGGTACATAGGGGCATATGGCTGTCAAGTGTTTGCTTGTCCTAATCTGTGAAGAGCTTCAAATGTGAAAAACAGCACTTTGAATTTATTCTGGAAGCAGATTGGGAGCCAGTCTTTCTGGCATGCTGTGCAGGCATGAGGCAATCGTAACACCTAGCTTGAGACAGTGCAGAGTATTTCCAAACTCCTAGCTGTAGCTTCCAAACAGTGTTTGAAGACAGGCACAGCTAAGCATTTCAGTATTCAGCATGAACAAATGAAGTCAGAATATTTCTGTTCAGTTAGGGCTTCTACTGACATACCTGCATAAACAGGTAGGAGGTACAGAAAATTTCGCAGAAAGATGTTGTTTTATTCATTTATATCCCATCGTTCTCTTAATAATGGGACTCAATACAGCTAACAGCATATTTAAAAACAATGCAGATAAAGAATTATACCAAAGTTTCAATAATAGTATATATATTAACTATTTTTTAAAAAATAACAATTCATCAAATTCAAATATTTAAACTTTAAAAATGTTAAAATTCATTAAAAGTCTACATACAAACCTTAAAAACAGCACTGCACAGCACTGAAAGTCCATCTCAGTCAGTTTTGAAAAGCCTGACAGTATAAAAAGTTTTGACTTGCTTGATAGCAAGGACGGGGCCATCCTGGCCTCTCTAGGGAGGGAGTTCTAAAGTTTGGGAGCCAATGAGAAGGCCTTCTTTATTCTCACTGGATGAGCCTGAGAAGGGTGATGAGACAGAGAAAAAGGCCTTTCCAGAAGATCTTGGAGCGATAATAGGTTCATGGCATACAAGCAATAGTGCTTCCATTGTCAAAAACAGACCAAAGGGTACACTCAAACTTCCAACTTGTTTCTTAAAGCACAGTGCAGCCCTACTGAGTACAACTGGGGTGAAAAACTTTGTTGATGGGAGGCAGAGGGTGTCTGCATGCTCAGCTTTCAAGTCCCATCTCCAATATCGTCTGTTCTTGCCCCACATTTTTTATATGCCAAGGGCCACCTAGATCCATCCTTTCTCATGTCTCTCACATTTCACTGAAGAACATTGATTGGAGACAATGTAGATTCTCCCTTTTCTGCTAGGGTTCCCATATGAAGGGTAAATGGGGCAAGGCAGAATCCCTATGGGCTGAAGATTCAACTAAAAGCCATTGTGGAGGGAATGAGAATTAGGTTCCTCATCCTGGAGTATAGGGTGAATCTTTTATCCCTGGGCAAATAAGCCACCAACTTATGGTACCTTATTCTTGTCTGCACTGAGCTTTGGTTTACCAACTTTTATCTAGCCCATTACTATAGCCGAGCACAGTATGAACATTTGGCCTCCTTTGATTTTTCTTCCCATGAGAGAGAGAGCTTTTGTACCATCTGCACAGAGTTATCACCCAGACTTCCTAATGTCCTCATTCAGGAATTCTGAGTAGATTTCAAATAACATGAAGTACAAAATTGAACCATGCACAATCTGTATCATGAATACTCAGGAGGTGAGCATTAGTCAGAACCTCTTTCTAGAGCTAGTCAATCATGTAGAGGCCCATCACAATACAATTCTCATGCTGGTGACCCTACTGACAAGTACATCATGGTTTGTGGTATTAAAAACCACTGAGATGTACAGAAGAATCATTAGTATGAGTAATGGCTTCCAGAAACAATTGCAACTGTGGAAAATTTGGACATTTGAATCTAATCTTATCCAACTCAGCACTTGTATATCAAATAAAATATGTATCCTCTAGCTCTAGTAGATCATCCACTCCACATCAGATATACAGATATTCAATTTCCTAATGCTATACTTACTGTTTTGGCAAGACAATTTCTCAGAAATGTCCATGAGGGACTCCTCCCACAGAAGCTTATATGGGATAAAGAATGTACAAATATGTCAAATTTAGTTTCTTATTTTCTTGTTTTTTCCCCCAGATTTAAGTTTATTTCATCCTATTTCTGCATTAACTTATGGTTTTTAGTAGGGATGGGACAATCTAGAATTTTCCAAATCCCTGGAAGGTTCTGGGAATCCACAAATCTCATGAATCTTGAATCTTTTGAATCCTTTTTTTAAAAAGAGTTTAAAAAGCAAGGGAAAGAAGGATAATCTTGGGCAAGACATACTCTCTCAGCCTTAGCAAAAACCTAGGCAAAGGCAAATCTCCCTCTGAAGAAATCTGACCAAGACAATTGTCATAGTTTTGCCTCAGGATCTCTCCAGATTGAAGATGACATGAAGGCCCTTTCTACACAGGCAGGAAAATGTGGATTAATGCCACATTTTCCTGCCAGTGTAAACAGGGCCACACACTACAGTAGAGAGAATCCAGGTCAAAACTGGGTTTTCTCTGAGTAGCTCCTTATGGCATCCTGGAGTTTCTAGCTTGATGATGTACCAGCAGACTTAGGCAGAGAAAGCTGTGACCCCTTGTAAAACTCCAAACCCCAGAATTGTGTGTGGAAGAGGTTTGCAAGGGAGCTATGCAAAGGAATGTTTCAGCTGTTCTTGAAATCTCAAGCCTGTAGCTTCCAGTCAAGTACTGAACTTAAATATTCAATGTTCAATTTAAATATCTTAGAATACAAGCCCAGATGTAATTTCTGAAATTGTTAGCAAAGGCCATTATCACTCCAAGGGAAAACCTCACCAACTTACTATCTTTCCTAGTATGTATGCTCTTCCAGGTTTTCAGGCGTCCCAGTCTCCCAGGTTTTCAGGCATCCTGGTCTCCCATTGTCTATTTAGTTGGCAGATTTGAAAGATCCAGTTTGCCTATTTTGGCACAGAGATTTGGATTCAGGAATCTCAAATCCTAATCCAGGATTCAAGGATGTGAGGATTTGGTTGGCCCATTCCTAGTTTTCAGAATTCTACACAGAAATCTGTACACATTGTTCGTAACATATGAGTTTTGAACACACTTTTGCAAACAGTTTCCCCTAATGTAATGCATCCCATATGTGTGTGCACACAATAGGAATACTGTATTTAAGTGTTATAGTTGTTTTAGTTTGGGAAATATGAATTAGATAAATTTGCATGGGAATGCAAAAAGAATGAATTCCCCCTCCATCCCTAGTTTTGGGCGGTGGTTGTGGTGGTTGTGTTCCCTCAAATGTTTTCCAACTTATGGCAACCCTAATGTGAAGCTGTTACAGGGTTTTCTGGGCGAGCTTTGCTCAGAGGAAGTTTACCATTGCCTTCCTCTGTGAGTCTGAGGGAGTTTGACTTGCCCAATGCCACCTAGTGGGCTTGCAAGGCTGAGCAGGGATTAGAACCTTGGTCTTCCAGAGTCCTAGTACAACACTCAAACCATTACACCAAAGTGGATCTTTGTGATGGTAGTGATAGAAAACAAAATAGACTGTAGTATCCTTCCCAGGTGTGATAAACAGTGTCTCTTTTCCTCTGAATGAAAAAAATTAGGGTGACTTTGAGTGGACAAATGTCTGGCAAAAAAATGTTGGCGTTCACAATGAAACCTCTTCTGGTACTACAGCCACCCATGGCTGTTTTGTTTATGTGTGTGAATAAATGTATTCATGAAGTATGTCAGTCTTCTTGCTCACCCTAGACATTAGTCATTATGCTTGCCTAACTTGCATTAAACAGGATAATACCACAATACATGTCCTGAACATCCTGACAGCAGTGTATTATACACACTCTCAGCCCCACAAGACCCTGTGATAGATTCACCTTAGGGTTGCCATAAGTCAGAAATGACTTGAAGGCATACAACAACAAAATAACAAATCAAGTAAAGGCAATGGAAATAAAATCTACTCGTTATTTGGCATAAATGATGCAGAAGAATGCAGTCCAACATGTATGAAATTCCTTAGAAGCCTGATTTAAAAAGCAAACGAATTGAGACAATGAGAGAGAGAGAGGGAAACTGGGTCAATCCTGGTTAACCTGGCTTAACATCAAATGAATTGCTGGGTGGCACCCAACCCAAAGCTAGAAAAGAAACTTTCAATTAAGCTTTGAGACCATTGTCTGAGACCATAAGATGTGGCCACCTTCTAAAGTAGTGTGTGTGTGTATGTGTGCCTTTAAGTCACCCATTGACTTATGGTGACCCTATGAATTTCATCAGGTCTTTCTTAGGCAAGAAATACTCTAAAGTGGTTTGCCATTGCCTCTCTTGGATATATGGCCTACATCACCCAGTATTCTTTAGTGGTCTCCCATCCAAGTACTAATTAGGCCTAACTCTGCTTAGCTTCCAAGATCAGACAGAATCTGGTGCCTTCAGGATATCTAAGCAAGTCTAAATCTGGTATGGTCTGGAAGGGGGACCAAAAGAGATACTGAGGTATACCACCATGAGTTCCATGATGGAAGAAAGGCAAGTGTGTTATAACAAAAACAAAGCTGTGAGCAGACCACTTTGCCTCAGTATATCACCTATATGTTCACCTACCAGTTTTTCTAAACCCTCTTTCAAGCCAAGTGAGCTATTAAGAAACAAATACAAAACCACAAAAAAAGTGAGATCAGCGTCAGAGGGCACATTTGGCCTGACTGTGTTGATTGACTTGCCACTTGACTGTGTTGTTGCTTGACTTCTAGCCTCTGAGGAATAACTTAATGTTAAAGGGGAATTCCTGTTGAAACAATTTGTTAAAATTCTGAAGGATGATGCTGATGTAAATATGTAGATAGGGAAGGAAGTGGGGAATCTCAAGACAGAAGAATATAAACTTGTAATCCTTTCTCATTCAAAAAAAAGAGTATTTCCTTAGAGAGGATTGAATGATGTCAAAGAAGATTCCTTCATCTTCTCTCTAATGATTGACTGTTAATTAACTTAGCAATGTATAAACACTGTGAAACCACCATCTCAGCTTGTTCCTATTTGTAAGGACATCAAGAAAATTAATTATGAATGCTGCTTTTGGAATTATAATGAATATCCCTTTGCTAGATGCCTGATTATTATTTTCCCCTCACTTCATAACTTGTTGCCTTCACCCATCTTCACAAGTTTATTTTCCTTGATATTGATGGACTGCAACAAAAAACCTGCTTTTTAAAGAAGTAGTGAGGGGAAGTTCCACTCAAATTTGGAGATGCTACAAGTCTCTCTGACTCTTACCCATGCTTTCCGCATCTCTATCAATCATAATAATCTCCTCTCAAGTTCCACTCCAAGTCTGCCAATGACAGCATTTCTTATTCACCATGGTATCTAAATGGAACTTCCATATTTAGATGCATAGAATATTCTGAATAGTGGATGCTAGGGGAAATGTTTCTGGCTTCTTAGCCTATTCTTAAGCTTTTGAGAAGCTTTGGGCAGGTGTAATTAAAGACAGATGTTGAAATACATAATGAATAGTGGCCAAAATGGGTATGCATGCCTGATCTAGCCCAACCGCTCTGCTGGTTAGCGGGAAAACCAATCTGGGATTGGAATCACAGCCTGTTTCGGATGGGGTTGCTCTCCTTCTGAAAGATTAGGTTCCCAGCTCAGAGATGCTCTTAGACCCAGAGCTGCTTTTGGAAAGCCAAGTTGCTGCAGTGGTTAGGAGCACTGTTGCCCAGCTTTGGCTGGTGTGTCAGTTGCACTCTTTCTTGGGGAAAGCAGCTCTGACCAGAGAGGTAAGTAAGTCATACCTTACTTACCTCTCATTTTTACTACTGTAATGCACTGTACATGGGGCTACCATTGAAAAGCATTCAGAAGTTGCAGCTAGTGGACAGTGCAATAGCCACACTGGTGTCAGGTACACTCTTTAGAACCATATAATACCACTCCTGCAAAAACTGCACTGGCTTCCAATTTGGTTCTGAGCTCAATTCAAGGTGCTGGTGTTGACTTACAAAGCCCCTAAATGACTTGGGGCCAAGATACCTGAAAGACGGCCTCCTCCCGTATAAGCCTCCTAGAAATTTGAGATCTTCAGAGGAAATCCCACTGTGTCTCCCAACACCTCATGAAATTAAGTCGGTGAGTACATGTAATACAGCTTTCTCTGCAGCAGCACCTCAACTGTGGAACTCCCTACGCAAGGACGTTAGGCTGGCCCCATTGCTTTTCCGCTTGCGGCAGGCAGCCAAAGAGTGCTGTTCTGTGTGGCATTCAATATTAGAAAGACCTGTTTTAACTGTTTCAGAACTGGATTGTAGGATTGTTTTTAGACTGCTTTTAAGATTTTTAAATGGGTATTCTAGTGTGTTTTAAAAATCGTTTTATCTTTGTATTATTTTAATTGTTTTTTATTTGTTCATTGCCTCAGGTGCCCTTGTGAGTTAGGATGCAATACAGAAATACATTAGTAGATAGATAGATAGATAGATAGATAGATAGATAGATAGATAGATAGATAGATAGATAGATCAGGAGGATAGAAATCACAGCAGTGGCAGCTAGAAAGAATTACCTGTGGGTTACCAGTATGGGTTTGCACATAGACACAGGAGGGGAAGGATCAAGAGCAGCTGCAACCCTGGATCCTTCCCCTCCTGTGTCCATGTGCAAACCCATAGCTTCATCTGTCTCAGCAATGATTATCTGACCCCAATAGGTGTGTGCACAGATGCTTTGTTCCCCAGTTCTTAAAAGGAAAACAGTAACAAAGAGTCAAACCAGACTGTTGCTTTCTTCCAGGGAAAAGCAGGGTAGAACAAACCAACTCAGCCCAAATCTGGATAAAGTTCTGTCTCCCATCCCTGCAAACCATGTAGTCATGGCCATTAACTGGCCAGTCAGGAGAAGTAACTACAGGAGGCCCAGGCATTAAGCTGCACCACCTTGGTGGCATCATGCTGCATTACTACAAAGCCCATTATCCTCACCACATTATCTGTATGTGGAAAAAGAGAAGATAACATTGTATGAAAGAACCTCAAATGTAGTTCCTATCACCAACTGAAGCATGCCCCGTTCTTCAACCATGAACCTTACCCAATGCTTACCCCAAGGAAAAGCGTATGTGCAAAATTTTGTTGGCCTCACCAACAGATACATTATTAGGTACACCTTAGAAAGCTCAGCTGCTACCTCACAAATCACAGGCTTCAGCTGATCTTCAGATTCATGCCCTATCACATCTTCTTTATGCTTTCTTTACCAGAGGATCTTCTTCCTATGGCTCTTCCCATAGATTTTTTAATCTTCTGGAGCTAAAGATTAGAACTCTTGAAGTTGGTGATGACAATGGTTGCTGCTATTGCTTTGGGGTCTTCTTTCTATGCCCCAGGAGCCAGACTTCTGAAAGGAAACTCTGCCTCTCAGTTCTGGTTCTGGAAGTCTGGCCCTCATGAGCCACTCAATATTGGTATTTGATCCCATTCTTAGTTCTGTTCCCAGCATGCCTCTCCAAGGAAACCTGTGCTTGTTGCATCCCTCTCACAGCCATGTAGAGCTGGCCATCTTGCACAAGCAGGATGCAGGAAAAATCAAAATACAGACTGTAGTCATAGAAGCAGCAATGCCGATTACATTCATAGAAGCAAAACATCAGCAATGCAACCATAGTGATGGAAAAGGCATTTCCATAGAGACATTTGTTCCTCAACAATAATTTTAAACCTCTTTGCTTGTTAGTTGCCTACTGCTGTTATAGTGTTGGAGGTTACTACAGCCCTACTTGGCCAAGACTGGGCAAATTCTGATTATATAACAGATTAGACCTGGGCTCTTGCTCCCAGAGTTATGTTCTGAATAAATGCATCATATTCTCTTTCCATTTATCCTAGGAATTTTCTCTAAAAGAGATTGATGTAAGGCTGATGCCAACAGCTAAAGTGGTAATCTTCATAAGCTGCTTAATAGATTTCCCTTTAAAAAACAACAACAACAACAACCCTAGTTGGCACTTGGATGGTGCTCCTCTTACTGCGTATTTTGGTAGACAGCCACATGAGTAACATGAATTTTTACTTTAATAATCTACGTGAACTAAAAGTGCAAAAGGCCATTGCATATTTGCCTGGATTTGTTGTTCAGGTACCACTTATCTTGACTATACCCTTGGCAAGGTTAATGCAGGAACTTTTCAAATATCAGATTGTACGTAATATCTGCAAAACAAACATATAAGAGAAGTTATTTTGCTATAAATCCTTGCGCTTGCTTTATTTCTCTCAATGTGGTGCTAAATTTCTAAAAGTGCAAAAGGCCATTGCATATTTGCCTGGATTTGTTGTTCAAGTACCACTTATCTTGACTATACCCTTGGCAAGGTTAATGCAACTTTTCAAATATCAGATTGTACGTAATATCTGCAAAACAAACATATAAGAGAAGTTATTTTGCTATAAATCCTTGCGCTTGCTTTATTTCTCTCAATGTGGTGCTAAATTTCTGTTCAGGTTAATCTTCAAGCATGCAGTGATGGTTGTAAGCTTAAGTTATAACTCTAGGAGAAATCTTTTAAGAAACCTAGGTATTCAAGGGTCATTCAAGTAGAAATCACCATTGCTCTTAACTTTCCCTTTATGTAACCTGGCATCTCTGAGGCAGATGGGATTAACAAAGCAGTGATTCTTTGGCCTTGAATTTCTTTCCTTACTTCTCCCTCATAGCAAAATCAATTATTGTAGGAAAAATTCCATCTAGAAAAGAGTGTTATGAACTATGTAGATTTAGCAGAAGTCTGTCAGATGATTTCTTATTTGGACGTGTGAGTAGCTCTTTAAACTTTGTCCTTTAATTTTAGTATATGTTTCCTAAACAAACTGTCAGCTAAACAGTTGTACACAATTGTGTGATCTGGTTAAAGTTGTGGGCCTGAATCCTATTAGTAGATCCACTGATTCAGTAGTGTTCACATAAACGTTAAATCACTATTTAACAATTGAGCCAATGGGTCTACTTTGGTTGGGCCTATCAGTAGAATTCAGGACTCCTTGGGCAAATCCCTGAGTGGCTGATTTCTGTCACATCTTGAGTTCCATGAAGGGTAATAAATATTGTGTTGCTTCATGGTGCAAATCATAGAAAACTAAGAAGACAGCCTAGGAAGTTGTATGATACCTTTATTATCTCTCTTGGACAAGAATGGAGAAGTACCAGGAAATGCCGGCAGCACCCAGATTAATTTGGATACCATCTAGTGAGTATGATGACACAGTCCACAAAGGGCAGATGTTCTGTCACTGAAAATTTTGATGTGCATCACAACAGCATTCTAATGCTTTCTCTCCCTTTAAAACATACACAACAACTATTTGGGTACAGTGTTTGGGAAAGGCGCAGTTTTAGCTTTTCCTTCTCTTCCACTCTGTGTGTGTGTAGAATTTAGAATTATATGCTCACAAAAGAGAGAGAACATAGATACACACTTCTACTTCTGTCTACAATTTGCTCTTTGCTTCAGAGTGCTGAAGAACTCAAAACTGCCTTGGAAGTTCATTTTGCAAAGAATGGTAATGCTGTGTTGGGATAATTCCTTGGGATAATTCTTTGGAATATCTGAACCTGAGGTTTAGGATGCCAGTTGCTAGAGTAATGCCATATAAGGATGGTAAGTAAACAGAAGTGCTGAGAGATGTCTTGATACTTGAGTTGAGAAGACATGCACCACTCCTGCCTTCGGATTGCCATGACGTCCCACTTGCCAAGTATTTTGACCTGAGTCAGAGGGCTTGCATCCTTTCTGGAGGGTGCCTTCTAGAGTCAGGTAGCCCTCTGAAGAGTCATTCTTCACTTTATACACCTGAGCTGCAATCGTGCATGGCTCAGCATATAGGGATGACAAGTAAATAGCAATGGCGGAAGATGCCCTGATACCTGAGGTGGGAGGCTCAGTGTGGTTCAGCATAGTGCGGTAGTTCTGTATGAAGAATACACTATGTTGAGCCATTTAACACCCTCCAGCCCTACCACAGAGTCACTGAAGCCCAATCAACCATCACCATTTGTGCTTGGAGAAAAGCAGGTAAGATCACAGACATGTCTGGCTATTTCTGTGTGCCAAACATAAAGCCAAGCACCACCCGCTGAACTCCCTTGGGGTTTTCTAGTGGCTGAGGTAATCACTTTGCATCTGGCTGGGGAACAGAGCCAAATGTTTCAGCGGTCCCCACAGTTCTCCTTCTGGCATGAAAGGCCATGTAGGGAGGTGTTAGTGGCTGTATGGTAGGTACAGGAAGACTTTAGTCATTGTGGAGGGGAAAAGGAATGCCAGTAATAGGATGCCAGTCCTAGTATATCTCTCTAAAGAGCATTAAAGCAAAAAGGACCAAGAATATCCAATAAAGCTTTATATGGAGCAGAGGCTGCCCATCCTGCACTTCACTCTTAAAGGGCCCTGCTTGAAGGAACTTAACCAGCTGCTCTTCTCCTGCTGTGTTTCTCACAATGGGAGAGCAGGATTGGTGAAGGTCTCCAAAGCACTTACATTTGGTAAGGTGGTAGTCTTCTCAGTGAGGGTACATAGTTTGCCCATTCCTACTTGAGGCGGGATTCATTCCATCATCTACTGCTCATTGATTACTCATTTTAATAATTTGCAATTTTTTTAAAAAAAAATTGGATAATGAATGGGATAGCTTAGCTGCTGCAAATAAGAAGCAGTCTAGATTTGCACATGTTTAAAAGTTCAAATAATTAACCAGTGAAATAATTTAGCAAGGAGTACAGTGGGTTTTCTGATCACTCAGAGTTCTTAAATCAAGACTGGATGTCTTTCCAATAGACAACTCAAGCTCAGAAAGAAGTTTATGGCATCCATGCAGTAATTATTCAAGACACCTCTGTGGACTCTTTTCTGCTGCAGGCCAAACTTGGATTATAATGGTGCCTTTTGGCATTAGAAATCTATTGGACTGTAAATCATGAAAGTTAATTTGTCTTCTAACTGAAATTAAGTTTCCTGAGTAGTGTATTGGGCTTAGATTTTAATGATAAAATTTCCTAGCAAAGCATGTTGCTGGAAACTATGGATGTTTTATTAACAAAAAAAGGAGAGGTGATCTTAATGTTGGGGTTGAGGGTTTATTCTAGACTAAGCATTTTTGAGAACCAGTGAGATGCAGTGATTTAAGTGTTGGACTTTGACCTTAGAGGTCAGGGTTCAATTCTCCACTCAGCCATGGAAACCCACTGGGTGTGTCACACTCTCACACTCCCTCAGCCCCGGAAAACCCTGTGGTAGGTTTGTCTTAGGGTCACCAGAAATGACTTGAAGTCACACAACAACAACGAACTATTTTTGTGCTGTTCATGCCAGTTCAGGCCTGGAGAGTACATCAACAATTTAAGATAAACAGATGATACTATATTACTAGCAGAAAATAGCCAAGACTTTGAATAGTTTCTAAAGAAAGTCAAGGAAGCAAGTACAAAGGCAGGTTTGCAGTTGAACTTCAAGAAAACAGAAATAATGACCACAAATGATTTACATAACTTCAAAGCAGATGATGAGGACATTGATATAATTTAAGATTTTCCATACCTTGGCTCTGTCATTAAGCAGAATAGAGACTGGATCCAGAAAACCAGAAGACGACTAGGATCCGGAAGAGCAGCTATGAAAGAACTAGACAAGATTCTGAACTGTAAAGATGTATGATTGAATACTAAAGTTAGGATTGTATTTCCATTTTCTATGTGTGGTTGTGAAAGCTGGACAGTGAAGAAAGTTGATTGTTGGAAGAAAACCAACTCATCTGAAATGTGGTGGAGGGGAGTTCTGTGGACGCTGTGGACTGCTAAAAAGACAAAGAAATGGGTCCTAGAGCAAATCAGACCTGAACTCTTCTTAGAAGCCAAGTTAACTAAACTGAGACTGACGAAGTTTGGATGCATTATGAGAAAACATGACTCACTAGAAAAGACAATAATGTTTGGCAAAGCGGAAGACAATAGCAAAAGAGGAGGACCAAATTACAGATGGATGAACTCTTATCAAAGAAGCCATGGCCCTGAGTCTGCAAGACCTGAGCAGGGCTTCAGATGATAGGGTGACATGGAGATCTCTCATTCATAGAGTCACCATAAGTCAAAGTTGACTTGATGGCAGTTAACAACAAAGATCCACCCTTCCCCAAATCAATGAGTACATATATAAATATGAAAATTGGATGACTTAGAGGCCCACTCAAGTTCCATCCCTCTTTTCCCTGAAAACCCTTTAAACTAATTTGTGTTAGTTTAAGTTCAGAAACACAGTGGAGAGCTTGTGGATAAATGCACACATATCATGCTGCTGGATGCGGAAAATGGTCTCTTATTTCAACAGCCCCTCATGCTTTCAAGGAGTGTACCACATCAGTGTACTTACTGGTCTAAGTACACTGATGTGGTACACTCTTTGCTGGCTTGGAGTAACTGTTCCTTGTTCACAAAAGGAACAAATCCAAAACCAAAGAATGATGGTGGGGCGGAAGGTCATAGAATTTTTTGTGTTAATAACGTTCAAACATGAAAGCATGGAATTTATCCTTGCTTCTTCTTCCTTTCTGTAAATATATCTTGTTCTTTGTTTGACAAACTACCTTTCTTTATGCTATACTTAGTATAGATTTCTCATCTTCTTCCTCACATAAATATTCTCCAACTGTCAGGATTCTCCTACAGTTGGAGAAAGCATACGCAAATCATCTAATTTCCCCAGGTATAATGACTGAATTGCTTCCTTCTTTGAAGTATAGCCTTGAGTAATGTACAAACCTAGAACCTATGTTATCAAGGAGTATTGACTGATTGTAGAAGAGGCTCCAGGATTTGTGGAGGGGGAGGAGGCAATGGGTAGGTTGTCTTCCGTAGGTCCCAGCATCTGCCACCTGTTGCCTTCCCATTCCATTAATGGCACTGCTGTGACCACCATATATTTAAGAAGGTTCACTAGGCAGTGGTAATGTCACAGGGTGTTTGACTACTGGTGGCTTCAAGTTGTGTGCCTTCAAGTCATTTCCAACTTATGGCGACCTTAAGGCAAGCCGATCACAGAGTTTCCTGGGGCTGAGTGTATGCGATGTGCCCAAGGTCACCCAGTGAGTTTCCATGACTGAGCACAGAATCAAACCCTGGTCTCCAGAGTTGTAGTCCAACACTCAAATCACTACACCATGCTGTTCCTTGCTGGTGATTACCATATTTTCTTTTAATTATTATAGTAGCCATTTAAACAATGGTAGTTATTGGATGCTGGTTGGAATAAATAAACTGGTTGTCTCCCAACTCATTACACTGACAGCATAATTAGGGTTCCTACATTCTGGTGGACTTTAGAGGTTAGGCACTATCTCAGCCCCAGCAAGCCGTCACAAATAACTGAGTACACCAGATGCTGTGCTGGGCCTGAGGCCTTGTTGTCTGTGGGACATCTCCACAGCTAACCCATATATAACAGTTTAGCTTTCATACCTTTCCCCAGAATTCTGGAAAGTATAGTTTGGTGAGGGACTGAAATGTTTTAAATTAGATTGTCACTAACTCCTTTCACAGGGCTAAAGTTCTTTGTCTGGTATGCTCTAATGTTGTTCACTGTAATCATCAGAAGTTGCAATAGCTGTATTTAGTAGGTTATTCCTTCTCTTCCTTTACAGATAAAGGAATAGCATCCACTTGCCACATTACCTCAGTGAACACATGTCATCCTTGTGTGGCACTCTGACCTTGATGAATGGGTGGGTTTTCTCCCCTATATCTGGGAAAGATACTGTAGTAGCAGTAGGTTAATGTTTGTTCTGAAGTTGCACATCTGTGGGCAATTGGGAAGTGCTACCTTAATATCTCTGCCTTTTTAATAAACTCTGATGTTATTGCACATGAAAGTGAGGAAATTTATTGCCTTTATGTGATTTTAATCTTCCATCATCCTTTTGAAACATGTCCTCTTCAGTTCTACAGATTGAGATTCATTGGCTGGTAATCAGCTTGTGGAAGGACAATACTGTTGTGTTTGCCATTTTCAACAAGTCTTAACAAAGATATAGGAGCGAGGGGAAAAAAGTTCTTACCTTCTGATCTCTGTGTAGCTTCTTTGATATTAGTTGCTGACGTATGCCCACTTCTTCAGCCCTTATCTGCTTTGTACATGCCATTTTCATCTCTTTTGTATATGACAACAGAGGAAGGCTTTTGTTGTATATCTTTCTTTTCTTTTTTAATGAAAAATGAAAGTCTCCCTCCCTTCTTTTAATTTTGAAAGCTAAAGCGGATATTACTTTTCTCCTGGAACCTGCATTTCTGTGCAAAAACTTGGGAACCTGATTCTAAATGCTTTCATTTTGGAGGTAGTGTTTTGCAGGTGATCTGTGCTCTGAATTCTGCAGACCATGTACAATCTAATGTTTGTTGGTTCATGTGCTCGCTGTTGTCAGCCCTAACAAAACCTGTTTTGCGAAACAGAAGAACTAGTTCACAGTAAGAAATCATTCTTCATGGAGATAATTCCTATACCAGTTCAACCAACAGGAAGGAACACCAACATTCAGTTTTGGTCAAAAGAAAGATCTGTAAGGAACAAGACTCATTCTGGAGAGTTGGGGAAGGGCCCTTGATCTAGATTATGGTCTAGAATTCATCCCTCTCTGCCTTTGCTTCCTTCTCTCCTGGCTTCTTAGGGTTTAGCTGAGTTGTCTCATGTTCAGTAGATTCAATCCTGGGAAATGCCCTTGGTGTAGATGCAGTAATAGTCAGCTCAATAGGCACTTCAGCTTGCAGGGTGGGTGCTCCATGAGACTGGGTACAGGAATTAAAAACTGTGGGGTGCCCTGATGAGCAGGACCTTTGCTGCTTGTCTTTTAATCCCTCTTGGCTGGTTTGGATGTTCACTGACCCTGGTACTTTAGAAGGAGGAAGACAGCTCTATCACACAGGGAGCTATTTTGTGGAATAACCTGCTCTGTAGTAGAGCCAGCCTCTTTCACAGCAGAAGCACTTGAGATGCTGGGATCACCTCTTCCTCCTTTTTTTCAGGATTGCCTTTGCTCTCACTGCAGTTTCTCAGCTCATTATTTTTTTTTAAAGGTTTTGGTGAGGCTTGATTTGCCTTTGGCTCTGTGGATTCATGTAGAGCAGACTGCTTGTGACTCTCCTGTATGTATCTAGGCAAAGTGGACCAGGATAGCTGGAGTTCAGCGTTCACTAAAAAAAATAAGGTAATCTGCAATTTTCAGCACTTAATCATTCAGCAGCTAACCTTCCAGAGTTATTATCGCTCAATACTGCATTCAAATAAATGGGTTTATACCCATGAAAGCTCATGCAAAAATAAAAACCGCTTAGGCCACTTCCACACTACACTGTTAAAGTGTTATTATTTCACTTTCAGCATCCTATGAAATCCTGAGGTTTGCAGTTTAGGGAGGGGCCTTTAGACTTCTGTGCCAGAGAGCTCTTTGGCCTCAGTAAATGACAAACCTCAGAATTCCCTGGGATGTTCAATGTGGAATAATAGCACCATAACATTGTAGTGTAGAACTGGCCTTCATCTTAAAGATGCTACCACATTTCTTTTTTCTTTTTTCCCTTTCCCCCTTTTTCCACCTCCTCATGCAGCAAGAAACTAACATGGCTGTTACTTTGAAAAATAACTATTCTGAGTTGACCCAAGAAAATACACATGCCAGTATATTATCTAATATTGTATTGCTGTTGGCTGACTATTCTTTAGTTAGACAGATGGTTGGTTAATAGCCCAGAATGATTGGTGAGTTGATGTTTCCTCAATAGGAGCTAATAGGAAACAGTTGGGAAATGAATACGTTGGGTTTTTTTTCCAAAGAGAACTTTACCAGCCCTTGGGGAAGATAACAGTCTTACAGATGGACAGATATAACACAGACGTAGCTATACAAAGAAATGAGGTAGGGTGGAGAACAGGATTAACTTTTAAGTTCATGGAGGATAAGTTCAAAATAATGAAAAATAAGGCTACTGATGGCTACTGGTTATGATGGCTTTATATTTCCTTCTGTATCAGAGCAGTATGCTTCTGAGTATCCACTGCTGGAGAATGTGAGCCAGAGGGTTCATTTTCACTCATGGGTTGAGATTCTACATTGCATAGGTGAAAAATAGTTCTCACCCATCAGTTCTCGTCCCCTCCCCTATCAGCCCTTGGGAGGAGACCTTATGATTGCAGATGTGGGGAGGGACAAGAGAGGCAGATGATGATCTCAGCTCAGATGGAGAAAGAAATGAGGGTGCCCTCACAGATAGAGCGCACCCTCCTTTTCCTTCCTCTGGGAGCCCAGAGGAGCTACATCTTCATAATTTTAATTGCCTTCCCTCTCCCTCTTATCCCCATCTGTAAGCAATAGCAGTGCCTCCCATGACTTGATAGGTGCTGGATGAGGGTTTGAAAAGAACATGAAGATCCAGAGAAGAGCTCCCTGTGTGCGTATGTCACTAACAGGATGCCACCCTTGTTCTCCTGGCAAGCTGTCCATAGGCAACTGAGAGCACAATACTTATTTTTATGTATGTATGTATGTATTTATTTAGAGTATGAACGCCCCACCTTCCAGCCAAAAAAAGCTCCTGTGTTGAGTATGACAAGCCTTTGGTCTGGCCCAGCAGAGTTCTTGTAAATGCTTGGTGTAGCGCTTTTCTTACTCTTTGATTATATATTTGTAAATACAACAGATAGTACCAATATGACATGTCTCCAGTGCTTTCTCATTCAAAGGAAATTAAACTCCATTGTACTGCCCCTGAAATTGATTAGTAATATATGGTGTGTGTAATAACACATAATAATAACAAAAGACCCATTAACAAGCAACTTTGTGAATTCATAGGCAGATCCTCTCAAAATAATTTTATACCATTTACCTGCAAAACTAATGCAGAGAAGATTGTATGCATTCATTAATTAAGATCTTTTGAAGCTGGATATGTTAAAGGTTGTCACACTTTTCCATTTAAAAATATGTTATAAACTTTAGAGCAAAATCTGCATATATTAGCTCTTCTGTAGATTGTATCCTATCTTTCTGTTTAATCTGACTGTATTAAAAGTGGCTGTAGGAATATGTAATCTAATTTGAACATCAAACACAAAGGCCAATTTTTTTTCCACTCTACCCTGCAGATCCATCCACATCAGAGATTTCGTGCACATCTCTAGTTAAAGTAATGAAGTTACACATTTAGGCTTGAAGGAAACTTTATTTTTAAGAAACATGGTTTCCAAATGTAGGAAATGTAATGCAAAAACTTAACAGACAGAGTAGCATACATAGAAAAACTTAGGCAGCATGTGTATGAAATAAAAATGGATGGAAGCATGAGACTATTTCATAGGTTACTTTTTGCTTGTAAGGACCCCAGAATTTGTTAATCTAGGATGCACATGTGAATCTGTATTAAGCTCTTAGTACACATGGAAGAGAGCCAATGTTGTGCTTTGGTTTGAATGTTGGTTTAGGACATTGGGAGACCTTGGTTTGAATCCCTGCTTGGCCACAGAAACTCAGTGGGTGACCTTGGGCAAGTCACATACTCTCAGCATCAGAGGTAGGCAAGGGCAACCGCCCCCCGAACAAATTCTGCCAAGAAAACGCCATGATAGTTTTGCCTTAGGGTTGACATAAGTCAGAAATGCCTTGAAGGCACACAGTAATAGAAAGAAGAAGAGGGAGAAGAGATGAGAATACTGATGATGGGGGAGGGGGAAAGAAGATAACTGTCTTCGCTCCCTCTTTTTCTTGTGGAGAAGTAGACTGACTAAGATGGCAGATGCCAGAAGTTGACATTTGGTGGCATCCTTCCCCGGCCATTAAAATTCCCAGCTGATGCCTTCTGTTAGAAGTTCATATACATGGCCCTTGTCCTGCTTTGTGTTCCCTAAGCTAGCCTGGTGCCTTCAGGTATGGTGGGGAATGCTATCTCATTACCAGCACTAAAGTGAGATTCCACTGCTGTACTGGTCAGCTTCTGTATGTGGAAAGGAAAAGGCGCCATCTTCTCATAGAATCATAGAGTTGGAAGGGGCCATATTGGTCAATCAGCTCCAACCTCCTATATAATGCAGGTTCTCCAGATAGAGTAACCCCAGCAGGTAGCTGTCTTTTTTGAAGACATCTGGAGAAGAAGACCTCACCATCTCTCTAGGAAATTGGTTCCATTGCAAAACTGCTGTAACTGTCAAAATATTTCTTCTAATGTTCAGTCGAAATCTATCCCCCTGTTAGTTAAAACCATTAGACCTAGTTCTACTATCTGAGACAGCAGAGAACAAGACTGCACCCTCCTCTTTCTGGCAGCTCTTGAGGAATTTAAAGAGTGAGATCGTGCACTCAGTCTTCTCTTCACCAAGTTGAACATGCCCAACTCCCTCTCCACACATATGTTGTTCTCCATACCTCTTATCATCCTCATTGACTGTCTCTGAACTCACTCCAACTTGTCTATACCCTTCTTAAAATGAAGCACCCAGAACTGAATGCAGTCCACAGGTGGCAAGCAACTTGGACCAGACCTGCATCTCTGATTTGCTAAATCAACAAATGAGAAGGCAGATGGCCAGCTCTGGTGGCTGTCTGAATTATCAGTCCTAGTACTGATAACCAGTTGTCTTAATAGCATTGGTTTATAAAAATTAAAAACTGTGCCAAGTGAACATTGTACATCAAGAACATTCTGTCTGCTCTGCTGAGGGCAAGGTCATACCAGCAGCATGCAAATAGTGCATCTTCTGTGAAGAACATGAAAGGACAGTTTGGCTGAGGAAAAATCTCACACAGAGCTTTGGCACAGATAGCTCAGCTCACTGTTGGCACAAAGTGGGGAGAGAGGTAACAATGCTGAGGCAATTAAAAGGCTGTAGCTGTGAAATAGTTTAGAACAAGGGGGCTGAAGGAAAAGGGATAGAATGGAAGCAGAGATAAAAGTCCTAAAGGAGAAAGGCAAGAGAATATTCGAGTATGAGGTGCCAAGGCAAAACGGGATCTCATGGAGCCTGTGAGAGAAGGAGTTGTGTGCTATTGCTAATAAGAAGATGGAAAAGCAGGGGTAATTGGATGCACAAGAAAATCAACCACAGAGTCTCATGCAGTGCTTGGTACACAATGAATTCAAGTGCTCTTTAACTGGTTTCTATGCATTCATTCATATTGCCATCATGACATGTTTATGATTGTTGATATCTGTGATTCTGTTTATGTGTTATCAGAAGGTAATGAGAAGCGTACCAATGGCAGCCACTGCCAGAAATGTGCATGGTTCTCTCAATTGTGTGGTCCCATTACAATCATCCTGTGACATTACCCTGAACACATAATGACAGCAAATCTTGAATCAGGTCAGACATTTGGGATTTTGATGAGTTTCTTCTTCCTTTCTTGTCTGTTGTTGAATTTATTTTAATTGATGTCTTCCTGTACACATGAAGTCAAGCAAGATTTCTTAGAAAATGTTGAGTTCTCTGTCCCTGAAAGGTTAGGATGTAACATCTTGCTCTCTGAAGAGTCCAGAATCTTGTCTGGATGAGCTTAATTATTTATCTTCATCCACTTCAGAACCATCCCTAGGTATTTGTTCTGCCTTTCCAGGGTGGAAACAACAGACAAAATTGGATGTCATTAGCTTAGTGTGGTTGGGAGTCATTGCTCTTACAGAAGCTTAGAACTCCTCCTCCCACAATTCCTTATCGTTGGTCATGCTGACAGAGGATTCTGGGAGTTGAAGGTCAAAATATTTAGAGGGCCAAGAGTTCCCCAGATGTGCAATATCAGATTCATTAGGTTTAAAACAGCTTCAAAGAATGAAAAGACAGGTTTAACAAGCAAGTATAAATTGAATTGCTACATTTGTGCTAGTGGGAAACATCCGCACCACATCTCTTTTATAATGGGGTGGGAGAATTCCCCAGTAGCTGCTGGAGGTGTCTGATACTTTTAAGCCCTTCCATTAGTCATATTTTGTTTGCAAGTAATTAAAGAGGCTGGGTACAAAAATATCATGTATTCCTGGAGCCCTGCCAAGTGCTTTGTCCCATCTCTTATCATGCTCGTCCATTTGGGGATTCTTTCATAAGCTTTGTTATATTCATCATGTAGATTAACAGTGCTTAACTGTGAACACCAAACTTTGATGCTACAGAGTGGGAATTGCTTGAGTAAACAAAATCAAAAGTAAATGGAGTCACAGCACTGAATCAAAGTGCACTCCAAACTTGTTTTAATTTACAAAGGTTAAAAGCAAATGTTGCTGTTGCCTGGGGAAAGAACTTCAGGAAAGCATACTACACTGATTTATAACAAAGGCAAAGGAGGATAACTGGGGAGAGGGAAATTTGATTTCCCACTGCTGCATTCAGCTTTTTTTTTTAAAAAAATTGACTTCTGTTTCTCTGTGCCTAGCAAAATAGTTGTGCTAGGAAGAGTGAGGATCTTTCTAGATGACCAAAAGGGCTCACTTCTTCTGCTAATGTCACCAGCACATCTATACTAAAAAGCATGTTTCAATACTGTTCTTTCAAAACATGATAGAAAATTAAAGGGGGCTCTGAGATCCGGGAGAAGTCTTGCTGTGGAGCAAAAAGAGAATTCTGCTTTCTGCTTTTAAGAAAATGAAGAAGATTCAGCTGTTTGTTTTTATGCTATTCAGGTGCCTTTTTTTATGCTAGAGAAGTCCATACATACTGTACAATATCACTCTGTGTCAAAGCTTCCTTGCACATGCTTTTCTATAAAGGCCATGACAGATGGCTATGCATGCTTTAAATTAATTTTTCTATTAAGCCAACTCTCATGTTGTCTATAATTTTAATTCGTTTATTGTAAAGGGGTATTGGTATTGTTGGAATACATAGGAGAAAAGTAAGATTTTTGCAGGGAGGGAATCCATGGCTAAACCTCTCTTGTATTGTTCTAGCCATGAGAACACAAGATTTGATGACTTGGCATCATTAATATTTAGTTAATGGTTATGAGCACAAAGAGATCGAAGCTGATAATGTATGTCGGCCTTAGTGACAGAGGATTGGGTTAAAAAGTTGAGTAGAGAGCAAGAGGAGGCCCACTGTTATGTTCCATCAATGGGAGAAATACAGAATGGGGAGATGTAAGAGAGGACCTTTTCAAACATGTGGAATGCCCTGCTCTTGGAAGCCCAGTTGGCACTGATGTTGGCCCCATTTAGATGCCAAATTAAAACTGGGCTCTTCAACAAAACTGGGCATAGTATCGTAGTGTGATTAGTTACGTATTTCATTTCTACTGTATATTTCACACATTAGTTGATGGTTTATATAATTTCAGTTTTTTAAAAGTTGTTTCATATTGTTTTATTGCCAATAACCACTGCACCCTGAGATCTTTGGAGATAGGGTGATAGGGTGGAATATCAATATTTTCAATAATTAAACACAAGCTGAAGTGGAAACAGTAAAGAAAGGACATAAACAGTTAAGCAGACCAACACGATAAACTAACTCTCCCCTGAATTTTCATACCTATATGTATCTCAAGTGTATACACATGAGGACAGGGCCATGAAACATACTGCACAGACTATACACTGTATAGTTAACATAGAAGGTTATTCCTGTGACTTTTTTCTGGCTTGTTTCATTACTCCCAGCAAATCTTTGTGCAAGTGGTAAATTTGGTGGGCATGGCCTGCAAAGAAGTTTGTGCTCCAAGCCATTTCATTCTACTGTGGATGTTTTCTAGGAATTAAGGGCAACCAAAGGAGGCTTGGTTGGCCCTGTCTGCTTTCCTTTTGCTGCGAAGCAAAAAATGAAACAGGCTTTCGGCCTTTAATTGGTTAGGGTAGAAGGACGTGCAGTGGGTAGTGCATGATTATGTTTTAATTTTTTTTAATTAATGCTTCAACTGGATTGATTATTTAATGCTTTTTAATCTTTTGCATCAGATTTTTTGTTTTAGTTATTATGTTTTAACTTACATTGTAAGCTGCTTTCGGTCCCATATTGAGAGAAAGGCAGGATAAAAATAAAATCAATAAATCCATATTTGAAATGTTTCTGTTCTAAATTCTTGTTCTCAACTATATCCAACGTATCCCAGTGTTTTTGGTGGAAATATCTCTCAAAAATGCTGTGTTTGGGCCTCAAAATGATCTGTTCTGCCCAAATGCCCATTTATTTCAAACTATGGAAGAATCTTAACTACTTCCCATTAAATGAACTTCATTTCTTTTCTGGACATCTGATAAAAAGACATAATATCACTATATCAAACGAGTCAAGCAAAAGAACAGACTCCATGGAACCTTAAATGCTAGTCATTGTGTTTTAGATTTTACCCTGCCTTATGGCAAGCCTTCTCCTTTACTCCAATGTTCCATTGCTTTCTGTGCAGCCTTTGCAAGGAGCTTTGCAGAACTCACCGAGATTTTCCTTGAAACATTAGACTTTCCTCCAGGAAACTGGAGATGCATAGTGATAGACAGTGGGTCTTGGCTAAGGTATATCTTTGTTGTCACTATCAGTGCTTGGTGTGAGACTTCATTCATTGGTTAAACCCATGCAAATCTAGGGCACACCTGTTTTTCACAAAATTGTTTGACAGAAGAGTGGCTGCATATTTTGACCGATAACTTCAAGAGCATTACTTTTTTTTTTTTGAAAAAAAATGGAAACTTAGAATCCATGCAAAATGATAGTCCAAATATACACTGGGCAGCATGCCTGGAACCTGATGAAATCAGGCCAATCCTACGTGAAACTAAGCAGTAAATAGAAAATCATCTATCTATCTATCTATCTATCTATCTATCTATCTATCTATCTATCTATCTATCTATCTATCTTCTTTGGTTATGGAAAACCTGTCTTCCTGATTTTCCATATTTTAAAGAGTTCTCACAGGAACATCAAAAATTGAAGGTAGCTGGCTGTAAAATTATTTTGCTTTGGGGATCACACTTTAATCTAAACAGCACCTGCCTTTGGGAGGAAAAAAATAAAAAATATTTAGTAAAAAAGCAAACCTAAATGGTCTGCTTTGAACTGTATAGTCCCATCTATCATTTATTTCATAACATGACCAAATCATATATTGGGACAGGGCACTCTTTATTAAAATGTCATTTATTTTAACAAAAGGAAACACATGCTTTCTCCCCCTCTCTCTCACCAAACTGCAGCAGAAGAAATGTTATCATTAAACTACTTTCAGCTAAAAGGGAGATTCTTTTTTTTTAATACTAACTCTAAACTACTTAAATAAATTTATTTGAAATTTATTACATTGTCATCCACTATGAATAGGAGGCCATTAAATTGTGCTAAATGCATACGATAGAGAGGAATTTGTTTTGGTTTTTCATATCATTTGTAGATGAAGAATGAGGTCATTTCAATTTAACATTTTGATGTAGGCCTGAAATTATGTCACAAAAAGCCTGCCTTAATGTCAGACATAGATGGAGAGCATGATCCAACCAAAGTTAAGCATTATGCACCAAATTTAACATATCACTTATTTTAATAACAGAGTTAACCATATGCTTATTTAGCTTTCTGTCCCTGGAATGACTGGGAAAAAATAGTGCACATTTTTTACTCAATTGGGCTCTGATTTTTTTAAAAACTATCCAGGTGATGTATGTGTATGAGATATAAATTGAAAGGACATGGAGGTTGACTTCTGTTTAAGGTCCTTGCATCACATGTTTCAATAAACAATATTTGGAAACTGCTTGAAAGATATGGTATTGATAATGTATAACACTGATACCCTATAACAAGGGTGGGGAACTTTGATCCTCTATCTATTTTGGACGCTAGCACTCACGAATCTTTATCATGGTTGGGGCTTTTCTGACGCTTCAGTACATCAAGGCTAAAGATGTGTCTTGCATCTTTTAAAACAGTGGTTTTTAAGCTTTTCTTTACCATGGACCACCTTTAAATATCTTCTGTTGCCACTGATCATATTACTTAACTCAAGGCAGCTTCTGGCTGTATGGGTATGTGACAATGGGTGTGTGATAATGGGGGATAGTTCTCTCTCCAGGTGAACACAGAGGGTTAATGTACTGCTGGGGTTAGGTTACACTGCATTGGGGGGGTCAGCATCACAAGACATCACAGGTCATGAGAGATAGTTGCCCAGTCAGGGAGAGAAAGGTGAGAATCTTCGAGATGCTTCAGTGAAGAAGTTTTAAAAACCCTAAAGAGACCGTGAGGTGAGAGAGACAAAGAGCATCAATCAGAGGCAGACATATCACTGGTTGCAGGCTGGTCCAGCTAGGCCTTGCCTCCTGACTTTGCCCCAAAGACCATCTCTGCACCTGATCAACAATATGAGTAGCTAGGATGTTTAGTTGGTCGCATTTCGGGTATTCCGTTTTTCTTAACGCTCTGGCTGATATGATGCAACGATCTGTAACTTGTAATTTCTAACTGTGCCTGGAGGAAGGAGCCTTCATGTAGAGTGATACATTTTGTATTACATTGCCTATTCTTAGAATAAACATTTCCTTAAAGAACTCCTGCTCAACTTCCTTTTCCATGTGCTTGTCAGCTACATGCAAAGATAGAATTCTTCTCTCCTAGAGAGGGTAGGGGGAGGAAAGGAATCTCTAAGCTTACGGATTATCGGGTTCCTGGTGGAGTCCTACTGTGCTACTAAGACGAGGGTTTTTAATCCAGTGGGTGGTGGCAGCATTTAATTAAGGGAACCAGGGGAGTTTCCATCTCCTATTCAAGGGCAGAAGTCAGCATTGAGTGGGAAAAGAGCCCCTGGTCCATAACAGTGTGGTACCAAGAAATGTCATGTGCTTTCTCTCAGCCACTCAGAGTTGTTCACTTGCATGTTCTCACCACATACAGAAATAGCAGGTGCTGAGTACATTTTTTGCTATCAAACAATTTCGTCACTTTTGAACAGCTTGAGATATTGAGATGAAAATTTATGTCTGTCACTGGCAAAACAAAACAACACAACACAAAACACACAAATAAAAAACAAAAATCCTCCTACTCTTTCAGATCAGTGTATGACTGTCCATCTGTCTGTTTGTCTGCCTGCCTCCTTACCTTTCTTCTTTTATTTATTCATCCATTCTATTTTAACTGTAAAAGCTCATAACATTTCTTCAAGCCTTCTCAGACCCCTGTAAGGACATTGTGGTCCCCCAGGGGTCCACAGACCTCAGGTTAACAACTGCTATTCTAGAACAATAAATTTTAAACTGACTCCACAGAAATAAGGAGATTTTATAAGTCTATTTTGCTTTCTTCTCCCACACTGGTTTTTCTAGCACAGGTGCAAGAGGTGCCATATGAAAGCTGGTGGAGATGGAAGATGTTTAATGAACTTGCCACTGTTCATATGAAAGCATGGTCCAATATTCTGTCTTTGTTGGAACCACATAGATGCTTAAGGCTTTTGTGACCTCAGTGGGTATAATACTAATCCCCATTATTCTATCAGTCAACATTATCTACAATTTGCTTTAAACAAAAACAATTTGTTTTAAACAAAAGTAATCTCTGCTTGTTATTTACCCATCTGTACATCATGGGTTCTGTATACATTCATACTCCTTCTTGGGCATCCTGTTAACAAAGGCAGAGAGTGCTGAACAGGGCATTTAAAAACAAAACAGGAAATGATGTAGCACAAAGACACAATGTTCTGAGGAAGGCATAAGAGGAAGAAATGGGAACTAATACAGGTAGGAGAGTGTCAGCTGCAAAAGAAAATTGGGGCTGGCATTTCTAGTTAAAGGCCTGTGTCGCAAAAATAATTTTATTTAAGATTGCTGCAGAAAATAACAGACACTTTGTGCTCTTTGTGTCTTTACTACAATGAAGAGAATCTGAATTTAAGTGTAGGAGCATTGATGATTTCTTTATTGATACAAAAATGTGACACAGAAGTGAACAGACATGTTGAGGGAGATACATGCTCTCATTGAAACGGAGAAGATTCGGAATGCAGTATTTTTGTTTTTTATGATTTATTTTAAGGTAATTCATATTTTAAAGAGGTATTTTCATGATATTATTTATAGTTACATGTAAGGCTGTGTTTTGACCCCTAGATTTTTAATAATGCTTTGGAAATTTGCTAGCTGTTTTGTCTCATTACTATAAGGATGGTTAAAAGTGATCCTCTTACTGGAATGGATTACTCATATATCCCTCTTTCCATCAGCAAAAAAAGATTGTCATAATCTTATATGACAAAGGATTTTTTTTTTTAAAAAAAGTAGTAGTAAAAGAAATGGGAAGCCAGTCTAAGAGATGGTCTTGCCACCGGTAAACCATGTATATTGAAGTATTCCTACTGGAGTTTTAATCTGAAACATTCTTCAAGGAGCCTGGCCTGCTGTGTTGAACATAATCTGAACCTGATCATTGGAAAGTAACTTTTTGGGGGAGGGGTGTCAGATCTATGAAAATCTCCCTTTCAGCAGGCCATTTTGGGAAGTGGAGTCCAAAAAAAAAAAAAAACTTCTTCAGCTTCTGATCTGAACAAAGCTTCTGGAAATGCTGATGGTGCAAGATGAACTGGGGAAGCTAGGTCTGCATCATTTACCATTTTGAAGTGCTGTGAGGAGTTTCCTAAATGTACCATCAAGGCCTCCTCTCTTTTTCTCATTACCTAGGAAATAGCTCTGCTTTCTTTGACAATGAAATCAATAACCTGGTTTCCTATAACAAAGGGGCATTGCAGGAAGCCAAAAGGAAAATGTGGCTTGGGAGTGGTGTGGGGAGAGGGGAAGAAAGTGCACTCTACCAACAATAGAAATTTAATTTGCAAGCACTATGGTGGCACTAAAGGGGGAATAGAATTTAAATCATACTATTTGCTAAAAACTGAATGATTGCCAGGAACTATATGATTTATTGGATTTTTATATTACAAATTAGAGGGTTTTTCCATACATCTCTATTTTGGATAAAAAAAATAATTATAATACCTCTGATTTGCATAGCACTTATATATAGTATCTTGTAATCCTTACAGGTAGTTCTATGGCCATTTCTGCACTAGACTGTTATAGTACTATTATTCCACAAAGGCCCCTCCCTAAACTTCAAACCCCAGGATTCCACAGGATGTTGAAAGTGGAATAATAGTGCTGTAACAGGCTAATGTGGAAATGGCCTGAGTTTCCTCTTGTTCGCATCCATTGCGGACTGGCCAAGAAAAGACAGAATGTAGGCAGATGATGAAGATTGTTAACAAATCGAAGGTATGTCAGCAACTACCAACTGTTATCCCTGTTATAAGGGGGTGCATGAGTGGGGACATGATAAGCCACTAGTTTTACTTAGGGGCACACCTAGAGCGGAGCATTTTATTGAAAGATACAAAGGGGGGAAAAAAAGACCTTGCGTTACTCCCAAAATGACAATATCCCGGCACTTTAGTTCCCAGTACTAGAGAGCATCCAAATGAACATTTTCCCTCTGGAATGAAAAAAAAAAATGCAGCTCAGAACTCCACACGTCAGTCTAAGAGTGCTCTTGACCCATGGCTCCCTGTGGGACGAAATAGTAAATGGCTAACATAAGCTTACCCCCCTGCCCCATTTTTCCTGCAGCCCTGTTGCCCTGTAGGTATCTCCAAGCTTCTGGCTAATGAGTTTCTTTCCTTCTTTCTTTCCGTCCTTCCTTCCGTCCTTCGCTGGTGTTGATGTGTCCTGATGAAAGAAGCTACATCTATCTGAGCGTCTACATTTAATCCCAACCCTTCGTAATTGATTTGGAATTGCTGTCAGGTGTTCTGAGCAGTAGCTGTCCCTGCACTCCCTCCTGGCTGCAGAGGGACTTGCATGCTTTCCTGCTGACTGTTCTGAGTGAGTAAACCCCCTTTTCCCCACTAGCTTCCCAACAGCAAGGCAGGATAGGGGCCACCTTTCCACAGATGGAAAAGCAAAGCTAAGCAAATAAGGATAGATGAATCATTTGCTAAGGTTATATGCAGGGCCAGGCTTTTTGTAGAATGAGACAGCTATCTCAGATAATGGACACTGGAATGTACTTTTGAAAGCCGAGACTGTAGGTGTTTGCCATGCTTCTAACTTTCCTTCCGCAAGCATGAGTTGCTGCCTTCAGCTGTCCAGAAGGATCCTGTCCCATTGGTAGTGTTCAGTGAGATTCTACTGCTATCCCCATTGCCTTGTGGATACTGCCCTGTGGATACTGGCTGAGGGAGCTATTTTGCTTGTTACCTCAGGCAACAAAAAGACCTACTTTAGGCATGGAGGTGGCTTGCTTCTGTTCACTGAGATCCCATGATGGAGCAATGTGTCTGCTTGCAGACAAGAGTTAAAGACAACTTGCCTCCTTGCAGGATGTATTCAAAGTCTTTAGGTTCTTGTCATAATGCCAGGAATTTCTCACATATTCAGTTCCTTCTTAACTATTCCTTTCGGGCCTAGAATGCTTTTAATCACAGGTGCCTTACAAAGTGATTTGTAGTAGATTTGTGAAGGAGGGTTTATTCTGCCAGACCTTCTGGGAGCTAGGGTTGTTTTTCTTGTAATGCATTTGTGCATTTTATTCTGTGTTGTAGAAACTATTACTTCTATGACACTTCATGATGTTTTATTATAGTTTTATTGCAAGCTGTTTTGAGGGCTACTCGTGGCCAAAACAGATGCTAACAAACTACATCTAAAGTGGGTAAATTTAGTTCATTACTTAGTGGATGAGCAAGTTACAGCTGCAATATCTAAAACTCTTTCACTCCCACTGTGTTCAAGCAACTGAATATATTTTCTGAAAAGCAAACACATGTGTATCTTGCCATGTATTACCTGTTTAACAAGTTTAATGGGAAGATTTTTTTTCTCATCAAGATTTTTTTTTCTAATGGAGCAAGTAACTTATAAAACACTCTCCCCACAATTGAATAGTTATGGAATGAATCAAGGTGGTGTTGATAGTCCACCTAAAATTACTTTAATGTGGGTCACTGGTAGACACAGAACACCAAGTGACAGTGGATTGCTTTGTGCTGTGATATAAAAGGCACTGGGCTGGATTGTATACAGTCATTTCCTTCTAAATTGGAAGTAGTTGCCTTTCAAATTGTCAGAAAAGCTTTCTTCTGCCTGGTTGCACTTGAGAAACAGGTGGGTGGCAAGCTGGTCAACCTTGTTTGATCCACATGCTGTTGTTCAACAGTTGTTGCAAATCAAACTTGAAAACCACTTGTAATGTTGGCCTGCTCGGTGGCTAGATTAACAAGGAAAAGTTGTTTGGAATTTTGGCAGAAAGAGTATTTTAATCACTACTACCTTTTGTTGCCTTAGGCATGTGAACTGTAAATGTAACCATTTGCCTTCTTGAACAGTTGTTTCTTTAAACAAGTCCAAGAACCTTGGGTAGACCATGACACAGGTGGGGAAAAGGTGTGTCCTTAAAGCTTTGCTGTGAAGAAAAACCCTTTGATCCAGTAGTTACTTCCTATAAATACCCACAAGATTACAGTGTAGTACTCAATTACATGTTATGAGATACAAGAGGCTACTGACACTTCATCTTTTTTCTTTTTGTCCTAATTGTCAACATCTAACACAAACAATACATTGTCATGACATTATTCCTCTGTGTCTTCCTAGGCCCATCAGTCAATGATGAAAGATAGTTCAGCGAGAAATATAGTAGAAGGATTTCATGTCATGTGTTGTTTGTAGCTGACATCAAAAAGAAAACAAAGAGACATCGAATAATAGGAGGGTGGATGCAAGTACTGGTCACCTGTGCAGTAACCACACAGCAATTAATACTGGAAAGCTCTCTAATTTGTAATTGTGCTTTCGTGATCATGGATTTTGGCTACCCTTGGGTTGTCAGTTTGATGACCTCCTATATACAGATCACATTCATTTGAGGTATAGGCATGGAACTTAACCTTTAGATTCATTAGCACACCCTAGTAGCTCCATCATGGTAAGAAGACACTTTTTTTCTGACTGATAAGCAATGAAAATCTTTAAAAGATTTTGGCCATTTCCACACAACATTGCCATCTCACAACACCAGCTGGTTGTTTCCAGCCCAGGATTTGCGCTACCACACAACATTGTCGCTATCCAGCTGCTATCTTGTCCCCAAGCATTGCAAAACTGCCTAATACTATTTCCAGAAAAATCCATTAGGAGCCTCCTTTAGCACTTCAACTGCATCAGCTGGCTCAATGCAGTATCGTAATAGCTCTTCATAGTACTTCCTGTCTTCCCAGATCCAGGGGTGGGCGGGATGTGGGCATGTCCAGTTTGTCCCTCTTTCAGCTACTCCCATGGCATGGCAATTTCAAAATCTATTACCTCTTCATGTTTATTTTAAAATTTTCCTTTGAGTGAAAACTTATTTTTTTAAATATATTTTAAAGCATAATAGTGCAAAAGTGCAATAGTGTACTGGTGTGTCATGCCATTACAACATTGCTACGCTACTATGGCTTCCAAAATAAATAAATAAAAATATCAACCAATCAGAGGTGGTAGGGCAGGGTGAAGGTGGGGAAAAGGAGTGGCCAAGAATGCTGTAATGCAGAAGGAACACTTGTGGCGATACCACTACTCATCCGCTTAAGGTGGAAGGGTGTGGAAGAGAGTGTTTCTAACTTGATACCATCACATGAATGGCAATGCTGGGATTGTAATGGAAGAACACACTAATGAGGTATGGTGTGGAAAGGGCCTTTGGATTTCAACTGTTGTAAAATGTTTCTTGTTTATCTTAATTTCCAGTGGATTTTTTGAGAAGTGAGGGAATACTTACTTTTCCAGGTGAAAATTGTTTTTGACAGAGGGAAATAATTTGTTACTGAACCAGGATTTCTCCAGGAATAGGTGCAATTGCCACAGTCACTTTAACTGTGCAAATTCACTCATGATCACTGCTGAAACCTGAGCCTCCAGACTCAGTGCTGAATCTAGGAATACCTCCTGTCATGAGCCAGGCTGAGCTGGCTGCCGATTCAGACGATGGGGGCTCTGAGTTGGTCTTGGACCGTCGGCCAGGGGAGGTTCCCTTGGAGGGAGAGGGGGTCCCTGCAGAGGCAAGGGCGGACTCCACAGCTGTCCCAGAGCCGGTGCCCGAGCCAGTACCTGCAGCAGAGGAGGCCAATGCTTCTGGCTCTACAGAAGCTGCTGTTCCTGATTCCGGCCCGGAGTTTGCTGCAGACCCTCCCCCACGTTCCTTCAGAGGCGGCAGGAGAAGGAGGGAGTTTGCCGATCAAGGCGGTTGCGTGAAAAGCATTTGAAGTCTGAGGGCCTTCAGCTGTGAGCTAGGCCAACGGACGTTTGATCGGCCTCAGCTGGGCCCAAGACTCTGTATTTAAGACAGATGCTGGGGGGAGTTGGGCACGGGGCAACAACCGTCTTCCATCCGGGAAATCCTTGTCGTTGAGTACGCTGCTTCTGTTTGTTTTGGGTGATGTAACCTCTTGTTTATTTTACTACCTTATTACTAAAGACTGTAAAACCCGGCTCCTTCCTCTGTTTGCTGCTTAGCCGCCGCCTGGCATTGACACCTCCAAAGCACAAACCTGCATTTTCAGAGGGAGCATTCTGTAACTCCATCCAGCACAGGCTGAATCCCTGTTCCCAGATTAGTCTTTTGACTGTCCAGGAGCATCTCTGTCTTGTCTGGATCAAACTTCAATTTGTTTGCCATCACGTAGTCCAGTCTAGATACTAAGCACCAGTTTAGCACAAGAACAGTTTCCTTGGAATTAGGTGGAAAGTAGTAATAGAGCTGGGATCATCAACATACTGGCCCCAAACTCCAGACACTTTCTTCCAGCTGTTTCATGTATAGCATAGAGGACAAAACAGAACCCCGAAGGGACACTGCAAGCCAACAGCCAATGAATCAAACAGGAATCCCCCACCACCACTTTCTGAGAGAGTGGTTCTTTTCCTCTAGGAAAGGACAGAGCCATTGTAGAAAAGTACCTCCGTGCTGCAACCCAACAAAGGCAACGCAGCAAGATACCATGGTTGATGGTAGCAAAAGCCACTGAGAGGTACAGCAGAACAAACAGGGACATTCCCTGTCCAGTGCCCTTCCTTTTCTACCTATTTGGATCTGCTTCCTGTCATCCTCTCTCTTTCCATAGCTCAGAAGCACACCCTAAATTTCTAATCACAATAGATCCCCGCCATCCCCATTCTTCTGCAATTCAGGTCTTAACCACATTTGCACCCCCCCCCCCAAGTTTGGAACCGTAACAATAAAAACTAGTTTTTATGTACACCAATGAATTATGAAGTGTTTGCATAAAACTGTGCTGGATGTGGCCTTTGAAGGAGTCTGCTGGTGCAATTTAAGTTTGGTGCAAACTGGGGAAAATATTGTATGAGGGATTTTTGGCTAAAGTTTACCAAGCCAGCCTTAGCCCCACCACTCCTCTGCCATGTAGTACATTGCAGAATTGCCATAAGCTAACTCTTTCTCAGTAGGGGCCCTGCAAAAGCAATAGAGGTACATATTAGTGGCCTGTCATTTAGAGTTGCCATATGTTATTTCTCTGCTGCAACTCAATTGCAGTAGGGGTATAGTTGCCTGTGGTAATACAAGTACAATATTGTAGATAGCTGTCTCAGCAACAACTAGTCTGAAATATTTAGCCTCTTTTTCTCATCTGCAGCACCCACCTGATTTGTGAGTGCAAGGAATTTTGGGGATACCAAATGAGATTTTCAATAAGGCCATTTTTAATGTTTAAACACTAGAACAAAAGAAGCAGACAAAATAAAACCTGAGTTAAAAACAAGAAAAATTCCTCATTAGTGCTACCTTTTGTTTGCAGATAACACATTGATGCCTAACTTGCATCTACATGGATTTCTCCGTTTATTTCTGTGAGCATGTCTCTCCATCCTGTGGATGTCTAAAAGTCATTTCCCAGATGAGCTAGAGAATGATTTACCAATAAACAAAGAATGTGTGTGTGTGTAACTCTACATTTCTTACTCCTTTCTTCATTCTGTTTTGGTTTGTCAGTCACATTATGGAGATACAAGTTCCCCCCAAAAAAATTTGTTCTGAGGCTAAGTAAGAGGCTGAACTATATCTCCACTGAGAGCCAGTTTTGCACACCGATTAGCCTGAAGGCTGAGTCATGTGTTGTTGTTGTTGTCGTTGTTGTTGTGTGCCTTCAAGTCACTCCTGATTTATGGTGACCCTAAGGCAAAGCTATCATGGGGTTTTTGGGGGCCGAGAGTGTGTGACATGCCCAAGGTCACCGTGGTCTCCAGGGTCTTAGTTCAACATTCAAACCACTACACCATGCTGGCCCGTTGAGTGATGTATGCTCCAAGACAAAGGGTTTTAACCTGTGGCCCATGGTGGAGTTTCAGGGGATCTCTGAACAGTGGTGCATGGATATGTTTGCTAATATGTACCTGAGTGAGTCAAGGCTTTCAGCACTTTTTGTAATTAAGCAAAATGGTGAAATTGCTTGGATATTAGACATGGCATGTACGCAGTCATGTCAGAGATCCTTTGTACAATTTCAGCTTCTCGTTCAAGCCAAACAACAGCTACCATCTCACTGAAATTTACCATGGTGCAGGATTAGTTTACTTTCTGTTACATTTGCACAATTCATTTCAATTTTTCCCCCAGGATATAGCCATTAATTTTCATGTTTTTTTAAAAAATCAGAGTGAGAGAAACTTCTTTATAGAGATGGTTTTTATATTCTGTCTATGCAAAGGAAATCATTTGCTAAAGCAATAAAATAAACTGTATGCAAATTGTTGTATACATGCTATGCATTTTTTTTTTTTAGGGAAAGGGATCTGTAGCTTTCAAGAGATTGTCAAAGGGTTTCATGGCCTGTACAGACTTAACAAAAATTGTCCTAAGGAAAACAGATGCAGCCACTGCCCAACAGTACGCTACTCCACATGCCTTGTTTCTCTCCCTGCTAGCATCTCTAGCCAACTTGCCTGCTCATCAGAGGGATTTTCAAGCCTCCCAGGCTGAGATCCTATCCTGCTCCCCTGCTGATTACTCCTCAGTTCTCTACTTGTGCTTGCTTCCTGGAAACATTTGAGATGATGGGGCTCTTGGGGGGTGTATGGGTTGTGTGTGCATGAGTGCATTGTCCCCCAGTTAGAATTTTGTTCTCCAAATGAAATGTTCCTCCAGTCCCCAAGTTTCTAGCATTGCAGCTGAGCATTTAGAACTACAGTTTAGCCTCCTGCTGAAAAGGATATTGTAGAATCCTGCAAAATCCCAACATTAAAACTTCACAATCCTACCACACATCATACATGTACAATGAAGTCTTTCCACATATGTATACATTATATGCTGCAGGACTCAACTGAATCTGGAGCTGTATGTGAAAATCCATTCTGAAGTTTGGTACATGTGATGACACCATACAGGTGTTCACTGGTTGACCAGCGAAAAGCAAATTTAGACATGTTGGATTTTGAAAGCCACTTATTTGTAGGAATTTCTAGCAGACAATTTCTCTGCAAATTTGCAGAGAAATCACAACAGAGAAATCATTAACAGTTCAAGACATTATATTAATATATCTTGCACAATATACATTTACTTCTTAGTCACTGTTATTTAGTTATCACCCTATTTTGTGGATAGAGTATATTACATTTTAAATAGTTTTTTTTAAAGTTTTACAACACACTTTCTAATGAAAATTCATTAACTAGGGAGGGAATTTTGCCATTATCTATAAAAGCCTTTTCTTACAGAAACTTCTTTTATAGTGACCAATGCCCCAATCCTTCTGCCTACCTCCCAGCGAAAATTGACTCACTACCTTTCTGGAAGTTTTCCCCAGATGTGCCAAGGTCTCTCACAAGCTTCACAGGAGAGGGGAACTGAACAGGGCAAGGATTAGCCATGGATCCTGCTGGAAACATAAGACACTACCAGCAGCTATGTGACAGTGCTGCCTGACCTGGTGCAGCTGTGACTGGGTTTCAGTGAAGTTACACATAACTAACTCTGCACAAATATAAACTATAAATCTTCTATTTCTTCAAAATCTAGGTATACTCTTACAATTTTTTAAAGAGTTCTCACTTCCCCACCCTGCACTATCTAATATACTGTTTGGTTGCGATGGTTAGAAAGAAGCTATTCTTAGAGTCATGTTTGGACTCAAAGAAAGAAAGTAGTTGAGAAGGAAGTCAGACATTTGAGGTTGATTGATATCACTAAGGATAATCAATGTAGATGGAGTAATTTCCTTAGTTTTCTAATTGACAGTGCCGGTCTCTTGGATCAGAGTATGGAGATTTTTCTGTAAAGTAGCTCTAAGCATATCTATGGAAAACTGTCTATTAGAGAAGGCATCATTTCACTTTTCCCATGGCAGCAATTCTGTATGTCAGAGGAATGAGTTGATCAAAAAAGCCCAAGCTCAGATGGCACAGAGAAAGAGAGAGGGTGAGTTTTGAAGGCTTTGGGAAAAAAATACCAAAATTGAGAAGTGAAGATACTCTGAATGCCTCACAGAAGGTGTGTTGTCTCCTTCATGCATGGTTCAAGAAAGTTTTGAAAAACTCATTAAGTCTACTGATCATAATCCCTTCCCATTGATCCATATAAGAGAAAATGTGACTGTCAGATACTGATGGGAAGGTGGAGGAATTTGCTTATTGTTCTTTCTCACTGCTGAAGGTTATAGTATAGGAAGAAAAATACTGGAAGGAAGTTGTAGCCATTGGCAAGGGCTCTTGGGTATTATTGGAAATCTCATCAGAACTGGGAAGAAAGTGTTTTGAAGGAGCCTCTGTCAATGAGGTCCTTCAGAAAAGAGTGTAAGTGAATAATTAAATCCTAGATGATAGCTTGTCTTATGCATGAGTAGCACTATGGTGGCAATATGGATACTTGTCATTATAAAAATACCAAATAAAGGAGTGGCTGGGATGTACAACTCATAGTTCCTTATGCCTCTGCAGGTGTGACCATTGTCTGCCTTCAGACCATTTCCAATTTATGGTGACTCTAAGGTGAGCCAGCTATGGGGTTTTCTTGTCAAGTGTACAGAGTGGGTTTGCAATTGCCTTCCTCTAGACTTGAGCTAATGTAACTTGTCCCAGGCCACCCAGTGGGTTTACATGGCTGAATGGAATTTGAGCCTTGGTCTCCCAGAGTCCTAGGCCAACATTCAAATCAGTACACCACACTGGCTCTCCATACCAATGTAGAATATAGAAAATAGCAGGTCAAACTTGAAATCTTTATACAGGAAGGCATACAGCCTGATAGGATGGGATTTGTAGTTGGAATGTAAGGGCTGAAGAGTGTAACTTACAGAAAAGGAAAGGACCAAATGGTAAGGGAGCAGTAGTGGTAATAGTATTTTTGAACAATTTAGACACAGGCATGTAAATCCATAAATCTGAACATGGAAGATAAATTTGAGAACATCTGAACACAAATAAAAAGATGGGAAATAACAGTAATATAGCTATAAGAACTTGCTATGGACTGCTAGCTCAAGCAGATGATCTGGGTTATTCCTTTGTAGACTAAATTTTTAAATAAGAAAGAGATAATAGTAATGAGAGACTTCAGTTACCATGATACCTCTTGCAAGTTAAATTCTATTATGAATGAAAAAGTCTGATAAATTCCTTACTGCTGTTGCTTACAATTTCATTTTCTAGAAGGTGAAAGGAGAGACAAAGAGATTAGCTATCCTAGACCTAAATCTTCACAAGCAGAATTGGTGAAATGAAAGTGGTGGAGATCTTGGATGGAAGAGACTATGTGTTTCATTTTCATAATACTGAAGAAAAGAAAAACCAGATGTGTATTATAGAGTTCAGGAAAGCTGATTCCAACAAATTTAAAAACACACTAAGTACAATCCTATGAGTAAACATACTTTATGAGAGAGTTCACAATCAGTGGAAATGTCTTAAAAAATAGATTTTGAAGGCACAGTTGCAAACTATTCTAGTGAGCAAGAAAAACAGAGGGCATTTTAAAAAGGTTATGAATATGAAATGGTTTTATAAGACTATGAATATGGCTTTAAAAGGGTATGAATATGAAATAGAAGGAAGGGCAAACAAACAAGAATTAGTTCAGAAGAGTATCCAAAACCAATGGGGAAGTGTCAGTCAGAAAGACTAAAGTACAGAAGGAATGTAAGGTTGTGTGCTATGGCCATATTTGGAGCAGGAGTATAATAGGAACAAGGAAGCAAGAAAAAGTGGTGTGAGAAAAACATAAAATATCAAGAAGGTTCAACCGCTCAGCTCCTGATTATGTTTCAGTCTTCCCCCAAAGGGGAAACTGTGCTCAGCAAGGCACAGCTCAGTTCAGATGATGCATGGAAGGAGTTGCAGCCCAAAATGGCTGGGGGCACTCCAGATGAAATAATGTCTTCAGCCTGATAAGTAGTATCCTACAATAGTAACAGATATTATGGATGTAATTGTAGAGTCTCTATAACTTTTGATATTTCTTGGAGAACATGTGGAGTGCTGTGTGACTGGTGGCTTGCAAAGGAAGGAGGGAAGGGAGGGAGGGAGGTTGGTTGGCTGGTTCCAGGCAAGTACAGACCAGTCGGTCTGATGTTAATTCCTCAGGAAATCTGTGAGCACAGGGGATAAGAAGGGGGTTCTGCGATGACCAAGAACCAGTGCAGGTTGCTCAAGAACTAGCAATGCCAATGTCTCCATTTTATATAGAGTTACTAACTTGGTAAACCAGTTTGGCTGATTATAATATTGTCAGAGTGGCTTTATCATCATTTCTTTTGTGAACACGTGTTCACTATGTGTCATGTCCAGAGTGGTGTAGTGGCTTGAGTTTTGAGCTATGACTCTGGGCACCAGAATTCAAATCTCCGCTCAGCCATAGAAACCCACTGAGTGGTCTCTGGCAAGTAACACACTCTCATCCTCAAGACAAAGATAAGCCCCCACTGCCAACAAATCTTCCCAAAAACCCTCATGATAAGTTCATCTTAGGGTCGACATAAGTCTGAAGTGACTTGAAGACATACAACAACATGCCATATTTTGGAGAACAAAAAATAATTAAAAAAGAAACAGCTGACACTTCTCTGCATTTCTCTCTCATCACCATGAATAGTATACATTTCCTTGTTCATAATGTTGTCCTGGCTTTTGGTTTATATTTTTATCAAGTCTTTTTAAAGGCATCTTGAGGACTAGTTTGGTTGAGAGACAGCTTAAAAATAAAATTGTGCAGCTATTTTATTTTTTAAAGGTCAGTGTGAGTTGAGTAAGTGTAATTAGTACTGAGATGTAAGATTTACAAAAAATGCAGAGTTTAGTTTGCTCTTGATATTTTTGCTTGAGCGATGTTTCTTCAGCATCATTACGTGGAATAATATACAGTGGAGGGGGACTTTATAGATACTCCACAGTTGTTGACACAAAAATAAAATAAAGTTGATTGTTTCTTTTAAAATCTTTTTACTCATGGATTCTGTGACTTGAGATGGCATCAAATTGCTAAATTGCTTTACTTTTGGGAAACCTCTGCTCATGAAAAATAGCTAACCATTTTTGTGTGTGTGACATGCTTGACATGATTGTCTCTCTTTTGCTCCCCCTCTTCCAAGTGTGTATGCTGAGATTCTGTACAAAACCCAAGAGTGTCAGACAACACTGCTTTATGATCTGCAATGGAAATAGCTTACAAAGAGAGCTTAAAATAAAAAGAAAATGAAAGTGGAGCACTTGGATTCACCCCCTCCCCTGTTCTGATTGTTATGGGCTCATATATAACACATTTAAAGCTAGTAACCATGGAGTTGCTATTTTTGGTGAGAGAAAATATTTTTGAAGTAACAAGAAAGGACAGATAAAATATAGAGGGAAAATAACTTTAATAGAAGACCCATGAGAAATGGGGGACATATTGTGTTATCAGTACCTCGATATCTTCTGCCATACTGGAAAGGAAGAATGTGTCAAAAGTAGCTTTCTTAAACATGAATAGTAGTGCAGTACAATAAAACTGGCTTGCAAAGCTAGTGCATGGGATTCAGACGGACTTAGCCCTTCGACAACTTGAGAAACATCATCTGCTATCTGCTGAGAAAGATTAGTATTCAAACCCTGCTGTTTTTTAATTAAAAAAGCTATTTAAATACAAGAGTTAGGGAGTCTGCCAGCAACCATAAAAAATACCTGTCTTCTAATTATGCCCAAACTCTCTTTCCATTAAATTCTTTCCTTCCGTGTTTTCTGCCTGTGCAGTCTTGACAGATCTCTTCCCTCTCCTCACTACCACCAATTTCATCTACCTGCAGTGGTGACATTGTACCTCCTCTTAGGGTCAGCAGCTGGCTGTTTATCACTTGCCAGCTCTGCTGGAAGCATCTGTTGGGAAGTGGCTAGAAAGAATGTGCTCAGCACTGGATTACTGTGAACCTGTTGGGGGTTTGTTCAAGTTCACATGCCAGCCTAGGAGCTGACGAATTCTGGAGAGGATGCTGTATTGGGAGATGGGTGCACTATGTCAGGCTGTAATGAGAGTTTTGACTATTTTTGGAATACAATTAGGTTTTTGAAAGAGTCCACTGGGGGAGAAACTGCAGGATGCTCTTGATTTCAACTAAGCATTGCTGATAGGCCTTGAATATTAGATCTTTTTGTCAACACAGTGTAAACCCTGATTTTCTGGCATGAATGATCACTTGCACAAATCTGGCACGTGCTAGAATCAGCCCTGCTGTCAAAGAAACAATAACAAGTGCCTAGTATAGAAATGTAGAGGTGACAGGGTCGGACTATGTAAAAATGAAATTGTCATTCAATTGCTATTCAGTTCTATGGGACTGTCAGTAGTCTGGGATGCTGCTGATACCAAGAAAAAAAATACTGTTGTATAAATAAACTAGCAAAAGTACCAGTTTCACAGGGGTTATGAAACCTTAGTCCTCCACCCATCTGGTTTGCTTTCTTCCCACAAACTAAATGCATTTTCCCTTCCACTCAGTTATCAATTTGAAGTAGTCTTTTTGCCTCTCCATCAGTTTACTCCAGAATTTTTCTCTCCCATGGACTCATGTGTTCTTTCCTTTTCTTTTCTCATCCATTTGCAACAGATACATGGGTTTGAGGAGATTGTTGACTTGGGACAATGAGACCACCATTGCAACAAATCCTGAAGGTTCTCATTTCCATCTTCTTGCATTGGGAGTGGTTGCAAAAAGCTGACACCAAGCCAATTGTAATTAATGATTTAGAACCTTTTTACTTTTCCCTGCTGAGCTGGCTCCTGCCATTGCTCCCCCATTTGTTTCCTGTCTTCCTAGCTTCAGCTCTAGAGTCTCAGCTGCTCTGGATATGTTTATAATTGCTCTGTTTGCTTTCTGTCTTGCAAGTTACTGCTTTGAAATTTTGGGGCAGAGTGTGAAAGGCCCCTCACTGCTTGAGACAGCTCTGCTGGATGACACTGAACAGCCATAATGGTAGCAGAGAAGAATGATTTCTTCATTGCCACCACTATGGAGAAGACTTTCCAATGAGCTCTTGTCCATGTTCTTTCTGACTTGCTCTGAGTTTTCCACCATCAATGCTCTCCATCCCACTTGTTTCATGGCCACCAACTCCCACATGAACCAGGATACTCACTTGGCTCCATTCTGTGGAGGGGATGCTTAGGAGTGGTCATGTCCACTGTCCTGGCCATTCTCCTGTTCCAGAGATCAGCCAAGGCTTTGAATGAAATCACCTGCCAAGGCAACAGGAAACTCCCCAAGAGCCATTAGGAATCCCTGCGGATCCATAAGCCACATGGGTTAGATCATCTTAATTTTCCTCCAACACCTACAGAGGATCTGAATCCCAGTGAATCTAAACCCTGAACTGCTATAGAATGCTTTCCACACCCAGATGACTGTCATCTCAACCAGCACAGAAAATCAGGTCTATTGTGTGTCCTACTAGATGGGTGGCACCAGATACTACCTGGGAGAGACCCATGGTTGTCATGGAGGACATGAAGTCCTGACCTGGTCCTGAAAGAGTAGTCTCAGCACTGATGTCGAAGTCTCCCAGTACAACAAGCTGAAAGAAATCCAACACCCCTGCTGAGCCCAACGCAGCCAGCAGGGAAGAAGACTGTTGAGTAACAGGGTGGATGGTACAGCAACAGAATCCCTGTGCTGACCCCTCCACTCACCTTCACATAACCACACTCAAACCTAGCAGGCTGTGGGATGGGGCACCTGATGGTGATAGAATTCTAGTAGACCACTGCAACTCTTCCTCTCTACTCCCCAGGCCGTGCCTGCTGCTGTACAGAGAACCTGGACATACAAAACTGGGAGACATCAACCCCTCCAGCTTCCAGGTCTCTCTAATGCAAACCAGGTCAGCGTACTCATCTCAGATTAATTCCTGGATCAAAGATGTTTTTCCATCATCAACATGGCTTTAAGCAGCAGCATTTTTTAGCTCAAAGGACCTGCAATCAGAGCTATCCAGACTATCTGGAGTGGAGGACAGTTTGGCACACCCTGTGGTTCTCTCTTCTCCTATGACAATAGAACTATCTTCCTGCTCTATATAGTGTTGATCTTTCATCATACAGCAGATCAGCTGTCCTGAGATGTTTGCTTTGCTCAGCTGAATGTTAGGGTCAGCGCTGTACAACATAGTAAAGGGATCACAAATAATATATACATTGACTGAATAGTTCTTGAGATGTGTAACTGATGATCCAAGTATATGTGGAGATAGTGCTAAAAACTAGGGCAAAACTAATAGAGGAATTTGCTGAAGGTTTCTTCCAGAGCAATGATTAATACAAAATTAAAGTGCAATTGCTTGTATATTCTGACATATCTGTACTAAATATGCATAAGTACACTGGACTATGAAAAAAAAAGAGTTTTAACTTGAAAGCCTTTCTAATAGCTATAATATAAGAAAATGTGAAGGTCCACAAAGAACAAACAATCGAGAAGTGGTTTACAATGCCATAAAGTTTTAGAAGTGCTTCTTTGTTTCATTGGCTTGTGGAAATATTTCAGTGTTGTTAATGAGAGCATTTTCATAGAATGTATAAATTCAGTTTTGTGTGCAAAGGGCAAACCAATTCTGTTCTTTTCAACTAAGCAGGAAAGAGACAGACATGAGGATGGAGTTCTTCAAATGAGCTTTATTGTATAATATTTTTCAAGAAATAAAAACATAACTGGTATAATATTTTCAGCAGTAGAATTCCAAAGGAAGCTGGGAGCAGCAGTGCAATCTGCTAAGGATTCCCTTGTCACTGTCAAAATAGTTTTAGAAGGCAAAATTAATGCATAACGCTGCATTTATTAAAATGTGAAATAATCATAAATTTTTCATTCTTTGTACACTTTAGCTAATTTTCACATAAATGAGGCACTGTCAGTTGAAATTTCATATATAGTTGACACTGATGCTTGATGTCAGAACAATGCCCTGCGCTCCATGCAAATTAAACATATTTTAATTATTCCAGTGATCCATTCTTCTTTTACTGTGTATGGTAGTGGAATATTAATAGGAATTCTAAGTGCAACATGGCAACAGAAAGTTACTTACTATATGGCACTGACTCATGCAATATGGCATTGACTCAAAATAGTTCTTATTTATCTAGCCAATTGCAAATTTCCTGGATTACCAAGTGACACTAAACTACAAGCTAATATCAACTCCAGCTCCTGAACATTCCACAGTGATAGACTAAATACTAGTGGAAGACATCAAAATAAAATATTATTATTTGCATGTACTATTAGTGCATGAGTGTATCTGCAGTAGCTATTTGCATACTAACTCATATTGTATTTCCATATATTGAAAACAGTGCAGATGTATTTTTATTAAAACTAGTCGCAAGCTTAGCAACAGTCACTGTGCTGATCCTTGTTAAACAAGGCAACCTCTTTATGTATTGTACAGCACAATCATATTCATCTCTACTCAGAAAAGCAAGCCCCACTGAGTGATTTTGTCATTGTTATCATCCGGGTCTAGCCCCGGAAGCTTCACCCAGCTTTTTTCATATCATTTAGCACATAGCTACTCAATCTGGTTTTATATCTTTTCACAACCATTGTTTGCCCAATCTGCTTCTTGGAATGGGGAAGAAAGATACTTTGGCTATTGGTAACACAGCTAGGCCAGTCTACCTTCATGTTAAGAATGTACATTGAAGTAGTTGTGGAAGACTGAAGAATGACATCCATATTCATATGTGCAAATCGGGGCAGAACTCACAATGCAAATGACATTCTTATAACTGAATATTTCAGTGGATGTACATTTGTTGGTGTGCATCTTATTGTGATGAAACATAATTCCATTTTGTTGGGTCTTCTTCAGACATACAAGCAGAATTAGAGTGTTTGGGTAGAGGATTTGCACACCTGCAACTCAGTTAGTGTGGCCCCAGTTGTTTGCACTAAACCATCAGCCTACCTGGGTAAGGAAGTCAGGATATGTTCTATGGCATTGGAAACAATGTTAATCACACACTCAGCCAGGTCAGACCACATTCCTGAATCTAGATTACTCTTCTATGCGCCCCATTGTTGGTTTTGGTTCCTTGGCATCTGTCTGGCTTTTGATCTTTAGACTGTTAATCAGTCTCCTGGCTTCTCATTTCCCCAAATGAAATATGATATATTTACCTTGGCCACTGGGCACATCTTTCCTTTCCTGGCCTGACACCCAACACAGTCTGCAATCACACCCGAACTTTGACAGCATGGTCACAGTTATCTATCCATCCAACATAGACACAGTTATCCATCCAGTTCTTCACCTCTTATTTGTGTAGCAGAGACAACAGAAGTGACATTGTGACAAGCAAGTGTCACTTCTGGAAACTTCTTACATCTTCACGCTTACCATGTCTATCCTCAGGATCCCTTAGAAATTACATTCAAAATCCAAAGTGAGATAGTTGTTGTGTACCTTCAAGCTATTTCTGAATTACAGCGACCCTAAGGCAAAACTATCATGGAGTTTTCTTGGCAAGATGTGTTCAGAGGGAGTCTGACTTTGCCCTTCTCTGAAGCTGAAAGTGTGTGACTTGCCCAAGGTCACCAAGTGTGTTTCCATGGGTGAGTATGGATTTGAACCCAGGTCTCCAGAGTAATAGGAAAATGCTCAAACCACTACAGAACACTGTGTCTCAAAATGAGACATAATATTAATATAAGTGACCTTGAACTGGAAGACTTGTAAATACTGGCTAGTCTAGTCGGAATCAGAAAGTAACAATGGTTGTTGGGAGATTAGATGTGGGAATTTATGAAATTGGTGATTCCCCCCTCCTTCTTTTAGTTTACACAAAGTATACAAATAGAAAAGACTTATAATGTGGAATTGTATAGATCTGGATTGGGTCATTTCATTTCAAACTGTGTAATTTTCCAGCAATAATATGGCATTTTTTAAAATTGTTTAAAAGTTTATTATTAAAAGAACAGAAAGAACATAACACCATTATGGGTCTCCCTTCAAGAGGCCTATTATAAAAATGAAAATGTGTTGTTAGACAAATGGATTACATAAAGACTCGGTAGAGATACAAAAAGGTCAAATGAGAATAAAATCACAAGAAGAATTTAAAGATTTAGGTATGCCATGCCGCTGGTTATTATATAGACAACTGAGAGAAAAAGTGAAGATAAATGGTATTCAAGAAGAAGAGGGACCAATGGTTGCAACTTTACTGGCAAATAATATTAAAACTATCTCTAAGTTACATAAGATATTGTTACAATGGGAAATGGAAGATGAAGCAATCAAAGAACCTATGATTAAATGGGCCAAAATGTAGGCAACTCAGTAAGTTTGGATCAGTGGAGAAGAGCTTAGTCTAAGAGAATTAAATATAGAGTTAAATAAAGATATTAGGGAGAATTTATATAAAATGCACTATTGATGGTATTTAATGCCAGACAGCTTAGCTAAGATGTACAAAAATTGTAATAATAATTGTAATAATAAGTGTTGGAGGTGTGGTCAAGGAACAGGTACTTTTTTCATGCATGGTGGTCATGTAAAAAAGTTACAAAATTCTGGAAATCAATTCATATCCAAATGGAAAAAAAATCCTTTCAGTAGATTTCATCAGTAGATTTCATACAGATAGATCAATTCACTCTTTTATTAAGAGAAGAAAAATATGAAAAATGTGTAAAAGATTGGAATAACATTATTGTTTATCTTAAGAATACTTGGCAAAAATCTAAAAATGGCAAATTTTAAATTTTGACAATAATGGAATTAATTGCTAATCAATGGTAGGCTACTGTTTTTCTGTTTAGGATACATAAGATAAGAAGGAATAAGTAGAGATCAATGTGTACGTTACAAAAGGTTTAGACAATTGATGATAAGAAGAATCTTTCGCCAGTAGAGGTCAGTTGGAAGTTGTGTGAAAGGAAGTAGGAAGAGTGAATGTTCAAAGGTGGGGATAACTATTTTCTTAAGTCTCTAAAAAAATTTTTCTTTTTCTTTCCATTTTTTTTGTTGGGATGTTCCAATGTGTTCTTTTTCTATATATGTATTGCTGTTTACTAGGAGTTTTCTTTCTGTTTCTTCTTTATCTTTTTTTTTTTAGTTCAGTGCAAAAATATGGCATTGCTTTTAATGCCCATGGTTTCTAGAAGAGATGATAAGAATTTGAAATGAAATGAAAGGAAAGCTGGAACTATGATGTAAGCTGAAGAATTTTAATAGCATTAAAGATATCCCTGCAAGCTGTTTAAAGTTTCTTTGAGCATAATGATCAGATTCCAACATAGCATGTAGCAAGATTGGTAAGAGGGAGGATTGGGAAGAGTATTTATCCCTCTCAAGAAGATTTCTTTCTGCAGTGTTATCAATGAAATCCAGAACAGATGCTTAAGCAAATAAAATGCCCTGCCACTGTGTGTAGAGGTTAATAAGGTTAATGCAGAAAAACAATGGAGCCCAAGAAAAATGGGCTTCTATTGATTGGCTAACTTGTAGGTATGTGACAAGCGGCTTTCTCCAAGGAGTTAGGAAAGCGGACAAGCTCTGGCTATTACTTAGTAGATTACATCAGTGTAATGAATCTCAGTAGCTGCGGCAGTTGCTGTTGAAATGGTGGAATGCTTAAGATGGATGGGGCTGAATCAGCAGATTTCTGGGATTCCAATTATTTTCTCTTTACTTGCTTGCTTGCTGTATGTTACCATTGGTTTGATTACTGTAGAGGAGCATACGTTTGAAGCAAAGAAAAAAAAGGGGCTTAAATGTAACAAAGTAAAACATTCTGTACTTTTAGATCATCATTGTGAGGTTTTGAAAGCATTATTTCCTGAAATTGATTGAAATCTGTGTAACAGATTGTAGCTCACTCCTGTTGAATGGGGCCAGAAATTATGTATAAGAGACACTGAAGGCTGCATTCAGTTGTCTTTCTATGTCAGCTTGGGAAAAATACATTTGTGTGGATATAGTAACAAAGTCTGTGGTTCAGCCAGTAAGTCTAGATTTTGTTGCAGCTATCCAAACTCAGCAAATGTTACTGAGGCCATTTCCACGTGGGCTAATAGAAATGGTGCAGAGCATCCTCCAGGGAGGATGTCTGCACCTGGGAGCGGACTGGGTCGGACCTACTTAGCGTAGATCTGCACCTCAGCCTGCTCCAGAACAACCCCAAGTGGTCATCAAGTGTGCTTTTGAAAGACCGCTTAAAACATGTCTTTCAAAAGCACAGAGCACACCATTCCATGCCTGCTCTCTGGTGCAGATTTGCAGGCTCGCACCAGTGTGAGCCTGTGATCTGCCGGGGGCAGGCTTGGCTGACGAGCTTCAGCAGTTGGTCGAGACCCTCGACCAACCGGAAGCTGCATTTCGTCCCAGAGCAGTGCAGAGCGACGAGCACACACTGCTCCGGAGCAGCGCGGACCGGATCAGGGAGCCAAATATACAAAGCACAAATATGCAAAGGAATGAAATAGCAACTTGATCTATCCACTGGAAGAAATTCTGCTTTGTATTTTAGTTCCAAAAATTAACAGAATTCAACAGCCAGCATGATGCAAATAGAAGCTGACATCATGACACCCAGGTACACAAAGGGTGTCAAAGACACCAAAGGCAGAAACAAATCTTGCTTCAATGAGAATCTTCATGATCTGTTTTGGTCAGGTTGGATATATTCACACTGACAACTGCATAGGAAAGGAAGGATCGAATCTCAGGATGGAATGATTGATCTCTGTATTACCACACAAAGTGGCTACTTACTCTAACAAAGGATGGAAGATATGAAAACAAAAACTGCAGACTGATCCTGCACTTCAGATATATCTCTGAAGAGGAAGGAGGAGTCACTAGCCCAAGGCTACTACAATTGGTTTCCATGGCTCAGTAGATATTGAAATCCTAGTCTCCCAGAATCCTTGTCCAGTACTCCAACCACTACATCATGCACTCTATTGATGAAATCTGGTGGATGTCAGGAGAAGAAACACTGGAAATCCCTTCAGTCAATATAAAAGTGGTGACAGCCAATCTACCATAGGTTTGGGGCCTATGGCGCTTTTCGCATGGCAGTGTACAAGTGAAAGGGCGTATGTTGCGTAAATGTCAGGAGTAGTCTGCATGACGCACTCCCATTTCTGCCACCCTCAAGCTCCGCAAGCACAGCAAATACGCATTTTCTTATTTTCGGCTTTTAGCCGAAAATAACCACGCTTGTGCAAGGCTCAGGGGCCTGGGCTGCACTCCTCACCTGCAGTGCAGAGCCTCTGGAGCCAGGCCTGTCATGCGTCCTCTCCTCAGTGCAGCCTACAACTCCCAGGAAGGAAGAGGCACGGGCGGGGCTCTTGCACAAGCAGGAAGGAGCTGCAGAGCCCAAGCAGCAGGGAAGCAGGAGTCTTGCGAGAGCACGCCTGCCCAGGCTTTTCACGCAAGGCCCACACTCCAGCAGCGTGAGAAGGTAAGCTGCGGAAAGGGCCTATGACAGGGAATATATCCTCCACTAACAATTGAAGGTGTCTGTAGTAGCCTACACCTGTAATGCTAAAAATGGCAAGCTAATTCATTCTCAACCGTACTACAGTCTGATGTTTACTAAATGACTATGATGAGAGGAGAGGCTGTTCTATCTTGCCATTCCCACCCGTCCTCTGACGGACCACCAGCCATATTTGGCAAGATGTAAAGCTTTGAGGCTGTTCTCTATTCACTCCTAGAGTGCATTGCATTAGTTATCTTGATGTTTGTACCATTTAGATTTAGATTTATTGACATGATTTAGGTTTTATCCAGCATAAACATGCCTGAAAATGGTGTCATTAATTTCTTCCCGTTACATAAGCAGACATGATGGTGTGCATTATCCTCAGAATAGGAGGAGTGGAGGAACCTACAGCTGATCTAACTTTTGAGATGGCATTGGGGAATCGAAATATGTTGTTGTTGAATAGGAGTCAGACATCAAAAGATGCAGAATGGTGAAAATGTTAGAAAGGTAGCTCCAGGAGAAATGGTGGTGCAGCATTTCTCCCTTCATAGTTTAGGTGTAAAGTAATTCACTAGTGGATCATCCAAAGTGAGGCCAGTTGGAATAATGATTTACCAACAGGCCTGTTTATTGTAGAGGAGACACCAAACAATCTAGGGGGCAGATTATCTTTGTTAATGGAAGGCTGGCAGGCAGGCAATTCTTGGTTCACACTATATGCCTAACTCTTTGCAGTTATAATTCATGACCAGAATAGTATAGCATTGGATCTCATTTATGAAGGGGATGTGATAGTTTATGTTTGACAGTAAACTAGAGTTTTCAAGGAACATAAACATAAAGAGAATTTTACAAATGTTTCAGTTAACATACCCTACCAGATATTCAGAATGAAAATAAGTCTCAAGAAAAGAATGGCACATTCTGCTCTACATGATAGAAAGCATATTCAATAACTGAGCACATCCTCATTTCTAAGATTTTAGTAAACAGATATCTAAAGAAATAGTGACATAGAACTTCAGTCCATTCGTGGTCAGAGTTGAGATTAAATGCTAATATTTTTACTAGTAAGCTCTTCTTCATAAGGATTAAAGAAAATATCAAAATGCTCTCAGGGTAAAATGCTATTCAGAAAACAACTAAAGCTCAACTTTAGCAATCCCTTTTATGGGGTCCAGATATCCAAGAAGTTTCATGTAAGAGAAAGGAGAGGGATAGAATGAAAGAGACTTGGTTTGAAATATCTCTCTTTTTGGAACTGCCTAAATAAAAATGTGGAAACAAAATATTGCCAAATTCGAGTCATTAGCAAAATACATATATTTCTGGCTTATTTAAAGGGGCAGCACCATAAATTTAGGAACAAAAATTCACAAGTGCTGTCTAGAGCATGCAGAAAGGAAAAATATGAAAAAACACGATAAAGGCAATTGGACCATTATTGACCTTTCCAAAGGAAATCTATGCTTCCTTTCCAACTTTAACTTTATTAACATTAACCTTCTATGCAAAACTATATAAACAAGAAATGAATGGGCCTAAGAGTCTGAATAACTTCCTAAGCTCTTTGAACTTGCACCCAGTTGTTATGGATCACCATGAGTCTTTGAACAGGGGAACGTTCTGAAAAGATTGTTAGCTGTCTACTTCTTACACATGGAAAGTCAGTAGGGTCAGATGGCTTCAGGAATAAATTTTATAAAAAGTTGTTATCCAATACCACATCTTAAAAGTTAGTTTAACAAAGTTTTGTTGGGAATCATAGCAATCTGACCTCTTATACTGTCCAAAAATAGGGAGGAGTCATGTTGCAGTTTTTGGCATACGAATCTATTACATTGCTTAACTATGGCCCTTTTCACACAGCATTTCCGATGTGAAAGGGCCCCTTGAGCATCACGCACATGTGAGGAGCGGTCCACACGATGCAGTCACATTTGTGTGATGCTCAAGGGCCTGATGTGGACCGCACACTCATTTTTCATTTTCAGCTTGAAGCTGAAAATGCTGTGCGGTCGTGCACCACTCCGGGGCCCCGCGCACACTTACCTTGTGTGTGGAGACTTGGGAGCTGAGCTGGTTGCACTTCCTGTCCAGTGCAGGCTGGGAAGGTCCCAGGCTGCACTGCGAAAGGAAGAGGCAGGGCTCTCGCACGAGCAGGAAGCTTGTGCGGAGCTGAAGGACCCCTGAAGCGAGAGTCTCTCTCTCCAGAGGCTGCTCATGCAAGCCCTGCACCCCAGCACTATGAAAAGGTAAGGTGCAAAAAGGTAGTATGATTCAAAATTACTTACCAAATCTGACTATACTTTGCAGCATTATTGATAAAGACCAAAGAGGATTCAAAGCCAAAAATCACTTGTCTGATGTGATTAGATGAGTAATAACTTAATAAACCTCTGCAAGGTGAAAAATTATCAATATCTCTCTTCTCTTTAGATGCCTTCAGAGTTTTTTATTATTGTGCATGCCAGATTGTGCTTGGACTTTTGAGAAAACTGTAGTTTGAGAAGAATTTCATAAACCTATTATCAGCTACATAGAACCTGAAGAGCATGTTTGCCCAGGAATGGGCTCAGTGACAATTAACAGATGTACCAGACAAGGGGTGGGGCAGCTTTCCCACTTCTTTCAATGATAGCTATGGAGTCCCTAGCTTAATTTGTATGACTGAGTTCTGACATCCTTGCTATTAATGATAGCAAAAGTTACCACTTAATATATTCTTTATTTCTCTCAGACTTAAAAATGACAATCACACTTCTTTAATAAAATTAGTATAGTTTCAATCCCATGTGGGACTGAAAGTAAATTTTAATGAACTGAAATATTTTTTACTTCCATAGACATCAATATGAGTTAGAATTAAAGGATTAATTGGACTCTTCTTCAGATGTTCCAGTTTGAAATATTTACTTGTATTTATCACACAACAATTTGTTTTCAGCAACTATAAAGCTCTTCTTAAGTGAGTTAAATTAAAAAAAACCTGGAGAAAATCAAAACTCTTTTGCTTGGGAAAAATCATATCAGTAAAGATGTTGCTCCTTCTATTTATTTCAGGCAATATCCTTCCAACATACCCTACCAAAATCTAAAAGTTTGACAAAGCTCTTTTCCCATTTTGTTGGAGGTGCTGTGCACAGATTGGAACATTTCTACACATGTTCCTGGAATGTCTCCTCATAGCCCAATTTTGGGGTTGTCTCCATCTTAACTGAAATAAGCAGGCAATGAATAAAATGCTTTCTTATTGGGATTGTTACTTTATTACTGTTCTTTACAGGAGAAAGTTGAAACATGAATTTATAAGGGCTTAATATGATATTTGACAGTACATGGTTAGAAGTAGCCAAACACTGGAAAACCTTAAATGGACTGACTAGAGAGAATTGGTTAAATAGGGTATGGATGACAAAATTGTTGGAAGAGCTCACATGACGATCAAGAGCAATAAGAGGAACTGAAACACAGAACAAATTCTTTGATACTTGACACTTTGATCCCTTTATTACCTATGTGGCTACTAATTCCCCAGATTCTAAACTAAATCTAACTTTTGAAGAGATGTCCTGTAACTTGTCTTTCAATCATCTGAAAGATGGCTTATACCTGTAATGAATTTGTCTACAAATGGTGAAGGCTGAGAACATAGACACTGTTGAAATCTACAAGATATGACTATAAAATGACTGTCCGTTTCTTCATAACATTTGTTATTTAATTAGTGGCCTTCAGGGCTGAGGCAGACCTTTAGGTAGCAGGTACTGAGGGACGGCAGCCAGGTGTTGACAGAGAAAGGTATGTATCATGTGGCCCATTCTGTACTCCTGATGCTATCCAGTTCCATTCAGGTGCAGTGGAAGATGCTGTTATCCCAATATCAGTGTTGAAGAAAAATTCAGTTGCCAGATCAGTCCAGTTTAGAGAAGGGGTGGGGCACATTCTGTCCTTTGCCTAAAGTCTTGGACTGGCCTTGATATTCCGTTACGTTTATTTGTTCACTTGTTGTAGTTATATGAACTCATCAATAAATACTCTAAGGTGGATGCAAATATGAGGGGACTAATAAAGGGCATCTGGTAGGCCTAATCTTGCGTAAACCACCACAAAGCAGTTTTTAGTGTGATATGCATATGCAGTTAACCTACCTTCCTTCCTTCCTTCCTTCCTCCCTCCCTCCCTCCCTCCCTCCCTTCCTTCCTTCCTTCCTTCCTGTTTCATTCTTTAATCTAGGGGGACTGAAGCATTTATGCACTTGATGTGTTCCACAGTGTTGCATAAAATACAGTTGTAGCATGGTTACTACTGTTTCATTATATTATTTTAGCTAAACATCTTTTTTTTTCCAATTTTTTTTTCAACTTTCTTCAATTTTATTGAATCACAAAATTATACAAGCAATCAGAAAAAAGAGAACTAACATAAATTATACAACGTTAATAATAACATATCCATCTGAGTGAAATCATGAAAAAAGTGATAAAAATATGAAGAGAAAACAGAAGACATGAAAACTAAAAAAAAAAAGAGAGAGAGAATAAAAGAACACCTACTCAGTACATAAAATGTACCATATCTATCCTGAGAATAAATTTAATATTTCTCTATAAATATTTCTCTATAAATAATCTATAAATTTAATATTTATCTATCTATTAATAAAATCTCAACACTACTTATATCCATCATCCTTAACCTCCAAGGTTATGGAAATATTTAACCAGAACTATTTATAATATAAAGTGTATTATCTTATTCCACTTTATTATTACTATTAAATCCTCATACAATAAAAATATCCTTCTAATTATCTATTTTAGCCAAACATCTTGAGAGTACATAGAAAAGTAAATAAAAATGTCTTTTGACAACCTCATGAGATGTATAGTGATCTTGATTCTTTTTCCCTTTGTGAAAAAAAAAAATCAGAATGGTAAACTTGACATACAGAAATTCAAACTGATGGCCCAAAGAAGCTTCAAGAATGGGCTTACATTACATATTGCAAAATGCCTTTTGATTATTACCATTTTAAAGAATCCTTTAGAGATCAGTGAAAAGGATTATTGACCTATAGAACTGAGTCCCCAGGTTCAAATCCAAAGTGCCTGAAAGGTCATGGAAGGATTTCCTTTGGCTTCAGAATGTTTGGATTAGACCAAATTTGAAACAGATATTAAATGTGAAAGATGAACCCAACAGTATTGGATATGCTGAGTTAGTGTTGAAAAAAAATAAAGAAGGCTTATTCTCTGAGCTTTTGTGTGGTAAAATATGATTGCAGTATTACTAGATCTGGATAGGCAAATGTTAGGGCTTTTAGGGCACACCATATCAAGTACCTGTAGTTTTTGTCACCTCCCCATCCTTTTTATGGAATGTATGTGTCTTACAAACTCAGTCGCTTTGTCTTTGATATTTGGACAGTGCTAATTTTCGCTGTGTGAAAAGGGAGAAGATTGGATGAAAAGGCATCACTCAGTCGGCAGTCAATGCCACTTTCACACATTCATTCCTGAATGTGCTACCTCTTCGAAATTAATAAAGCAATTTTTAAATCTATGCAGAAACCCTGTATTTAAATAATCATTTGTAAATGTGTTTGAGAGAAGTTTGTGCTTCTGTGTTTCACATTTTCATTTTGATACATTTGTCTTAGTTGAGAACTGTATTGCAGAATTCAGAAAAGTATGAAATCCCAAGAATAACTGCATTCTTATCAGCAAGCTAGCCCAAAATGTACAGATTGGCCCTGTTCATATTGGAATTTGCAAAGCACCAATCGTTTAACCATTCCAAGTGTGAAAACAGTCAATTAATGAATTCATTTCTTTTAAAAGCCCCCACATTTTGTGACCTACCTTGTCCAATAATCAACAGGAAAGTGCATTCTTCTCCCACAAACTTCTTCCAGCAGATTTATGTTAGTTGGCCTTTCCTCTAGTGTTTTGTGACCTGGCCTATGAGCTATGAGGCACATAACCAGTACTAACATGTTGTAGAATAAACAGCTGAAACCCAGTACCAATGTATATATGAAATACCAATGGTTATAGTATTAAGTTTTTAATTTAATTTTATTATACTGTATTTCAGAGATAGCTTTGACAGTAGTACACTTTACAGCATTCAGTTGGTGAAAAAATACAATCAGTGAAGATACAATAGAATCTAACTGTAGGAAAACAATTAAAACAGTAGAGATAGAACAATGGCAAAAGGGGCTAAATCTGTCTTTTTTTAGGTAAGTGTGTATGTTAATTACAGTCCCCCACCCCAGTCTATTCTTTTGTTGTTAATAAGCTAACAAGTACAATCAGAGATAAGACCTATGCCATGGCTACTGTAAAGCACTGCAAGATCACACCATTTTGATGTGTATTGCTATATTGTTTGTAGATGATTCCATTTTGTGTGTGGACTCCAAACTGTGTAGTGTTAGGTCTTTGTGATATTTTCCTCCTCCAAGTAGTAGCCGTTCATGGCATGCACCCACAGCTTTTGTCAATTCATTCTGAGTTGTTCAATCTGGTTGACCCATTATAAATATGGAGCTATTCGCAGCTTCTCTTTATTCGTAGATACTTCAAAATACATTCTGAAATATCATCCAGGCATTAATGAGTGGAGACAAATATGTTTTCTGCTGCCTTATCATTGGTTTAAAAAAAGAGCCTGACCGTGGACCTTTCCTCAGTCCCAAAGTCTCTCATTGTTGCTGTTATGAGTAAAAATTAAGTGCGGAGATCTGTCAGTGTTCTCCCATATAGCATCTGAATTGGCCCTTCCGCAATCCAGCTCTGTTCTCGCCCACTACCTCCATCTATCCATTGTTCAGAGGCAAATAAATAAAACAAACAAAATCCCAAATGTACAGAGTGTTCACAACGTAACAGTCAACCATCCATTATTAAAACATTAATCTTTAGTGATATAACCCTTTTTTTGGAGAAGTGAAGCCAGTTGTTCTTATGTCCTGTGGCAATAAGGTTCTTCCCTGGCACTAGGGTTCTTGCCTGGTCTGTACTTTTCACCAGTGTTTTTATTTGCTACTGGAGAAGGGAAAGACTGAAGCTGAAGTCACTGACTCTCAACAGAAGATTGAGGTGATGCAAATACAGAGGATCAACAAGAAGTATCCCATAGTATCAATAAATGGAATGACACACATGTAGGAAGTTACCAATTTTTTTAAAAAAAGTGTGAGGGCTTGTCATGCTGCTTTTGTTTATATATAATCTGATTTGGGGGAGAGGGGGAGACATATTTAGAAATGTTTTCATGGTTTCACAAGTGGCTTTTGGCTATGTGTACAGGGATTAGAAAATGATTTCATGCAGCAGTAAAACTGATGCCAAAACAAGTGTGTGAAGCAAGATATCCTTATGAGAATTGTTGATGCAGTAAAAATGTATACATGTCCTGGTGTAATCAGGTTTTATTTGGATGCGGTGTGCAAAGGATATAAATTCCTATTTTTGTTGCAATGTAGAGAACCAGTGCTACCTACAGTCTCCTATGATCTGATGATTGTGTTTTAACACAACAACTGGTTAAAGGAAGAAAAGTGAAAAGGGATCCACAGTGGAAGACCCCTGCATTTGAGGAAAATCAGCACTGAAGTCCTGGGAACATTATGTTAATGGCATTGCTCAATTTCTGGAAGCAATGCTGATTAAATATTCATTGACTTTGATTATACTGAAATTAGGATGAAAGCGTGAACTCAAATTGAGTGGAATAATGGCAGTGTAAATAATGCATAGTTTCTAAATTGAAAACACCAGCTTGCACAGTTCTCCCCCACCTCCCTCCCCCATTTGTCATTGTGCCATTTGTTTAGAAGACTACACTTGCACACACATCTAGCTATTATTTTTCCCATCTTCATGAAAATTAGAAATTAAGGTTTTTCTGCATTCTGTGCTTTTCCTTACTTCTGGGGAAACAAGCATGGTTTAGTATAGCATGGTCCCAATGGCTGAATTCCACAAATAAGGTCCAAAGACCACGTCTGACGACAGATCAAAGATCTTGAGTTAACTGTGCTGCTTTTAAATGGGGAACTGATTAAAAAAGAAACATACAGTCTTATGGCCTTTAAATGTTATAGACTACAATTCTGGTCAGCCCCAACCAGTGTAACTAGTGGTCTAGGATGATGCGGATACAGATGAAAGCATCTGGAGGCCACCAGGTTGGAAGAGGCTGACATAGGGTGTCTCAATATCAATATCTTGTGGCCGCTCCAATTAAGATAATATCCAAGTGAATAAACAGATTTTTCTCCTGTTTCAAAAATCAAATTGTAGAAATTGCACCAATCAAGAGATAGAGCAGACAGAACATTGGGTAGCTTGGATCTGTGTTTCATTTTTAAAATGGATGTATGTTTATTCTATTAGTCACACTGATTACATTAATATTTCCACTCCAGATTAGCAGCTTTCAAAGACATTAAAGAGCAGTGTGGGAGTTTTACAGACTTTGATTGTTCCTTTCTAATAGTATGGTGTCATATGTCTGAATGTCCTGATAGATAATCAAGATATTGTTAATCAGGTATTCTTGTTTGGAAAGGTATGAGCGTTTCTCTGTCAGACTGCATCACATAGAGCTTTGCTACTTGAATAAATCTCTTAGACCCATGGAAGCACATCTACTCTTGAGCAAATCCTACTATATTACTTATATCAGTATGGCATAATGTCATAACATCTTATGTAGCTTTTTTATTTTAGGACATTTTAAAAATAATAATAAACATTCCATAAATTATAGACAGGCCTTCTAGCCATTTTCTACAGCAAATCTTTATTTGCAATGTTATGCTTGTTTTAATGGTGTTGAATAGGTGAATACATTGAATAACCTGAATAAAGGACAACCACATACAATAAGAAATGCCCTTAAAATGTGGGGCATTAGTGAGGCCTACTCTTTGTGACCTTATAGAGGTACAGATACATAGAAAGGAGAATGCTGCTTTGAGGTCATGTTACAGGGATCTGCCTCTTCCCTCTCAGCCAAACTAAAGCTCACCTGCTGGTTTACAGATGAAAAGCTTATTAAAGAGCAAATTGTTTAAGGCTCAAGATTCTTTTCAAACCCCAGGAAGCTTGTTCTTCTGACAAGGTGATGAAAGGGTTTCTTATTCATACTCCTCTGTTGCTTTATACACACCAGGGCTTTCTTGCTGTTTTTAGTTTACTCTACCATGAATCTCATGCTGGAAGATGGAAAAGAATACTCTCCAGAGCTGACCTTTTAATGCTATTTTTCCAGGCCCACAGAGGCAGAGCAGTGCCTCAGAGAGACTATGATAACATAGATAATACCCAACAACTGTGGCAATTCCACCAGCCATTCCTTCTCAGAGTGTCTCACCTCAACTGTAGGCCAGGAATTATTCAGGAATACTTAGACACAGACACAAATATATTGTTACTGATTTACAAGGGAGAAAGAGGAGGGAATTCATAGGGAAAGATGACTTGGAGGAGGTGGGTTCCGAGACCCATGACCCACAGTCCCTCATGGCACCATGCGGATCCTTTTCTGTAGTGACTGTTTGTGAGGGAGTGGAGGGGTGATGATAAAGAAATTACCCTGAAAGATGCATACCATACAGTGCACATCTTTGATGCCCATTTCCGTTGTGATTATTTCAGCAACAAAGGATCTCAGCTAAGGATCATGTCATTGAGGACTGGTGTCAGATGATGCATACTTTACTCTGTGGCTCATAAAGTAGCAAAATGGTTTCTTCATGACCAAAATAGTTTTGGGAAGAAGAATGGAGAAGGGAGAGGAACTTGGGCCCATATGTAGAAAGCAGGTGATGCAATTCTTCCCCATTTTCCTTTCTATTCTGGTAACATACACAGCTGTACCAATGACAAACAGTGCACCAGATGATGGATAATGGGGTGTGAAAGAGTACCTGTGCTAGACAATAATTGCTCACTGGCATGTTAATCAAATTGAAGTGAACAGTGAAGAAATCAGGGCTGGTGGTTACCCTGCAGGTGGGAGCAATTTTAATTTCAATTTAAAAGGACCTGTCCAAGGTGCTGAAGTAATTTTCATAATCCGTATCAGCACCTTGGATTGCTCCTTTAAAGTCCAGACTAATGCCCAGATTGACCACACCATTGACACTGGGGAGCCACTGTCCACCCCAGGGAACATTAGTGACAAGCAAGCTGATCGGAAACACTTTCGAGAGAGTATTATGCCTACCTGTTTTTCTATCACAGTATGACTTTCTATAGTCATGCTGTAGTAGAACTTGGTTTTACAAATATTTAGTAAGCTTAGAATGATTGTGAGCCAATAGGAATCCAGCAGTTTGAGTGGAAAGTTGAGCAGCATGATCTTGACACATGTGAATATATGGTGATGCATTCATAAGATCCCCACAAAAAGAAAAAAATCAGGGTCAAATTTCTGAAACTGATCAGCTGTTTTATCTGTACAACTTGTCAATAAGATGTCCGTCCCCCCACCATCACTTCATTTATATTCCATCATTCTCCCTGACTGGGACTCAAGGCAGTTTACAAAAGGCAAAAAATAGTAATGAACATATAAAAGTTGAATTTAAAACAGTATTAAACTTATAATAGAATTTAAACTATTTAAAATATTACATTAAAGCAAAGATTGAAAATAGTACAACACCATGAAAAGCCCTGCTTTAGTCAACAGCAAATTCCCAAAAACTTGCTTAGACAGAAAAGGTTTTCACTTGCTGGCGAAAATACAGCAAAGGGCCATTCTAACCTTACTAGGGAGGAAGTTCCAGAGTCTGAGAGCAACTACAGAGAAGGCTGGCTCCCACATTTCCACCACACATGCCTGACAAGATTGTAGCATAGAGAAAAAAACCCTCTCCAAAGATATGAGAGGTCAGACTGGCTCATATAGGAAGATACAGTCCTTCATGTAGCTGGAACCTGATCCCTTAGGGCTTTATAGTTCATAACCAGCTGTTGGAGCTGTTGTAACAAAGCGGCCATATGTTCCCTCTAACCAGCACCCATAAGTGATCTGGCTCCAGCTCTTTTGACTAGTAGAAGTTTCCAAACAGAGGCAGCTTCATTTAGTGTTCCATTACGGTTGGTGTGTACATAAGGCATACCTTATCATGGCCAATAATGAAAACATTACCATGTTTTAATTAATTGTAACCTGGTTTAATTTTTGGGTTATGTGTTGGACTCAACAGAATTCAAGAAATGTATGTGTGGTTCTCCAGGCAAGACCTGTCTTTCACTTACCAACTGGGCTAACGTGGAAATGTGAAACTGTTTGGACCAGCATCCTGTAAGAGCTGGAATTGCACACCCATGAGCATTTGAGCAATTTATTTTGTGGTGTTATCTGTTTTACTGTCATTTATGTGATCTTGATGCTAATGTTTCCATCAGGGTGGGGAGTCTTCCAGATGTTTTAGACTACCATTCTCATAACCCTTTACTATGAGCCATGCTCGCTGGGAAATGAAAACCAAAACATTCTGGAGGGCCAAAGATGCCCCACCCATGGCTTGCAGCATTCATTTAAAATTCAAACATGCAGTAGAGTCTGTTTAGGAGTTCTTGAAAATGGGACATGAAGGTGCTGGTTCCTTTCTTTTTTGACAGAATGGTTTTCAAGGCCCAAATGAGCATGGTTCATTCTTGCAGGGGTGGAGGCAGACTTCATCCTAAAAATATGTTCTGATCACCAGGGAACAAAAACTAATACTTTCCAGCCCCAGAAAATTACTCTTAGGTTAAAAATCAGTGGGGAAAAAAAGAAACCTAAACTGCTAAGGGAAGTTAAGGAATCTCTCTTGTTCTGATTTCAAGGAAATGGTTGGAGTATCTATCTGGGATGTTTTAGACATACAATATCTTTCCTCATTTCAGGAGGCCAGAGTGGGTGAACTGTTCTCCTCTGAGTTCTATTACTGGGCAACAGATACGAAACTACTGCCCAGAGCAGTGTTTGCATATTGATATTTCCTCTCAGAGCTTTTAAGATCCGTGTCTCTTCTCCTTTCCTGCTGTCTTCCCTCTTAGCAATACTGTGGAGCTCACAAATACTTAATAACCTAGTCTTGTCTCTGTGTAAATAATTAATCAGAAAGAGAAAATATTATAAATCCCAGCTTTCATATTGCTATTAAAATTGCAGAAGCATTAATGCAGCCAATAAGTATTGTTTTAGTAATTAGATAAGTTTCAGGAGTTGCAGCAGCACACAGAAAAAAAAATTATAGGATTGGTAGCACGCAGTAACTAGCCTGAGTTCAGCAGTGAAGGGGAAATGTATTTTAAAAATAATTTTCATTCTTCTTATCATAGAATGATCTTGCCCCCTTGTGCAATGGCTACAATAGACTCTGAATTATTAACAACATATTGCAAGCTCAGTTTTTCTCCTTAATTGTAGTGATGTATGTTTGGCTAAAAGATCATAATTGTCCCAAGGTAAGCTCTGAGCAGTGATTTGACCTGTGGTCTAAGTCCAACATTCCACTCTTAACACCGTTCAAATTCCCTAAATAAATATTCACAGCTAACATATGGGTGTATGTATAGTATAGGGAAGAGAAGCAGACTTTGCCTCTCCCCCCACCCCATTCCGTTTCCTTCCTATTCCACTGGATTGCTCTGGCCTGCTCCCAGGGCCAGGCCAAGATATTTTGATACCTGAAGCAAAGCAACAAAGCCACCCCTCACCATTCCAAGCCAAGCTGCAAAATAACAAATACCAGTAACTAACAATTTGCTGGGCATTCATGACACTCAAAATCTGATCCCAGAGATGGCTGCCTTGCTACCACTTTTCCCAGTCTTCCTGAATTCTTTTTTCACTGGGAGAACATTTAACATTAGGTCTGCACTTAGAGCAGGTACACTTTTGAAGCAGTGCTTTAGCTCCTTAAGTATGTGCACATTTCTCTCTTCCCTCTGCCCTAGTTTTACTGAAGTGGCCATGTACATATTGCCAAAAGAGGAGGAAATATTTCACCAAAACCAGAAGATTTTAGGAGGCTGCCATAACATAAATTTTATATATGCTTCTTTCTATGGGGAGAGTCATATTTAGAAATAATTACTGTGATTTTTTTGTTGTTGTTGAGAAACAGCATATTTCACCTTAGCAAGACAGAACTGTGAATTGGATGACTGTTTAGTCTGCTGGCCAGCTGCTTAGATGTAGATAAATTAGTGTGCTCTTGTCGTTCATTAGTATTACATCAGACTTTGGTCAATCTTTCAAACGGAGAACACCTTCAGAACTATCTTCTGTAAACTGCCAGTATACACCTCCCAATGTATACATGTGATATGATAAAACGCTACAAAAAAATCAGAAACACTCATACTCTTGTTGTGATGCAGGTATGATTGCACAAAGGCAAATGTGTGTGTGCGCACGCACACACACACACACACAGAGCAGTGTGTGCTCAAGTAAAATATATAAAACACCATAGTCTTGTTTTGAAACAACTGCCTGTATGATCATCTTTTTCATTTGGTTTTGCTATTTTTATATCCATTCCAGACTTGTAATGTGTGGAAGTACAAATCAACAGAAGGAACCAAAAGCTGCTGCAGACATGTGTACTCCACTCTGTACAACTTTTAGGTGTTTTTTTAAAAAAGAAACCATAGGTAGCTTTTTGATTCATAGGTTTCACGTCAGAAACAAGGGCAAGCAATTTGGAGTTCTGAAATGCAGATAAACATGGAGAATTGTTGAAGTATCCTTGAAAATAAATAGACTCATTATAAATATAAAACACTTGGATCATAAATTATTTTGTTTCCCATTCATGTTTGGATCTTAGTAATTGTCCAGGCATTTAATTTCCTTCTCTTGATCCTTAAAATGATGGCCTCTCTTCCAGAAAGCAAGTCTGCTATTGGGTGTGAAGTTCTTTCTCTCCTTTTGCAGAACAAATGTTGGTCCACTCAGATTTAACCTGTTTGGGGAGTCAGTAGGTGCACAAATGGAGTTTCTTTCTTCCCAGTATGAGGTCATCATTTCAGTCAGAGTTTGTGCTGAGATTGTCACCAGCGGTTCAGCAGTTGGCCATATCCCCTTGGGTCTTGGGTTTGGTACCCATACAGTCACTGTTGGGGGCATATCCAGAAGTGTGTTCACGCACAGAAACCCCTTTGCATGCCTAAATCACCTTTCCTGACACACACTTGAATAATGCTGGTTCTTCACTTCTACTTAGCCATCTATCTGCACAAACTCTTAGTGCTCATCCAGTGCCTAGTATGATCAAACTTGTGATATATCTCTAATGTAAAACTACTTTTGCATCTCTTAAATGTTCTACACTTTTGTTTTAATGAAGTGAGGAAACCCATAGTTTTATGGGTGAAAAGATGACCTAATATCTCTTCTGTTAGTACAACTTTTTCACAGCCCTTCTACACATTTATGTCCAGTAGCTAGACCAGTAATTATAATTCTTACAAGATATATATTATTATCTAATTTCGCAGACACAGAATTTCAGAGAGCGCTTGAAGAATTTTTATCCCATCTACGTGCAGTGGCCTCTGAGCTCTGTGTACAGAAGTGTGTTGCGTGTAGCAGTTTATATGAGCTTGTCTGCCAAGGAGGTGGCTAGCGCTGCCAGATCCTGAAACTGTTGATTTGGGCTGTCAAAGAAGTTGACAGCTTGAACCTTCTGTTTCTCACTGCCTCTCATGCAGCAAAGGGAACTGCGTGTAACCTTGATTTCTAGATGCTAGACTCTAGCCGGGAAATCCAGATACGAAGAATTGTGTCATGTAATCGGGTCTCAATCAAGCGGAAAGATGCATATCTAGGAATATCTTTCTCAGTATATATCTCTTCTGGAAGCAGGGCAAATATGAAGCCTAGTCTATTTTTACTGGATTATTTCTTCTATATGCCGCATAAGGCTAAAAATCCTAGTTTATAAACAATTACGTATCCTCCTTATAATATTTGTTACAGATATTGCATTATACAGTGAAATTGTTTCATATTGTGGGTAGACTCTAGACAGTCATATGTCATACATCAAGCAGACATCTTCAAATTAATGGGTCTGGATTTAAGAGGAAAAAAATATCCCTGCCTAGCCCAAGTCAATAGGACTGTGGGTGAGGTGGCAGTTCTCTGCAACAATCCAGTTTAGGATTGTTTTGCCAGGGAAAGAGGAGAATGGATTAATAGAGGAATCTGATACATTTTGCCTCAGAAACCAAGTGGTTGGATGAATCTTATTGTTAAGTAAATAGGCACAGAACTGAAGCCTCACACCTGCACTCTAATACTGTGCTTTCACTTTCTTGTTTATTTTGATTGGAGTTCTAGCACTTTAAAAAACACCCCATTATTGTTTTAAATGTGTCCTGCCTAAAAAATGGATGGCCAAACTTGCTTTGGATGTTTAGATAACCACATTTTACTCCATATGCCCAGATTCAAATCCAATACCAGTGAAATCCAGGCTTTCTTCTCTCCCTCTTCTTACTGCAACCCTATGTACAGCCAAAAACCTGATAAAGTTTTTTGGTCCTCTGGGGCAATATACTTCATGGAAAGAGTACTTCAGGAGGGAGAGAATATTGCTGATCCTGGCAGAAAGAAGTGGGATCTAATGGAAATACACTCTGCATCCTGATCATAAGAAGATGCCTACTGGATTATGGCAAATATCTATCAAGCCCAAGATTCTGCTCACATACTATCCAGCCAGTTGCCTACAGGAGGTCCTGGAGCAGGACATAGTTAAGCTGCACCCTCTCGTTCATGGTTTCTACCATATTAGTATTCAGAGACATATTGATTTGGATATTGGAACCATCTCGGCTAGATGTCATTGGTGGTCTCATTCATTATTAGTTTGACTAATGGTTACACTTTAAAGCTTTCCAGGATGATAGTCATTGCTCTATTTTGTTGTAGCAAATTTGTTAATTTAAATTTATACTTGGTGGAGAACTTCCTTATTAGTCATGGATGTCCTTCAATTTAGCTTGGCTGGATGAACTTGGATTTTATTATTCTAGTATCAGAACAAGGAGGAAAAAACTCCTTTCTTCGTTTTTTCCACATTCATGCCTATTTTTTATGTATCTTTATCATGTCTTCTCACTTTTCTTCTAAGCCAGATCCTCTAGATCAGTGGTTCTCAACCTGTGGGTCCCCAGATGTTTGTGGACTTCAGCTCCCAGAAGCCCTGAGCATTGACCATAGTGGCTGGGGCTTCTGGGAGCTGAAGTCCACAAACATCTGGGGACCCACAGGTTGAGAACCACTGCTCTAGATGTTTTCGGCCTATAACTTCCATAAGTCCCAAGCAGCATTTTTTTAAAAAAAATCTATTTATTTATTTAAAATCATTTTAATCTACTATCTTTCAGAAGATCTCAGTATGGATCCCTTACAGTGGTTCTCAACCTGTGGGTCCCCAGATGTTTGTGGACTTCAGCTCCCAGAAGCCCCAGCCACTATGGTCAATCCTCAGGGCTTCTGGGAGCTGAAGTCCAAAAACATCTGGGGACCCACAGGTTGAGAACCACTGCTAGAACAATATAAAATCATTCAGCAACTCAAGCAAAATAAAAGCTGAAAGCTGACAGATTGAAAACCAGGTCCCCAGTGCTATCTAGACCCCCAGTAGATAACTGAACAACAGTCAGGTTCTAATTTGGCACTCTAATAAGGACAGTGTCAGTGCCAGTTGGACTTCCAAGGAGAGGATATGGCTCCCATGAGAGAATTCTCTTCCATAGGAAGATAAACTGTCTCCACTTCTACTTTCCTTCTGCCAACAGATAAAGACCTTTTTTTCTTTCATAGTTGAGACAGGCATTTGATGATTGCTTGAATGGGCAGAAGGGTCTCTTAATGGAGGAATGATGTATTTTTATTATTGTTGCTATGTTTTAAAACAATTCTATACTTTTTAAAATTAGGAATTTAATACAATAGTTTGTTTTTATTTCTCTGTGATCATATTTTAGCTTTGTTTTTTAACCTATGCTAAGAGAAAGGTGGAATGTAATTTAAATAAATGGAATAAGTAAATACACCAGGGCACTACAGCTGAGAAAGCTGAGTGTACATGATGTACTGGTCCAAATGATGGGACAGAGAGGAAGGCCTCTACCACAGCTTTTGGTATTGGGTAGATATCTGAAGGGGGACAGTGTAGCTTATGAGTTGAGGAGAGTTCAGCCAATGCTGAGATATTATGGGAACTGCACTCCCAAAACATCTGAAAGGTCACAGTTTCCCGTGACTGTACTAAGCCAAAAGACCTGAAATGCTATAACCTTTCCACATGGAGGAATTGAATCAGCTTTGTTTCTTTTTGGCTTTCTTAAACTTCTTCCAAAAGCCAGTGCCAGGGCAGTTTAAGTGTTGAACTATGACCCTGGAGATCTGGGTTTGATTCCCTGCTTGGCCATGAAAACCCACTGGGTGATTTTGAAAACATCACACTCTCCCAGCTCCAGAAACCCATGATAAGTTTGCTTTAGTTTTACCGAAAGTCAGAAATGATTTGATACTATATATTTTCTAATTTAGTAAATTTTTAGTGCTGGATAAATGGAGTCCAATTTTTAAAGCTTCTGTTGAATGTTTATTGTTTGCTCAAAGGTATTATATTGTTTGCTCATAAGTATATATTCCAGAGTCTTGTCTTCTTCATTCTCCATATTTATGTCAATACAGACATATTCTTAGGATACAGGTAAGTTAAGATATAAACAAATTCCTTGGCTGAATGTGTACTCAGAATTCCCCCTCCCCACAATTCTATATTTATCTTCTAGATCCCCTCTGTTATGCATTTGTCTCTGGTTAGTGGATTTTGGGATTCTGGTAAAAAACAAGATACTGGAACCCTAAAATCAGGCCAACACTGTCCTCTCTGTAATATATCATTTCATTCCAGTCTTTTTTGATGCCACAATACTCTCTCATCTTTGAACAGACCTTTTCACCATCTTGGATACATTTTTTATCAGCTCACCATGGTACAAATATCATCTTTCTTTAATTACCAACATCTTTTTTTATCTAAAATTAATTTCTGGTATGGGCATGTATGTGTGTACATATTAAGGAGCAATATTTAATTAACAGAACTGATAAATGTCCTACAGCCATGCTTCTCAAACATTTGGAAGAGGGAATAGTTTGGTGGTAGGGCAAAAGTTTTTCATGAAGAAGGTCTCCTTCATTGCCCGGTGATGGGAAAAATACTGCCTGATGCTCTGGACTGTTGGTAATCCCAATAGATAATACTGGGTTAGAGAAACAATACTGGTATATAGGAGGTACTTACGTTTCTAATTCAGTCCTCTCTCCTGTACTTAATCTATTTTGGGACCTCTAATGTGGTCTCGATAACATTAGTCACATATTCCACCAATGAGCAGAAGAAATTTTCAGGAACCTCTGTATATGCATGTGGCTAGTATGTGCATGTTATAGAATGGAGCACTAATTCAACAGCTGGACAGCACAAAATCCTAGTGAAATATGAATAGAAATAGCTATGAAACATGACTGGTAGTACAAAAAAATAATTCCAAGAAAGGCTGTACCAGTAGGGACAATGGGACAAAAAGATGTTATCCGTGAGCATCCGTGAACAATCCGTGAATTGTTTGGAAGAGGTAGGAAGGAGAAGCTTATTTATTACTTTGTTTATTTAAAATATTTCTATATTGCCTCCCAGCCCAAAAGGGTTTCTGAGGCAATAAACAAATAGAAGACAGTTTTTAAAATACAGTTTTAAAAATATAAAAATACATTTTTATAATACATTAAAATACTCTTCAAAAATCCAAAAAGCAGTCTAAAAGCAATCCTAGCATTTAGTTTTGAAACAGTTAAAATAGCAATTTCAAAAAGTGAAGGCCATGTGGAACACTACTATCTTTGGCTGCCCACTGAAAGCTTAAATGCGATGGGGCCAGCCTAACTTCCTTGGGTATGGAGTTCCACAATCGAGGTGAGAAAATCTTGTTATGTGTGCCCACCATGCTAACTTCACAAGATGTTGGAAAATGCAACAGGTCCTCCTCTGATGACCTCAAATTTCTAGCATGCTGAATTATGGGAGGAGGCACTATTCAGGAAGACTGCTTTGTTTTCATTGATTCACCAACTATATGATCAATTAGGAAACACTTTTTCAAAGGCATTGAGGAGACACATACTCTCACAAGTTTGGTGCCTAAAGCCATGCTAGCTATTCTTTATGGCTTTTATTCAACAGTTAATATCTATGCTAATTAGCTCATCACCTGTGAGCTGCTTGCAATTTTAGTTATTTTCTTTTCAAATTTACATAAAATCTTAGTACATCAATTCAACAATCACAGTACAATAAAAAGACATAGTACATAGGATCTCTGTGAGGGAAGTTATTCACCAAATGTAGACGGTAATGATTTACACTCATGCTTATGAAAGCAAAATATAAACTGTTGTTAGCCAGATGTTGCTCAGCCTTACAATTAAGTATGGTTATTGCTCTCTTTCGGGGGGGGGGGAGATAATTGGATAATACTCTCCAACAGTCCTAATTTTGCAAGGACAGTCTGGATTGATTCTCTATCATCTCACTTTTTCAGCTGCTTTTAAAATCTCCCAGTTTCTCTGTCCTCTTCCCACATTCCTCCTTTGTCTTGGCTTACTTCAATTGCTGCAAAATGAATTCGAAGTGCAAAAATAGTTGCCAGTCAATTAATTCATTAGGAAGAGAGGAGAGGACGGGGTGAAATCTTGCTCTTCCCAGCAAAAAGAAACTGCTGAACCCCCAGTGTATGATGTTACTGCTCACTCTAAGAGCCCAACATTGTTGCATTTTGCTATAAACCAATACTGTTGCTCCTCATCCCCTCCCCACATACATTCTTGCAGGTAATGGCTTTCACTCTAATGCCTCCTTTTGAAGCTCTTGTGTAAGGTTGGCTCCAGGTAGTTTGAAACTCCAAAGTTCAGGTTGTCCTTTGAGTGAGAAAATTATTGGAAGTATTGGAAGGGGAGGGCTTGTTTTCTGCTGCTCCAGAGACCAGCAGTTATTACACAGTAGAATGTGCAGCCACATGGCAGAGAGGACATGCCTCCAGCAGTAGGAGGTGGTTTGCTCACCCAAAAGAGAAAGAAATGTCCATTTTAAACACAAGCCTGACAAGCCTGGGGAGGAAAGGGGGGTGGGTAGAAGCAAGCCTGTGCCTCATGAATAAATTTGTGAACATCAAACCCATGAATGTGGAGGGAGGACTGCACATCTGAATGACTTTTTGTAACTCTTTTCATGAATTCTGCAAGCTGTTAACTGCTAACAGAAATGAAGCTCTCTTCTGTTTGCTGCTGCATTCTTTATCAGCTTTGTCCCTCATGAGCTGATCAGGAAGCACTCTACAACTCTCTGACCTCATAGCTTCCAACCAGAGAGCATAGTTGTTCACACTTCAGCAACCTTTCTATCTATGGATAACAGGAGATGTGAATTATTAGGACGGGATCAGGAATGGGAATTTAAACAAGGTTACTTTTTTCCACCACACTTTTGTCAGTGTGCTAAGGGCCTCTTTTGGACATCAGTGCGTGCTTTAATGCTCCCAAGGAGTCAATTAGCCTTAAACCTTTCTCTGGTTTTCAGTGCTCATAGCAGCAAAACATAGCTGTGCCCCAGAATTATTTTCTTGCTTTAAATCTCAGTTTGAAAATGTCACAATCTGCATGTGGAAGGAGTAGCCTAGCTACTAAAAGCAAAGCACTCTCTTTATAAAAATAGATTTTTTTTAAATAGGAGAATGACTCCCTCTAGTAGAGAGAAGGAAGTTGCTTTTCTTTGTTTGTTGCTTGTACAAATCCTAAGAAAGAAAAGCAAATTCAAGGGGAAAAAGAAAGAAATGAATATTTTTAATTATATCTGTTCATGAAGTAAGTCTCTGGCATCTGGAATTATTCTTTGACAGATAACATAGTTGAAAAAGTATTTCTTCGCTCAGAGGTTATGTTCAGGTTTGTGATCTTAAATTTAAGGCTATCTATGCACTATTTTAAAAGCCTTCAGAGTCATGGATTGAAGCAACTGATACAACCACCTCACTGTTTTGGACATTTTCACTGCTATTTCAGAAGGGTCAGCAGAAAGGTTTCCTTTTGGCTTTGATATTTCTAATTGCTCTTGACTGTACTTCTAATATTATAGATTTTTTTTAAATTCAGTATTACTTTTTAATTATTAATGTTATTAATATTATTTTTTCTGGATAGCATGCTATTGTTTCTGTAAAAGGGCAAATCTTAATATTAAAAGAACTCATTTCAGGGAGTCTCATTATGGCTATGTTCCCAATGGGAAACTGGTTGGAATGCTCTCATTTGGGAGACATAAGAGATGAACCAATTTCTCAAGGGTTTCATAGTTGCATTCTGTTGATGGTTGTCTGACCTGTACAGTAGGAGTAAACAGGAGACAGAGCTCCATGTGCTGACTGATGGTCACTTGCTTTATTTATTTTTTTAAAAGCCCAGTGGGTTTTGGCCTCTATCAGAATTGGCTTTCCTCAGAGGCTACAATAAAAAAATGCATATATAATTCAATCAGTACATGGAACTCAGTGTTCTGTTTACTTCTACTTCTCATACATGCTCATCAGTTCTCTCTTTTGTCTGGCCTGCAGGACAGCAGACTGCACATTCATTCATATAATGATTCCTGGGTGTTCTTCGCTGTTACTGGCTTTTATTACATTGGCATAATTCTTTTTGAGATTCATTTCACAGAATTGATTGATTGATTGTATTTATACTCTAAATCTTCAGCCACAAAAGATCTCAGATGGTTAATCTGATGGTTCCCTGCCTTTGGGCTTATAGTCTAAATTGGGCAGGACACACAAAAGTGAATGGCAGTGGGGAAGAGTTTACTTCCAGCAGATACTGCCAGTTCTTCTCTCTGTCTGAGATCATAGCAGTGGAAGTTAGGAAAGAGGGGGAGCCTTTCATCTACACCTGGGCCAGGAACAATGGAGATATGCCTGCCTCATTTTCTCTTTCTTTGAGGTCAGGGCAATGGCTATTGGGATGGGGAGAGAGCCTTTCATCTGCTTCTGGGCCTAGCATGGAAAAGAGATAAGACCTGAATGTAGAAAGTGTAAATTCTCTATGAAGCCAACTTAAGACTAAGGCAAAGAGCCCATGCTCTACTTAGAATAATTTTTTCTATTCAGCTATTCCTGCACCAGAAACTGGCCATGGCACAATGACATCTGCTTTGCAGATAAAATTCCTCCTTGCTTTGAGAATCTTACTTAGCACAGCCTCTGAATTAGGAAAAGTACACAGTTGTCCCACCTATATTTGTGATATCTGCATGTAGCCATCCACTGTGCCTCACCAGTGGGGGAGAGCAGAGCATCATGTGGTCTCTGTGGACAGTAAAGAGAAGAAAAGTAGGCATATATACAGTCACATGGGGATAGGGGGGGTTCACCCTGGACAGCAATGTTTTTGGGGCGTCCTGGCCTGTAGCCATGCCTTTGTGCACAGTGGCCGTGCCCCTGGAAGCCATGCCCTATGAGGATAGACTTAGAGAGCTGAGTATGTTTAGTCTGCAGAAGAGAAGGTTAAGAAGGGACATGATAGCCATGTTTAAATATCTGAAGGGATGCCATATAGAGGAGGGAGAGGGCTTGTTTACTGCTGCTCCAGAGACCAGGACAAGGAGCAACGGATTCAAGCTGCAGGAAAGGAGATTCCACCTGAACCTTAGGAAGAACCTCCTGATGGTCAGGGCTGTCCGGCAGTGGAATATGCTGCCTCGGAGTGTGGTGGAATCTCCTTCTTTAAGCAGAGGCTGGATGGCCATCTGTTGGGAGTGCTCTGAGGGTGTTCCTGCATGGCAGGAGGTTGGACTGGATGGCCCGTATGGTCTCTTCCAACTCCACATTTCTATGATTCTATGATTCTAAGCATAGTGGCCCTGCCCCTCGTGTTGTGGCCCTGCCCCTCGTGCTGTAGCCCTGCCCCCTCTCAACCCCATTCCCACACTCCAAGCTCTGCCACTGCATATACAGGGGAGTCGGACTGATGCTTCCTGTAAAACAACCACAATAGTTTATAGCTTATAGGTAGGAACTATTAGTTGCACATCTGTTTTGTATTTAGTTTTATGGGTTTTTTTTAAGTGAGTTTGGATCTCACTCCAGCACTCTAATCACTATACTGGTCCTAATACCGCCAGTTGGCAGTATGCTGTTGGTAATCTTTACTTTTCTTGGTCTAAGACATTTCATGGTTGTATCCCTTACGGTTTGAGATCCAAAGAGGGGGTCATACCTGGAAGAGGTATGACCTATGAAACATGCTTTCTTAGCCCAATTCCTTTAAAATATCCTTTAAGTGGTGATGCAGATTGTCCTTTCCCTGAGTAAAGAAGAATTGGACTCAGGAATATGTGCAAAGCTTCTCTTCAGAGATCCATTAAGAAATCAGACATACTGTGGGAATCCTCCAAAACTACTTCTCTGTCCATGAGAGACAGAGTGAAAACACACACTGTTTGCTTCTTTTCTGCCCAGTTTCTTTCCAGCAACAGCAAAATCTCCCTTCACTGCTGGAAAGCCTGTAGGGTTTTTTGACTTGCTCTGCACCCTATCTTCCATGAATCTTGGTGGAGTTTTCAACATGTTCATTTGGAGTTACTCACTTTAGCACAATGTGTGAAATGGTGTGTGTGTGTGTGTGGGATTACTGAAATGTGCCAAACTCTTCTTTAGGAAAGGCAAGGTGTTAAAATAGCATACAGTCCATAATTTCCCAGGTCTTAGGTGCAGGCATCCTAACTACGGTACAAGCCTGACTTGATTAAAACCCCATTTAAAACCCATTTTAACTTAGTAGACCTATCTCTCTTGGGCATCAAGTTCTTAGATTTGAGGTACCCATCCAAAGGACTGGATCCACTGTTTGTGTTGTAATAATGCTGTAATAATGTTTGTTTTGTTTGTGTTGTAATAATGCTAATAATGGCTCCATTATGGTGTGTGATTCTTCTTCTTCTTAAAAAAATACAATATGGAAGCCTGTATCCTGCTAAGTAGAAGCATGTCCTACCATTCCTCTGATGTCCAAAACAGTTTTGAATTCAGCTTACCTTAAGAAGCTGGCTTTTCTCTATTTCATGGATTAGCTGAGACCACCTTTTTAATGATTCCATATGCATCAAGTTTATATAGGAAAAGTGACCTTCTGGGTGTTGGACCCACAGCCATAAAAATCCCTTCCCACAAAGATTGATCAAGTCAGGAGCAAGAGAATCTTCTGAAAGTGTAGCGAAATCTTGAGCCTGGATCTAAAATCACAAGTCTTGTCATTAGGGAAAAGAGGTTGAGCTGTAAACACGAAAATGGATTTAAGGGGTGTTTTGTGTGACATTATATCTGTTTAGATAAAGAATGGGGCTACAGGCTAAAATTTGTGGTGATTTGAATTTACTGCTGTTCATTTGAATGCATGGATCTGTTGATGCCCTACTACTGTTGGATGGATCATGTTTCCCTTAAAGGACGGGATCCACAGTTAGATAGATCTCTGTGACTTGGCATGGCTGCATCAGATGTACTTACTCCTTCAAGAATAAATGTTTAAAGATAAAGATTCGCGCTTTTTTTGGCACGCCGTGCTGTAAGCTAAAATTATGTCTGTGTAACATCACTAAATGCATATCAGTAAATATATAGTTTAAAAGTTGGACACAAAACTTAACACCTTTCTACCTTCTGTTTTTTGCTGATAAATATTCTTGCTGCAAATGCTTAAAGCAAGGTGGGTTTTTTTTTTTTTTTTGATGAATGATACAATAATAGAAGGTGTTATCAACAAGAGAAATATGCTACTTTATACCTTCTTTGCAACAAATTCACTCTCTGTCTAAGGGAAGGAAAAGAAAGACTATACCTTTTCAAATATGGCTTTAAAGAAAAGGTTTCTGTTTAATGTGGACTGGCAGATATCTCTCTGCAAAGAAGCCAAATCGTTGACAAATACACTGTGATGTTCAGCTTCCTTGTGAAATATTTTTCTGAAAATCCTGTTGCTGTCAGATAAATGTATTACTATGTTTTGCTCATGCTTTATCTTTAAATACACTGGATGGTGCAAAGTTGGAATTCGAGGGTGGATTCTGAAGAGTAAGACTTTTAAGATTCTGTTTAGAGTGTGCGGAGGAACTGGCAGGGTTGCACTGGATGAGTTGCCCCATGACTAAAGCCACTGGAGGTTTTCAGAGATTGTGTGTGTGTGTGTGTGTGTGTGAAGAATTCAGCCAGGTGTTTCTTCTGCTAAGTAAGAAAACATTGCTGAACGGTTCTTCCTCTGTACAGATAATTAATTATCAATTGTATTTTATTGAGCTAGCTTTCAATGAACTATTGTGAGCTTGTTCTCAGTGCCCTAAGACTTAAATAAATCTGACAATCAACTCAGCCTATCTGTTAATGCAATATTGAGCATATACAGTTGGCCCCCCAGATTCACTAGAGTGGGCACAGGACCCCCACAAAAATGGAAAAACCACAAATATCAAAATATATGTGTCTGTGGGAAGGGGACTGAGGCATGGTGAGGAAAGCAGGCACTCAAGGTCCAAACCAGATCAGGGAAAGGGGGTGGCCCTATACTTCCTCTCTCTTACCCATCTCTTTCCTTGGGCGTGTGTGGGGCATTGGGAGAGGGTTTATGGTGTTGAGAAACTGGGCGTTGGGTGTCCTTAGCTAGCCAGGCAGTGGCTGGTGAAGGAGGAAGAGGATAAGAGGTGTGTTTATAACGGACTGCATGACCTGATTGGAGTTGCTGAGCGGGAAAGTTCTTCCAGAAAAGAAGCACTTGCGGTGAGGCGGGAGGGGGCAGGAATTGGAGAAACATGCAAATAATCACATCAGTGAAAGTGAAACCCCCAAATGTGAAGGGCTAACTATATAGTAAAATGAAGGGAATAGCAAAGTACAGCTATAATAGAAAAGAGGATGAAGGACATGCATAAGGGACAAACAAGGGATGAGTAAATCTTGGATACACACACACATACACAATTATATTTCTGATGGGAATCAAAGACTACCTGGAAAAGATAACTTTTGAAGAGGGTTTTGATGGACAGTTGACACTTGTAAGTGTTTTAGGAAAGAATATAACAGGCATAACAGATGAGAATGATTCAAGCATTTAAGAGTAAGAAGTTCTGGGACTTCCAAGAGTAGTAGAGTTGGATGTGTGATTGTTATGTGTGGATATACATTAACAAATAAGGGCAGAACCATAGAAAGCTTGCAGTATAAGGAGATTAAATAGGTACTGGATAAAAGAGGATGGAAATCCAGCACAGGAATACCAACGAAGTAGGGGAATGAATTGGATGGAAGGTTGGATTGTTTCTGTTTAAAAGTGATAGGACTGAAGTGTGCTAAAGGGAAGACAGACAGAAGATTTTGGGGGATAAAAGAATGTCTTGATGAGAGATTGCTGGGCTAGTGAGAAAAGTTTGAACCAGAAGTTTTTAATAATCTCACAGTGTTATAGGGTGACTACTGATTTTGGATGTATATTTTACCAAATTTAAGCGTCCGAAGCCTGGATAGTAAAGGAATACATGTGTCTGAAAATTATAAAGTGGAAATGCTTGTGTGTAATACTAACAGCATAAGCACTGGTTAGTTCCAGGCATTATGCCAACCTAATGATAAACAAAATGATAAGCTTGGAAGGAAAATATAAACACCAGATTGACTTATAATGAACCTGAGAAAGGTACTGCATTAAAGGCTTATTGGCTGATGCAATCTGGTGGAAGGCAGCCAAGAACTAGTGGTCACCAAGTGGTACTTCAGAGAAAGACCAATAAGGTCTTTAGCCTGAATGGAAGAGAATATTGTTTACAAAAGGGGAGCCACTAGAGATCTCTGAACTGATTGGACAAAGAAAGTTGGGGAAGGATGTAAAAATGGCCCAGAAGAGATGAATAGCAGACTGATCAGAGCCTCAATCTGCACCATTTGAAGACAGCTGTTTCCTAACAGCTTTGCTGTTCCCAAATGATAACTACCTAGGCCATGCTGGTAAGCAATAGGCCTAGATGTAGTTCTTATCCACACTTATTCTTATCTTATGCCCATTAGGAACATAATTGATGCCTATTATGGATGTTTATGCATATTTAATGGATGTTGCTATGTACATAGCAATGCCCTGGGATATTAACTCTCCTGGATGATATATGAGTTAAGATATCCCTACACTGTATAAGATGGTGCCTTACCTGCAATGTGATAGAATGTATGTAATGCACCTAGACAATGAAATGTCTATGTCTCATCCTATGGGGAATATATGTATATATATACACACACACACATGACTGTATATAATAAAATAGGCTATGAGACTAACAGAGAGCCTGCTCATTCTCTGATATAAATAAATCTGGGATTTCAAGACTTCAGAATGCTTAAAAGGAATGTTGATACTAGTTCTGCCTGTATGGTGGTTCATGAGTTGGAAGCTCAGGTGGCCAGATATTAACAAGGGACTGCGAAACAGATTAGCCAACAAATACCTCAGTCCCTCAGTCTAATGATGTAGGAGTGGGGAAATATGCCTGTTTTAATGTTGTTGTTTTTTTTCCATTCTGATTTTGAGGGAAGATAGTATCACGAAGGCACCAGACACTGTATGATCTCAGAAGCTAAGCAGCGTCATGCCTGGTTAGTACTTGGAAGGGAGATGGCTAGAGGTGCTAGATTCTGTAAGTTATATTCAAAGAAAGGCCCTGGCAAATCCCTCTACATAAATCTTGCCAAGGAAACTCTGTAATATGATCACCAAACGTCAGAATTGACTTAAAGGCACATAAAAACAAACAATAAAAAGAACATCTGACAATGTAGCAATCTAAATGTTTGTTTTTATGCACAAGTTTTTTGTGATAGATGGATAGATATACAGGTAGGTAAGTAGGTAGGTAGATAGATAGGGAGGTAGGGAGGTAGATGGATAGCTAGATGGATTTGACCTCTTTTCTTCTCTTTTAATCATGAACTCTTATCTTTCCTTTCCCTTGCGGTCAGTTAATTGTGCCCAAAGCCTCTGACTTTGCCTGTGATCAGCAGGGTTATATGGAAACAGTTATAAGACAGCACTATTCATTGTATGTTTCATTTGGAATTTCAGTCCCATGTGAACTGTTTTAACAAAAGCAGGGCATTGGTACGTCAAATAATAAAGCAGCTTCAAGGTTCCATTAAAAGCTAATTGGATTTAGGCTCTTCTGCCCATATTTCATTTTTCTGAACAGATATCAGTTTTTAAAATTCCCTTGAAAATTCTAGCTATCTAATAAAACTTATTCATAATTGCAAGAGAATATACAGAGGCAGTGTTAATTTATGTGTTTTTATTTGATTGTGCACTGAAAAAAGTTCTCCAGAAACATTTGATCAGAACACTATTAAATACACACAAAGATTAAATGCACAGTTGGGATTATTCTTTTTGTTTTATTCTGTTCCATCTCATGGAAATCAAACCAAAGAGGCTTTCCAAGCCATTTCAGGATCTGACAGAATATCCTTCCATTCCCGCCTCCCAGCTCATTTCTTTTCTTTTCTTCCTGCCATGGAGAAAGCCAAAGGTCACTCCAACACTTGGCCTCAACCTCTCATTGCATCTCATTGTGGGGGTACAAAGCGAAAGACTGAAAGAGCTGTATCAGAAATTATGATTCTTTAAAAGCTCAGACTGCCAGTGAATACCAGGTGATGTAGCCTAATTCCTACATTTCAGAGGTAGGAACTGGCAAACCACTTCTAAGGCCCTTTCCACACGCGGGGTGGGTAAACGGGGGCGCACGCAGGGACGGAGCTTACCGCTAAATGCGTTGCTCCGTCCCCGCGGGGAGCGCGCGTTCGCCACTCCAAACGGCTGCGAATTTCGGCAGCGTTTGGCGGCGCCCAAAATGGCGGCCGCCGGCTTCCAGCGGCGCTCTGCCAATCAGGGCAGTGCGCCAGCCGAAAGCCCGCCCCCGGGCAGCTCTGCAGAGATGCGCTAAAGTGCGGCGACGGGGCAATGCACGCAAGTCACATAAAAACCACTTGAGAAGTGGTTTTTATAAGATTCGCAGCGCCACCCCTGCGGCCGCGCAAGGGTGGCTTGAGGTTTAGAACCTCCCATTTGCGAACTGCCCTCACGCGCCTCGCGGTGTAGAAGACCTCCTGGGGAGGTCGCCCTAGCGCGGACAATATGCCCGTGTGGAAAGGGCCTAAGTATCCCTTGCCTAAGAAAACCCTATGAAATTCATGAGTAACCATAAATTGACAGGTGACTTGAAGACACAGTATGCAAAGGGAGCCAAGTTGAGTGCCTGTATTGGTGGGAATTTAACTGTGATTTTTTTTTTTAAAAAAACCTTAGATAGATTAATATAATTTCACCTCAGTTCCAGCTTCAGAATTCTCACTATATCAATAAGTTACTTCCAAATGTTGTCAGGTTCATGTAGGTATGTATGGTCTTACCAGTCTCCTGTTATGGGATTCCAAGTAGTGTACAACCTCTTAAAAACGTAATACAACTAAAAAAACCCTTCATAGCACAAAGGTTAAAACACAGTTAAACCAAATGCTTATTTTAAAAACACAAGTTAAAAGCAATTTTAAAAATGTATTTATGCAAATAGAATGGAAATGGAAAGACAGCATTACCTATTAAAAGTTCTGTCTGCCACAACATTTTAAAAACCCAATGCCTCCCTAAATAAAAAGGACTTTCCCTGCTGGCAGAATGATAATAGGGAGGGCATAAACCACACTTCCCCAACGAGGGAGTTCCATAACTTGGAGCAGCCACTAAGAAGGCTCTTTCCCATGTCTTCACCAGCTGTGCTTGTGATGGTGATGGGACCAAGAAAATGTCCTCACTTGGAGATCTTAAAGGTTGGGCGGGCTCATATAGGAAGATATGGCAGTGGTGGAGCTTGGAGTGTGTGGAGGGGTGGCAGGCAGGGGGGCAGGCGGGGGGTGGGGCTACAACATGAGGGGCATGGCCACTGTGCAAAGGGGCGTGGCCAGGGTGCGCAAGGGCATGGCTGTGGGCCAGGTGCCCCAAAAACATTGCTACCCAGAGCAAATCGTCTCCCCCGCCCCCATGTCCCTATGCAGCTGAGATATGGTCTTTCAGATACCTTGTCCCAATTCATGTATAGCTTTAAAGGAAATTAGCCCTTCGCATTGTATTATGCACAACTGCCAAATCAGTTGCCTTTTCTCTCCACCATTTACTCCAGGGCTTTTATGCTGCTGTAGTGTGAGATCAGATTCAATCTTTTTCATACTTCTGAGAACTGTCAATGGAAGTAGTCTGAAAAAAATAATGGAATGAAAGCATGAAACTACCAAAATACCCTTATTTTATTATTTTTTCCTAAAGATACTTTTTTTAAAAAGAAGAACCAAAGGATAAATTGGTATAAAGCTTTACAATCTCATTTCAAATTTATCTCCATGTAGTAGCTGCTGTTAGCAATACTTTAATAAAATTAACTACTTTATTAAATACTTTACTATATTTTTGTATTTATGAATTGTATTACATATATTATTATTTTAATAGTGTATTGTCAAATAAATAAAGTTGCATATATATATATATTTAAATCATGGCCATATAATACTAATACTTCCTAAATCCGTACTCGAATTCACTAGTGCTTCTTTTGTGCATGAAACATATACTTGAATATTGGAAAATATTAGCCAAACTTACTTTGTACTTCATTTTTGGGCATTGTACAACATAGTTGTCCAAGTTGGTTCCCATATCTTTGTAACATTCAACAAGTTCCATTCCAAGTTTTATCAGATCACAGGCATTCACAGACTCTCTAGTTGGTTGTTTTCTTTTTTAAAATGTTGTGCAAGTGGCATTAAAGCATTTTTGATCTTTCAATTAAAAAGGGAGCTATTGAAGGGATAGGCCCAGCTGCTATTTCTTGATAAGGATGGAAAAGATTTGCAATTCAACATCAAGCTCTCTTTTTTCCTTCTCACACACATCACGCTGCTGCCAAAAGTAAAGAAAAATGCAGAAAGAAAGACAGAGAGGGGGGCTGTGGGAAAACAGCCCAGCAGTTTTGCCTTTTAAAGTTATCTTGTCTGGCAGTATGTCCTTTGAAGATAGACATTTGCAACCTGTAAAGCTCACCTCAGATGGCTACTGTGACTTTGCTGCTGTTCTGGGTCTTTTTAGCCTAACCCCCGTGTGGTCCCTTGGTCTAAAATCTCCACTGTGGTGGTGTTTACGAAAATCTGTAAGCTGGCAAGGAAATAAAATTCCCTAGGACTACAACTTTTCTTGCTAATCCCCAAAATTTCTGCATTTAGGTATCAAAAAGCTTAATCATCTACCACGTCTGTAACTGAGAGAACACAGTGTTTATATTGGCAGCAGCAGCGGCAGCAGCAGCCTAATTCCTACAAATGTTTAAATGTTGCTTTCCTTAAAGTAAGCATTTTGCTTCAGAGGAAATAATGGCTATAATGTTGTAGAAGAGGGTGTGTGTGATTGTGAACCAAACTTCTGGAATCCTCTGGGCTTTTCCAGGAAGATTTGTATGTGTCCAATCAGGTGAAAAAGGAAGAGGAACATCAGTGGGATATGGTGGGGGGAGGAGTGTAACAGACATTAGACAGCCAGCATAGTGTGGTGTTTTGAGCATTGGACTATGATTCTGGAGAAAGGGGTTTGAATCCCTGCTCTGCTATGGAAACCCATTGGGTTACCTTAGGCAAGTCACATTCTCTCAAGTCGCAGAAAGAGGTAAAATCAAGATTGCCATAAATCAAAAATGACTTGAAGGCACACCAACTACAGTGGACATTATGTTGGTGGTACCACTGTTTCCTTAATTATGAAATCATAGATTTAAAATGTATTTGAGGAAATCTGTTCTTTTTTTTTTTGGATGTTTTGTCATGGACACAATTTGTATTAAGCCACTTTTTAAGCTATTTGTTGTCCTTTGAGAACAGGATTCATTGACAGAATGGATGGCATTGATGTTCTTTACACTGAAAGCAAAGGAAGGAAGTACTGGTGTTAATACAGAGTTTCCCCCTCTTTTCTCCAAGGCAGTACTTGTGTGTTTACAGTGGCCCCCCCCCACATTTGTGAGGGTTCAAGGTGCAAAACTCTCATGAAAGTAGAAAAACCAGAAATACCCCCCAATCCCCCTCCCATTCTCCTCTGGAGCTCCCCACTACCATTCCTGTGCCTCTGGCCCCTGCATTCCTGGGGAGAAGAAAAAGAGGAGGTAAAGGGCTTACCGGTACTTTCCCCTCAGACAGAGAAGAGCGGAACACTGAGTTCTGGCCTTCTAGCTACTTCCTGCTGCCATATTGAGAAAGGAGTAGTAGGAGCAAAGAGAACACCTGACCAATCAGCGGTCATTACACAGCAGAATGTGCAGCCACATGGCAGACAGGACATGCCTCCAGCATTTGGGGGAGGTTTGCTCACCCAAAAGGAAAAAAAAATCTTCCATTTTAAACACAAGCTTTGCCAGACTGGGGTGGGTAATGCAAAGGAATGAGAGGAGGAGAATGAGGGAGAGGCAAGCTCAAGCCTCCTGAATAATCAAATTAGTGAAGGTCAAACCGACAAATGTGGAAGGAGGACTGTATGGGAGGACTGTACTTTGTAGCTGAAGAAACAGTAAGATCACCAACCACCTTTCAATGTGTATCTTGTGTATGGTTTTATGATCTTGTGTATGGTTTTATGAAAAGAAATATCAATTCTGTCCTCCCTTAATGACCTACATGCAGTACATTGCTGTTCTGCCACACTGGCACTCCTGCACACTTTAAGGGCAAACAGTAAGCAACCATTGAATTATTTTTGAAAAATAACTTCCTTTATCTAAATAATCCACAAATATTTCCCTTTATTGGAGAGAGAGGCATTTATTCAAAATACTTGTTTCATCTCTCTCTCTACCCCTATGAGTGTGAAAATACTAAGGAATTCCTTTTATCAAAACACATTAGGTCATATATGTCTTGCTATGCTGGATTAATCTGAATCTAAAATCTTTAAGGGAGGCCCTTCTCTCAGTCCCATCACCTTGTCAGATCCATTTGGAAATATAGGAGAGGGCCGTGATGGCTGCTCCAAGGCTTGGGAGCTCTCCAGTAGGGTATCTACAATAGCATCCACCTTTTTGTCATTGTATTAGCAAGTGAAAACTTTTCTATTCTGACATGCTTTTCGGAGATTGACTGCAATGACTTTTAATAGTGTTGTACTTTATGGTGTGGTGTAAGGCGTATTTTTACCATTTATCTTTTAATCAATTCTATATTACAGTAGCAGCGAAAATAATTTTAGCTGAAAAAGGGAGACAAAATATTCTCCCTACTGTAAATGATTGGTTATGAAAAGTATTAGATATTATTTATATGGATCATCTTACACTTCTCCTGAGAGAAGATAAATATAAATTCATTAAGGATTGGGATATCATCATATTGTATTTTAAGAACATTTTCAAAAGCTTAAAGGTGGCTAATTTTGAATTTTGACTTTGAGGCATTTTTTAATGTAATTATATCAATATTTTGATATAATATGCATGTATATAATTATATCAATATTTGAAATAGAAAAGAAAGTTGAATTAAGTAGATTCTGCAATTTACAGATAAATTGAGATGATTTAGATAATTTGTAAGGAAAACAATGATATTACCATACCAGGTACAGGAGGAAGTTAGGAATGGAAGTAAGAAACAAATGCTTTTTGATTGTTTTAAATGTTCTTTCTCTTTTCCTTCTCAAAAGTATTTTTTTATTTCTGGTTGTTTTTGCCCTTCTATAGGTCTGCTTGTCTTAATGTTTTATAATGTTTTGTATTTTTTTTGTATTGGTTTGTCTCTTTTGATTTAATGCAGAATGTTTTAATTCTATGAAATGTGTATTTTAATAATAACCTTTAATATGCTTTATCACTCTTCTTGTATTTCTTTTCAAATGTGTTTGTTTTAATTAAAAAAAAACCTTTTGTGAGCTGTCTTGGTCCTAATATTGAGAAAAAGATGGGATATATATGAATTGATGAAGATGTTCAAATACATACTGTATCAGTTTTGAAGGATCTATCCACTTTACAACTTAGGCCCTTTCCACATGGGGGGCAGCAAAATGGGGGGAAACGGGGCGGCGCTTACCTTGAAGCAGGGCGCTCCGTCCCCGCGGGGAGCAGTGTGAATTTGCTGCTCTAAACGTTGTCGGCGCTCGGCAGCGGCCAGCGGTGCCCAAAATGGCGGCCGGCGGCTTCCGGCAGCACTCCACCAATCGGGGCAGTGCGTCAGCTGGAAGCCCACCCCCGGGCAGCTCTGCAGGGACGCGCTAGTGCGTCCCTGCAGTTCTAAATGGAGCACTGCAACGGAGTAGCGCGCACAAGTTTTAAAAAGACCACTTTTCAAGTAGTCTTTATAAAACATGGAGCGCCACCCCCGCGACCGCGCGAGAGCGGTTAGAGGTCTAGAACCTCCCCTTTTTTCATCGCTCTTGCGCATCCCACAGTGTAGACGACCTCCGTGTCCGGTCATCACAGCGCGGGGTTTTACCTCCGTGTGGAAATGGCCTCAGAGAAGAACATGAAAAATATGTGGAAACAAAATGGCTGCTTATGGTACTTGGGGGAAACTGTTGCTTTTCAAAGTGCCCCCATAAAAGCAATGGAAGATGTTCAAAAAATACAAGAGGATTTCCTTTTCTTTGGAAGGTTTTCAAGTAAGGTTCTATGTAGCATGCGGTGAGGGTATGATGCTTCACAAGCCATTGCTGGAGGTAGATGACTCAATTGATTCACTTGCTCCAGGCCCCTCACTGGCAATAGGCCCAATGCTCCAGAAAAAGCAAGAAGGAGAATTTTGCTTCACAAATCTCCCAGTGTTTCTGTTGTCATCAATATTGTGTGTTCCACTTGAGAAACTGAACAATAAAACATGATATCAGGATGTTGAAGTTCAAGCAATGAAAATGGATTCATATATAAAGATTTTTCTGCTGCTGTTTACTATATGTTTGTATATTCTCATTTACTTGGTTAATTTCTGTCTCTCCTTTCTAGAACAGTTGCACACATAGGAATTCCTATTTTTTGAAACTGCCCCGGGACCCCAGCTACCTTAATCTTGTCTTGCCTATTGCTAAATGTGAAAATACAGTGACTTTTCTTATGCCTGTTTTCTTGTCTGATAGAGCTGTAGAGGAGAATTTAGCCAAGGTCAAAGAGGCTATCTGAGGCTGCACCTAGAAACTAAACATTAATTGCTTGCAGCTCAGCCTGCTTCTCTTTTCTAGACAATCAACTTTATTCTTTTTCTCTGAGCAGCATAATGAGAATAATTTTATTAATGCCTGCAAGGGAATTAGTTATTACACTGAGGAATGCCACAAAAATGCTTGTAAATAAGCTTGTATGCCCTCCCTGCCTCTGCTCTGTGTGGCTTTTTTATAATCTCACAGCTACCAGCCCGCAATACCTGACCCACTGCACAGATGCTGATTTCTTTAAGCAGGCAGGACGTACAGTTTTGTTTTCTGCCAAGTAAATATCTCCTGCTTTTACTTCTTCAAAGAACAGAAGATGGGACTCATTTTCTTGAAGCCATTATACTTTTATCTCTGTACCCACTTTTCTGTGGCTATTGTCATTTCTGGTGTTTGTTTGTTTACAGAAGTAGGGAGGGGTGCCTGTCATCTTTTGTGTGTGTGGATGCCTTGTGTTTTGGTGCCAGATTATATCCTGCAGAAGTGGCACCAGTTCTCCCTTTCTCACAGCAAGCATGTTTCTCATTGAGTGACACATGAAGAGTGACTGACAAATACTAACATGAAAACATTTGTGACAAAACAAAAGGCTTGGTACCAAAAAAGGTACCTATCTATCTATCAACTATCAAAATTCTATCTATCTGTCTGTCTGTCTGTCTGTCTGTCTGTCTGTCTGTCTGTCTGTCTCCTGGAAAACATAATGTATCCTACAGATACAATGAGAGTAAGAGTTGTTTATTTTTCTGATTCATGTTCATTTTGCATCTGGTTATTTTTTTTTTCCTTGTGCAAACATGAACAAAGAAGCGTATATAGAGCAGGGATGCGTAGATCTTTCAAGTCCATATCTGCAGATGTCCTCCTTTCTCTACCCCTAAGTCTGTTCTGAGCTAGTTCACTGCAAATATTTTTTAAAAAGGGAAAAACTGTATAGATTTTTGTGCTAATTTTTCAAATAGTTGTGTCCATGGATGCTTCCTCAGATTAAAGAATCTATGTGCATTTTCAAAATGTGTGCAGGGCCCCCCTTTACTTTTTCTAATTTCTGCATGTTCTCGTCTGCTTGATTTTTTACTTCATGGACTGCATCATCAGTTCTGGGACTATGCAGACTTCCTTTTTTTTTAAAAAAAAAACATAAATTGCGTCTGGTTCCTTGTTCAGTTCAGGAGGTGCAGAATAAGGTAAATCTTTGCAGTAAAACTAGGGATGTAATTCTTCACTATGTCTCTTCTCAAGGGTAACAAATGAGTAATTTCAGCAATTACCTAACCCCGTGCAAAAATGTCTTTGAAAACAACTTGGTTTACAAAGTTTATCTGCTGCTCAGGACTTATTCTGCACAAAATTCGACTGTGGTTGTTCTGTGCAGGAAATACCATTTTCTTTGTGGAAAATACTACTTCAGTGTAGAAAATTATATTTTCTATGTAAATCAATCATGTGCAAATTTTACACAGAATAAGTTCCCACCTATAGGTTTTTCTGTGCAGGATGAAATGTTTTTGCATTCAAATATTATTTTCACATAGAAAATGCTGTTTCCTGTGCAGAAAATCCTGATTTTTACCCCAAACAACCACATGCAAATTTTGTGCAGAATTAGTCCTGAACTATGAAGATGCTTGTCAGTCCAGGGCTCTTCTCAAAAGGTTTTTCTCATTTTTTTTTGAAGATTTTTAAATATTCTTTCTATCTCTGAATAAAATGCAGTGGGACAAATTTCTAATGCACCTACAAGACAGGAACAACTCTGATAAAAGGCTGCTACTAGGGAAACCCTTGCATCCTATCAATATATATCCCAAGGCTGACTTATATTAATCGGGCAAAATTCTAAAAGATATTTAACTCAAGAATACTTTGGAAAAGAAGGGGAACCAAATGATGAAATTGGATGGAGACAGACATTCTAATATTGCTTCATAGGATAATTATACAATAAGAGAGTCTGCTAAATCTGTATTTCTGGGATTAGGAGCATGAATTTCAAAAGGTTTATGTACAGCCTTTTCACATCCAAAAATCCCTCAAATTCACCCTGCTTCCCCTCTTACACCACCTAGGTGGTCAATCTGATCAGAGAAGAAAATTGAGCTCTCCTCCAGTGCTTTGTATCCTGAGGTACAATGCCCCAGTCAGTGCCAAAGTAGATCATAGAAGCTGCTGTCTCCTCAAGAATGACACTAGCTTCTGGGATGCCAGTTGCTAAGGTCTACGTCAGTTCTGAAGAAGGATGGAAAGTTTTCACTATTTGCTTTTTGCAGGTTTAGGCTACCTTTGTGGAACACTATCTGTGCCTCTCCCTGAGCCCATTGGGGACTATCCCTACCACTGTGTTGGTCAAACTCAGGAATGTAGTTTTGCTTTTAAAACAAGAGCCTTTTCCGCACGGGGCTTTTAAAACGGTGCAGAGCATCCTCCGGGGAGGACGACTGCACCTGAGGGCGGACTGGGTCCGGACTACTTTGTGTAGTTCTGGACCTCAGCCTGCTCCGGAACGACCCAAAGTGGTCGTTCAGCATGGTTTTGAAAGACCGCTTAAAACAGATCTTTCAAAAGCATGGAGTGCGCCACTCCATGGCCGCGCTCTGGTGCAGATTTGCAGGCTTGCACCAGTGCGAGCCTGCAGATCTGCCAGGGGCGGGCTTTAGGTTGGCGAGCTTCACTGGTTGGTGGAGAGCCTCCACCAATGAAGCTCGCCAGCCTAAAGCCCGCCCCTGGCAGATCTGCAGGCTCCACCAACTGGAAGTTGGTGGAGGAGAGCCTCCACCAACTGGAAGACGCCATTTTCGTCCCCAGAGCAGTGTGGAGCGCAGCCACGCACTGCTCCGGACCAGCCTGAACCCGGGTATGGAGCACAGAGGTCCGGTGAGTACCAGCATGGGATGATTCCCTTGCCCTGTGCGGAAAAGGCCAAGGTGCTCTATTACTTATTGCACACCTTGTTTTTAAGGGAACATGCAGTATTTTGGCAGTGGCACAGTGGTGGAAAATGTGGTGGGAGAGAAACAATGGCTGCGGGAAATGTGTTAATTTTTTTGTAAGTTTCAACTCTGAACTTCAATATATAGAACAGGTTATTGGGTATATCCACCAGCTCAGTCTCATTCCTGTTTTCTTAAAGTCCTGCTGTATCTACTGTGGCTTCCATTCTAGCAGGATATTTAGAAAAGCAGCTTTACTGTCTGCATTTTTGGCATTTCACATACATCGTGTTTTTCTTGTGTTCTGTACAATGGAAGGCATCTTTCCCCCCAAGTCCTCTAAGATAGATTCCTGTTTTGAAGATTCAGTGCTAATTTTCTTCTCTGAAAAGGTATTGTTCTAATGAACTTTTACTTCCTTGTCAAGTAAGCAACACCATCCAGCCATTTTGCTTCATGAAAACTATCAGTATTGATAGTGGTTTGGGTGCTGGATTAAGACTCTGGAAGTCTGAGGTCAGAGTTCAAATCCCATTCAGCCACAGAAGCCCACTAGGTGATCTTGGGCAAGTTATACTCTCTCAGCCTCAGAGCAAGGCAATGGCAAAGCCCTCTCTGTACGAATCTTCCCAAGCAAACCCCATGATAGGTTCACATTAGGGTCTCTGTAAATCACAAATGACTTGAAGGCAAACAACAACAACAACAACAACAACAACAACAACAACAACAACACAGAACTGTGGTGTTAGAATCATAGAATCATAGAAATGTAGAGTTGGAAGAGACCACAAGGGTCATCCAGTCCAACCCCCTGCCATGCAGGAAAACCCTCAAAGCACTCCCGACAAGTGGCCATCCAGCCTCCGCTTAAAAACCTCCAACGAAGGAGACTCCAGCACACTCCGTGGCAGCACATTCCACTGCCGGACAGCCCTGACCATCAGGAAATTCTTCCTGAGGTTCAGGTGGAATCTCCCCTCCTGCAGCTTGTATCCATTGCTCCTTGTCCTGGTCTCAAGAGCAGGAGAAAACAAGCCCACTCCCTCCTCGACATGACATCCCTTCAAATATTTAAACATGGCTATCATGTCCCGTCTCAACCTTCTCTTCTGCAGACTGTTCTGAAATTAAAGATCACAGTTTTGGAAATGGTTGTATTACTGGGAATTCTCCTTAATAAATATCAACCATATATTCATTTGGTGCAGCTCGAGTAACTAAAACAAACAAGTTCTCTACAAATGGTACACATGTGTAGGAATTTCCCATGGTGCAGCAGGAATGGGACTGCATTTTTAGCTCCATTACCTACATCATCCTCCAACATCTGCCCATTAAGTTGGACATATGCACACAGAACATATTTATTTGCAAAGTGTCTTTAACATCTAAACAGCTCCATATATATAGATGCTCTGTGGGATACCATGATTGTGGTGTCTCCCAGTCTCACAGATTCTCAACATTCAAACAATTGCATTCCTTCAAAAACTCTTTTGATGGCACAGGATATAACATCCTTCTGAAAAACTGAGTTGGTGAGATCTATGTTACAAGTGTTTCCAGAGTGTAAAGATGTGGCATTCCTAATCCACAAACATCTTTCTATTTCAGTACAGCAGGAAATAATACTTACAGATGGTTTTTTTTAAAAAAATCTGTAAGATATTTTGAAGAATAAATTGTTTTTTGATTAGTGTTAATTGGTGCAATAGTGATGCAGCTGAGATAGTTTCATAATTGTTCCAGTAACCCCATTGACCTGGAATATGATTATTTGATTGTTGGTGGTGATGGTAATGAAATTCTGGATCCGTTGTTAGACAGAAATACATCTCTGGCAAGGAAGCAATCTACAGTGAGACCTACTTTACCGGCATATATGAATAAATATGGTTTAATTGATATATAGAGAACTGTACACCCAGAAGACAGGGAATATACTTTTCTTTCTCTGTTCCACCATAATTGTTTCAGATTAGATTATTTCTTAATTTCTGCATCTTTGGTTAGTAACAGAAATTGAATCTTTGATAATATCAGACCATACTCCAGTTTGCTCTGGTCATATAATGTTTTGTTCTCAATAGTGAACAGTTTTTGGGCTCAAATGTCAGCAGATCTCATGGAATATTTTTAAAATGAATGAAAGCTCTGTGAGTTCTTTTGCTATTGAATGGGAAGCATATAAAGTCTACATACAAGGTAGAATCATTGCTAATTTTTCTTATAAAATATGACTTCAAAAAGAAGTCATTGAATAAACAACTGAAAACTCTTGTATCTCAATTTGCTGTTTTTCCACTTGAACAACTTTATCAAGAATTGTAAAATGTTAAATATGAATTGAATAATATTCTCTTGTATAACAAACGGAACTTGCTTTGACATGTCTGTGGCAAGCATATTGGGAAAAATGGGGAACATCCCAACAAGACTCTGATGCATCTCCTTAAGTATCAACAGGAATGTGATATTATTTTGGCTACCAAAGATGAAAGCAATAATTTATATACATTACCCACAGATATAAATATGGTTTTTTAAGTTTTATTTGGATCTTTAGCACTTAGATAATTAAATTCAACAACAGAATATGGAGACTTTTTGCCATCGCACTGGCCTTTCCTATTTTAGCATATCACAGCAGACTTTTGGAACCTTTATACTTAGATGAAATTATCAATGTTATAGCGAATATAGGAAATAGGTTGTCTTGTGGCCCAAGTGGGTTTCCAATGGTACAGTGCTTTTTCCAGTCTGTTAGCACCAAGACTGCTCCAGTTTACAAACGTATCTTTGAATCCAGCTACCTCTCTTTATCATTACATGAAACCTATATTACTCTATATATTAAATGTGGCAAAGATCATACTCACTGAGTTAACTACTACCCTATGGCCTTACATAATATTGATATCAAAATATTGACAGCTATTTTAGCTAATAGATTATAAAAACTCATTTCATCCTTGGTAAGTCCTGTCCAAGTGGGGTTGGTCAAAAACAGGCAGGGGGCTGATAATATTCAATTGATTGTGGACTTGATTGCTTTAAACTTTGATAGAACTGATTGGTCAGCCGTTATTTCTTTAGATGGTGAGAAGGCCTATGACAAAACTTACTGACCATTTATTTTCACGGTATTGGCTAATTTGGGGTTTCCTAAAATATTTTTTGAAAAAGATATAAATTTTATACTCAGCATCAAGAGCATTGGTTATTACCAATGTTTTTTTCTCATCATTTTTCCCTCATTGAAATGAGGTGTAAGTCAGGGAAGTCCATTGTCTCCTTTAATATTCCATTTGTGCTTGGAAGCCTTTGAATGTGCTATTAGACAAAATTCTGGGATCAAGGGATCTGAGCATGTTGGTTTAGAATTTAGAAATATTCTTTTCACATATGTTCTTTTTTTGTTCAGTTCAAAGCCCTAGCTGTCAATCTCAATTTTGATGCAGTTGATTTATAATTTTGGTAAAATATCTGATTATTCAATTAATTTGTCCGAGTCAGAAATACTACCAGTGGGAAACAAGATGGCCTCTAGTGTATTTAAGGCATAACAGTTTCGATATTGCCCCAATTCTGTAACTTATTTATGTATAATTATCCCTAGGGACATATCTCAGATTATTAATCCTGATATAAGAAAATTGATAAAAGATATTGCACTAGATTCAGAGAGATGGGCAGACTTAAATGAGTCTGTGAGGTAAGTTTAATTAAAATGAATGTTATACATATAATTGTTTATGTTATTCAAAGAATTCATCTACTTATACCTTGCAAATAATTCCTTTACTTATACCTTGTAAGTATTTTTGAAAACTAAGTGACTTGTTTAGGAATGTTCTTCTTTCGAATTGCAGAAATTATAATAAATTTTTTTGTTGTACTCCTCCTAGAATTTCAATGAAAAGGACGTAATTCCAGTCAAAGAGGGAGGGTTCATCCTTCTAGGTTATCTTCTAGATCATCAGCCATATCTGTTATTTGTATTAATTTTTGGACATATCCACTTAAACTAGGTAATCCACCATGCTCAGTTTTGGAGTCTCCATTACTGGCACTTCTATTCAAAGGGACAGTACTTTGTTCTCATTTTGTTAAAAAAAATGACAATTTCTGCAGTTAGATCTGTGTGGCAAATACTATTTTGTCATTTGTAATTTCACCCAAACTTTCATGCCAGATGGACTTTATAGAGGAATCCAGATTTGAAAATTGGTAAGGAACCAAATGTTACCTTAAATCGGATACTTTGTGTTAATGATGATTTTTTTGCCTTTTTCAGTTTTGCAAGAGCAGTTTAAACTGCCTCTGTCAACTAAATGTCAGTATCTACAGCTGAAACATTTGTTGCAATCCAGATTTGGCCCTGTAGCTTTAAATACATCTAAGGTTCCCTTAATATTAAAGACATTAATTGAGGCCAACCAAGTACTCAAACCAACAATTTTTATATATACATTTCTATTATCTATAAATAAAGATGACATATGAGGTTTACAGGAAGAATAGAATAGACAAAGGCGATATCCAATTCTGAATAATCATTGGACATCAGTTTTAACATCTGTAACTATTATGGCTATAGATCTCCAGCTATGTCTTATACAGCAGAATTGACTTGTTTGGCTAAATTGGTTGTCACAACGTCTAGTCAAGAAAGGACTTTCAAAATTAGTAAATTGTTGGAGATGTAATACTGGTAATGCTTCTTAATGCATATGTTTTGGAATTGTCCTATAGCATCTACATTTTGGGGAGAAGTAATCTCATGTGTAAATTGGTTTTGGAAAGTTCCTTGGTAATCAGGGATGTGCATGCTGATTTGAATTATTTGTCTTTTTGGGGAATTAACAAATGGCTGATAGAAGTGGATTTTTTCATGCCCTTTTGAGTGCCTCATTATGGGAAAGATCATTTTTCTCCATCTGTGATCCAATGGATAGAAGATCTAACAATGCTTTCAATTTGAAAGAATGATGCATAGACAGAATTTACAAATGGGCTTATATTTGGACATTTGGTCCACTTTTATAGAAACATCTGATCAATGTGGATATTTTTCCTCCTGTTGTGTTTTTATTTGCCTGCTTTTGTTATACTGGATCATTACAGTATGTAACTGAGCTCCCTTTTTAATGTAAATAATTTAAAAAACAACAACATTCAAACAGCTACACATGCAATGAGACTTCTTTGCAACCAACCAAACTCAACACAAAGTTGCTGAGGGATAGACAACTTTGAGTTGGGGCTAAAAATATGGTCCTGTTCATGCTTCAAATGATAAGTCCCTACATGTGAATAATGCGTGGATAGGGCTGTGAATGGCTTGGACAGCGATGAGGTCCCTAGGTATTCTTTTCAAACTTACACTGTATAAACTGCTCACAGCTATGTGGGAGTAAGTCCCATGGAAACCAGTCGGATATATTTCTGAGTAGACAGGTGTACAACTGCACTACTAAGATACTTTTTAGTAGAGAAATCAGAGAGGTGGAAATAAAAGGCTAAATCCTGAATCTTGATTTTGATTGCAGTGAAACTTTGTTTCCCTTCTTGCTATAGCCCTCTGAACTCCATTAGACTGGAATATTTCCTAATCTATGAGGATCAATTTTTTGGGGAGCATACATGGAGGCTGCAGTGAGGAGAAAGAACCACTCCACTTACGGTTCCATGAGATCCTGTTCCATGAGTGGAACCCTAGCAGTGGATATTACCCAGTCCATCTGTCCCTGCTAAATCTTGCTATTAATATGGTTGACAACAATTTTTTCAGGTTTTGCATCTTTTTAAAGAGAATGTAGTTGTTTTATTCTGCTGAAAGGCATAAGTAGCCTATTTATACTCTGGATTTATAAACTGGTCTATTTACAGGGGGAATTGTTATCTTTGTATCTCAGCTATTCATTCATCTGGTGTCCTTTATCTTCCAGTGTGTTTTCTTTCCTTAAAGCAATATTTATTGTAAAAATACAATTTTCATGCCAGGTGCACACTTTGTCACTATTTCATATTGCTGGCTTTTTCTTTAGCAGATGGATTTTTTCTCTCCCTGTTAAAAGCTGGGCTTTTACTGCATTGTGTCACTATATTTGTTGTCTATATTTTGGCAAAAGGAAAACACTACTGGATCAAAATCCAACCTCTGGGAAATGTAATTTGGTCCCTCTAATTCTGAATTAATTTTTGTTACATTGTTTCACTGGTCCTTCTCCAAGGGAACCAGTGTGGCATTTTTGTTGCACATAAATCCTGGTGAGAAGAGATAGGCTTAGCAGTCTTTAAGTATGTACAAAGTATGTATGTGGGCCACATGTACATGCAACCTGGACATACTGTTAACTCAGGCTGGCTACAGGAAGAACACAACTTGCTTGTTGCAGCAGCTCCAGTGGCTGATGGTTTGTTTCCAGGCACACTTCAAAGTGCTGGTTATGTCCCATGAAGCCCTAAACAGTTCAGACCGAGGCTATTTAAAGGACCATGTCTTCTTGTATGAGCCTCTTTGAGCTCTAATATACTCAAATATTCTCTCTGTCCCATTACCTTCCCAGGGTTATTTAATGGGAACAAGGGGAAGGACCTTCTCTGTGGCTGCTGCAAGACTTTGGAATCCCTTCCCTGGAGAGATCTGGGGAGCTCCACCCTTGCTCTCTTTCTGCCAACAAATGAAAACTTTGCTTTTCTGTCAGCCTTTTCAGAATTCATACAATCATTGAGTTGAATTTGGGTGTCCCCCCATGAAAAAATTGTTGTCCACTCCTGAAGTAAATTATTCCTTTATCTTTGAAAAGGCAATGGCTTAATTATATTTTTGGTGGCAGTCTTAAGGAGTAAATTTGAAGAACACAGAACCTGGGTGATAGCTTAATGCGCTGGACAGTTGAGAGGAAGCTATCTTGGGAGCTGTTTGACCCCTAAAAAAGTTTCAGGAAAGAACAGTTTACACTAAAAAGGGGGCTTTTAACCCTCCTTCAACAAAGGATGAAAAGAATATGGGCAAAAATATGTTTTTCAAGTGTTGAGAAACCTGGACAATAATCCTGGACTGACAAGGATCTTTTGCAGTTTAGGACTCATTCTGCACAAAATGTGAGCATAGTTGTTTTGCAAAGAAAACAGTCTATTCTGTGCAAAAAAATTAAATTAAAATAAAACAAATTTTAAAAATGATTATGCAAGAACATAATTTCCTGCACAGAAAATTCCAGGACTTTGTGCAAAATAAGCATGTGTGAATTTTGCACCAAATAAGGCCCAAATTGCAAATAGGCTTTGAAACTGTGTGATCATTTTAAAGACTTGCTTATAGTGGGAAGAAAAGTGAATGAATTACTTGTTGCTTCCTTTGAGAAGAAACGTAGAGAAGAATTATATCCCTATACCAAACAACAACAGTTTTTAAACCTGCAGGCTCTGTTGCTAACACTAGCCACTGCTATCACCACCTTTACGTCTTGGGACATTTTGGAGAGGTGTGTTGGTCTCTCATTCAAGCCAGTTGCAGAGCTGGTAGCTTTAAAAAGCTTTTTGAAAATTAAAAAAAACAAAGGCACCCTCTTCCCTTAAGTGGCACAAAGCAGTCAGTGCCCCACTTTTATCTCCCTGTTCCAACATGTATCTCACACACTTCCCTACAAAGACAAATTAATTTGGTAATGAGGCTACTTTGGACATAGCAGCTTCTAAAACATGGCTTATTCTTTTAAGGGAGAAATGCTAAAAGGTTAACCATTCTAGGTTTTTCCTTTAAATGGTGATGGAAGATAAAATACTTGCCAGTATAATTCAGATTGTTCACCCTAAAATCAGAGCAGCTGCAGTGGGCCATTAGGTAGGCCTAAATCCAAATGCTACTCCCAGTGACAGTAAAGCCATTTTGGTTGTCTTATCAATAGTAAGTCAACGTACATGTAAATCCCATCTATTCAATAGGTTTAGTTGGGATAAATAATTGGATTTGGACTTTTTTATTCACAAGTGGTTTAAAAGAATTTCAATTTTAGGGCTTTGATAAAAAAATAAAAATCTCGCGCTTCTTACATTAAGCAGACTTGGCTGATAACACTGAGCCATTAGCACCTTCAGAGGAAAATGTACTATTTATGGAGCTGTTCTGAAATCATCTCTGTAGAGACCTGGAATTAGTAGTGATGGAACTCAAGTGTTTTGCCTCTGAGGTCTAATAAGCTAACAGACCAAAATGGTTGTGAAGGTAAAGGTGCACAATAAGATCGAATGTTACAGTTTTTCATAAAGCAAATCTTGCCATTGTGGAAAATTGAACATGGCTTGTCTGTGCTTATTTAAGAATGGGATGCTGGTGAGTTGTAGAGAAGCACTTTACTGTGTTTCATATTGCCCCCAATTAATTTTGTATTGTGCTGATTAGAATGGAAACCCTGGCAGATTGGTTGCTCAGAGGCCATCTTGAAAATAACATATTTTTTTTTAAAAAAACACCCTGATTCATACTGATTGCACTAAATTCTTAAAAGTAAGAACATTGGAGTGGACTATTAAACTTTCACCTCTATGGAAATGAAGCTATCTTTGTAACATTGAGGGTCTGACAAATGATTATTACTTTCTGTGCCAGTGTAATGGTTCTGAAGTACAAATGGAGAAAAAAAAGCAAATGCTCTGCTCTAATGGGACACATTAAGTGCTCCTGTCTGAATATCTACATACTGGTGGCTAGCTCATAATCATTTTATTTTGCATTAGCAATAGTACATACAAAAGATTAGCAGACATTGTTACAGTGCAGTAGCCATGGCAAAGATATCTCTTGAAAAAGAAGTAAATAACTATTGATTGAATGAGACACAAGATGCGGTCATGTCATGTATATATTTTGTGTGGGTTTTTTTTTTTTTTAATCAAATAGGTAGGTTGAAAAGGTTGCGTGTTTATGATGACAGTTGGGGGAACTTTGTCTCTTTGTTATCTTTCTGTACAACATCACACCCATATATTCTTCTCTATCCTTAAGGGAAGGCTGTTGAAGTGCATTTGAAGTGGAAAAGTGAGCGGGGGTGGGGGGAAGGTATGCAATATCTCCTTTCCTTTTCTCAAACTTACAAGCTCCCAAAATCATACTTGCTAACTGAAGAAAGCTCTCAAAGGCAAGATACAAGTGACTACGTGTAATGTCTAATTTGTATTGGGGGTAATGTTAGTAATGGGTAAATGAATGTTTACTTCTCAAGCAACTTAAAGAATAGTGTGGAAACTATATGAACCTTAGAAAAAAATTGACATTAGATAGATGTGTAATTTTAATGGTGTTGGATTTAGAAATAAATGTCACAGTTGAAAATACAAGGGTTACAGAATGCACATGGAGACCACATAAATACATTCTTATTATTTTCTGTTGCATAACAATGAGTACCATGGTAAGGGTACACAATCAGCTGTATAATTTGCTCTGCTGTATGTGTACTTTGTAATTTAGGGGAAAAGGAGCAAGTCGGATTGGTCTAGAAAACAAATCCATTGTGTCATGCAAAACATGTTTATAGACAGTAGATCCACAAAAGACTAGAGGCAAAGCCATGTACGAAGTGAGTTGCTTGCCTGAACTCTATCATCCACCCTGAAATCTCACCAATGGAAGATAGGAGAGAGGAGCATTGTAATAGAAAACCAAAGTAAACAGTGAAACCTGTTCTGTTCCACACTTTCCTGTGACCCTGTTCAGCTTCAAGTGGAACCCACTGCTTAACAACTGCAAAACAAAACTGAAACCTTACCAAGATTGGGAGGAACTGGCTGCTAGAGTATATGGTAATTTCAGCATGCTTAGTGGGAGGGACATTGAGGAAAAGAAACAGATGCCTGCCTGCGTGAAATAATGACAGAGTACTTTAAAGAACTGCTTTAAAGTAACTAAGAAGCAAGGAATCTTGTGAACAGAGTACCCTTTGAAAAAACAAATGTGGTGACAGTGCAAAGCTGCTGATGAGTGTGTAGGGAATGTGATCTTTGTGTCCCTACAAAAGATAGCTGCATTATAATGTAGTAAGTCATTGTGAGACTGCTGCTGCTCATTGTGGCAAATTGATGAACTCTACTGTGGTGTTTTATTGTGCTCCTTGCTGCCATTATACGATGCTACTCTAAAAAGCTTCTCATCCCACAAATTGGGGAGTTCATAAGACAACATGTGAGAATTTTATTTTTTTTAACATCCTGACACTAAGCCCAAGGTCATTGGCAGTGGCTCGAAGTAACAAGCTCTTCAGTAAATACATGGTCCCCAGCTGTCTGCTTCTGTTAGACAGTCCTGGGTATTTTATAGCAAATTAATCATGCATTCTGACAGTTGCTAGAATGGCATTTTCTGCTAAACTTATCCCTTTAATTAAACATGGATGTTCCATCTTTCGGCTGACAATCTCTGGGTACCTGTTTAATTTTTTAATTGAGGCCAAGAGTTTGCCTGCTCACCATTCTTTTGCATTTTTTTTGCTCCCTCCCTTTTGCATCTTGCCCTCCCCACACATGTTCACATAATGTTCCAAGCCAAGCTACAGATATTGAAGAGGACAGCCCATGCTGACAGCAAAGGTCAATTCAATGCACAACTGAGGCACTCATGGGCTTGAACTGAGTAGGTTGCTGTGTCCGCTAAATGCAGATTGACAGAAGTGTCCAAGGGACAAACTTCCCCCTATAAAAAAAAAATCTAATTACTGCTGTGCATAGCAACTTTCCCTTGCTTATTCCCCCTCCCACTTTAAGAGACAATGAAGAGGGGATTTTTTCCCCCATAAATTGATGTGAGATATATAATATACTCTGTGTGTGTGTGTGTGTGAGAGAGGGGGGGGGAATGGGAGAATAAATTATCTTTTCTAGGAGGAAAAGCCCATAAAATATGAAATGTGCTAAACCGTATTCTCTTATTGTAACTCATATTTTCAAGAGGAATTTGTTTTCCTTAACATTATGGTCACAAAATACCTTCCCTCAATGGAAGCTGATATTCTCACTTTTATCAAGATGTGATATGAGGATACAAAATAAAATACCCTAAAATAGTGAAACGTGCAATCACTTGGAAAGAGAATATTTTGTTTGTACATTATTAACCTTTACTTTAGAAAAGCAGGAAGGATACTTTCTAAGACATTTCAGAGCAAATGGGCCAAAATAATAAGCTTTGCTCCACAAAATGTGGATTGTAGTCTGAGTGAAGGAAGATGATATGATAACTGTGGTGCAGCTACATTACTGTTGTAATTGGGCAAGGAACAGCTTCACTCCTCTTGTGGTGCAGAGCCTGGAATGCTAGGTTTGAATATTAGTTTGTTAATGTTAACAGTTAGGGACTTAATTCATTGTTGCTAGCACTAATGTTTAAAACAGTTTAATGTGTTGAATTACTACAATTAACTTGTTGCTGAAACTGTTCGTTTTTAGAACAGACAATGGAATTGTAGAATCGTATTGATATGTTACCCTTAAGAGGACAATTTGTTGTACTGATAAGTTACCCTTAAGAGAACAAATTGCAAAAATGCTCTTTTAATAATTTTAAAATTGCCTTCACTTAATCTATTTTTTCCTTAGTTTGAGTATATTGCCCGTAATTGTTGTCTGGATATGGTAGGAGTTCAAAACATCTAGAAATTGTCAAACACTGTACTAAAGCGTAAGATTTCATGTGACAACTTGTTCATTTAGGTTTTGTCATTGATTTGCATCTCTTTTCTCCACTCCTGCCAACACATATACTTTACTCCCTCTTCAAAGGTTTTGTTTGTTAAATATTAGTAAGGAGTGATGTTAGAGGTTAACAAGGAATAATGTGTTTATTTCAGGGAGAAAACACTGATCAAATGCAGCAATAAGTGGCTGGCTACAAAGATCAATCAGTGAATCAAGAACAGAGAATTCTAAATCAGAAATGTTTTGTCTGCCTCTGAGCATATGCAGAACATTTTTTTCTGCAGAACTGAATAACTGCATCCTCTCTGCCTCTCCTGTTCCAGGCAGGAAGCATGATATTCAAAGATTGTTAATACAGTCACGGTTTACATGCAGGAGTCAGAGATCTCAAATTCAATCTGTGGCATCTCTAGTTTGAAAGATGTGGTATCTAAGAAATCCAGTATTATATTATTCTTGGCAGGATGGCAGGATATGCCATTTAAACTCCAAACTCAAACCTTATCATATTCTTCAAAGTGTTTTATCCACTGAAGAAAGATGTGTTGAAAAGCAGAATAGGAGAGAAAAAGCAAAAAAGGATAAAATGTGGGATAAGAAAAACTTTAATTATTCAAGTGCCCAACGCTATGTGAGCAATAATGATTGTAATAAGGAATACAGAGATTCATTCTACAGAGGCTTACCAGATAATAATATACAATAGAACATATTGTATATTATATTAGACAACAGAAGCCAGAATAAAATCAAGAGAGGAAGAGAGTCACAATACACCCTGTCCCCTAGAAAGAGCAAGCAAATCACCTCATTCCTTACTTCCCCACCCCTCAATTCCATCCATCTATTCTAGGCAAGGACTCACTTTTTCCTTCTTTGCCAGTCTGTTGGTTCTTCAGCCACCTCACAGGTATTTTTTGCTCATGAGCAAATTCTCTGTCTCTTCCTCCTAAATGGAAGAATCAGAGACAGATTAGCCCATGTGATATATCAACAAGAAAGCTAGCAGAGGGCCATGCGATACAATACTTGCAATTGTAGTCTTTCTCCTGAGGCCCTCCTGTATTGCTGAATCTGGTAGAGAGAAAAATGCCCCACCTCCTGACAAATTATCATGGCTAAAGTAATTAATTTGCTGTAATTATGGAGTGAACTTCAGTGCTAATCAGAAAGTGCCTTGAGTCAGACCATGTTGGGAAAAACCAATGAATTAACCATTTGACAACTTAATTAGTGAATTCTCAATGCTGTGTTGTGGTATAACTGTAAGTTTTATAGTTACAGGGTGCCACTTAGTAGAGGGAGGGAGGAAGAACATCACACGTTTTGTGCGCTGGCATTTGCTGGTGCCTGATGATTTTTTATGGATGTTGAAGAAACAATGAGGTGGTAGAGCATGTGTACGTGAGGAAAAGTTCATGCCACAAGCAAGCATGTATTTTATTGGGGAGGGGAAAACAAACAAACAAACAAACAAACAAACAAACAAACAAACAAAGTCTCAAAACATAAAACAAAGGCAAGGAATCAGATAACTATAACAGGACCAAAAAGAAGAGATTTTCGTATTCTTAATTTCACACATATCAAGAGATGAGGTAGTGGACTTTTGGCCTACTGTTGTTATTTTCTGTGTATCTGAACTATTAAGGAGTGTGTGCATCTGGTTGTTTTGACTAGATCTGACTTCAGTTTGAGAAAGATGCTGTCACTGAATATAGCATGTCTGACAACTAGACAAGAAAGTTATTTGATCCTAATTATTATTGTTGTCTCCTCTTACTGATCTTCACCCTTTTTGTGAGTGGTGCCCTTTAGTGATATACACCAATATGCAGTACTGTTAGCATCAAGAGAGAGGTTTTGAATCACCATTTTATGCATTAGTGTATACCCCCTAGGTAAGAAATGTGCTACTAACCTCTCTGTGTATGTGATACTCTTTTTAAACTATGTAATGCCAGGCCTAATTTATTTTTAGTTGGCATATTTGGGAAGATGTAAGTGGTTGCCTTGTAAGTTTGTTTCTTAAAAACTGTCAAGTACTTTGAAATTTAGGCTGGGTGCTATGCCTTCTGGGAAAAAGCTTTGACAAGGAAGCTGTATTTATTTCACCAACATTTAAATTGCCGTGCATATAGCTTTTTCTTTCTCTTCTCTAGGAAGATGGCCTAAGATGGCTCTTTGGAATGGCAGTTGCAGGTATCAGCAAAGAAAAGAGCACCGTTTGTGCTATCTTAATATTTAAATCTGATATTGCAATATTGTTTTTACCATTGAATCTTGAGAATTAGCAAAGATTAGCTCTTGTGTGACAATGTGTGACCATGGGTAGTTTAACTGCATTTAGACAATTTCTGCTGTGTGAAGAAGAGAGAGCTAATATGTCAGGAGAATGTGTCAAGCTCACCTGTGTGCTGAGTAGCAGTCTACTTCTGGGAGGGAGGTTTGTAAGAGCTTCCTCTAAAAAGCCAAGTTGGCCATGTTGTAAGAAAAAAAAATCCATATATTTAATATGCTATCCAAAGAGCACAAAAGTGTGTGATTTCTATTTCATCTGACACTTATTTGGGCAACAAGTTCTGATTAAACTCCTACCTTTTGCTTTTCTGGTCTTGCTCATGATCCTCTCTTCCTGCTTTCTCCTAACCATGGCTACTCTGATTCTGACTTCTGGCAGGTTTCTCTAGACACACCTTCTTGTTTGCCTTCATTTCATGTTTGCTCTTTGAGCCCAAGTCCTAGACTGTGGCTCTTGAGTCTCTTCAGGCCTGTTCCCATAACCCATCCTTGTAGTGTTAGGACCCTCTGGAATCTCTGACCTTGTCTTCCAAGTCCCAAGTTTCTCCTGCTGTCCATTTACCAACCCCAACAAAATATTATTCAGTGATAACACATGGCTATAAATAGCCATATGAGATAAATATAGTTAAATTGTCCTAAGCATTCTTGAAAGTAATCCTTTTATCTCCACAAACATTTGAGGTGTTTGTATTATCTGCTATTCCTTTGTGCATTTACAAATTTCTATTTCCATTGCATTTCACATGTCTCATACAACTATAAGCACAACTGTTTTCTGTTAACAGCAATATATGCTTAAATAAATCTAACACTGGCCTTTTGCATTTCCACCTTCTGCCTCACGTCAACTCATGCTTTCCAAATATGCAATTTTAAATTCGCTTCATCCCTATTCATTCTCCATCAGTGACTTCCATATCAGATTTGTTCAGTTTTAAAGTCAAAACATGCTTTTTGTACCTGCCAGCCAGCCCAGCTTTTTGTACCTGCCAGCCAGCCCAGCAAACTCATTCTGGCATCTAAGATTTAAGCTGTGTTCTTTCTGCCTGATGCATCAACATTAAGATTCATTAACTTAAGATTCTGGACCTAAAATTTAGCAGACCATTTTGCTGGGAAAGCATGAGGTAGAACATAATTTTGCTGCTTCCTCTATGTATAATTTTATTTTTGACAGTACACCAAGGACTCAGGAGGCTTAATTCTCTATTGAAGTTCAGCTCTATAACCTGAACTCACACTGGTATAAGAAGAACCAATATTGTACATGGCACATGGGGAGCAGTTAAAGATTGTAGCAAAGTATTTCTTTGTATAATGTTGTATTTGCCCTGAAAATCAACTTCAAAGGATATTGTTCATTCTTCCTTCTTGGGAAACCCTGTTAAGAATCACAAATGTCTTTATGGCAGCCTAGAATATGGTCCAGGCTGCTCTGATCAAATGACAGCTTGAAAATATCCCATGTGATTCAGTGAACATCATTTTAAATTTTAGTGTTCTTATACCTTCCTTGGGAGTACCCTAGTGCCATTTACTGTATTTCTCAGTTTAACAACAGTCAGATTCAGTATTGATAGAAGATTCAGAATGGATCAAAGGAAGCATTTCTGCCATGTAGGGTTGCCAAGACAGGACTGTTCCATGCCCTGAGATTACAGGATAGAAAACTAAGACCCAGAATGACCTTCTGTGATATCACAAGGAGTAGGTCCTAGTGATATGACAAAGGTGATGTTATAAATGACAGTCTCCAGTGATGTGATTAAACATAATATTTTAAGCACAGCCACAATTGCACACAGTATGATATTCAAATTTTTAAAAATGCCACATCTAACAAAATGAGGAAAAAATGTATACATCTTTGTGTTCAAGTTGCATTAAGATTCCTTCATTTTGCCATGAGGACCAGAGAAGTGGGCCAGGCCTTGAGATCTGGGAACCCCACTGCTATAAGATGTAGTGATGGCCACCAACTTGTTTGGTTTTAAAAGGGAATTTTAATATTCATAAAGAATAAGACTTTAAGGGGCTGCTAATTGTGATGGTTGCACATTATGCCCATTATCAACAAATGGTGCATCTGAATACCAACTACTAAAAGAGCATAATTGGAGGATACTACTGCAGACATGTCCTGCTTGTGAGCTTCTCTCTGTGTTGGCCACCATGTGTACAGAATGCATAATCCTTTGCTCTGAACCAACATTGTTCTTTCTTTCTTTCTTTCTTTCTTTCTTAGATAGCTCTAGCTTCTGAAAGATGGAAAGGTAGCACTTTGTGCTCTTCACGACCACTTTCTCTCTCTGGTACACACAAAGAAAGGAAGGATATTGCTTGTTGGAGGACCAGTTGCTAGGTCTGTACTTAAGTAGGAAACAGCAGAAATTCTGATATGCTTAAGGCACTTATTCACCTGTGTGTAAGCTAGCATTGGGTTTGAGTTATAAACATTCTCTTCAGAGTGTGGCACTCTGTTCTTCTCCCACTGCATTCCTATGTCATTTCTGCTGAATTTTTCCATAGTTTCAAAAAATCCATCTTTCCACTGTAATTTTTTTAATGCTTCATTTTCCAAGAAAATAAATTTAATTAGGTTGCAAAATTCAACACATACATAGGTGATGTTTCCTTCTAGCATGCAAATGGCTGAAAAAATGCAGTTCATATCAATGGCATATCACAAAACTTACACTGAGCACATTTAATGATGCAAATGGCATTCAGTGCTTATAGTTTGCATTGTATACAACAAAAGTTTGAGGAATTTGTGTATCCTGGTATAACATCCTCATGTTGCTATAGTAATAGTTATTTTTTCAGCCCTCAACATTAAACTTCTTTGTCTCAATCAGAATTGCTCAGCATGCTCCTAGCCCCATTAGAATATCGTATGATAAATAACAAAAATTATAATAACAGCAAGGGTATCTGAGCCTAGGGCCATTTCCACACTAGACTGTTATAGTGCTATTATTCCACTTTCAACGTCCTATGGGATCCTGAGGTTTGCAGTTAAGAGGCCAACATCCATAAGATGTTGAAAGTGGAATAACAGCACTATAACAGTCTAGTGCGGAAATAGCCTAAGACTCAAACATCTGTGACTGAGATATCCGTGCTTCTTTCTGCTACCATAGAAATATCCTAATTTTTAAACTAGGAGATAATAAATAAATAAATAAACAAACCCCAACAGTTATAGATTCATACGTATTCCCTTTTGGATGACATCTGATAACCCTGTCCAAAGAGAGACCTAAAATACTTAGATTTAACACAGAGACGCCTCTGAGTTAACAACTAACCACATTATATTTATATGAAAATAGCTTCACCAAGCTTGTGTTTTTGTTGACCATTTGTTTCCAGTGCCTTTGCCACTCAGTTTATCAAAGCTGCGAGACCAAGACTTACTTCCCTATAAAACAGAAACTTATTTTAAAAAATACTATTCTTTTATCCTTGTTTTTCTGAGACAATCAGAGCCAACAAAGTGTAACCAGTTTGATATTAGGGAATTAAGGGAATGTAACAGTCACTAATGTTACTGGTGTTTGAATTTCATGAAATGAAACCAAAAGAGACAGCCTGTGTCCTCTTTCTATGAGCTGCCTATCAACTGTGACATTACGTGCTCTTTCTCTGTACATTTTCAAAAGTGTTACGAAATTTCTCACAGTGAATGGCAACAGGTGATTTCTTTGTTTCCTGAAATGTGTGCATGCCGAAAATTCTGACAAGGTGAAGTTCTATGTAGCAAAGTTGATGACATTTTTTTCCTGCCTTTCAAGAGTCTGCTTTGATTTTGTTAGTTTTTTAAACTTCTGTTAGCTACATCTCAGCCTTTAAAAATGTTTAAAATTTCTCTACAACTACAGCGACTACAGGGAACTATTTACACATGTTTGAGTTTTATTAGAAGGACAGCTTTAACAGAAATGTATATTCTTCCCTCTTCTATGACCTATCAGAGTTGTACTTTATTTCACAGGAATTTCTGCTCACATGAGTTTAATGTCAGATATACCAGAGATTGCACCAGAATTACAGTATCTCCATCTCTCCCCCCAAGACCAGGTTATTATGTTGAAGCCAAGACAGCTTCTTGAGATAAGGTGTGAAAGTTTTATCTTCCAAGTTTAAATCATAAAATCATAGTCTGTTAGCTGAGCTTTATATGATTAGCACAGATACTGTATATTAGGTAGAAGGAGGATGCCCAATTTCTCCACATTAACTAATTGCAAATAAACAGAAAAAGAGCAATTTGGGATGCAAGTAATCTTCATGGTAGAACTAAAGGTTTAATTGTATAGTTTTATTTAGCATGGCATTTATTTATTTCAGTCAGGGTCCATTGGCAAGTTGTATACCTTAGGCAGCAAGCCAGTGAAGTGAGAATGGTTAAAATGAGCATGGTTACTCTGCCATATATATATATATATATGGGGCTAAAGAAGTACTACTGACTCTTCTGCTTTCCTATAGAAACTGAACCAATTGCTGTTGCCCAGACCATGTGAGTGTACAAGGAACATTCAAAGTTGCTTAAAAGAGCGTACATTTAGGGACTGAAGCTAGTTGCTTGTGTGAGGTGCCTAGTTCAGAACAAGGAGATATGGCTTTAAAAAACTTTAAACTCAATATGGCTAAACTGTCTTGGGATTTCCCTTCAAGACTGATTGAGGGAGAATGTCAGAGACAGCTGGATATTTTATTGATGGTGACTGGAACCCAGAAGGAAACTGGAACTCACCTAGTGAATCCAAGGTTGATCAAGATAGTGTATTTTCCAAAGCACTGAAAATTGTAAACAAGCCTGAAGTTCAATGAAACCTATTGTAGGACTGGGTGAACTTTGGTAAGTCACCCTCTTTTAGCCTCAGAGGAACACAAGGGCAAACCCCCTCTGAACAATTCTTGCCGAGAAAAAGACTGTGACAGGTTTGCCTTAGGATTGTCATAAGTTGGAAATTATTTGGAAGCACACAACAACCACTACAAAACCTGAAAACAGCACAATGCTAAAAATCAGGCTTTATCACAGAATGCTGATTAATTAGTGGGGCAGAACTGGAAAAGAAAAAAGAGAGGGGGAAATGAAGTTGAACCACCTGAAAAAGGACCTGGATGTCTCTTCGGATCAAACCCTAAACCAGGGAATCCATACTGCCATGGTTCCAATTGTATATTCCTAATTCACTCCACTGAACTTATTTGACCCATGTTTCCACCCTGGTATTAGCTATGCAGGCTGCCGCTTCTCTGTGTGTCATGAAGGATGCCACAAGGGGAGATGCCGGGTGATCTCTCTTTACCAGAAGACAGCAAGAGAGTTGAAGTTTCTCTTGAATAGCTTCAGTTATCTCTGATCTTTTAGCCTCTGCCACTTGATATGACATTTCGATCTTAAGGGACAGGATATGAAATAAAGTTTTCAAATGAATGTGATGTGATGAGAAGTTCTGTCCCCACCCCCCTGAGGTGACAGGAACAGAGGGCCAATGGGCTAAAATTCCCTGTGATCAAAAGGGGACAAAAGCTGAGATGAGTGGATAATTAAGGCCAAATAATATGGAATGCTGATTAGAGCATTTAGAATCAGTGCAGGGTCAAAAAATAAATGCTTCTCTTGAAGTCCCTACAAAAACTGGTTGGGGAATTTTTGTTCTCAGTATCAGACCTGGCAGAAAGCCATTTGTAAATTCCACTGCCCACAATTGTGACACCAAAAACTTGGGAGCAAAAGCAGATTATAGACGTTGATGAGAGACAGCCTACATGTAAAACAATTGTAGAAGCCAATCAGGAAAATTCGCTCAAATAATGCATTTCTTAACAAATGGGAAGTTGCCAGCTGGATCACATAGCTTGCTCACATATTTCACAGCGAAACAGACAATAACAATAAACCATCAACTGGCTTCCTGTTCAGTTGTTTCAAGATCCTAAGCTGGATTTATGATCTCATAACTGCTCAGGATTTATGTTTATGTTAATTAACGGCTGAAAGTTACCCCAAAGAGCATAGCAACAACCCAGCTTAAGGGTTTCTATAATGCTTCAGGTTAGGGCACTGGGAAATTGTATCTGCAGTCCTCTCCCTGTCACACACTGAACCAAGTTGTTGTAGCTGAACCTCAAGGGGTCCCCCTAGCTGCCTGTTTACAATGTGCCCACTGATGGGGAGAGCACTGTTGACATCATTTCCTGGTGCCCTTACCTATAGTGTCTCAAAGACCCTTCCGTTGGGGCACTGACAAACTAAAAAGGTGGGGTTTGTGGGGAGCTCCGCCATCATAGTTATGTCTGACAATGCAGGATTTGGGCCAGTAATTTTTGAAAGGGTCAGCATTAATATGGTTTTGCAGCAGAGGTATTTAACTGCAATGCAACTGCTTTTCTAGATTATGTAGTTCCTCAGCAATGAGTGGGCAAATTCAGATGGAGGACGCAGTACCCTTTTGGTGAGTCATTATATACAGCTATTCCTGCATTCTTATATTGAGTCCACATGAGAGATGACCTCACCGGGGGGGCAGGGGGGAGAAAAGGCAGCCATTCCCAACATAATCTGTACTTTATTATTTTTGCAATAAAACAATAAAACTTATATTTGTTTTGACTGTACTTGCTTTTTGGTTTATTTATGCTTGACTGTACTATGAATTTGTTCCCTCACTGTGCCCCACTGTGGTGGCATGGGTATCAACTCATTTACAAAACTACTTCTCTCCTCTGTCTCCTGCACCCTTTTATCAATTTAGCTTGATAACTTCCAATCAATTTGCTGCAGTATAGTAGATGACCCTGGAGACCACAGGAGATTATAAGCCCCATTTCTGTGTTCAGGAAAAGGCAGGAATAACCATGTACAACAGACTGCTGCAGACGCTAAATCACTTCACAAAGCAAACACTCAAACACAGTCTTTTGTTTTTCTTAGAATGGTGACAGGGTTTATGTAGGCACCATTGTTGTATATCTTCAAAATATTTCTTAGCTTTTGGTGACTCTAAGGTAAACAGGGTTTTCTCATCAGGATTTGTTCAGAGGGGTTTTGCCTTTGTCTTCCTCTGAGGCTGAGAGAGTGTGACTTGTCCACAGTCATGCAGTGGGTTTCCATGGCCAAGCGGCATTTGAACTCTGGTATCCAGAGTTGTACTCCATTGCTCAAACCTCTACCCCATGCCTGCTCTCCCTAAATGCACTATATCTCTAAAGAAATGAAGTCCACCTCCTGTCTTTGCAACAAGCGTTACATCTGAAGGAAAGTCCTATGTGTGGTGTGTATGCATGTGTTGCAGGCTTTGTGCTCCATGGAAACCCTATTCCATTACCTGGTCAAGGAGAAGATCTGGTATTCAGCCTCATGTTGTCTGGGCCCGGCTGGCAATGTGGTGTTCCACCTGGTGTGATTATGTGCCATTGCTTCAAGGTTGCAAGGCACCATGGGGTTGGAGGGATGTGGCAGGGTCAGACAACTCTGGTTACTCTTATACTACTCCCAGTCTTTTGCACTGTGAACAGGAAAAAAAAAATCAATTAGATCACATGGAAACAAGCCATAGCAACTTGCTGTGCGAACTGAAAAAAATGTCACACAATACAAGTGTGAATAGTAAGGATGCCTATCATACAAAGAAAATAAATCTGTAGCAGGATTTAGCAGGAGTGTGTGCAAAGCTTATACTGCTGTGAGAATCCACCCTTTTGCTGTTTTAGTATTGGTAAGCAGCTTGGCATTAAATGACATTTACATATGAAGCTATTGTTTTTGTTTCTGTCCTGCTCTAGCGGTAGATACCCAGGATTGAACCTTGGCCTTCTTACATGCAAACTGTGTGCTGTAAAACTCTGCACTTCAGGTGTATCTGGCCTGCTGAATGCTGACTACACACTCAAAAAACTCATTTTACCTTTTGACCTATATAATAATTGGAGGGCAGGATAGAATTTGATACAAAATATAGCTGGCCGTTAGGAGGTGGAATATTTGCACTCTTGAGGCGAGCAATTTTGGTGGCACCAATAAATAGGCTAAAATATATTATGTGGCAAGGCATGACCTCAAAAAAAATCTCTTCAGCATAGGCTTGTGCCCTGGTTTCAGCACAAGGTCACCATGTTTTTCCCCCTCTGCTGTTACTGTTTTTATCTCTGCCTCATCTTTGCCCTCACACCTTCCTCACCCATATCTCTTTGCCTTTTCTTTCTGAACTTGCACAGTTGAATTTGAGAAAAGCTTTTTTTTTCCTTTGGTAGAGGTGATGTGTGCAAAGCTGGTATACAGCTGTGTGTGTCAGTGGCACAGATATAGCCCAAGATAATTTTTTTCTTTTCCTGAGGTAAAGCAGTAATCAATGACTAATGTTGCCAAGTTTTCAAAACAGCAATAAGAGACAGATGAAATGCATGACCTGCAGTGTTGGCATTCTGGAAACAGCTTTTAACAAGTTCATTTTCTGTCTTAATACCAGATGAAAGCTTTGATTTCAGTTAATACAGATACGCCTTCCTCTGTAAAATTAACATATTTTCTGTATTGCTAAATTCCATGATGCACACATATCTGCTGTCATGAAGGGCAGACTGAAAAGAAAAAGAAAAGACCTTTCCAACCCTCAAACAGCGGGCATCCTTATGATAAGGGACACCTGCCAGTTATATATAGGACAGGCTTTCTGCCCTTTGAATAAGAAGCATCATTTATAATAAGGGATGTTTTGCCAACTCTAACAATGGCCCTTTCCACAGGACAGTGTCCTCCCAGCACAGGGATGCGAGAGAAGTGGGACTGTGACTACACTTCCACATGATGTCGTTGTGGTTCCACCCTTCTCTCATCACCAGCCAGTGCAATCACAGGGTTTATCATGACAGAAACACTCCATCAGTGACTTCCGATTGTGCAAGCCTTCCATCTCAGTCAGCCATGCAGAAGGGCCAAAAACAGTGCAGAAGGAAGTGGCGTGTCCTTCTTGCTCCCTTCTGCCGGCAGCTGGTCCGGTGCAGAGAGGAGTGCTGGGGACATGCTCCCATCCTGATGTTGTCCACTTGCAAAACCCTGTCCCAGGGTCTACAACTTTAATATAAAATTAATCTAACCCACCAGAGAGGTCACTTGAATGTGCACATAGACAATAATGGTTGTACGATTGAAAAGAACCAGATTAGGCCAGTAAAATCCCCAATCACGTAGCAACAGGAGAACTCATGTTGTGGTGGACAAAAGGCCTTTAACTTTTAAGGAGTCAACTTGAAGGGAGTAAAAGTGTTCCTGGAAAATTGGGCACTGGAAGCAATAAAACCTTATCAGATCCATCTCCAGAAACTCACACCACAGCCTCAAGGCGGATCCTGTTATTTAGATGACACTTTGTTATCTCCTGAAAAATGCTAGGTGTGGGGATGTTTTTCTTATTCTGTCTCTGTTTGTGTTCCCCGGGAAAGGATTTGCCTTCAAAGTAAATTTTTTCCTACAAATAGTCCCAGTTTTGGGGCTAGTTAGGCAGGAGAGACCGAGGCAAGGAGAAGGATTATGATGCCTCCCGGTCCCCCTCCCTCCTCAGCATCTCTTCACTGAGCTGGTGTTTGATCGCTGCTTCCTGGACCAGGACTTCAGAAAAAGGTGCAGTATTTCCCAAGCTGTGAATCCCTCAAGAATCTCTCTATTTTATTTCCTCTCTTTATTTGTATTAGCCCTTGGATGTGTGTGTGCGTGAGTGCAAACTATTACTATTCAATAAAGTCATTAATTGGACCTTTGTGTGTGATTTCTGACTGAGCCTGACCCCGTAAACATTGGGTTAAAGATCCTTAATTACTTTGCTCTCTTTGCAATTCTAAAGCAGTGCTCTTAGCTAATTTTCCCCACAGGAGACAATTTTGACAGGTGTTGGGAATCCCCCTAAGGGACCCGCAGCAAGCAGGGTAACACTGGCAGAGGTACTGCTGGGATTGTGATGGAATGATATGTGAGAGCATTGTCCTGCAAAAAGGGCCAGTAACATACATACCCCACAATTCAAATCAGTATGTGGAATCTAAAGGCAGCCAGGTTATGTGGCATGTTACACAGCACTCCCAAAAATTCCTTCCCCCTTCCTTGGTCGTAAAAATACAGGAGCAACAAATAAGAAACTCATAATTTGCTGCTGTGATCTATCTAATCATAGGAGAAGTTTTCCATAGTATATACATAACCTTACATATTAGTGGCTGGAAGTCAATTTGTGTAGGCTTTTTGTCAATGTTATGCAGGTTGATATGATTGTTTGAGAAGCTCCCAACTCTTTTCTGCAGAGATCCAACATGCTAGCCATTCTCCAGGAAGGTTAAAAAAATACTAAAATCTTTCTATCTCAAGGATTCTTAGGATAAATTATTTGTAAATCAGCTCTTTTGTGTGATCAAAGGCTCCTGCTGAATTACTAACTATTGCTCTCTTCCAGGTAGCTGGGATAAATATATTGGTTGTTGTGTGCCTTCTGATTTATGGCAACTATAAAGTGAACTTATCATGGGATTTTCTGGGGCTGAGTTTGTGTGACACGCCCAAGGTCACCTGCTGGATTTCCATGGTTGACCGGGGAATTGTACCCTCATCTCCAGGGTCATAGTCCAGTGCTTGAACTACTAAACCATGCTGGGTCTTGAGATAAATATATAGTTTATGAGTAAACCGAAAATGTAGCATAACTATAAAATTAACACTGTGAACACAGTTTTATACACTGTGTGCTGGAATATATTTTCCATTCCTATCAGAACGCATCATTTTCTTGTGTTAACACCAAAGATGCCTTTTCTTCACCTAACACTGCCTTTTAGAAGTTGCTAACACTTTCTGCACTTAGTGTAACTGAGAGGCATCCAGAGGAAAAAGATTTGGAGATTATTGCAGAAACCTGTACAATCCTTCACACTGCAAATCTCTCTCTGTGTGTATTTCTAACACATTTTTTATTCTGTAAACAAGAAGACTGGAGTAGAAGACTTCAGTGCTCCTCCTCATTTTGTTATGGAATAAAGCTTATAATTTAAGAAACGAAATAAGAAAGGCAATGGACTTACTCTAATGAAATCTTCAGTCACTTCATAAAGGCCTTTTCCACACCGGGCGAGGGAATCGCCCTGTGCTGCTACTCACCGGACCTTTTGGCTCCCCGGTCCGGTCCACGGCACTCCGGAGCAGTGCATGCTCGTCAATACGCACTGCTCTGGCTCGCATTGGTGCGAGCCTGCGAATCTGCATAAAGGAGCAGGTTCGCAGTGGCACGCTCCGTGCTTTTGAAAGACCGGAAAAATCAGGTCTTTCAAAAGCACGCTGGAGGACCACTTGGGTCGTTCCGGACGGGACTGAGGTGCGGATCTACGTTAAATAGGTCCGACCCAGTCCGGTCCGAGGTGCAGACCTCCTTCTTGGAGGATAGACTGCACCGTTTCAAAAACCCTGTGTGGAAAAGGCCAAAGACTAGCATTTGTTACAACATGAGCTTTCGCAGGTATTGACCTATTTGATGCATTCGCCTGTGAAAGCAAATATACTAACTATATACAAATATAGTAACTGGCCAATAACTAATTAATTTCTCATGTCTCATGTATCACAAGACCTTGCTAATCACATAATATCTTGGAGGGAAACTTGAAAGACAGGGTTTCCTCTGTTTTATAATAGTGCTCTACTGGGTTTTTGTAGTCAAAATTCTATCTACCACTTTACTAAAATGACTGCAATATTCCCAAGTGTCTCTCTGGATTACAGCCACTCCATCTGCAAGTGGTAGCAATGCTGATATCAAGTTGCTTTCCCTTAGTATCACATGCCTGACTCATGCTGCACTGCAAAACATTATTTGTATGCATTCATCTTGATTATTATTTATTATCTGTTCAAGGAGTTTATTTATTGCTTCTCAACCCACCAGGGACTCTGAGGCAATACACTGTTCATAAACACACTCTAAAATACATAAAATAAATAACTAAAGACAATTAAAAACAGTCCAAACTCTTTGTTAAAAAAACTGAACAGTTTAAAAGACAAGCACCCCTCATTTTTAGAGCCAGAGGCCATGTGAAAGAGCACAGTCCTCACTGGTTTTGGTCTTCCACTTATCAGCCGTTTATACGTTTGGTGATAACACTGAGGGAAGACCTCAGTGTGACAGACTGGTCTGTCTACACTTTCACCCATGCAAGGTAGCACAAACTGTTGCATACCTTTTTATCTGATTTCCTCGGGTGTTGTGCTGCCACCATGATTCCTATGTGTTAATTGTTTCTTAGCCTGCAAATGGGAGAACAGGCATATACACACTCATAGAAATTAGGCTCCTTTCCTGGAGCTTCCCTTAAAACATGTACTGCCAAGCAGTACAGTATAAAGGTACAGCCATCTTTGAAGGCTAGGTACAGATGACCAAACCACCTTCATTTTCCAAGTCAGCATATTTGTTCAAGAATTTGAAATAATGAGTTGCTTTGAAAATAATAATAAACATAAACATTAGCTAACTGAATCTGTCAAGAGGATTTTTAGGAATAGCTTACCAAAGTGGCTTACTCTACCCTCCAATGTTTCACTGACCCAAAACCAGGCCCTATGTGGCCAGTCTACATCAGAGTGTGGTCAAAATGACAATAACTCAAGGGAAGAACAGACAAGCTAGGAGAGGCTGCAGCAGTTTGTTTGTGCATGAACATACTGCAAAGTGTAAGATTCCACCCCTTCCTCTTCTCTCCACTCTGCTGTGTTGATTGAATGCACTTTTGAAATTTATCTATACATTTTGTCTGTGGAACATCTGGATCTCAAAGAAAGTTACTTTTTTTCTGTTGCAAATTGATTTAAAACCCTATTGCCTAAATTTTATGGCTGTTTCCCAGTTCCCACATGGACAAAGAAAGGAGTTACCTCTCCTTGCATTGATATCCCTCCAGACCATCTTAACTGACAACAAAAGTAACATCTTAACACAAAATGTAGGCCTGTGACTCTGTCATTATCATTTTTTCCCTTTCCTGTATGATTTTTAACATCTTTGCCTGATGAAGAAGCCAATGGAGCTTTGAAAGCTTGCAGGATGTATTTTGTGATTTTTTTTTAGGTTTCTCAGTAAATATATTGCTGCGTTGTGGATTTTGGAATTTGTTGCATTTGTGTGTGTGTGTGTGTGTGTGTGTGTGTGTGTGTGTGTCTTTATTCTGACTGGATGGACAATCAAATTAGGACATTCGACGGTTATGGCTTAAAGGTTATGGGGGAAACCAACACTGAGATTTCCTGGCACATTGTAAACCCAATCCTGCCCCCTTGTTATCTGGACAAAGGTTAAAAAAAATCCCAACTAAATATCCCAATAGTTCTTCCTGGGTTGGACAACTCCCAGAGAAGGAAAGTCAAATTGGTCAATCAATAGCATTGAAGGGCTGGCCTGATATTCCAATTTACCATGGCTGACTTACATGAGGGAGTTGAAGGAAAGGAGTTAGAATATGTAAGGACATAAATTGTGGAGCCTCTGGTAGCTTGGCATATCTAGACATGTTCTTTATTCAGAGATAACTCTAATAACGACAGAGAGGAAAGGTTACATTCATTATACCAAGGATATTTCAATTTTTTAAAAGTATTTCAAGTGGTACTTATTTGACATGTAGTATTGTGTAACTTAGATAAAGCTCTTTGCTTTATATTAATGGGATGCCCATAAAGAAAATTAGAATTTAGGTATTCTTTACCAGTTTGCACAGCAAGCACCATCATTTAACTTATTGTGTGTTCAAATATAGCCAATTTTAGCTGCAGTTTATGGCTTGGATAAATAGCTTTCTACACATTATAGCCAGTAATACTAGCACTTGAAATTAATTACATGAAAAGAAGAGGTGGATTTCCTAGTAGCTATCATGCTTGTTGGAGAACGTAACTTCATTAGATATTCTACTGTAGTTGTCATTTATGCAGGACTCACAAAGGACTGGATTGTGCTTACAAGTGGCCAGTAATGGTCAAGAGGGAATTTTGCTTATGATCTCATTAATCTTTTGCCAGCCAGTATATAACCCAGTTGAGCTAAAGTACCTGGATTTAAGCAGATTTAATCATGCTTAAATCTCTCTTAATACCATTTTAAGTTAATGGAACTAATGCTCCAGTGCTGTTGGCATACTGTTAAAGGTGAAAAGTAGATAAGATTCAATGTGAGAGCCACTGCACAAGTTGTGGTATTCACCAGCAAAAAAACTCAGCTCAGAAAAATGCAAGTACACAGTGTAAGGAGGGTCTTATAGGAGTCAGACCTGGAGCTAATAGTGGGGCATGGGCTGGGTCCCCAAAGCTTTGGGAAATGCCATGAGTAATTCAATATGCCTCACCCTACAGATCCCTCCACCTTTCCTATTGATCCTTGGGCTTTCCATGTCATCCTTTGACAACCTTTGTGTTGGGCGCCTCTAATCTTGCTTCTTGGACTTAGTAGTGGAAGCTTTTCTGAAATAGAAGAAAAATGAGAGGGTGACATGCCAGGCCAGTTATGGTGGGCACTGATAGATAATCTTGCTGTTGAATAATCAGAAGCCTATGTCTCCCTACTGCAGTAGACTGCAGTGTAAACAACATAGGAATTGCTTCAAGAGCATAGTTCTTATCTACTATATAGAAGTCAAAGCTTGTGAGTGATCTTGTCTGTCTGTGTCAGGTAGTTGAAGACCTCATACAATTGGCTGTGTGAGGCGAGAAGACCTCAAACGATTGGCTAACTGTGAAGATTCTATGGAATCCTGGGTTGGCAGTTCAGAGAGGGGCCTTTAGAATACTCAGCCAGATTGTTCTTGGGCCAGTTGCTATGGAGACGAGGCCCAACAGCAAGAAGAAGGGCAGTGTATTCCCTCAGAAACCAAACCAAATTGGATTGGGGAATATGGGGATAAATTACAGATACTGGAATAGGCTGGTTGTTATGGAGACAAGGACTAACAGCAAGGCGGAGGACAGTGTATTCCCTCATGAACCCAACCTTCGTATGTTAACAACTCTTGAATACAGATTGCATTGGGAAATATGGAGTAAAGTTACAGTTCTTAAGAGGAAATTAAAATCCCGGGCAATGTCGGGTAAATATGCTAGTTACATAAATAAAATGAAAATTTTAAAGGCTCTTTGTGTTGCTTAAGAACAACCAGATTTTTTCCCCTATGAACCTGGATTGTTTTCTTTTCTTTTCCTCTCTTTAATCCCACTTCTGATCTCTTACTCACTTTTAACAGATTGGGTAAGCAATAAGAATCATCAAATGGGTCCCACAATGTTTTGTAACATGCTTTACCACTGAGGATGAGAAACTCTGAGAGCATTCTTTACCTATTTACCTTTACGTACTGCTCACTTATGATACCATTTGATGCAAGTCTGCTCAGAATAAAGTCCAATTTTGTTCTATTGGGTTAGCTTTCAGGGCGTTTTAGAGACAGGGATCAGGAAGAATCTTTAACAAATAGCACCAGGCACTGGATTGCAAATCATTTTATATCCAAGCATCATATTGATGTTACTGGTTTCCTGCAAAACTTTGCATACATTTGTTCTTGCTTAGGCATCTTATTAACAATTATTGCAAATAGTTTTTGAACTTTCAGCTTGAAAGTAATGGAATAAAATATGTTAATCAAAATGTTTCATTATTGCTGAGATGATTTTACTAGTGTAACATTTTTTACTTTTAAAATGTTGTTCATAAACAGCACATACTTCCCTCTCACTTGTTCACTCATTCTATTCAAAGAAATTTTTCATTTCATAGATACAATTCATGTGTTTCCCTTGTGTAACATCTAGCAAAACTGCAGAAACAAAGAAAAAGTACGGATCTAATAATTTTTCATTAGCAACAATATGTTTATTCTAATAGCAGATTTGTTAACCAGTTGTTGCACTGTCTCTCATGTATTACACACAAATATATACATGTACATATATTTGGTTTGGCCTGTGGTATATTTCAAGCAATGAAAATAGGACCAGAACATCATTCCTAGTCCAATAAACTATGGTTTGCTGCACCAAGATCATAGTATATGAAGTAGATTATTGTTTCTCAGCCTACTTTCCTCTCCACCTGTTCTGAAGATGGCACCTCTTTCCCAGTTGATTAAAGCAGGACACCTCTCATAGAAAAACAAGCTAAATGAAGTTGGTCTACACTGATAGTCAATTAATTTTTTATCTATGGTAACAGAACAAGTTATTGACCCAAATAATAAAAAATAAAGCATGTAACAAGTTGATTGTATAATTTATTTCCATGCAGCATGAAACTAAAAGTTCTAAATTGTTCAGTACAAATTTATATCCACTTACCTGGGTGCAAATTAGGGACATCTACTGTTGGAAGAAACAGCAGCTTTTGCATTTGTTCTGGCTGCTCTCTTATCCACCAGGGATGAGATGGCTTAGTCAGAGATGGATTGGGATCTTTTGTCTTCCTTTCCTGCTTGCTTTTTGCTTCCTCTGTCAGCCACCAATCCCAAAAGCTTTATGGACAAATAAGAAATATCTGGTTCAGCTAGAATTAATTAAGAGACTGTTCTCTGTTGTAAAATAAAAATAACCAGGCCATACTGAACCCCCCTGCTGTCTTCCCATCTTTTTTAATGAGGGAGGACATGCTACAACATGTCTCCCTCCCATCCTTTTCTGTTTTAGATTAGTTTAGAAAGGATGAGGCTATATCTATCCAAGAATATATTTCTTTAATAAGGATTCCTCCTGTTGAGGATTCTAAACTTATATTTTGCCTGTAATTTGGTTCTTTCAAACTCACCATCCTAACATGGGCACCTCTAACAGGCCTTTCATTTTAATAATAATATCTCACCATCTATTCCCCTCTAATACTTATTTCTGAATAGCCATGTAAAATAGTAATTTTTTTTCCCGAATGAAAGAGTAATATGTAAAAGATTTTTTTTTCTAAATGAAATTAGTGCTTGTTTCTGGTACTTTTAGTCTCTATTTCCTAGTTTGACTCACAAAATTTACTGAAGACAAATTAACTTCAGCAGTTGTTTAATCTTGAAGATGCCTTGTTAAGTCCTGCAAACTCAGAGACACAGAGAGACAGAGAGAGGGAAAGAAAGATGGAATGAAGACAAGTACTTGCTTCAATATCTAAAAGTCATACTAAAGAAATAAAGCATGCACAATGATACATTATAAGCAATAGCCACAGTAACTGACTGATAAAATACAGAAAGTGAGAGAAAGAGAGTAACATACTTGTCAGATGCTGGCAAAAATCCCAACTTTATAAACCCTTGGGGAATTTGTTCAAGAACAGTGTAGTTCAGCTGTGTGAAAATATGCCCCCCTCAGATATTGCCAAGGTCAGAGCAACCTATGGAGAGCTGGTAAAGGAGTGCTGGTCACGCAACATAAACCCAGCAAAGAAACAGTTGAGCTTATTCACACAGTTATTCCGAGATTACAGAAAACTCCCCATTTCCCCCTTGGATTGTATGATAAATGGTGTACTAAAACTTAAAATTCTATCACACGGATCAAGTCAGGAAATTTGTTTAGTGGTGACACCATCTTTTCCCACTGACTGTTGTGGTTAGTTCAGGCCCAGCCTCACATCACTTTTAGATGTGAGAAGATGCTGTCAGCCAGACTCTGGAGTTTGGCTCAGAATCAAAGAATAATAAATGAGTCTGGGAGGATTTTCAAACTCTCAGACTGCTAGCTCTGTGCAAATAGTACATCCTCAAGCATATCAGAGGTCAAAGTGAGGCTTTCAGGGGTCCAATTTTCAGCTTTCCCAAAGGTAACAGTTCTCTCTCTCTTTTTTTTTTGAAGTAGTTGTGTATCCCTTCTGCTGCTTTTGTGCTGCTTTCATGCTGCTTTGTTTTTCCTTGTTTTCACTTTCTCTGAGTGATCTCACCTCCTAAAGAAACATGTAACGACAACTCCATCTAGCTAATTGATAGAGACAGCAATATTTTCTGCCCTCAGTCTGAATGAGCAGCCATGTAGTTCATCAGATTGGGCTGCTTGACATCATGAAACCAAGTCAAAATGAGGGCAATGTTTGAACCTCTCCCACTGTTGCTCCCTCTTGCAGTCCTCAAAGGAGGAGTTATACTCTTTGCAGTGACAATAGGTTTGGCAAAAAGTGCTTTCCCACATCATTATGGAAAGCTAACATAATCAAGGTATGATTCATAATGTGGTGAATAGCCCACAATAGGTTTTGCTTCTGCACTTTTTCATTATCAGAAAGGGGTTAACTCAAAGAGTCAATTAACACAGCTGAGGACTGTGATTCTGGATTTGTGTGGGGCTTCAAGACTATGCTGCTGTCCTTCATGTATGGTATACAAAGCCAATGACTATTGGTAAATTGTCCTTTCAATGGAAGAGTGCATACTCTAGATGCAGAGGACCCCAATGTCATGCCTCCTCTGGAGGTTTCTTTATCGAGGGACAAATCAAGTTTACCAATGGAGGATTTACAGCAGGTGTCTGACAGCCAGCCAAGTTCTCCTTTGGTTCTGTAGGTCAGGGTGGGTTCATAGCAGGAAGAAGATCTGGAGGAAAGGCCTCCCAGTCCCAGAGAAAGGTGGCGGCTCAGGCATCTGGCCCAGACCGTTTCCTGCAGACAAAGTGAGATGTTGTAATCCAGGATGAGTACAGCTGTGAAATGCTGTCCTTAAATACTGCCTGGGATCTGGGTGTTGGCTGAACATGCCACCTATAAAAGGCAGTTGTGAACATCAAGTTACCTGAGATGAACTTCAGACTTCCTTTTTGAGTGCTGGGCTTATTAAAGTGCTGCTACTGGCCTTATGACCCTTGGACTTACTAACAGCTCCTTCCTGGAATCCTGACTCTGATATATAGCTCTTTCTGGCTCTGAATTGTTTGACACTGGTTATTTCTTGCTCCTGACAAAGGTTACTGCTTCTTGGCTTCCAGGTGACAACAGCTTATGGACTCTGGACATCAGAATCTTGTTTAGAGCTGTGGGGCACCCACAATCAGTCTTTGGTGCCTTCAGTTAGAAGAATTGGAAAAAAGTTATGTGGAAGATGTCTGCCTGAGATCTTGAACAGCTGCTGGATTGACCTGCAGTTCTTTTTCTTTGGTCCTCAAGATGTTTTGGACTTCAGCTCTGAGAAAACCCTAGCCCAGTGGTTCTCAACCTGTGGGTTCCCAGATGTTTGTGGACTTCAGCTCCCAGAAGCCCCAGCCACTATGGTCAATGCTCAGGGCTTCTGGGAGCTGAAGTCCACAAACATCTGGGGACCCACAGGTTGAGAACCACTGCCCTAGCCAGTCTGACAAATGGGTGGGGCTGGGATGCCGAAGTTCACAACATTTGGAGAACTAAAGATTGAGATCCACTGCACTAAACAATAGTGGGTTAACTGAACAAATATATAACCCACAGTCAGAATCAATGCATCAATACAGTGTTAATTACATATTTAAAACTGGAGCATTAAGTGCCCTTTCACCAGTGAAATTCAGTATAATTTTGAGGGCATTTTCCTAGGAACAATATGGGGATGGGGACTGATTTCTCTACCTCACTGTCTCTAAAGTTCTGTTCATTGGAGTTTCACTCTGTGGCAGTGGCCACTGCTGTTGCTGCACAGAATGGTGTGAAGCACTACGGGTAGGGAGGAGGGAGGGGAAGGAAGAGGAAGCCCACATTGTGATGCCTCCTGATGCAGTATGCACTAATGGTAAAGGATGATGCATGGTGCAGAGAGAGAGAGAGAGAGAGAGAGACAGGGACAGAGACAGAGACAGAGACAGGGACAGAGACAGAGACAGGAGGAGGAAGAAAAGAAAGTCAGCTGTGGTGAAAGAGTTAAAGAAAGAATACACAGTCTGAGAGGAGAGGACACACAAACCTATTAAACTTTTAGTATAAATGTCGTGTAGTGACACTTTTCACTAATTTTTTTGTCTCTGGCCTGACCTAGTAAAAAGTATTGTCCTGTGATCATTAAGCTTTATTTATTTATGCAGTTTATATTTTGCCTTTCCCTCAAAAATTGAACTCAAGGCAACCATATAAAATATCACGATATATTCAGGGCTACATCGCAAAATAGGACATCGCTCTTCCAATTCCAGCTTCCTCATGACCTCTGGTGTCTGCATAAAACTTTCACATGATGAACCATTTGGTTCTTTTTGTTTGAGTGGAGGACCTGATCTGTATGGAAATTGTGTGGGAATATAAGGAATGGTTATTATGTGACCACCACTGTGATACCTAAAGTGAGAGGTGTGTGGTTTTCCAACATCTGCTGCACAGTTATGCAAATACATGCAAAGCAATGTATCAATGAATAGTCTCACGCAGAAATTAACCATGAAACTGTAATTGCAAGAGTTTGGCAACGTTCCTGCGTCTCGAACATAACATTTTATGAGTGTATGTGCTGTGTTTTTAATGACAGGCAGCTCACACATGGCCAGGCAGCTTTTGGACATGGAATCGGTTATAACCTAATTGTTGTACAGTCTTGCAGTTCATGTTGCACATGACAAATTCTGGAATCAGGACAGGACATCAATGCATCCATGTTTGCCCTGCTTGCATGATTCCCATTACTTTAATTTGATTGTGCACAGCACTAAAAATGTGATTAATCTTTCAAATAATAATAATAACTATTACCCTTGTTTATACTCTGCTTTTTTGCTTGGTTGGGCCTCAAAGCTACTGGAAATGATCCAGAAGTATCTTTATTTAAACCCTGCTTTTTTCCTGGTTGGAACTCAAAGTGGCTGGAAATTATTCCGAAGTCTTCCAAAAATGTTCCTTGTTTTTAATGCCAGGTTTTGCATTTCTTTGGCATGGTTTTCTTTTCCTACCAGTCTTATATTTTAAAGAATATCCAAACTAGATTTTAATTGATTTGTTACATTTTTCTTTGCTTTCCAGTAGCTTAGATGAAAGGTTGAAAATAGTCTATAAAATATTCTGTAACATGGTATGCTATAGAAAAATATACAAGCCTGACTTGTCCTTCAAAGGACTGTTTTCAATATTGACAGTGCTAAGAACAATCTCCTTCCCCTATAAAGAGAAATATATCAATACTATGGTCTTGAAAGTTTTTTTTTTTAAAAAATACAATTGAACTGGCAGAATGTGGGTTTATAGCTTTTCTATTACTGCTGTAATCTGCATTCATTTCTCCCTAGCTGCAAAGCTTTGTACATCCAAGCTTCTTCTCTTAAAAGCATTTAAATGATTACTTGCACATGTCAGAGTGTGCACTGGAGCAAAATAAAACTTTCCTTTCCTAAATAATATCCCCTGAAAGTAAATATTGCTAAAAAATAATTGTGTCTTCCCATGATCTATTTTGTGCACACATAATAATTCCATCAGATCAATGGATCAATGTCCTTTTAAAACCCCTAAACAACTCTGAAATAAATTCTGACTTCGTATAGTTCACAAAGTTGCAAATGAACTTTAAATTTGAAAAAATAGTTGACAGTTCCTTTCCATGGATGTCATTTTTAAAGCATTGTGAACATGCTTTGTTAGGAGATTGCGCTTATTTGCAGAGGTTACTTAAAGATCCTTCTTCTGAACAGAAATTAGCTTTCATTTAAATGTAGAAAAAGAAATATCATACCCACAATTGATCTGAGACTTCTTCATCTTAGCTTGTATGCTGCAGCATCTTCCTGAATTTAAGAAAGATGATGATAAATCTGAACAGAGTAAAGTATATCGAAACTATATATTTCCTTGATTCCTATATATTTGGGAAGTCACAAGTGCAAAGTATCTTTAGGACTGTAGCTTAAAGGGCAAAGTAGGTGTGATGCTATTTACATCTTTGGCCATTGTGTAGCTGACTTAAAAAACTGGCTTAGAAGGAGGGAGAATGAACTGTAATTATTTGTTTATTTATTTATACATAGATACATACCCCCATTTTTTTCCTGGTAGGAACTTAGTGGCTTACATTATTTAAAAAAAAAGGGTGAAAAATCACAGAAGACAAAACTTAAAAAAATGAATTAAATGATCAAGTAAGAATTATAATAAAGTTAAAATACATAATTAAAACTAAAGCACCCACAAATTCAACACAGTTAATGATATCCAGCATCTTCAATCAGGCAGGCCATAATCACACATTGAATGCTTCTCAGAATAAAAATATCTTTGCTTGGCTGGGGAAAGTAGGGAGGGTGCCAGGCTGGCTTCTCTGGGAAGAGAGTTCCAGAGCCTGGGAGTGGCCACTGGGAAGGCCTTCTCCTGTGTTTGTTTGGTGTGTGTGTGTGTGTGTGTGTGTGTATGTATGTATTGTATTTGTATGCCAGCTTTCTCCCGGCATGGGACCCACCTGGTACACCTGTGAAGATGGTGCGAAAGAGAGAAGGGCTTCTCCAGTAGATCTCAAAGCCCAAACTGGTTTGTAAGGAAGAATACAGTCCTTCAAATAACCTGGACCTGAGCACTTTGAATTGTGGTATGGAGAGAGGGAGGCCAGAATCCTATTGTACAGTTATGAATGTACAGTTGCTATAGTTATGGATCTACACCAGCCCTTCTATTCCCCACTCCCTGGAAGCAGTTGCTGCTACTGACAGGGGTTCTGTTCCCCTGTCACTTGGGAATCAGCTGAGTGATGTTCTCACTCCCACTCGTGAGTGATCTCCATTGCGATGCATGGTCCCTGTTGCAATGTCCCCCTTGTGTGAGAGATTGAGCACGTGGGGCAGGGTTAGGAATGTCAATCAGCTGCTTCATGAGTGACAAGAGAATGAACCCCCATCGATTGCAGTGGCTGCTTCCTGGTAAGTGAGGATTGGGGGACTCTCATGATCCCTTTGCATCCCCTAAACTAGGAAAAATTGTAGGGATCATGAAAGCCAAACAGTTACAAATGCATAACTCCAGGTTACTCCTTTGTAACTTCTCAACAGAATTCCAGCCATTACTTTAACCCTTTGTTTCCCATCTCAATGAGTATTTTCTCGCCTTTCCCCACAGACCTATTATTTCCCCACAGACCTATTATTTCTCCCCTTTCCCCACAGACCTGTTATTTGTATTGGTAGGAAAGATCCCAATGTGAATGGGAATGCCAAACATGAAGGGAGGATAATATTCAGACCAAAAGATGCCCAAAGTGTTAAAGTCCCCCGATGCCACTCTCCCAGTGTGGTTCTTCGCCCCCATCCCGGGTCTGCTTCTTATTTCTAAAATAAGCTATGGACAGGGCGTAGACATGAATGATGTTGTGTCTACTTCGGCCCTTGGAGAAGCCTAGTGTTTAACACAATTTAAAAATCTCCATGCTAAGATAGCTTGAGAATCCACTTAACAAACTTGATATATCTGATATCAACAACATCTGCAGTCCCTTTCACAGTAAAGCAAACTCTTACATTTTTAAAAATTGCATGAGATGTCTTTTAATAGGCACTTAGTTGACTGGTTCTTAAACAGTAATTGAATTATGCCGAAACAGCTGAATTATCATGTCATTAGGTTGGCAATGTCAAATACAGTTTCAACTGAGGAGGAATATAAAGTAAACAATGAATAACAAACTTAATTATTGCACTTCTACCCTCCTTGGATTTTTTAAAAAGTCTTTCCTCTCTCTCTGTTTTTGCAATATCATTTAAGAAAAATATCTTTCTGCCTGGATGCTGATGACAAGGGGACTCCATGAGGTATTCCAATTAAGAATCCACCACAGCCTCTGTTTAAACAAACTCTGTTTTGTGTTACCACAAGGACTAATTATGTCCCCACTAATTTTCCCCCTGAAGATTTCTTTTTATTACTTGCTATAACTTAATCATGCACCTACCCAGCTAAGCATTTTAAAATTAATCTAACTCTGATCAATTATCAAAATATACAAGGATGATTAAAAAAACAGGTTAAAGGAAGCCGGTGCAGAAGGAATATGTGTGTGTGTGTGTGTGTGTGACACCAGATAAATTCCCTTGGCATTACTCTTTTGTTTTATAATTAAGTATGGAATATGATCATGGCAAAACTCTATTTTTAACTCTGTCTTTCAGTGTTTTCTTATGGCAGAACTATAGTGAACTTTTGGGGTAAATGAACTTTGCTTTTTTTCTCTTACTTTGTGATCATCTGGTCTTATTTTACACTCAACCCACTTTTCATGTGAATAGTCAAAACAGGATACTGCACTCAAGGTGAGACCTTTCATTCTATGGTCTTACAATTTTTACCTCAAAAATGAAAGTAAAAGATTTCCTGTCCAGTGCATTCCCAATTCTTCCCCACAGAGAGGATTATTTTCCTAGTAGATTCAAACAGACCAAAATTTATGATCTTGGCCTTTATGGTAAACATGTGACTGTCAAAAGGTATATGCAAACTGCACAGTTGTAGCAGCTTGATATCAACTCAACTGCTAGGACTCCATCTTGTAGAATCTTTCAATTTATGTGTGCTGAGGGATGAGAGAGAAGAAAAAAACCCCTCTACTGGAGAACTCTAGTGCCTGTCTATAAAGAACTCTATCTCATCCAGCTACAAATCTCAGGATTCCATAGAATGGTATCATGGCAGTCAAAGCAATATCTAAGTGCTATAACTGCGTAGTGCAAATACACCCTCAGTTTGTCATCAGCTCAGCTCATAGATTAAGACATGCTTCTAGTTTGGTGTTTGCTCCAAGTGGCATGATTGGTATCCCAACTATAATCTGTGGCAAGGATAACCTCATTGTTTAGGCTGAACTCTTCCTAGTGAAATTTGGACTAACATGTCAATTTTCCCTTGAATGGATAGGGTACCTTTTAGGCTACCCCTAGCTGATTTATACTCTGCTCCTAGAGCGTTATAGAACCATAAGAGTATCTGAATGCTTTTTCTGGCTTTTTGGTAGAAAAAGCTGGTGATGTTGAAATGCCTGGAATGGTCATCAATACAATTATTTCCAAATGTTCTTTCTAGTACTCTGAAATCTGCTCTGCTTCCTTGGCACTCTGGAGATCTGCAGGCTCTGAAAAAGCCTGAATGACAACCAGAGCACAGATGGCAGAAGCTTTGCTTTTTGAATACCGGTTGTAGTATATAATTGCAGCTATTAAGTTGTTGGTTTAGAAAGCCCTAAACAACCTGCATCAGATTACTCCCAAGGATTGTTTGACTCCCTAAATTCCTGGACATCTAAACTACAACAGTGTCTGGTCACAGTAGTTATCAGCAAAGCCACCTTGTTGGGACCACATGGCCTGAAGGGCTCAAGGTCTATAGCTGACAAAAGCAGCCTTGCCCCAAGGAAGTCTCTTATATCAGGCACCTAGAGATTGACTTTTAGGTGCTTGCTTAAGATGTTACTTTTCATTCAGGATTTCTGTAAAATGTAAGCCACACATCATTTTTAAAGTGATGCTTGATGTCTGTCATTTTTATAAGCACTTATTAGGGTTTTTTTTTTAAGGTGCTCTACAATTAATTCTGCTCAGAGTTACAGTGTTTTAAAGTATTCACCAATTTACATACCAGTCAGTTCCATCATAACTGAAAAGGTACTTTGTAATTTAGGCTAAATAGTTATGCTAACAGCACTATATTGGTACATAGAGACCTAATTGTGGATCATAGCTTCAGTTGAGAGTAGGCTTACCACTTCAGCATCTTCCAAGCCCTGAGGTTTCCAGGCCAAAACCTGAGTCCTAGAGATGGCTCCTGGTGATGTCATTAAGCATTATGCAATAAGCACTAGACCAGTGGTTCTCAACCTGTGGGTCCCCAGATGTTTGTGGACTTCAGCTCCCAGAAGCCCCAGCCACTATGCTCAAGGCTCAGGGCTTCTGGGAGCTGAAGTCCAAAAACATCTGGGGACCCACAGGTTGAGAACCACTGCACTAGACACAGTTATTTACAGCTTGTCACTTAAACACATAGACAGAAAACATATTTTCCTACTTGGAAATTAAGACAGAAATCTTAGCTAAAGGGACTGTTCCCCAATCAAGGTGAAATGAGGGAATTATTCTTTCTTACCTACTTAGGGGTAAAGAACATCCTTGCTTCTATCAAAAGGTGAGTGAAGAGGAGAGTGGAGGTTGAGCCATGCCATCAAAAGGACTGAGAGGGAAGAAGGAAGCTAATGAACTAGCTAGACAGATCCCCTGTAAAGTCCTTCCAAGCTATAGGAACCAATCAGTTAAGTCTTCCAAAGTTGTGGCAAGCTACTGTTTTACTAACTGAGCTGGAAGTTTGCAAAAAGCCCTTTCTTTTTGCCTGGAGCTGAGCCCGCAAAAAAAAGAAAAGAAAAAGGAGACTTCTCAATAGAGATAGCAAGAATATTCAAAAATATTTTTTTATATAATTTTATTCAATTTCACAAACAAACATTTGTAATTGTACTTTTACATGAATTATTTTTGACCTTCCACACTGATCTAGATTTCATTTTCCATACTTCTTTTACCTGTTTACATTAATGCACCACAATACAATGTTAATCTTACATGATAGTTCATACATTTCCCTTTCCACATTCCAGCTCCATGATATATTAGCTGTCACCCCTTCATATATTACCATAACCATGAATTACTCATTTCCATTTGGCAGTACCCAGCAATTACCCATTATGATTTGCCATTCTTTTTTAATCTCATCGTCTGATTTCCTCTTTAATCTCTGGGAGACTATATCAACATTTCTATTTTCGACAAATGTTCCCCACCATTGTTCAATTGTGGGTATTTGCTGAATTTTCCAAAATTTCGCATATTCTATTCAAACTGTTATCATATACAGTATTATTCTCCAATGTCTCTTTATATCAGTACCTTCAAATATATTTGTCATATTTAACAAGTACAATTCAGGTATCTTTGCAAATTGAACCTTCAATACCACACACATTTTGTTACGTATTTCACTCCAATATTTCTTTGCCTTAGGACATGTCCACCACATATGAAATATCGTTCCGACCTCTTTCTGACATTTCCAACATAGATCAGTACCTGTATGGTAAATCTTTTTTAATTTATCTGGTGTCATGTACCATCTATGAAACAGCTTAAAATAGTTCTCTTTTAGGTTCTGAGCCATTGTAAATTTTTTGTCCTTTTCCAGCTCTGCTCCCATGCATCTAACTGAATTGAATGTCCAATATTCTGATTCCACAAAATCATAGCTGACTTAATTGTTTCCTCTAGCCTTTCCTGTGGTAGTATTTCTTGATATATATGGGCTAATAAGTGAGGTGGATTTTCAAACAGCCAATCAGTCCCATTTTTTCTTTTGATTCTATACCATATGTCTTTAAGTCCATCTGAAATCTTTCAGAATATTCAAAAATATTTTTAAAAAGAGTGGAAAAGCATATTGTTCAAGTGTTGATGAGAAGAGATCTGAGCTGATGATAATTTTCACAGCTCAGGATTTATTCTGTGCAAAATTCTGTGCAATACTTGTACGTGGATGTTTTGCACAGGAAACAGCAGTTTCTGTATAGGAAACAGCAGCTTCTGTGTGGAAAATAATATTTCAAGGGAGAAATATTAATCCTTGTCCAAAAAAATTGCTGTTTTTGAAAATTTTGTGCAGAATAGGTCCTAAATAGCAAATAGTGTGGTTTTTGAAGACTTTCCTGCTACAGGGAAAAAATGCTAAAATTACTTGTTGCTACCTCTGAGAAAAAACTTTGTGAAGAATTGTATCTCTAACTTTCACCCTTGTCTCCACCCTAGAAATGGCCCATGAATACTGAAGACCTAAGGCCAGGAGCTGAGATTTGGCAAACCTAGCTGAGAGTGAGGCCCTATAATACAAGAAACCTTTCTTTTACTTTTACTGTGATAGCCTCCTTCTGTCTGAATGCCTGATCATGTCATGCCTTGCTTTGCATGGGGCTTCTGCATGTTGGAGGATTCAAGGAATGATGCCAGTTCACACTGGAGGCTAAGGAATTAGAGATTCTGCTACTCCTCCCATGTTTTCAGAGCACTACCTATGGCTCAATATATCAATTGTAGTTTCATGTAGGGTGAGAGGATAAACTGATGATTATCCTATATTCATAGAGGATAAACTGATCTATAACGTCCACATCTATAAAATGGGAATAATTATACCCAGTGTCATTGAACATGCAGTATACTTTTGAAATGTTTTTAGAATGGGACTATGATCCCTAACTGAATGAATAGCCTTTTTAAAGTAATTTCTTTAGTGAAACCATATATAGAAGTACTCTTTGCTAAATTGCAAGTCTCTTTGCTGATGTGTGACACTGGTGACTCATCAAAGAAGACTCCCATCAGACAGGTAACATAATGCAGTATGACTAATTTAGCTAACTGATGCACTGGGGTGAGAAGTTAAATCTGTAAACTTCAAATCCAAGCACTCCCCATAGAATAGACGCAAAACAAAGTTCTTAAAGCTTCAAAGCTTAGAATGTTGAATCTGAGAAGGACTGCAGTTTCTGTGTTTTTGTAAAAGAGGCCCATGTTTTGTAAAAATGGGATAGGGTTGAGAGTTTTCAGTTTACCTGTTTTTCAGAAAATATTGTCATTTTGAGACACTTTTCCTGCATCACAGTCTTTTAGGAAATAAAAACAAACCCTTGGATGCATTTTGTGTCATTGCTACCAGTGAAAATATGGGAAGGTCACTGTTATTCAAGGCTAAATATTACTCTGTGCTCTCAAAAAGCTATTTATGATAAATGGAGTTACCTTTATGTGAATTATTCTATAGTCATCAGAAAGTTCCAGGTATTTTTTTTTTTAAATTTGGGCCTTTTATCCTGTGCCAATGCTTCCACTCACAACAGGATATATCTGACATATTCTTCCACCACCAGCCTGACCTCAGATAATGCTCCATCCACGTATATGTTTAGTGATTCAGTGTGATGAGACTTGACAGAGTATGAGGGCTAACATACTCTTTGCTTGCTATTGCTAAGTGGAGATATATCTATCAGATGCATTCACTATACTAGGGCTGGACAATTTCAGCACATTGAGGGACCAGTTTCACTGCAACCTACCAGGAATTGTAAAAATACGTGGTTTTCAAAAAATTCTTCTGATTTTGTCAAGGGTTGTCAAAATGGGAAGAGAGAATGTGTGCAACCCTTTGATGATGTATAGTCCACCGTTCTGTCAACATAACTGGATTAAGCCTTCTCACTATGGTCTGGGTCCAATGTCTCATTTTGCTGATGGAAGATGTGTCCACAGGCCTGACAGAAGAGGTAATTCCCTCATAGTCATCCACAGTGTCCCTGAAACCTGTTCTAGAGTGCAGGCAAACGTTCCAGAGAAGAAGTCTGCATGAGGGAAAGAAGGAAGAGAAATTTATGTTACACTAGTCAGAAGTAAACTAGCACAATGACAGGTTTTACCTAGTAACTCCACTGTTTCAGTGATTAGGATGTGAATTAGACTTTAGTGTGATTAGATTAAGTTTTGTGTGAAAAATAAAGCACAAATGATAGAGAAATGAAGAAGACTGAAAATGTACAATCTATGTGAAAGTCAGACACCCTCTGCCATTGCCACATATGTCATTTTGTATTTGAGAGTGAATAAAAATATTTAATGAACCTCGTTTATCAAGTTAGGATGCTGCATTTGGATATGTCATCTGTGTTCAAAAACAAAGCATATACCTATAGACTGATTTATTTCACTATTGCCAATACCTTTCAGAAAAGAGGAGGGTCTCATAGAATCTGTACATTTATTCTGTTAGCCTTTCAAATGTAAAAGATGGTGGGGGAAAGATATATTTTCAAAGTGCACATAGATGTTCCACTGAGAAAGGAGGAATATATTAGTAATGCATAAATATTCTGCTGAGAAAGGAGGAATAGGTGAGTAATATATACCCCATATGCATATAATGCCAACACATCTCTAAAGACCGTGGAAATAACAGTTTCCATCTATATTAGGCAGACCAGAGGGAGACCAGAAAGGAGACTGGATATTTTTTGCAACCAAGAATGGGGATGAGTTGAGGAATATCCGGTGATAACAGAAAAGCTTGATTATTCAAGAAAGCTGTTGCTTAAAATTGGGTTTTTGAAAAGCAATTTGGGGGATGATGGCAATCTATGCTCTTTTGCTACCTGAAATGGGAAGTGAAACACCACCACTGCCCACCACTATGAAGGTGCTGCCTTCATCATGGCCTGCCATCCAGTCACCCTTGTATGCCTCACTGTCACCAACACTGAAGGTGAGACAAGAGGGAGAGCACTATGGAGACTAATGCCAGCAACAATAAGTGGCCCTCAGAGCCAGACATTTGGGAACTTGTGGGAAGAGGTGTCCTGGTGAGTGGCCATTCACACCTCCTTGGCTTTCTTCTGCCTGAGGCTGACACATCCCTGTACCAAATAGGAGGACCAGCTGTCTCTGGGAAGCAGCAGCAGCTGAAAGACAGGACTTTTTTCTGGGCTTAGAGGTGGCCATGGCTGAAGTCATAGGCCATTTCCACATGAGAGGGGAGGAGTAGTTCACCGTGTGTCAAGAGTGGTGTTTTTATACTCCAGTTCAGAAACTGTGCTGTCTGCACCCCCCCCCCTTACATTGTACTACTGTGGAGAACAGTGGTTGCTGTATCCACAACAGCAAGTCCCTGGCCACTCCCATTCCTCTCTCTCACCCTGCCCTGCCATCACTGAATGGTCTGGTTTTTTTAAAAACACACCCACTCACACACACACACATTTTAAACAAATTTCTGAGTTGCTATGTTTGTGCGTAGGTATGTATATTCATTGATATGTGGGGGGGAGTCTTAACAGTCCATTGCTAGATCCACTCTCTTCCCACTGTCTGTTTAATGAATGAAGACAATAATGATGGCAGCCTGTTCTTTGATGGGCAGAGAGAGATAGGGATGGAAATGACTGAAGGGACTGCCTGGGAATGCCCATAGCTGGCCACTTCTGCAATGCGAATCGATGCTACGCTTCTGCATGTAGGTGAAAAGTGAAGCAGAGCCGGTTTGGGAGATCTACATTGGAGTTTTTCCAGTTTTCACATACAGCAATTTTGTATTGGGAGCTGAAAACACGCAGAACCATGAGAAAAATTATGATGCTAAAACAGTTCAACGTCCAGATGTGAGAGTGAGGATTCAACACTACTATGATGTATCAACCTCTTGTGGAAATGGCCATAGAAAGGCACCAGAGTCAGAGTATTTAAGTTTCTTTTGCAATAAGAATTTGGGAACATTCACAAATTTCTTATTCAAGATGAAAAGATCCTGAGATTTTAAAAATATGGGAGAAACCAAAATTATCAAGGTTGACTGTCATCTAAACTGAAAGCTTTGAGCGCACAGCTTATGAAAATCTGGAGTTTAATTTCCTCTCTGGCTTTGTTAATGTTCAATTAGGCTGGCCACCTGTTTTTATGCCAAGACTCTCCATATTTTGAACATCTATATGAACAACAAGTAGACCTTTATCCTTCCGCTGTTGAGAATAGCTATATGTATTAAATTTGACTGGTCACAAGGGAGGGGGGAGTCATTTCAGTTCATTTTAAAATAATTTAACAATGTTCACAAATGTTTTCACAGTATGGGAAAGAACTTGAAAACTGACCAAAAAAACTCCAGTGCAAAAGAAAGAAAAGCTGACAGATTTTCTTCTCCTTGCTCTCAGTTTAGACTAAAAGAATCCATGCCAGAATTTTAAAGCAGTCAGACAATGGATATACACTGCAGAGAAATTCCCTGAAAAGATCTTGAAAGAATAGGCCAGTGTTACAAAAGGACACATGTCTCTCTGCTTGTTGTGACGCACACTGTGGTGTGGATTTTGAATAGGTTGTTCAGGGTGAGTAGTGGGCAGGCCTGCCATCCTGGAGACTAAGTGAGATAGCATTTTGGTTCTCTTCCCTCCTTAATCCTGTTATTTTTAGCCTCAAAGATTAATAGGAAACAAGAGGATCTTTCTCCTTGAATAGTAGGATATGTCCAACTCCAGTCCCTCATTCTAACCATTAAGAAGACTTGGTAGTGTCAACTTCATTCTCCTTGTAATTTCACTCTCTCTTCTTGACACTTCCCCATAAATAAGTTCTCTCTCTAGCTTATCTGTGATTAGACTGAATGGCTGATTTAGAAGCTTCTTACCATGGACTGTATTTTTTGCTGTCACTCTTTTAATCGCTTTGTTTGTATATGTCCCCCCCACCTGCTTTTAAGGAAGAAGGCACAATGGAGGAAATGACTTGACTTGGCTATTGCTTTCCATATATTCAGGCTATGATCTGTTTCTGAAGCTGAAAAATCAATCACCATCGCCAGGCCTGACAGAACATCCTAAGAGACTGTAGCTGATTTTCACTTTTCTAATGTTGCAAAGATTTTTGATTTGAAGCAAGATATTTCAACCTCAAAGACTAAAGTGTGGATTGTATTTCACACAGAAAATAAGCTCTCTTCACACAGAGTGAAGAGGAGAACTTAATTAAACCAATATAGAATGTTCATTCTTTTTACAGTTTGAAAGATAAATCTGTTTATTTTAATCAGTTAATTATTTTAATTTCTCCTTCACAGATACCACTTTTTAAAAAATAACACAAAACCCCCACATTACTGTTATTTGTTGTCCCAGTTTCCTGCTTTTAAGGCAGTCTTGTTTGCTTGGTCACCTGTGGTGAGTGGCAATCTCATCTGGTTGACCAGGTACACCTTAAATGTTGTAGTGAAATTGCTATCGTCCTTGGATAACTCATGTCACTGGAGTAGTTAGAGCTGTCCTGCTGGTTGTGATGCCAACTGCATGTTCAGCAGTGATGTAAACTCAAGTTGACTGACTCAGACTCAAGTCAGACTTAAGTCGCTTCAGTGACTTGACTCGGCAATAAATAATGCACTGACTTGACTTGAGACTTGTATATTTTTAGTGAGTGGCTGGCTGCCCTTGATTCAGTAACATAACACATTCATCCAGAAACCTTATGACTTTGAACAATGTTTCCATCTCTTTTTGCCCACTGGTTGCATGACAATATGTCTCAAGCCCAGTGTGGGTGCATTTCTCAGGGGGAACAGCAAATGGATTAGGCAGCGAGCTTGAGGTGAGATTGAAGTCTGCTCAGCAGCCTGTCCCCACTGCCTATCAGAGAAGCCTTTTAAAACTTTTCCTAACAGCAGAAGGCAGGACTTGCCCCCAGAGTGCAGGGTTCATTTCTCAGAGGGGAACAGCAAATGTGTTAGGCAACAGGCTTGAGGAGGTAGGATCCTTCCTTCTAAAGCTTTTGAAGTTTTCAAAATGGGAAGAAAGAAGGATCCTATTCCCCATACCCAAAGTCACAGATGACAAAATCACAAATGTGAAGGGCCAATGCTACTTAAATTGTTAAAACTGACTTTATTCAACTGACTCCACCTCTTCTCCTCTCCTCTCCTCTCCTCCTGCCTAGTTAATTTAGTGCAAAATGCTTTTGCATTTTGAACTCAGTTTGCAGCAACTGAAGTAAGCTGAAGGCAAAGGGGTAAAGTGGGAAGAAAGACAAAGTGGGACATTTTAAAAGCAGCTGAAAACGTGGGATGAGAGAGGATTGATTGGGACTGTCTCCCAAACTGAGACAGTTGGAGGCATCTGATGTATGCTGAGGAGATAAACTTGAGTCTGGAATACCAAAGGAAGATAGAGAATTAGCAGCTTCTCTTCCTATACAATTTCCTCCTGGGGTTGTTTCTCCTAAGGAAATGTATCTATTGTTACATACACAGAAAAAAAGAAACTTTAATTTGATAAAGCAGAAGCCACTTTTCTATGAAATATTTAGAGTTTGAGAAATGCACAGAAAATTTGAATGTTCCAGTTTTACGTAAAAAAAAGTAGTTTCTTTTTCTGAAGGAGCTGGTAACACAACAGGAAAAGGTGTGAGAGAGAATGTATCTTTATTTGTATGCAGATGTGTGCTTGCACACATCTGTAGAACCTGCTTAGTGAGAAATTGGTGGTGCTTACTGATTCCTCTCCACTTTATTAAAGCAACTCTAAAAAAGATTTCTACAAAAGTTAAGTATTCATTTAAAGCAGCAATTTTCAATCTTTGGGCAATCAAATGTTTAGAACTCCATAGCCCAGAAGCTTTAGGCAGGGATTCCGGGAGCTGAAGTCCAAAGCACTTGGAGAAGCAAAGGTTAAGAAGCATGGATTGAAGGGGAGCACAAGGTTCTCTTGTCTGTAAGAGAACACTAGAATCTGCTTAGTAGCACTCTTAATATTCATAAACTATATAGCTTAATTTCTAAAATGCTTTGCAGTCTTTACTGTGCTCACTGACAGTAATGAGTCATTGGAATACATTCTGCCTGTTCTTTGCTGTTCCTTCCCATTTACTCTCATTTTCTATGCATGCTGTATATGTGCTTGCCTGCTAACTGTTCTGCAGTATCTCTGCCATGTAGCAGAGCTGGAAAAGGACATCTTTTTAATTTGGTTGTGCCAGTATGATTGAGGAGTCCTTTGAGTATTATGTGGTTTGAACTTGGGTGGCTCCAAGCATCTGGATAATAGATGGTGAAAGATTTCAGGTACAATAGGGTAAATGGCCCAGAGGTGCATCATATTGGAATGAAAGACTGCAACAGACATCAAATATTCAGCAGCAAGTATTTTCACACCGTAGCGGCTTCCTCGAGCCTTGTTAACACATTATATTTTTATCCATTCTGCTTCTGATTTGGGCCTGCACTCTCTTCCTATTGATGATGATTAGGAAAGACAGTACCCATCACTCTGAATACAGTGTGGTTTACAAGCTCCCAAGTGTGAATGTTCCTATAAGAGGGTAAAAGTTGCAGTGTTGGAGCTTTGAATTGTTGCTACGAGGCCCAACTCTAGAGAACTTCAGAGTGATTCAACAACAGGTACTAAAATGGGGTATTATTTTAAATTAGGACTGGTGTTCTTTAACTCATTCATAAATGAACTGAAATTAGAAATGAAGGCAGTAAGTCCCCAAGTTTGTGGATGATATGATTCAAGATGGTGAAAATGCAGGCCAGGATTGCAGATTGGGGTGTGTGTCCAGGGATGAGCTTCTGCTAGTCAAAAAGTAGAATCTGGAAGAATCAGGAGGGTCCCCATCCCCCTGTCTGTTGCAGCCCTTTGTGCCTCCCAGAAAACTGTCCCAGGAGGCTTGGAAAGTCCCTGGGGAGGGGAGAGGATATGAGAAGTCAGTTAAATTATGCTGGCACTGCAATACCAGTACAGTGTTGGATTTTGGCCTGGACCTTAACCCTTAGCCTCCAAAAAGTGCCTTTTTGTTCCAGCAAGAGCTTTCCTCTAACTCCAGTGGTGTGTCTGTGTTCAGTTGTCGTACTATGTAATCTCAACCATATGAAGATGTATAAGTGATGAAAATGTAGATCCTGGCTTTTCGAATCAAAGTTCAGCATGAGAGACTTGCTTTGCGCTTATGCCAAGCTATTAGACTTAAACCAAAGGTTGGATGAAATAATATAAGCCTTAGATAGAGAAAGAATAAATTGGTTAGGTTAACCCAATTAATCTTTGACTGACAACTGTTATGATAGCTGATAGAACCAGTATGTAGGCATAGAGAGAAAGCAAAGGAGGTAGATAAGCTTCTGGCCTACTTTCTCACAAACGATGGGCTACTATGGAGGAATTTGTACCCCAAGACAAAATAACAAACAGGCTTCCAGTTTGATCTTGTTTTGTTTTGACATTCATGTAGAACTGGTTGCTCTTTGATGTCTTTTCATTTAACCTGCTTCTTGTAACTATACAAGTTGTTAAACTATTGCCTGGTAATGGATGCTCTGCCAAGAAGCAATATCCCAAAACTTGATTCAGTCCTTACTTCACTTGAGTGTGAAGGATAGCAAAGTCCAAAGTGGTTTACTTATGAGCAGATCAGTTTGTTAGGATTACAGCATGTACCCTGGGAGCAGAAGCCTAGGCTGGTCTTGTTAATCTTGTTGTTGTTAACTGCCATCAAGCTGATATCAACTTATGGTGACCCTATGGATAAGAGACCTCAAAGTCATCCTGTCCTCAACTGACTTGTTCAGGTCTTGCAGATTCAGGGACATGTCTTCTTTGATTGAGTTGATCCATCTGTAATGTGGTCTTCCTCTTGCCTCTTACTTTCCCTAGCATCATTGCCTTTTTTAGGGAGACTTCAGGCTTGATACAAGCTAATCCTATTAAATGCAAGGGGGCTTATTTTTCCAAGTGAGTGTGGATAAGACTCAAATGCACCCTGCACACAAGACCTAAGGTAGTGACGCGGAGATGCATATCTGGTGCTCAGGATTCTCAGAATTCTGATAGAGACTGATTCCTGTTGTCAGCCATGGCACTTTAGTTATGGTCACAGAGAAAAGAGAGAGATTGCTTTGGCTTTGGAAAAGGAAATCCCATTGCGCAGGGAGACTTATTTCAAGGCTAGATGCGGATAAGATTCCAATCCTCTCTACTCAGAAGTAAGAAAATGTGGAGTCTTGCTGCAGCTAACAATGTAATCGTAAGTAGGTTTACTCAGCAATAGCTTTAGTTCAGACTTGTGCCTGTAAGTCTGTGGAATTCTCAATATAGAACAGTAGCCTCAAAAGTCTGGAAAAGATTTCTGAAGAAATATCTGGATTTGGCAGGGGGTCACTTGTGTCTGTTAAGGTCTCGACATATAGACATTCTATGAAAGTTAAGCCACCACCTAGTGGCTTCATATAACACACTATGTAAATAGTGTTAGCACTATAACTTGAACAAATATTCTCTGGGGATTTTCAGCTTCTCATTCTTTGAGAATTTATCAGGAATTCTTCCATTTCCCTGTGAGGGACAAGCCAGTTGAAATATCTCACTAGGCACAGAGCAACAAGAAGAAGAATCAAATTTCCCACCCCAGGAGAAATTTACATCTCTAACGTGAGGTGAGGGAGGGGAAATCTTATGTAAGATCTAAGCTTCCTCCAGCTCAAGGACACAACCACAGTACAAACACAAAATTGGGCCAAGCTCCAACACTTTTAGGTTACAAAGGGTTTGGGTTCTGTAATACTTCAACTGGCCTACTATTGGCTCAGGTGGCCCTTGGGAATTGTTCCAATGAGAATTGTACTCTAAGGAAATTGCTTCACTCTCTTTACTATTGAATGTCTTACTTCAGTTGCTGTAAACTGAGTTCAAACTGCACAAATAGTTTGTACTCAATTATCTTAGGAGTAGGAGAGGAGAAGAAGGGAGGAAACTTGCTCAGTAGGCTCAGGAAAAGGAAATTGCCACAGCCTATCCTAGCTTGTATTCTTCCTCATTGATAAATTTTGCTCTCCTGACCATACTTTGATATTGCTTGGCCACACATGTCCTGGTTTTCATCTGCTAGAGGTTATATAATTCAGGGTTAGTTGAAGGATGGCTCATAGGCTACATACAGGTCCCTTTCCTAGATGCCCAATGCAAGCCAGATGGTTCCTGGAGAGCTTTAGTTCCCCTCTAAGGATTTTATTTTGGGAGAAAAATGTAATTTTTGTTTCCTTTACACCGATAGCTATCAGAAAAGTTCTTCTTTTGTCTGCTTTGAACCCTGTGACTAACACTTGAGGCATCTGACAATGAAAATATAATTTATCAAAATGCCTGGCCCACACGTTCTGTAGCAGGTGTGACAGAAATTTTGCCTTGTCATTTTGCTCTTCTTTTCTCATGGCTTTAGGCCCAAGTGAACATTTTTTTCCATAATAAGTTTACTTTCTGCTTTGAAAAAGGCCTTTCCTAGTCTTAAAACACACCGGGGGGGGGGGAGACATGTCAAAAATTGTCCCCATGCCTTTTGGGGAGTTCTGAGGGGCATTCTGAGTTAAATTTCCCCCCTCTCAAGATAAAGGGAACCAGAGTGCAGTCCCTGGACCTCCAATACTTGCCCATCCAAGCCCTAATATTAGTTCTTACATTACTGCACATCCCTTAAAATGAACAAATATAACTTTCCTCTCTCCACTTGTACATGCACATTCATGATTTCTGAACAAGGTTCCACTGTACAATGTGTAAGTGAAATAGCCTAAATTAACTATTTGTCAAAACCATTGATTAAAATACTTCTCAAACAATCATACATAAGGTTCTCAGGGAATGAATTAGATAGGTTATAGCTACAGATCTTTCTCTCTAGTCATCAAAGCATGTTTTTCTTGCAATTTGATATGCAAGAGAGTACGTTCAACCTTTTGGATTTTGACAGTTGCCCTTACATGGGTAGAGAATTGAAAAGTCCTTCTTCTCTCTGCTTTGAACCTTGTAACCACCACGCAAGACCTCCTATAAAGAAGAAAGTTACCCCAAACAGAGATTTCAGTGGAAGTGAGCAAAGATCCTGATTATACCTTCCCTTTCTTCCAGCCTTTTCACAGCAGGACAGTTTTCTGGCTTGAGATTATTCCCTTTATAGCTAGTATGACTCATAAAGTTAAGATCTAGTTCAAGATATCATACTATTTTGGAGGAGTGTCTAACTGAGTAGAGATGTCCCGAAATCCACCCTCCCCCCACCATTGGCAGATAGCAAATTTCAGAGGTCATTTTTATTGGACTGAATATCCTGCACACATATACTCACATATGGCCTTGTGGGTCCATTTATGTTATTTACAAAACAGGAGAATTTTCTGTGACATCCAAGATTGGGTGGATTCTACCATTTTTAAAGGTGGACGGGTTAAAAGTGAGGTTTCCAAGGCTTTTATTTTGTTCACACACAGTGCACACACACAAGGAGAAAGAGAGAGAATGAGAGAAAGAGAGAGAGAGAGAGATTTGTTGCTGTTTGAAGTGGCAGTAGAATGATGCTACTTGTCACATAACCTTGTTATTCCACAGAAAGTTGAAAAGATATAGCTAAAGAAGGAAATTGGTAGTCAGCCACTACCAATAGGCTCCATATCTTGTGAACATTTCTTGTCCCCTGAAATTGCCCTCAATTTTCATCCCCCCACCCAAATTTCATCCCTAGTTTCAAGCTAAAATTCCTCATCTCAGAATTTTAATCTCAACACAGAATACTGCATGTTGTTTTCTGCCCTTTTTAAACTTACACCTATCAGCCGAAATCATATTATCTTTGTATATTTGTTCCAGATGTAAATATACAATAAAAACATGAGAAACTCCCCTTCAATTTTTTAAAACCCACAGTTGTGTGAGAGAAGGAAAGCAAAACCTGTCCAAACAAGAACTCTGTGTTAGAATTAGGAATGTGATATATTATCATAATTGCAAATTATTTAATTATCCAGTTAACCTCTAATCTGAAGGGTGGCATTCAAAATCATAATTCATAATATTTTTAGATATAATTATGAACACATTGAAATGTATTCACAAATAGCCTTCACCTTGGGGAGCTGTCTGGAAAATATAATCACATGAATAGAGGGAGACACAATATAGGGAACATGCCCATGCTTCATAGTTCTTCATTGTTGGAAAGGAATTTTTAGTAGATACATGCCCAGAACACCAACTGAAATGAAAATAGAGGCATTCTGCTATAAAGCTGTCATTGTTACTGAATGGTACAGAGGGCAGAGCAGAAGATAATCTCAACGCTCCAAGAAGACACAGCAATAGTGAATATACTTTCCAAGTGAAATGAAAGATATCGGCCTTAGCCTTAGTGGTTAGTCCCAGCTCCGATTGACCCACTGAGTCAATTGTTGAATGGGGAAGCAGCATGTCAGCAAATCCCATTGATTCAATGTGTCTACTTTATGTTATGACTAAAAATGGGATCTGGGCCAGTAAACTGAGTGGATGGTTTAAGCATCTTGGTGGCTCTTGGCAGCTATATTAAAAAGTGCAACATACGAGGTTTTAGAAAATCTTGCCGAAATTTTGACTATTGTGTACATAGACCTAAAGGGATGGAGGCAGGATCAGATCTATTTTTAGATGCCAATTAGGTTGTGTTTGCACACAGCTTTGAACACTGGGAACACTTTCCAATCTACATTCTAGGTCCTAATAAGAAGTGATAAAAAAAAATCAAGCTTGCTTTTCTCTTTGAGTTTTGCTGCTTACCACAGTGTCAGCTGCTTTAATTATTTCTATTTAATTACATCCTAGCATTTGAACTATCCTCATTAACCTTCATCAGAGTAAGTCATTCAAGATAACACAGTTCATGGAGCCAACATCTTGTGCAAATCTTTTTTTTTTTCTTTCCTTTCCTCCCTTTCTTTTCCTGCATCCCTCAGATTCATTAATTGAATGTTAGAGCACTGGGCCATTTAGGTATTCAAATCACAAAGCACTGTGGGTAGCATGAGGCTGAAATGGCTCAGTAGCCCCCATATTCTCTTCTTCATGGTTCATTTGCATTTTGCAGAAGAGATTGCAAAAAGGAGGCGTTGGAAAAAAAACACTTCAGCTGACGTCAGCAGGACATGAAGGACAAATGTTTACTCTGAGCAAGTCATTAATATGTCACTGTTGCCTTGCTAGCTGAAGTGATAGTAGCTAGCACTGAGACAGAAGAGTAGGAGAAAGACAGCTGGACTTTTCCGGCGTCGTACTGAATCCACTTACTTATGTTGCCTGTGTAAAGATAGAAAGGAAGAGGCTGAGATTCAGTGCACCTGCTGGCAGAGTGGAATCCCTGGTGATTTGGGGATGATGGCTTTTTGTCCTCCAGGTGCAGAAGGGCAACATACCTGAAATCTATCTAGCTGTCCGTGCACACCTAGAGAAAGAGAAGCAGCAGCCATCGCCTCTCCCCCAGTTGAGGGTAGAAGCTGTTCCTTCTTTCTCATCTCTCTAAAAACAGCTGCATGTCTCCCACGTGCACCCCCATGGTCAGTCACTGACTGAGGAAGAAGTACTACACTTAGGAGTGACTTGTGGAAGAAAGGATGTTGCCATCCACAATACCTCAGGCTGGCCTAGTCAGGGGTTATTTCACAAAAAACACGTACAGGCTGGGTAGATGCTAGAGAGACAGATGATAGACAGACGATAGATAGAGAGCAACCAATTTTTCTGCATTCCAAATAATGAAGCAGATTGGCTGATCTGGATAAATCTGAATGAATTCTGGATCAGAATAGAAGGGACTGATTCTATTCTGTGGCTGAATGGGCAAAGTACTTCAGATCAACCTGGAGATTCATGTGTTGAAAATAAGTGGGGAAAACTCAGAGTTATCTCCAACATGCATCTCATAGGATCACTTAAGGTGATGTAAGGGAAGGGAAGGCAACAATGGCTGTTTTTCCCCGTCTTGGCTTCAGAACTGTGTCCAGACACTTCTCGGGTGCTTTCTCTTTCCCCCAACTCTCTGGACCAAATTTTGGTATATTACAACCACTATACTGCACAAGGCTTTTAAACAATACTGTTTTGCAAGTATTTATTTTTCAGTTATTATACAAGTCAGGTAGCCTGACATTTGGCATTGGACAAAGAAAAAAAAAGCAACTTTAGGATGATGAGGTGGATGTATACGTGACGCCAAGGTGTAAATACTTCGATAGTAACACTGTTGATAAGAATGAACAAACATTACACTGTTCTAGCATTCTGCTGTTGCCACTGTGTTCAATATGAAATGGTCCCAGTGTACAATGTGGTCTGTGTAGTCACCCTTCTGTCTCCTCATATCATGTGGTGCTATTTTTTCACTTGTCACAGTTTGATGGAAAAGCTTTTTATAACCTGATCATAAGAGACTGCCAGTTTCTTCAACATTTGGGAAAGCATTGTAGATAATATCAGCAGTTCTTGCGCTATAGGCCCTGGTGTAAAGCTGTTGTAGCCTATGTAACTACTCTGTGTAAATGGGTAAACAACAGCCCATCACCTGAGATGTGGGAGTCATTCCTTCCACAGATTACTTTTATGCTCTCTTTTGCACAGTTCTGTGTGTTTCATTCTGGCTTCTGCACAAGGGAAGTGTTAACCTGTGACCCTTTCTCTGCGAAAGCCCCTTAGACAATTTCAGGAGGCTCTATTGAAGTTACTCCCTCTCGCCCCCGCCCCATATGTGACTGTCATTTCCTTTCTCTTCTTGAAATCTGTACAGTCCCTCCTCCCTAACAGAAGCTCTTATAAAACAGTTATTCCTGAAGTTGGAAGCAAAAGCAACAAGGAAAAATGAAAGAGCTGTAAATAGTGTAAAGAAAATGACAGCCTGTTTTGTGTCACTAACACTGAAAAACAGGTCACCTGTCTGAGGCACTTGCAGCTTTATTGCTATTGCTCTGTATTTTGTACTTTCTGATTTGTGTTTACCTTGATTTAGCTGAAGGAGCAACATACTTTGCCTCTCTCCCCCCCACAGCAATCACGATCCAATAATACCACATTTATCGGATAGAAAATGAGATAATCATCATATGTCTCAGTATTATAGGAAGGGCAAATTAGATTTGCTCTAAACCAATAGCATTTTATGGCTACTTTTTATGCTCTGTAAATAGGAAAGGGACAGATAGCAAAAATTACTTTATAAAAAAGAAAAACCATTCTAAGTCAGTGGTGGGGGGAGAGGGTAGGCAACCTTGAGATCTGAACTTTATGTAAGAATAAAGTAAAACCAAGCCAAACCAAACCAAACCAAACCAAACCAAACCAAACCAGAAAAGCCTCAATATTTTCTTATTTTTATGAATACAGCTGTCCCATTTGCTTACTTATTTATATTATTAATTAAACTTAGTTCTGTATAGAGTATTTCCACATGCCCTATTCCAAAAGCTGAGAGTCAGTCACAGAACATAAAAAGCAAATAAATAAAATATCTCTTAAAAACAGATGATCAGGAGGTGTATTCTGCACCCACAGTGGGTTGAATATGTAGATCATAGTTTTTTTTTATTGTTATTAAATATGGCTTGGGGGGGTGCCTAGAATTTTTCCACTTTTGTGGGGGTCCTGCACCGCTAATCCCAGTCGATGTGGAGGGATGACTGTAGTTAAGACTGGGGAATTATGGAGTTAACTCTTGTTTCTCTGGTTTCTACTGCTGTAGTCAATATTGCTACAGCCAGCGTGGTGCAGTAGCCCTGGACTCCGGTCCTAGGAACCAGGGTTTGATTCCAGGCTCAGCCAGGGAAACCTACTGGGTGACCTTGGGAACATCATACACTCCTAACGTCCAGGAAAACCCAGTGATAGGATCATGTGGGGGTTGCCATGAGTTGGGAATGACTTAAAGGCATACAACAACAAAGTCTATAATGCTGCAAAAAAACCCTCAAAAAACAAACAAACAAAAAACCCCCAACTGAAATGTTTACATAAATAGACAAGCAGAGAAAATAGGTTTGTATACCTTTTGGACGATGCACACTGCACTCATCATTCATGTGGTGTGGATCTGAATACAAGAAATTTAGCATCATATTCCCTATCAGTTTAGAAGCTTACTGGATATACTGGCCCTTTTCGCATGCATTTTTTTTTTGCGCGAGCGCCCCTTGAGCATCGTGTGAATGGGAGCATTGCTCCGTACAACACACTCCCACTCATTCATGAGGCTAAAGTGGGGCATGTGCGCATTTTTTATTTTCGACTGTAAGCCGAAAATACTGCACACTTGTGCAATGCTTGCAGCGCCCTCGCGCATTTACCTGCTTGCGGTGCTTCGGTGAGCCAGACCAGTCACACTTCCTTCCCCCAGTGCAGCCTACAGCTCCCAGACTGCGCTGCGGAAGGAAGGGGCGGGGCGCTAGCGCGATGGTTGCACTACCAGGAATCCTATGCGGGAGGCAGAAGGGCTGTCATGAGCGGCGAGTGCGAGCGGCTGCTCATGCGAGCGCCGTTCCCCACTGCCACGACGAAGGTAAGGTGCAAAAAGGGCCACTGTCTATATCTACCTTACTGTGCTATATGTGTGCTAGGCTAAAATAAGCAGAGCAAGTTTATGCAAAGCAGAACAGGCCTCCTGATCATATCTGTAGTTATTGCACAGAGAAGAGGATTTGGCAAGATCACTTACTTCAGGAGGGCATGACAATGCCTGCTATTTCGTAAAACACTATTTCTGCATAACTGCTAAGATACATAAGCCCTGCTTTCCTTCTCACTTGAGCTCTGTTGAGGAAGGGCCAGCGCAGTCACTTAAATTCCAAGAAACAAAGGCCATTTCTGCACTAGACTGTTATAGTGCTATTAGTCCACTTTCAACATCCTATGGAATCCTGGGGTTTGCAGTTTAGGGGGGGCTCAAAGGCCCCTCCCTAAGCTGCAAACCCCAGGATCTATGGGATGTTGAAAGTGGAATAATAGCACTATAATAGTCTAGTGCAGAAATGGTCTAAGTTGTTTGCTCTTTTCTTTTGTTTTGTGGACTCCAATGGTGTGGCAGCTTCTTTGCTGGAATCAGATTCTTGGTGCAGGGGCAATGGTGTCATTGCCAGTCCAAAACTTCTGGTAGCCACATTTTTTGTTAAATTTGAAGGGCGGTTTCCCTTTGCTTGTCCTCACCTCACTTTCTTCTTCTGTATTTATGCATGCAAACATCTAGCAGGAAAGGAACCGCTCTGAGGCTGTAGTGTAGCCTAAACAGTACAGTAGAACTTCTTCAGAAGCTTGGCATTTTTAGCAGTTTGTCTGGATTTAAGGGTCCCTTATCCTACACCTTGCAGGCTCAACCATTGTTAAGCTTTCTTTGTGAAGCTGCAGTTCTAAAAGTGCACAGGGCAGCCGGTTTTGCAGAACTTGAAATAATCTAGCTTCTCTGGTGCTTCTAAAGATGTTGTGTTGGGGAAAAAAATTATACACTTTAATAGAAATACTTTTCCCTTCATTAAATTAAATCTCTAAAGCCCAATAGCATTTCCAGTGCTTATGTGAAAATGCCAGTGGGGATTGGAGATTAAAAGCGGTATTTTTATACAAGTCAATGAAGATCTCAATAGGAAAGAACACTCTTCAAATATAAATTGCTCTAGTGTTAGAAAAGACAGCTTAAAAAAAAACCTTAGGTCCTTGATAATGTGGTTTTTCAGCTTTGTTATGATAATGTTTGTATACATATATCTGATATGAGGCTGTTAAACATTAGCTCCCCATTTAATAACGTCTTATTAATTGTCCCAATTTTATTATAGAGATATGCCTAGATACTCAGATTTCACTCGCATTTTCATCATAAACACAAACTGTTGACCTATCTGCATTCAGCTGAAGTACTGAATTCTCAGTCAAAGAATAGGAATATGAAATATTTTCTGTGTACTGGGTTATGCAGACTTCATTTTATGACATATTGTCACCAAACCATCAAAGGTCATCTTTTCCTCATGACCCTGAGAGGTGACCCAGCATCATTTAAATGGAAAACAATAGAACCTGTCTCTTTGGCAAAGCTGTTAGAAACTTTTGTGTTTTTTTTTCTTCTAATGTCTCCTGTCTGCTCAGGGAACAAATCCTGATGTCTGATTTTTCAGAACTCTCTGTTAGAAGACTGTAAGCAAACAAAAGCATGTGAATAGATTCTTAGTGTTAGTGTCTTTTCCTCAATCAGATTAAGAAATGCTTTAAATATTCTTATTTCATCAAGTAATTCATCAAAGCTTCATGCCTATTGGTGTTAATGGTTACATTCTTAATCTTCAGAAATACTGGTGTAGTTAATTAGCATTGTATGCATCTCAAGGTAGAATACTCACTTTCTATTTTCCTCTCTATCATAACTGCGTTTCTTCTTGTTGTTCCCTATCACCACTATACTGGCACTACAGTCCAAAAATGGGTGCATTGTTTGATGCCAAGAATGACAAATTGCTGCCCAATGAGCATCTGATATATTTTTAAATTATAGGGCAAAAATTAAACTTCTGCTTGCTAAAAGCCACGGTGAACCTGAGGTGGGCTGTTATGTCTCACTGTGGGAAAAGGAAGCTTTCCATGGATTTAAGCTGTGCTGAGAAATCATTAACATTCTTCTGCTGTATTGTATAGCATGCAGATTTCTTTGGCTCACGAGAACGGCTTTACAAAGAGAGAACAAAATTAACAAGAACAGAGACACTTATGTCCACACAGCTGAAGTGTAATAGCTTTATTACAAGGTTTATGAATGGAAACACAATAGGATAAGGGATTGTACAAGTCAAAGAAAAGGCTAAACTAAACTGATATTTCCTTAACTATTATTTATAGCTCCTAGTTTATGGGCAGGATTATACACTCTCTCCAAGTGAAAATCAAGTGAAATCAGTCCTGAAAATGATATCTGACTTTTATTGTGAGGCGGGGGAAACCTTTACTTTCACAGAAAACCTCCTCTCTGTGTAGTGTATGCTTTTGAAGCCTGTTTTGTAGGAATTGGGCCTGTGTTACATGGTTAGTACTTGCGTGGGAGCCCACCATTGAATACAAGGTGCTGTAGACTATATTTCAGAGGAAATAACTGGCAAAACCACCTGTAAGTATTCTTTGCCTACAAAAACCCTGGGAAATTCATGAGATCACCAGAAGTCTACAAGTGACTTGAACGCACATGCGTAGACACACAACAAACATTGACAGATAACCTGAAGCCACATAACACATATTACAGCTTGACTCAGAAATAAGTACATTTATGGGCTTTCCTGGTAAGTGGATACAGGATTGCACCTTTAAGTTCAGTTAAATGTATTAATTAAAACTAGGGTCATGACAAAGAGATACATAAGAGAGCATAAAGCAAAACATTATAAATATGTACATTTCTTAGGCCAAAGTGTTGTTGAGTTGCTATGCTAGCATAACAATCATGGTACAAGCTGAAGGAGAAAAGATAAGGAAGCATCCCTAAGGTCAAAAGAAGGCAAAGACAGGCTGCTGGGCAATTCTGCTTAGTCATGAAAAAAAAGCATAAGCTGCAAAGGAAAGGAACAAGTTCAGAATGAATAATTTTTAGTTAGGACGTGCTTATATAGTTGGTATAATAGTTGTTATTTGATGAACTATGTACTATTGCTGTTCAGGCTTTCTGAACAGGAAAGCATGTTTTTCCAATTCCTTGGTCAGACATCTGGCTTGCATTCCAGACTCTGCCTAAAATGTCCTTTTAAAATAAACAGTCGGTTTAAGTCAGCTGCTAACTTTCACTTGTTGGACCCATGAAGGCTTTTCTCTCTTCAGAGCAGTAGTGATTTCTCAGAGGCTGTGTCAGTATAGGCCCTGGTGCAGCCAAGAGTTCTGTAAGTGGACAACCAGTCCTCTCCCTCACAACTTGATGGACCGTTTGTTAACCAGCTGTTGCACAGTGGCCAAGCTCCAGCGCATGACATCCATGGCATAAGCAGTTGCATGGCTGTTAAGGGCCAAAGAACTATGCTGCCATTATTTATGTCACATTAAAAGGGTGTAGGATTGGGGCCATCATTTTATTTATTTCTTTGTCTCACAGTTTCCCTAAGGAGAACAAGGCAACAATTTTTTTATTGTTGATTTTTAGCATACTTTTCTCAAGATATGCTTCCAGGGAGTAAATTGGATGGATAGATACATAAATAAATAAATAATAATAATAGATAAATAGATAATAATAGATAGGTGGTTTTAATCCTTCTCTTCTCCCTCCTCCTCCTCATCTATAAGTCCCTCCCTCTCTCTCTCTCTCTCTCATTCTAATTTTGTTGCCATAACATCCTATGAAGTCAGGATTGTTAGGCTAGGCTGAGAGGTAGCATCTGGCCCAAAGTTACCCACCAATGTTTGTGACCGAGTAGAGAGTTGAGAGCCAGTGTGATGTAGTGGTTTCAGCATTGAACTGCGACTCTGGAGATCAGTGTTCGATTCTTGCTTGGCCCTGAAAATCCATTGGTTGATCTTCGGTGCATCACACACTCTCGGCCTTAGAAACCTCTGTGATAGTTTCACCTTAGGGTTGTCATAAGTCAGAAATGACTTGAAGGCACACAACAACAACAACATCTTGAAAGGTACAGATTCCCCATGTGGCCTAATTCAACACTCCAGCTGTTAGGTGGCTTTCATGTTGTGGTAGATACACTTACGCCTGTTTTTTTTTCTTTTTCACACCACTGCATCAAGCAAGGCAGTTGTATACCGGTTTTTAGATTGTAAACTCTTGGCAGGAACAACTGGTTTTGGCTGGTTTACTGTAAAGTGTCACACATATAGATGGTACTGTATATCTATATCTTGTACCATCTATGTATATGGCACTTTATATATTTCATGGTGTGTGTGTGTGTGTGTGTGTATACACCATGCTACCCTCCAAATGTTATTGGACTGCAACTTCCCTTGTTTCTGGCCTGAGTAGCCAATGGTAGGGGGATGGCCCACCACCCAGAGGGCCACATATCCCTGAGCGAGTCCTGCATTATGTAATAGTTTACAGTAGTAACAAAGGTGAGATCTGATGTGAGTTTGGATACATGTACCATCAAGTTTCCTGCTGACTTATTGTGACCCTATTAATACCATAGGGTTTGGTACAAAGATTAATATACTATTGAAATTATTTCTCAGCAACATTTTGAAGAATAGAGTTGCTGGGGTGGCTGTTCCCCTTCCAAAGGAGGCTAGGTTAGCTCCTTCCTTGTTGTCGTTCTTCTGCAAAGACATTTTAAGTCATATGAACTTTGGACAATTGATTGTTTGCTGTGGAGGAGACTTTTGATGAGTGAGTGCTCTACATATATATATTTTCCCCCTAAAGAGAAATTGTCTGTTTTAAAATTTCTTTAAATTCAGATGTGTCTTAAAGATACAATTTGTTTAACTTGAGTTTTAAAATTAAAATTCTTACAGTTTTAGTTAATTTTGGTGGGAGCTTTTTGCGTCTGAGTTTTGGAAGAAAGGAGAGACATAAATATATAAAAGAAAGAAAATTCAAACAGGTTCCAGTATAACATACAGTGGACTTTGTCCTTTATTGACTGATATTTGGCAAACTACAGTTTCCTCACATATCTTGAACCTTGAATAGGCACAAGAGACTGAGCTAGGAATAAACTGGAATAAGAGCTGCAACCTTAACTGCACAACTGGTTTCTTACATATTGTGGGGGATTCACTTAAATCTGCAACCAGATCACACTGAAAACATGCACAAGCAGAGTAGAAGGAAACCTCTCTGTAACAGCAGAGAGAGCAGCACTGTGGTAGCAGGCAACCATACTTGTTCAAAGACAGCATGCTCTAGTGGTTTGAGCGTTGGATTACCAGTCTGGAGAGCAGGGTTCAAATACCCACTCTGTCATGGAAACCTATTGGGTGACCTTAGGCAAAGTTACACGCTCTCAGCCTTAGAGGATGGCAAGGGCAAACCCCCTCTAAACAAATTCTGCCAGGAAAGAGAGATTCATCTTAGGATCACCATAAATCAGAAATGACTTGAAGGCATACAACAACAAATTAAAGAGAAAAGATTCCCTCATGTGCAATACCTGGCAAACCCTTATGTGGAAAAGTTAGCTTATGTGCCTGGGTAATTTTTTTTTTCTTGACAAGTTAGGCATCCAGTTTTCCAACCTGTTCTTTCCCTCTTCTTTCTTTTACAGCATCTTTCCACTGATACATCCCATTCTTTATATAAATGATGACTGAGAACAAGGCCCTCGGGCTTCAGCATGCTGCATTTATTTTATTAATTTAGTTCTTGCTGTGCTAGATTATTTTTTCCCTAGACTATTAAAGTTGCTTTTGACTTTAATTAAAAGCTCTCCCTAGGCTAGCAGGATTTAACTCCCTCTCTCACTTGCGAGCACGCATGCACACATATACATATACATCTTGCTGGGCAGGTTTCTTTTTAAAGAGACACATAATTTAATATTTTGTTTGGTGTGTTGTGAGCGATAACATGTGTGCTAGAATCTGCATTTTAATAGCTTCATTTATCTGGACATTTTGTCTTGTAATTGTAACTCCTTGAGTTTCTGTATGGGATCATGTCTATATGACCAAGCTCTAAGATTGAAATTTGTTTTAAAGAGAAAAAGAGCTCTCAAGTAAACAAAATCTCTTCTCTTGCTAATGCGGTCATTTCATAGGCACAGATGATGATGTGATTCACTGCACAGCCATTGAAATCTGTTTGTTCTAGACAGGTTTTAAAAAAACAAAAACAAAAAAGGACAGTCTGAACAGAGTCCTGTTGGTTAGTCCCAGCTCTCTATAAACTCATTGACTCAATTGTTGAATGATGAGGGAACATATAGGTAAATCCAGTTCATTCATTGGACCTACTCTAGTCACGACTAATAATAGGATTTTGGCTTCTATTTTCCGTGGCCTAACTAGATAGCCCCAGAAAGCCTAGTGCCATGACATGAAGGCAACAGTCCTCACCCATTGTTGCTCCCCAGCAACTGGTTTTTACTAGGATACTACTTATGAATATGATTCCATGGAGGCATTATCTATGTGTTAGCAGCAAATCCATTCTTGAGTTGTGGTTCCTGATGTTGTGAGATGTCACCATCCATGTACTAATGACCAGACAGAAGTATCAGAAGACTCAGGGAAATGTCTTTGCAGAAATAAAAAGAAACAATAATAGCACCCAACCAAAGAAAGGAAGAAAACTGAGGATGGAAGACAGGTGAGCAAGGCTCAGTTGCCATGAAACGCTGGCTGATTGTTAGAGGGCAAAAAAATGGGAAATGGGAGGTAGGATGGAAAGGAGTATTCTGAAAGAGGGGAATAGCTGGCTGCCTGGGACCTCTCTTGCAGGTCAGGACTTACTTGCCTTGACTAAAAACATTACTCATCATTACAGACCTTCTTTTCTAATATCTTTCCCTTCCTATTGTTGTGATACAAAAGCCTATTATAATAACGGGACATATTCTGTGCATTAGCAGTCAGTGAATACTCAGCTAGAATATAAATCCTCTGTCCCTTATAGGACTGTTATGTTTTCAATATTTCATTGAATGTCCTGTAAAAGTTCAAGCTATTCAACACAATCAGACTGATTTCCAAACACAACCATCTGTGATTCTAAGAGGGAGGTCTAGTAATGTCAGTGAAAGCATAGCATAACAAAAATATGCTTCTTGCTGGTAGACTCTGCCATGCCATTTATATAGCCCAGCACAGCGTAACATGTAACTTCAGAGCTGGATCAGTTTACTTGCTGTGAATTGTGCTCAGTGATGACTCTTTAAGGAATATTCAGAATTTTTCTTAGACTGAATGAGATTTTTGCATGTAGGGGCTTATTTGCAAAATTTTGGAAACGCCATTTTTGTGTGTGTGTGAAAAATGTTTTCTGCAAGAAACAAAAAAAAACCTTTGTATTTTGTGCAAAATACAATGTTTTATGGACAATATTGTGAAATGCCTTTAAAACAAAAAACCACAATATGGAACATTTGTTACATCAAGTTGGCAGGCAGATTATGGGACAGCAGGATTGCTGAGGTAGTTTTTGTAGGCTGGCAGACTGGCAGAACAAGGATGGAACACAGAATACCAGGCACAAGTAAGTCCTACATCAATATGACCAGGTTTGGCTGTTTTATCGCAGTACTGGGTGGGCACTGGCAGACAGAAGGAAAAAGAGGCACTCATGGGCTAATAATAAGTGGTTAAGCAACATTTTGGCCATGGAGGCATAATAATCTCAAGGTCAGAGAGGAGCACCATGCTGGGTGGCAGAAGATGAGCCATTAGTTTGGTCTAGCAGCCAGCTGGGCATGGAGAAGCTACCTGGATCACAGGAAGTAAAGCAGAAGCAGCTGGTGGGGGAATTTGGCATTGTTAGGAGGCAGATGGTAGAGGAGACAAATATGCAGAAAAAGGCAGGGAAACACTCAGATGCTTAACTATAAGAAAGCAACAACCTTGCTGGGTGCCATCAGTCCTTGCCATTGGTCTTCCTGATAGCAAGCAAGAATCACAATACTAAGCAGCAGGACGTGTACTAGGAACTCCACCCTAAGGTGTTTGCACTAAGAAAGAAGCGAGGTAGGCAACATGAGGCAGAGAAAGAGGGCTGGCAAGTGAGGAGGCTAGTAGCTAGAGCCAGAGGTAAGTAAGCCTTAATCCTGTGTGTCAACAGCATTATTTCTTCCTGGTGTTAGGCAGGCAGGTAAGGCAAGCAAAGCCGGTGGGAAAGGAAGTTAGACTGCTGACTCTTACTAATAATGGAGCAGCACCCTTACCAGGCAAGCATAGACTCTGTGTTGGCACCTGAGTGCAAGAGCAGCAAATGGCATCTTGAGCTTAAGATTGAGTTGCTGCAATAGAGGAGAAGCAGCTAGAAAAATAGTCTATTAGAATTGTGCCAAATACACCAGTTTCTGAGTTGTTGTTTTTTTTTTAAATTAGTAGATTAACAGAAGAGTAGAATAGTAGTGAGTAGTAGCAGCAGCAGAATGAGAGTAAAGCTTAGTCAGAGATGGTGGTCAAGGTAAGGAAACCCTCATGGAGAAGCATAGGTAGATCCTCTACTAATTCTGGACAGTCAGGGTGGGGTAATGGTTTGAGCATTAGACTACGACTCTGGAGACCAGGGTTCCAATCCCCACTCCGCCATGGGGGAAGTGACCTTGGGCAAGTCACACACTCCTAGAGGAATGCCAAGGCAAACACCCTCTGAACTAATCTTATCAAGAAAACCCCAGGATAAGGGTGCTTTAGGGTTGCCATAAGTCAGAAATGACTTGAAGGGACACAACAACAACAACAACAACAACAACCAGCAGTAGTTTGTGTGTTATCCTAGAGCAGTGGTTCTCAACCTGTGGGTCCCCAGATGTTTGTGAACTTCAGCTCCCAGAAGCCCTGAGCATTGACCATAGTGGCTGGGGCTTCTGGGAGCTGAAGTCCACGAACATCTGGGGACCCACAGGTTGAGAACCACTGTCCTAGAGGGTAAGTGGTCATAGCCATACCATCAAAACTGGAGCCTGACTCCCAAAGCAATTCAACCTAGCTGTACAGCTATCATGGGAGAGCTCTCAATTACTGTTACAGGGTACAGCTGGTGCACTTGTGGGAGAAAGGGGCCCTTCCTGAAGCGGGCAAAAGATGTACAGTTGACCCTCCACATTCGCTAAGGTTAGGGGCACGGGACCCTTGCAAATGTGGACAAAATTGCAAATATCAAAATGTTTGTGTGTGTGTCTGTGGGAGGGGGCCAAGGCATGGCGGGGATAGTGGGCATCTAGGGTCTAAGCCTGGTTAGGGAAGGGGGAAGGAAAGGGGGTGGGATATATGGTGGCTCTATTCTTCCTCTCTCACAGCCATCTCCTTCTTTGGGTGTGTGTAGGGCACCTGGAGAGGGTTCATGATGCTGAGAAATTGCGCTGCGATCTGTCCTTAGCTAGCCAGGCAGTGGATGGTGGTGGAGGAGGAGGAAGAAGACCAGAGGTGGGTTAAAGGTTGCATGGCCTGATTGGAACCACTGAGAGGTGGGGAGGCAGAGGTTGAACAAAATTGCAAATAATCAAATCCGTGAATGTCAAACTCTTAAAAGTGGATGGCCGATTGTATATCCAAATGATCTTTCTCTAGAAAACATAAATCCTTAGTGTGGCCTGAATATTCTTTCACAAGAATTTTCCCTCTCCCTTTTTCTTACATCGCGTGAAATGTAGGACAATATACATTTGGGGGAGACAGAGAATAGTTTCTGATGTTTAGGGATTATACATCAATTTTAACAATACGCTATATGCTCTTGATGAGACATCTTTAACATATCACTGATTCTTGGTATTGCCTACTTCTTTACTTTCATCTCTGAGGGGTATGGACGTTTATCTATGCTAAATTCTTATTAACAGCAATGCAAGGAAGAGGGAAACAGAGGAGCAAATGCCTGCTAAACTATTATGCTACAATGAGGATGTAGGCAGGTGACATTAACTGCTACTCTCTGCTCCCTTAATTGCACATTACTATAATCTTGGCTGTTGGAATAAAATAACGTGCCACTCATATTCCCGTTTCTTATTGCATTTCTGAGGAACCTACATTCAGAATAATGCAGATGCTGGTGAATAATCTAAATGCAAAATCCTGCTTGGTAGAGTGTGGTTGGGGGCATAAACTTAGCAGCTTTTGTCTGCTAGTTAATTTCCTTTCCTCACTGAGGCATTGAGCCTGACAGAGCCTGAAAGCACAGATGCAGAAATGTTTGCTTCCAGTACTTCATGCAGATTAAAAACAAACAACGGAGGAGTGGGAAAGGCAAAAATCTTTTTGCTCAAAATTGCTTTGCCATTTTTGACTTTTTAAAAGATATATTTGAAAAATGATTTTACCAGAAGATACTGCTGGCCTTTTGCTTGACAAGAACATACTTTCACTGGGCGATTAATTTTAAAATGCAATCAAGTATTAACAGGCTGTATAATTTCTCCCACTGCATAGAGCACCTTCAATAGAAAAGAGGGTGAAGTGAGATTTGCCATTAAAGGGTGGATGGGAAAGAAAGTAAGTGTTTACAGTACATGCTTTAGTTTGCTGCTCTTGGATTTAAATAGGTTAGATTATTTTAGTCTGATGATCTCTCAAACTGCTGATAGCAAACTACTTTAAACTGCTGCCATAATTGCATACCCTTCAACTGTTCTAATTTGGCAGGAACAGTCCCAGTTAATTAGGTGTCATCCCACTTTTCCAGTTGTTTTTCAAATGTCCTGGTTTCTCTCTCCTCCTTTCTCCCTTTGTCTTCAGTGTACTTCAGTTGCCACAAATTGAATTCAAAATGCAAAAGTAGTTAGTGCTCAATTAGGCAGGTAGGAGAGAAGTGGAAGGGAATTTTGCCCTTAGACTCAGACAAAAGCAAACTGCTGCAGTTTCTCCCCCTTTTTCTGTTCATCTACATTAATAACTTTTGCCATCTTGGTCACAGTCTTGCTTGGCTGGCTACGCATGTTCTGGTTTTCATCTGTTAAATGCTGGAAGGTATGTAATTCACTATGCAACATTTTTCCTTTCCAAGAAGGCCCTCTCCTGTATTCCCACTAGATGTACCTGTGAGGGCAGTGGGACAATGAGAAGGGACTCCCCAGAAGATCTCAAGACACAGGCAGGCTCATGCATGAAGATACAGTCTTTCAGATAACCTTGAGCTGAGCTGCATAGCATTGTGAAGGTCATAACCAGCCCCTTGAATTGTGCCTGGAAACAAAACTGGTTCCAGCAAGAGAGTTGTGTGCTCCCTGTAGCCAGCCTCAGTTAGCAATCTGGCAGCTGCTCTTTGGACCAAAGGCAGCTCCACATACAGCACATTATAGTAATCCAAATGGGATATATAACTATGGCATGTACCGTGTTTCCCCGAAAGTAAGACACCGTCTTATATTTATTTTTCCTCAAGAAGACATAGTATGGCTTGTTTTCAGGGGATGTCTTATTTTAATTAAGTATGGTACAACTTTGCGAGGCTGCAAATCTTCTGGGGGTGGGCTTTAGGCTGGCGAGCTTCTCCGGTTGGTGGAGAGCCTCCACCAACCGGAAGCCGCCATTTGGGATGCTGCAGGACTGTGGAGCAGCGAGCTCGCGCTGCTCCGTGTGGTGACGAACTTACCTGGCTGCTGGCAAGCTCCGTTTTAGGGTGGTGGCCCTTTCCGCATGTGGGGGGGGAACCGGCAAAAACACCCTAAAACGGAGCTTACCGGCAGCCGGGTAAGTCCATCGCCATGCAGAGCAGTGTCTCATATTATGCCCTCCAGCTGGGACACTGAAATAACAACTGTTCACTCTCCCCTTGCGATGATATGCAAATAGCACCTCTCCTTAGATGACTAAAACCATTTTTGTAATATTTTTCATGGCAAGATAAAAGGGAATGAGAGCTAGTGTGTTCTAGTGGGTTGAGTGTTAGACTGATTTCCACATGAGACTGTTATAGTGCTATTTTTCCACTTTCAACAGCCTATGGAATCCTTGGGTTTGCAGTTCACAGGCCCCTCCCTAAACTGCAAACTCCAGGACTCCATAGGATGTTGGAAGTGGAATAATAGCACTAGAAAAGGCTAGTGCGGAAATGGCCCCAGTTCGGTTGCCACGGTCACAGCCTCCTTCCTCTATCAGAGGCTGGGAAGGGTATGCTCTATCACTGAGGCAACCTTCAAGAAGGCCCGTTTGGGGCTCCGGAGGGCTTCCAGTTGCCAATCCCTCCCCTAAATTGTGGGAAGGGAGTGTTATCCAGCCCCATGTTCCGATTATGACCACCTCAGTCAGGAAAGGAGCGATTCTTCTCCTCTGAAGAGAACCGAAACATTTTGTTCCTTCACCTCATAGCATTACGAGGCCTCCTTGCGCGGCCTCCCGTGGCACACGCCAAGCGTTCCACCCCGTTCTCCATTACCTCAGGCTAGGTTAGGCCTCAGCCTTGGCCCGACGCGGCTCCTCCTCCTCACCTGCCGTGGCTCCGCAGCAGGCCGCCTGTTGTCGCCGTCGTGCATGTGCCTGAAGTCCTTGTTCGGTCGGTAGCAGCTGAGGGGACAAAGACAACCACAACGACGTCGACGGGGCTGCCTCCGTCTCCCATGGCCAGGAGGCACTGGGTGCTGGGTGCGCTGCTTCAGGGCTGCGGTTGTAGCTGTAACGGTTGCCACCAGACCGGCACGGCCTACTTGCCCCCTCTGCGGCCCACGGTCTCCTCCGCTTCATCCTCGCTGCGCGCCAATTCCCTCAGCTTCTCCAGCCGCCACCGCCTCCTCCTCTTACTCGGGGCAACCACGCAGAGCCGCAGCTTCGCCAGCTCCACCGGGCTGGTGCCTGGCTTCGGCTCCTTGTGGGGCTCCGTCCTGGCTCCGGCCCTCGTGGGGAGACGCTACAGCCAGGCTCTTGGCTCGGCCTTCCCCTCCCCGCTCTTTGCCCTGAGGAGAGGGCTCGTCTCCCACACCCGGGAATATTTGGGGGCTCCTCTCTTGCCGCTTCTCCTGATTCTGTTCCACTCCCCCCTTTGGACCTCCCCTTGCACTCCCGAGACCCTCTAAAATGAAACCTGTGTGGGAATGCACAGAACGGGACCTGACCGGGACCTGTCTTATTTTCAGAGTATGGCTTATATTGTGCAAATGCTTAGAAATCCTGCTACGGCTTATTTTATGGGTATGTCTTATTTTCGGGGAAACACGGTATTACTGTGGTCAGGTCTGACATTTCAGATTTATCTAAGCAAAGACATTGTATGGGTATTAAACCCATTGACTGCTATAGTCAGAAAGATTTTTGGAAAACAGGTAGCCTTGGATTTCATTCATCTCATTAAATCAACTATTAAATAGCCAAGATTGCATTCCTATAGCCATTTCTCTGTGAGTAAGCCCTCCCAAGCCTAGTCCAATTTATTTCTCAGAAGACACAGAGCCAACACAAGGGCTCTTTGTGCCCCAGGCAAACTGAGACATGGACCTCCCAAAAGTGAATATGGGAGGGGGGCTGGGGTTGAGAATGAATTTTTACCTTTTTTGGTGTTCAAAATAAGGTTAAAAATAAAAATGGGCATTTCATTTTTTTTATAGATCATGTTAGGATACATTAATTCTGACATAAATATACTGCATGGCAAGGTTGGACAACTGTTTGGGGCAAAGGAGGCACAATGGGATCTTGGTGGGGGGGCATATCCATGGCTAACTCTCAAACCTGGCAAAATTATATTATAAAATTTTTTGTTACAAGAAAGAAAGAAGAAAAGAAAAGAAAATTGACTCCTAGCACTTCTTAGAGGACTTAAGGACCATTCTGCTATGTTTTGACACTCCTTGGGACATTTAAGGTCCAAAGGAAGAAAAACAGGAAGTGACCCAGAACTCAACTTCTGTCCACCATTCTCTCTTTTAAAAGGCTTCTTTTAATCTTGAAATGCTGCTGGGCAGAGCATGATGAAATTGTCTCCCATAGGGACTGGGGTGATATTGAGGGCATTTTAGGGGTTAATAGGAGACCCTTAAAAACAGCCAGTAGCTAGACATTTTCCCTTCCCATCAGTAGGTTATACTATCCTGTAGTTGATTTTTCAAAGTTTTACCCATCTCAGCTTCACAGAGTCTGTCTACTCACCTCCTCCTCTCCTGATCAATCTCCCCTTACCAAAATCATCTTCTTAGCTTGTGCTGTTCTTGTTTGTCCATTGCTGCAAACAGCCATCAAAGTGTCTGGAGCAAAGGTGTTTGTCTATTGCAAAGTTTTTTTCCAAAAGCAAGTTTTTGGAAGGGAGAGAGATGGACCTTCTGATAGCTCAGCTGTCCCTCAGCTGAATCACAATATCAGGGCTTAGGTTGAGAAGAAGGCAGAGGCCTCAGAGAGATGGAGAAAGAGGAAACTGGGAAGATGTGGAAAAGGGGCTGAGAGAAGAGAAAAGGAGGAAGTCAGAAAACAGAGCAGGTTGGAGTGGAAGGAAGAATACATCTGCTTTCGACCCTTCCTTCCGGGTGCCTCCCCCCCCACTCTTCTTGGACTTGAGTACATGAATGATCAGAAAAAGAGTAGACTGGAGAGTGGAACAGAGATGGAGTTGGATGGCAGAGATGAAGAATTTTGTATTTTGTGAAATGGGCATCCATATGAGTAATTTGTTAGTTTGTTTGCTTACTTGCTTGCTTTGAGGCTCAGCTACCATCTCTGCCTGGAGTTCAGTTTGTTGGGGAAGTTAAAAACATGTCAGCCTCTGTCAGGTTGCAAAGCATCCCTGCCATGTTAATGAGTGAGAAGGAGCAGGGGAGGCAAAGGCAACATGAAGCAAGGGACTCTCTAGTGGAATGTATATTCAAATATGTATGCTTTGTAAGCTACTTGGAATATATATAACCATTGCTAATTGCTGCTACATTGTATCTTATAGATCACTTGCTGTTACTTTGTATGTGATGGATGGGGGCGAGCAGGAAATGTGGAAAGTGAAGTGAATACTGCCTGATACTGGGTTGTTATGAGAATGGGATGGTGTGGAGATAACTGGGGAAGGCATGTGAACAGGTCAACAGTGTTCAAGGAGAAGGCAATTGGGGTCAGGCACCAGCCTGGGAAAGTGTTAGGGGGCATCAGTTGGACGTTTTGGCAACTTTTGTGGAAGTGTGCTGCTGTGGTTCATGTTAACCTGTTGAATAAAAAAACTACTGGAAACTTTACAGTGTGTTCATGGATTGTGGGCCATCCAGTACAGGAGACCCGCACCAATTTGCCTTCTGTGGAATAATCTGTAAGTCAGGGTATAATTAAGAGGAGTAGGAGGAATGTTTTATTACTTAGGCCAGCTCAGTTGTTCTTCAAGTTGATTTGAACATGGGGAAGAACATACTAGCTCCTCACATTCCATGTCAGGTCATTGCTTTTTTAATGTAGAGAACAATGAATTTGAAGAGGAAAGACTTCTCTTTCCCTCCCCTTTCCTCTCCATGGGCAGGAAAAAATAAATTTGGTGCCCTTTAAAGTAGAGTGGAGAAAGTGTGGCCCCTGCATCTCACTTTTGTGGTCCTAAAACCTCCTGCTAGTCCCCCAAATCCCTCGCCTATTTTTTCCTGTGCATTTCTCCCCTTCAAAAAACCATACATGGCAATATACAAAACACCTTTCATCACTTCCAGTCACCATTTTGAGAGGGAATATGAAGAACAAAAGATGCATTTTGACACAGGGGGAGTTGCAGCCCAGGTGGGGGGATCTGTGAGCAAGTGGCACCTCCCTGTCCCCCAACCAGATGCCCATCCTTGCCTTCTAGCACAGAACCCTAGGCACCTAGTCTGCCTATACGGTCAGATAAACCCTCAGTAAACATAGATGAGACTGCACGGCAAATGTGTTGTAATTTTCTAATTTTATTATTTTGCCCATATGCTTCTCAGCAACCACCAGGGGTTTAGTAACTATGTTTGTGGATGGGGACAAGGAAAAAAAATTCTAATTTTCTGTCACCCTGCCTTGGAAATGCCACACTACATTAAAGTGATTTTGCAAATGAAAGCTAAAAACTAAGCAACGGCACCAATCTGTTTTGCCTAAAGATTATTACTGTGTTCTTTATGTCCCCCTAAATGACAAACTAATTTGTTACCTGCCTGCATAAACATTTGCTTGTATTAGACCTAGAAATGTTTTATTTTTATTGGCCCAAACTTTATCTTTTTATGAAGACACAAGGGCACAATAAAATTAGCCTGCGAATATAATGCCCAATTTGCATCTTTTTCCCACGGTCAGCAGGAAAAAAAGCTGTAGAAAATCAATTGTCTATTAGGTCAGCAGCATACACATCAAGAGCTCAAATTAGATCATTGTAATGGCTCCTTTAATTCTCAGATAGTCAGGTTTATCTGGAATAGTTGGAAGTAGTCTAACTTTCAGGAGCATTTGAATTTTATTGTGAGAGGTTTAATTTGAATGCCTTTCTTTGGATATCTAGGATGGCAGATTCTACGGTTATATTATGAATGCAAAATAGCTACCAACAGTTGTTAGTGCAAACAGACATTATTTGTGCTTTTTTCTCTGATTGGCTTGTCAGCCTTATCTTTTGGCTAGCGCTCCATGTGATAACACAGCAAGAGAAATGAAACTAAATGAAAACAAACACGCAGTAATTTCCCCTATTTCTATCTTTAATGGAAGGTCACTTCTACAACCCTGTTGCTGTTTCGCTGTGGCAGACAGACAGTCTCATCATCTCCGTGTTCCTTCAAGGCCTAGTGGCATGAATGAGGCTTGCAGGCAGACAGCAAAGTAATTTGAGAACCAAACTCTTACTGATGTGACATGCTTCTTACATAGCAAAGCCAAATGGGGCTCTGGGATGGGATGGAAGACTACAAAAGCTTCCCCCTCTCCCTGAGAAATGACAGAAAACATATCTTGTCCTTTCAGTTTTCTCACCATCACCTCGTTCCATACTTTTTAAACAAAATACCTAGCACATTTCTTATCTTCCTTCTTTTTCTAACAGCAGAGCTACTGTCCAAAACTAGAAAAAAATTGTTATCCAATACTGTCGTCGATAAAGAAGATGTTTTGTCCCCGCAGATATGCCACTAGTAGAAAAGAAACAAGACTATATACAATATCATTTATGTTACCCCAAATTCTATTTCTTGGTAGCAATGTATTGTTGTTGTTTTTCTCTTCCTGCTTTCTTTTCCTGGTACCTTAGCTTGATAAAGCCAGGAAAAAGGTATATGCTTAGAGGGAAAGGTGAGAAAAGTTGCATTATATACTAAACACTGTTGCAGCACTACTGGTTCTTTTCAAGACACATAAAACAGTTTGAAAACTGGAAATGTATACGATTGGGCATGTATACAAATGTATACAGTAGGGCATATAATATGACTGGCATTCTGTATTGCAATTATGGATTCGTAACCTTGATTTATAGATCTTTAACTGCTCCCCATCCAGTAAGACTATGCGCTCTTACTGTAAGACTATGTCAGTGCTGTCCAAGCCCATCTTAACAGCTAGCTGCCCCAGTAGGTGAAGTGTTGGAAGCAAAGAGCATCAAGCTTGTATAGAGTATTTAGTGAGAGGGAATTCTAAAGAGTATGTCTGGCCTTTTGTTTCTTCTCTCTGTTTCTTTCTTTGCCTTAATGTACTCAAATCTTTTTGCTTCCTTCCTGCCTGCAAAGGTCACTTCCCCCTTCTTCCAAAAGTTAGTTAGTCCTTTGCCTCCCTTTGGAAGGGAGCGCCCATGAGGCTTCTGCTTTAGGATGGCTTACATCCTCTATTCAAGTCATAATGAGCAACACAAGAAATAAAATAAAGTGATGATATAAGAGAGGAGGTGACACTCACAGAGGAATCAGACCACCAACATACATATTAAGAAAGTTTGGCAGAAAAAGTCGATAGTATCATAATGCAACAAGAATTTTTAAAAGAACAAGAGGAATCAAAATAATGGTTTTGAATGCAGAGGATGTGTTGTCCTAAGAGAGCAGTGTTGAGGGGTAATAGCCCAATGAATGAAGCACTCCAATTTCAAAGTGTTAGGTCTATCCAAGCCCAGTTGTGATTTTATTGACAGGGCAGAAGAAAAGAGAGAGCCAGATTTTCACTTTCTCTAACCAATCCCTGTTTAATGGATGGGAGTGGCTGTTGTGATCTTCAGGGTGGCTGTGAGGGGGCAGAACACACTCTGAGATCAGGAAGGAGACTTTAAGATTTCTTCCTCTGAGGTTCATCCACCTTGGACTGGGCTTTTTGACTTAATGCTGTGGCATCTGAGATATGTCCCCAGACTTCACTTATTTTCTAAGTGAAGTGGCTTCAGTAAGGATAAACTTTTATGACAGAGGTAGCCTACAAAGCATATTACTTTCCTACAAAGTATTATTTCCTCACCAATGGCTCACCAATGGTTGCTTTTCATCCTGGAGAGAAGTGACTAATGGAGTACCACAGGGTTCTGTCCTGGGCCCAGTGCTACTCAACATCTTCATCAATGACCTGGATGAAGGGGTAGAGGGCATGCTGATCAAATTTGCAGATGTCACGAAATTGGGAGGAGTTGCTAATACACCAGAGGACAGGATCAAAATTCAAAGCAACCTTGACAGATTAGAGAGCTGGGCCAAAGCTAACAAAATGAATTTCAACAGAGAGAAATGTAAGGTCCTACATTTTGGCAGAAAAAATGGAATGCACAAATATAAAACTGGGGACACGTGGCTGGATAATAGTACATGTGAAAGGGATCTAGGAGTCTTGGTGGACCACAAGCTGAACATGAGTCAGCAGTGTGATGTGGCAGCCAACAAAGCCAATGCGATTCTTGGTTGCATCAATAGGAGTATGGTGTCTAGATCAAGGGAGGTAACGGTACCACTCTATTCTGCTTTGGTTAGACCTCATTTGGAATACTGTGTCCAGTTCTGGGCACCTCAATTCAAGAAGGATATCGACAAGCTGGAGCATGTCCAGAGGAGGGCAACCAAAATAGTGAAGGGTCTGGAAGCCATGCCCTGTGAGGAACGGCTTAGGGAGCTGGGGATGTTTAGTCTGCAGAAGAGAAGGTTAAGAGGGGCCATGAAAGCCATGCTTAAATTTTTGAGGGGATGTCGTGTCATGGAGGGAGTGGGCTTGTTTTCCACTGTTCCAGATACTAGGACAAGGAGCAATGGATTCAAGCTGCAGGAAAGGAGATTCCACCTGAACCTCAGGAAGAACTTCCTGATGGTCAGAGCTGTCTGGCAGTGGAATATGCTGGAGTCTCCTTCTTTGGAGGTTTTTAAGCAGAGGTTGGATGACTATCTGTTGGGAATGCTTTGATGTGTGTTCCTGCATAGCAGGGGGTTGGACTGGATGGCCTCTGTGGTCTCTTCCAACTGTATGATTCTATGATTCTATGAAATCACTGTACCAAGATTTCTTTACAGTAATGACTGCATATCGTGGTAGGTAGGTACATGTTTTCCAGTTGCTTTAGTTTCATAGCTAAAATTGTGGAAAAGAATTCGCAAAATTAGAACCTAATGTATATAATGTCCATGACCTTGCTGCATGTAGAATAAGATTTCTTTAAACACTTGGCACTCTTTCATCATTATCTTTTTTATATATATATATTTATTAATATTTCAGCAAAATAAAAATAAACACAAAAAAGAAATTTTACGTACCATCTAGAATCTTATCCAATGCATACATTTTCCTTCCATGTAACCTATTTCAGAGCAAATAATTATTCTTGCACTATTATACCCTGTCCCCTATTCCTTAAGTCTCCTTCTTTGGAGGTTTTTAAGCGGAGGCTGGATGGCCACTTGTCGGGAGTGCTTTGAGGGTTTTCCTGCATGGCAGGGGGTTGGACTGGATGGCCCTTGTGGTCTCTTCCAACTCTACATTTCTATGATTCTATGATTCTATGATTCTATTATACCCTGTCCCCTATTCCTTAAGTGTTTTTACTTGCGTTATTCACAGAGTAAATTTTATCAGATCATTTGTCTAACATAATATTACTGCTTCAGCTTTATAAACTTCACTGTAACTTTGCTTTATACATAGATTACATATATAACATATACAGATTATATATATATAAATAATTTTTTATCCATTAATTTATGTGATCATGATAGCTTTAGCTATTTATAGTAGCTTCATTCCAGTCCATCTCTTTTCAATCTGACCTTGTTACACCTTACAGTATTATTGGAACTTTCTCCTTATAATAAGAATTTCTCCAATTTTGGAGAAACAAATTTACCGGGGCCCACTCTCTCTCTATTTCCCCTTCTGTATGTCCCCTTAGTCTTTGTGTCAAATTATCTGTTAATTTCTTGCAATTTATGAATCCAGACCTCAATATCCAGTGTTTCTTGTTTTTTCCACAATCTGGCATATTCTACCCTCGCTAGGGTCATCATATATTGCAGTACCCTAGCATATTTCTTCTTAATGATTGGGTCTATCATATGTAGCATATTTAATAAATATGTTTCAGGTGTCTTCACAAATTGGATTTGAAGAATTTCTTCTATATTTTTATGAATGTTGTTCCAGTATTTTCTTGCTTTATCACAAGTCCACCAAATATGATATGTCATACCCATACCAGTTTGACATTTCCAGTATTTACCGGGTCCCACCTTATAAATCTTTTGGAGCTTGGAAGGAGTCATGTACCACCTGCGGAAGCTCTTCAAGTAATTTTCCTTGAGATTTTGAGCAGCTGTGAATTTGTGTGTTAGCTTCCAGCTTTCTTGCCAATGTTCAAGCTCCACAATATGGCCAATATTCTGAGCCCATTTAATCATTACTGTTCTATCTTTTTTTTTTTTAATGGAATTCTGAATATTTTCCCCTCTTAGGGAATGGTGGATCTCTCACATGTGAGAGATCCACAATGAAGATTTCTCAATCAGTGCTCTCTCTCAGACTTTAAAGTAACAGAATAGAGTTTATACTTGATTGGTGGTGCTGTGTTCGGCAAATAAGGGTTTAACCTCCCACCACCACCCTGACATTTTTTATGAACTAAATCATATATTTGAAAGATTATTTAGGCCCATGCCATACTTTGGAATTGGCAAAATTTTAATAAAATATAAGAAAGTCTGCTTACTGAAGCTGAGATCCTAAACCAAGATTGCACAGCATAGATGTCTACATGCAGAGTTGTGTGCCAATTGTATTATACAGCTGTAATGTTGAGCAGCAATATTGTGCAGCCAAATGTGTGAACAAATGCACAACAAAATACTGAACCAAATGCTCATCGAAAAGAATTCTACCACCAATTTCAGCAAGGACAGTTGGATGTACATCAGCCTAGATTGTGGGTCTGCATGTCCAACGTCATTCCATGTGAAACTCACTTCCACAACTGAATGCAGCTGATGGCCATTGGACAAAAATGCCTCTCCACTTACAGATGTGTAAGACACCACCAGGATTCCAGTCTGCAATTCTAACAAATTAGTGTATGTCATTATAATGTATATAGGCTGGCATCCTATACTCAGGTGTGAAACAGTCTCATACCTGTGTAGGCCTCTTTTTGGTCAGTGTGGAGATTGGTATTCCCTTTCTCCCTCCAACCAAAGAAAGCTCCTCTGGACCTACTATAGAATTACTTCAACATCCCCCTGCATGGCCATTTTGTGACTGGTGGGAGGGATTAGAGAAGTGTTTATGTTTCCGTAGCTGGGTGCAAAGTAATGACATCAGCTGCTGAGACCAGGGGACTTCAACAGAGAGTGAAGGCATTTTGTGTCTGACCATAGGCACATAGCAAGACATTCCTCTGGTCTTCTACCATTCTCACCAGGCACAGAATGACTTTGGGAATAGGCTGCAATAACACTACAGTGAGGGCCTTTCTGCACTAGATTGTTATAGTGCTATTATTCCACTTTCAACATCCTACGGAATCCTGGGGTTTGCAGTTTAGGGAAGGGCATTTAGAATTCTCAGCCAGAGAGCTCTTGGACCTTAGTAAACTACAAACCCCATCATTGACAGGATGTTGAAAGTGGAATAATAGCACTATAACAGTGCAGTGCAGAAAAGGCCCTAAGTCTGGGGGTTAGTGAATGGCCAGCTGTAGTTTAGTCCTGCCTGTGGAAATACTACAGTACAAAGGACCATACAGGATTGTGGCCAAAACATGTTGTTATGTATTGGTGGGGAAAAAAGGAAAAATTAAGAGAAATTCTGTGAAAAGAAAGTCATGATAAAAGTTATCTACTTCCAGCTTTTAAGCATCATATCTCTCTCCTTCCCAGCTATTGTATTTGCAGATGTAATTTCTTTCTCTCACCTTTTATGGTTCACAACTGATTTTAATCTACTCTTCGGTGTTGCTCCATTTTATAGTCACTGGTTGATCACCAGATTTTAGCTGATGTTATTACATTCTTTTCCACCGCTTCTAATTTTTCTTCCACAGAGTTGACCTCCACCAGCTGCTGCTTTTGTCAGAAACATTCTCTTCAAAGATTTCTCTGCCTCAAGGGCTCAAATTTACACCTGAGATATGTGAAGTTAGCACATCAAAGACCAAATAAATGGTTAGACTACAGGCTGACCAGCTGTAGATTTTCCTAAAAGGCAGAAAAGTCATGATAAGTGAATCTTCACGCAGCTTGTTTGCCAATTGCTTCTGGAGCAGAACTAAAAATGTATGAAAATAGAAGACAGAAAATGTATGGAAATGGAAAATGTATTCATATTTAAAGTGTTGTTGTTTTTTGCTTTGTTTTTAAGATTAGTGTTCTTAGGTTCACAGTTCTTCCAGAATGGAATAGCCAAGACTTCCAGAATAGCCAAATATAACATTACAGGTTTTCTTTCAGAGTCCTAAAAATAGGACTACTACCTTTTAGGTTGCCCGGATCAGAACCTTGGACTTGACAAAAAAAAAAGGGTTAATAGTGTGGTCAGCAATGTGTTTCCATGGGAACCTGTTAGCAGATCATTTCAGTTAAGCTTTATTTTTTTAATGGTTAGCAAATACTTGAAAGGGACAATGCCTTTCTTTCTCCCAGTGCTGCCAAAGGATGTTGTAATTTAAATCTGTGTGTGTGTGAGAGAGAGAGAGAGAGAGAGAGATTGCAGCTTTTATTAAACAGAAGCTAAGACTATAAGCAAGATTGCAGTCTTGATTCTCTCCATGTTGTTGTGTGCCTTTGTTTCTGACATGGCAACTCTAAGGTGACCCTCTCATGGAGTTTTCTTGGCAAGCTTTATTTGAAGGGAGTAGGTTGCTTTTGCCTTCCTCTGAAGCTGAGAGAGCGGGACTTGCCCAAAGCCATCAAGTGCGTTTGCATGGTTGAGCAGGGATTCAGATCCTGGTCTTCAGGGTCATAGCCCAAAGCTCAAATGACTACACCATACTGGCTCTCCCTTTACATGTATTTCTGTGAAATAATTTCTATCATGAATAGAAACAAAGTGTTACTCATGCCCTCCAGATTTTGTGATCTATTTGATGAATAATATCTATCTTATACCATACAGAAGCAGTTGTCTTATGTATCTTGATGAAGTATATTTGGATGAGATGTAATTATGGTCCTTACATCCCCAATAAGATCCGTGTAGATAGTGATCTCAATTTCAGTGGAGTGGTGCATCTACTTCAGGTTTCATGAAGGAGCTATTCAAGGTACCAAACCTATGTTAAGGATAGGGTTCAACACTATGGATAGCTCATCACTAAACTATATCCACTCACCATTCTGCTAGCATTGGTGCCATCAGCCATTACTGTGTAAAAAATTAGAGGTGTGAAGTTTAAAATTATTCATTCCGACAGAGAGAATAAATAATTTAACCAACTGTTTCCCTGCTGCAAAACCAAAAAACTGCAAATTTTTGCAGGTCTTGCAGAGGAAGAAAGTCCCCCTCTATTTTTCCTTTCTTCCAGCCATGTAGTAGCTGTTGGGAGTTGGGGTGTGTGGGAGCCAAGCAAGGATAATGGAAGTCTTTGATGATCCTTGCTCAGCTTCCTTCCATCTTCCTTCCTATTTGAGAATGGGAGATGAAGAGCCAAGCATGGATTATGGAGCCAATAGCTTTCCACCATCCTGGCTGAGGTCCCCTATCCCTGTCCCCTCCCATGCATGCATTGAGGTGAAAGATTTGCTTGTTCCTATCTCAAGTGTGCCAGATATCTCATCATCTGTGTTGTGTTCCTTGTGTTCAGAAAAAAAATAAACAGGAGTCAGGATTTTGGTTCTTTTTTTAACTTATTTTTTATTATTAAAAACAAGAAATAACACTATGCTCAATAACAAGTAATATCTATAATCCATCACAATTGTTTAAAATATAGGTTATTAAAATGGAATGATTGTTTTCATAAATTGGTACAATATAAATAAGGATCTATTTGCATTAAATTTGTAACCCACATGTTAGCGTTATCCAAAGTATATAGGATAACAATACTGTTTAGGTTATGGTAAGAGGATTTTGGTTTAAAAATCAGATTCTCTTATATACTAAGGCATTGTACTTTCCCTGAAGCCTCTTTCTGCTTTTTGTTTAACATGCAACTGTTGTGTTCCAAAATAAATTATGGGGAAAATCTGTCTTGCATAGATGGTCCAATTTCAGAATCTTTTTTTCTCCTCTGTTTTTTTCCCCAACAGTAAATCTTCGTCCAGGAGTAGAGCAGAAAGTAGTGTTTATTACAGCTCGTGTCCACCCAGGGGAAACACCATCATCTTTCGTGTGCCAAGGTAAGTGTCATCATCTGGCAAAGTTAGAAATTAAATCCAGAAATGGGCACTTCTTTTCTCTGTTTGATTTGTCCTTAGCCTTTAAGGTCCTTAACATCTGCTGCCTAATGCATGTGATAGGATTGTGTGTCTTTGGTTTTTAATTTTAGGCAGAGTCTTCACCAGCAGATCTTGGACCTTTGGCAAATCCTAGGACAGTATTAGTACTTAGAAATGATAAAATGCCCATTTGCTCTTCTGAAGCAATTTTTGGTAGTACAGTGCAGATAGCCATCCAAACCACTGCACATGTATAAATGGGATTAGGATTGGAAGGGAAGAAACAAAATTGATGAGTATGTGGAGCAGGACATGGTTATGCTGAGAAAAAAGTCTTTGTTTTATAGCAGCCATCCCATTTCTACCAGTTTACCTGCACACACTCTGCAGTTGCATTCAGATCAAGATTGACCTTCAGCCTTCGTCATTCTACTATGATCTTAAGAAACTGCTCACTTGCTGTGTGATTTTGAGGAATACTCCTTTTATATATGGACAAATCTAAGTTCCAATCAGAATGAGGTTAAAAAGAAAAAGTAAACTATTCCTTCCTTCCTTTGCTTGTTCACTTGTTAGAAATTATATCCTGCCTCATGAGCATAATTTTTGGTGCAGCTAACACTATTAAAAATAATGAATAAAGCAGAACAAAAGCAGTAAAAGAGAGTATTAAATCTGTAATACTCATCTTAGATACTAAAATATCAGAGAAATCAAAACCATTGTCATATGGAGGATGACGCGAGCTTGTTTTGATGTCATATGGAGGATAGAGCAAGCTGATTTTTTGCCGCTCTAGAGAGTAGGATACAGGGCAGTGACTTCAAACTTCAGGAAAAGAGATTCCATCTAAACATTAGGAAGAACTTCCTGATGGTAACAGCAGTTTCACAGTCGGATAGCTGCCTCGGAATGTGGTGGACTTTCCTTCTCTGGAGGTTTTTAAAGAAAGTCTGGATAGCCATCTGTTGGGAATGCTTTGATGATGTATTCCTGCATGGCAAGGGTTGGATTCAGTGGCCCTTGTCTCTTCCAACTCTATGATTCTTTCATTCTATGTTTCTATTATCAACATTGCCACAGAACTATTATCAACACTGCCATAAATTCAGTTTACCTAGGTGTATGAGGAAGAAGACTATCTTTAAGGTATTCAGGACCTAAATTGTAATGAGATAGTCTCAATTTTTTTTTTCTCTGAATGTGATTTTTATGCTGCTACCTTCTGCAAGAACCCAAATGTCCGCTCAGCTGGCTTCGGATGATATGACCTCACTGGAGCTGGAATACTGCCTTGTGTATGATAACGTGAAATTGCTCATACCTTTAACTGAAGTTGTGTGGGCCTTTGGGGATAGGAAAAAAATTACACTGAGCAACATTTGTTAAGAATTTGCCCAGTACATGGTCATGAAAACACATACATAGCTTTGCAGAAATGTTGCAGAGAGGAAACAATTAGCATTTTAACTTTCTTGTTCTTTTTCAAATTATATGTTTGGAAATGTGTGTAACTAAAAATGTATTTATTTGAGATGTGCACAACCATGTGTTAGTCAATAGAAACAAATGGGCAGTGCTTCTCAGGGTATCTGCTGTGGAGGACCAACCATTATTGTTTTTCAATGTCTGCACTCTCAAGATGCCTTAAAGCAGTGGTTCTCAACCTGTGGGTCCCCAGATGTTCGTGGACTTCAGCTCCCAGAAGCCCCAGCCACTATGGTCAATGTTCAGGGCTTCTGGGAGCTGAAGTCCACAAACATCTGGGGACCCACAGGTTGAGAACCACTGCCTTAAGGGGATCCCTGTTTAGGGGAGCAAGATGTCATAAACTCCACCCCTTCCAAAATGGATCTAACCCAGTGCCTTCAGGCTTGTAAGGTAGGGACAGAATTAATGAAAACAATACTACTGATATCACACATGTTGTTACAGAGGAGGCCAAAACTCCACTATGCTAAGTTCCTTGATATAATGCTATAATTCCTTCTTGATCTTCTCAGCCATGGTTGACCTTTAAAAAGGGTAAGATAATACAATGCATTTTGGCAGGGGAAGTGGCATGCATGTATCTTTTGTATATCCCAGGAGATGAACAAAGAGGAACTTTTTCATCCAGGTCCTCCAAGAAAACACCTTCTCAGGAACTAAAAAGCACAGTTGATTGATTCTGGTTATTTCAACATGCATTGTAACCACACAGCATCCAAAAGTACCACCCATGATATAGAACGGGAAAGAATTCCTTGTTCCCTCTCCAAATCTGGTGGAGGAAAGAACATGGTGGACTCCAAACTGGGCACAAAAGGAGCAGACGCCCAGGTTTTGAAGTTCCATTCTGATAAGCAAGAGGGCAAAGCAAAACAAACATGTGAGCCTATACTATCTTAGAGAAGTATAGTTCCAGAGTGACTTTTTGATGTCCTCTCATGTAGTTTAACTGACATGGTATCAAATGGCTTGAAATGATAATCTGTTCAGCGCCATGAAGGATTTTGAGCTTAAATATTTATTTTTAGTGGATACCCTCTTTCCATTATAGCAGGGAAAGAATCTGAAACTTTCAGTCTAAGCTTGGATCCACTGGAGCTGTGGATCTGGAGGCTGGACACTAGCATCTATCAGATGGCTCTAAGGCCAGCTGACTCTGAGGTTCCAAGTCACATACAAGCTTGTTCTGCCATCATGTAATTGCACTTCAGCTGATTAAAATGCTGCCTTTATGTTCTGAAGGTGTTGGGTATTTGTTCCTTAATAAGAGTGATGGCTTTCTAGCTCATTTATCAGAGGCATCATCTTAGCTTCTTTACAAAGAAAAATGTATTCCCGTAAGTATAAATGAAGAACCATTACTAATTTCTACTCTAAGAATAAGAGACTGTTCTCTCAGTTACCCAAATAATATCTTTAGGGAGTACATGTAGCCATGAGTTTGGAAAATGTGTTCTCTCTTATTGAAAACAGCAATTTTCTATGAAATGTGGTATTTTTCACATTTTTCAGATACTATACATATTCTGCTTTTCCTTTCTCTTCCCCTAACAGATCATCTTGTACATTCAGGCATGCACATACATACACAGCAGATTTTTTTAAAAATAGAACTGAATTTAATTTTTACATTTTCTAGACAGTAAGGATCCCTGGAAGACTTTCCACATCGACATTTTAACAATATCAGAACAACTATTGAATCACATAGACTACTTTTAAAGAAATTTCTCATGGAAAAGAAATCTATGCTGCTTTCCAATATTGCAGTTCTGTCAGTTTTATGTTTTATGTTTTTAAAACTTTTGTATGATTTTGAATGATTGCATCTTGTTTTGCGTGGAGATTTTAACTGGTTTTAAAATTTCATTGTACAGAATTTGTTTTTTGATGATGCTGATGCTGATGCTGATGATGATGACAGTGATTAACTCTTTCTTGAAGCTGCCTTGGGTCCCACTCTGGGAGGAAGGTGGCATACAAATTTAAAAAATAATACCCAGAACTCTCTATTACCATTTCATTTCTAAGCTATAGAAAATGAAGGAAAAAGGCTAATCAAAATTATCAAGTTATGAGGAAAGTTTACATTGTTTAAAATTTGTAAAGGATGTATATAGGAATTTGCCCCTCATAACATTAGGGCCTAAGATCATCCAATGGAACAACTGTTGGGAGATTCAGGACAGATAAGTATTTCTTCAAAGCCACTGCTGAATTAAACTATGAAATTCACTACTGCACGATGTAGTGATGATGATCAGCTTGGGCAACTCTGAGACAGGATTAGACAAACTCATGGAGGATAAGCTATCAGTGGCTACTAGTCATAGGGAGCCAGCACGGTACAGTGGATTGCGTATAGTGGATCGGACTAAGACTCTGGGTGACAAAGGAATCTCAACCATGGAAACCTATCTGGTGTTCTTGGGTGAGTCACACTTTGTCAGCCTAAGAGAAAGGTAATGGCAAACTTCCTCTGAATAAATTAGGGATGGGACGAATCCAGAATTTTCCGAATCCGGATCCGAATCCTTGGAAGGTTCCGTGAATCCACGAATCTCACTAATCTTGAATCTTTCGAATCCTTTTTTAAAAAACAGTTTAAAAAGCAAGAGAAAGAAGGGTAATCTTGGGCAAGACACACTCTCTCAGCCTTAGCAAAAGCCTAGGCAAAAGCAAACCTCCCTCTGAAGAAATCTGGACAGGACAATTGTCATAGTTTTGCCTCAGGATCTCCCTAGATTGAAAATGACATGAAGGCCCTTTCTACACAGGCAGGAAAATGTGGATTAATGCCACATTTTCCTGCCTGTGTAAACAGGGCCACATATTACAGTACAGAGAGAATCCAGGTGAAAACTAGCTTTTCTTTGTATAGCTCCTTCTGGCATCCTGGGGTTTGTAGTCTGATCATGCGCTAGCACACTTTGGCAGAGAAGGCTATGATACCTTTGCCTACAAACCCCAGGATGCCAGAAGGAGCTATATTTCAAGGACAGCTGAACATTTCAAACACCTTTGCAAGGGAGCGATGCAAAGAAATGTTCAGCTGTCCTTGAAATCTCAAGAAGACTATATCTTCCAGTCAAGTCTCAAGTCCTGGAACAAGGAAGGCACTTAAAACACACAAACAAACAAACAAACAAACAACCTCTAGTCTAATCTCAGTTCTGCACCCTGCAGTCTCGAGAGTCAAGTCTCAAGTCCTGCAACAAAGAAAGCACTTAAACACACACACACACACACACACTCATACACACAAACAAGCCTCTAGTCCAGTCAATTCTCTACCCTCAACTCCAGCAAGGGACACTCAAGTCAAATCTCTAGGCCAGTCTCAACAATTCCCAATTCCTACTCCCCAGTCTCAAATAAAAAAATAATACATATTAATACATGCTCAATAAACGATTCTGGTGGCAGCTACTGTTCACCTTGTTTGTTGTAGGCAACACATACTCCTCCTATAGAATCAGCTAGAGTAGAATCCCATTCTTTCCCAGCTCAAGTTTTTTGGCATTCATTGTTTACCACAAACATGCTGCTGCAACACAAGACCAAAAGTCTGTGTTCCTCGAGCTCTCCTTTGCAACCTTTCCAATGCTTATAAACTTGCAGCTAGACAGAGGAAAAAGAGGAAAAGGGGTTGAGAAGCATAAAAAGACTTTCTGAAAGGGAGCTTCAGAGCAGGTTAACTGAAGTATTCATGTATTCAAGACATGGAAACTAAGAGAGGAAGTGGCATCATGACAATCTTAGTCCCAGAATTTACCAAAGAAAGCTGGTGAAGGGGAAAGTATGGCTGGCATGGCTTGCATGGAACCCCTGAACCCCTTTCTGCAGTCTTTGGAACCCCCTGGGACATTCCCACAAGCTCCTAGACCCCCACACAAACTCAGTTTTGCTCCTCTGTCCCTCACCTCCCAATACCTATCCCAAAATTACCTTGCAGAGGGAAGCAGAAGCAGGGAGAGGCAGCACTAGGGGCACAGGCAGCAGAAGGGAGAAATGGCGGCCTCCAGTGCATGTGAGGCTTTATGCTGGTCTGCCAGCCAATCACCTGTGCCCACGTTGGGTGGGGGAACACGTGAGGAGCGGGATCCCGTCCTGGTCCTGAGTTTTCAGGCATCCTGGTCTCCCAAGTTTTCAAGCGTCCTGGTCTCTCAGGTTTTCAGGTGTCCCGATCTCCCAGGTTTTCAGGCATCCCGGTCTCCAACAAACGGTTTGAGTGGTGGATTTGAAAGATTCCTTTTGCCTATTTTGGCACAGGGATTTGGATTCCCGAATCCCTGCCAAAGATTCAAGGATTCAGTTGGCCCATCCCTAGAACAAATAATACCAAGAAAACCCTGTGATAGAGTTGCCATAAATCAGGTTGACTAGAAGTCACATTACTACAACAACTAGTCATAATGGATCTGTGTGTGTATGTGTCTCACTCCTGGCATTATAGGCAGTGTAACACTGAACACTGAATGCTGGCTGCAAGGGGATATGAGCAAGAATGTGTTACTATTATTGCCTCTCCCTCCCTCAGCTCTCTCCCTACATTCTCAGTTATTCCTCTTGCCCTCCTCCCTGATTGCCTCATATACCCTAACAGAAACACCCATGTGGTCAACTATTTTGGAGTCCTCTCCCTCCCATTTAACTCAGGGGAGGGAAGTTTTTTGCACCATGTCTGGAGCTGCTGTGAAGTTGCATTCTTAGTGGAAATATGATTGATATCCAGGCAGTTAAAGGACAGGGTGTAAGTGTGGACTTCCCCTGTTCTAAGCATGGCCCTTCCACAAGTCTGCTCTTTCTGGTCATTCTTGTGTTGTAAATTCAATGTTTTCCAGCAAATCTACACTGCTGCTGGTGTATCACTCAGGGGGGCAGTGCATCTTACATTCCACTGCCATGGAGGGGAGTTCTGTTAAATTTTAATGCCCTATAGCTAATTGAGTATAGGCGTTTTCTTGAGTACAGAATTCTGTGCTATAATCAAGAAAAATGCTACTGCCTTTTAATATAGTTTGGTCATCAGTGAACAATTAAAAAAAATACTCAAGGATTTTTTGGTATCCTTTGCTACAGCAAAACAAACCTTGCAGCTGTATGATCAATGCAATCATGCACTGTCATTCCACTTCCACCACCTTTGGCTACTTTGAAAGAAGAAGTCTTTTATCTGTGTTCAGCAGCAGGAATAGCACTGGGATTTAACAGTAAGTTCTAAAGCAGTCCAATAGCTTCCTATCTCTAAGCAAACCCAGCAAATAGGTCAGACAAAAGATGGCAAGAGGTGATGGGGCCTTGCTTGAACAGATAAGATCGCTGCAGATTTAGATTTCATTTTTGTGAAATATTTCGGTTTCTCTAGGGGATTAGAAAGTCCCCTATGGGGAAAAAGAACTGAATTAACTATTTTTCTACCTGTGGGCCTGCTGTAATCTCAAAATGATGGTATCTGCAGATTGGGATAGGAAAGTAAATTTGGCTTGATACCTTCCAAGCAGCTCTCTGACCTGAAAATACCCACAAAAATGCAGAAACTGTACTTTCTACTATAATCCAGTGAAACCACCACAGGGAAATGTTGCTTAAAGCAGCATTTCAAATATGTAGGTACAGATAAGTCTGAGTCCTGATCATCTGTATAAACTTCTGCCATGAAAGTTTGCTAGCTCTGTTTCCCCTTTCCTTTCGACTAACTAACTACAAGGATTACAACAAAAGCCACCCCCTTTTGCATCTCAAGGTCTTCCACCATATGAACTTTATACAAAAAGCCATCCAATAATAAAATGGTGAAAATTTAATTGAAACCCGTTCAGCATACTTTTAAAATTGTGCTCAACAGCAGACAGGATAGGTAGGGTTGGTATAAAAGATTTATAATAATAATGCATGATTAGCAGTGATTATTGCATATTGGGAAAAGTATTTCATATTCATGGCACCATCTAGTGAAAGTCTCCCTCTGAGACCGTGGTAACTACCTCTCTAATGAATAGGACCTGGAACAAGATCTCCCCAGATGAAGTCAACTGCCAGAAGGAGGGCTAGCTGAGAGAAGATGCTTGCTCAGGGGTATTTCTTTTTTACCCTTGTCAGTTATGCATTCAGAGTATCCAAACATTTCAGTATGTCAAATATGCATGGGGAGCATATTGGCATGGAGTCTCATATGGTGAGAGCCAATATTAACCATGTCACTTGGGATAGGCAGAATTCTCACAATGTATTGTACCCAAACTGTGATTGCAAACAAAGCTCAAATTGTCCCATTACTACCTGCCCCCCACCCCCACATTAGGAACTTTGGCTTTCCTGTGCATTCTGTATGAAGGGCCAAATTATATATTGGGCCCCTGATGACAGGCAACTGGAAGCTCAACTCTGATGAGCTTCTAGCTCATGCTTCCACCAATCAGCCTGCCCTCTTGGTGTCCTCTCAAGTATCTCCTAAAATGCACTCCAGCTGAGATGCAGCTTCAGAACCTGCCATTACAGAATCATCCTCCAATAATATTCTAGCTCCCAAATTTAACACCCTTATTGTTCCATACAGCCCAAGAAAGTGGTTAATGATTTTGGTGTCAAGCAGTTGTTATGTTCTGGGGGAAAAAAGTTTCTTTCATTTTCCTTCAATAGTTTTCTAGTTGCTCCTCACAACTGATATTAATCTTACTAGTCTATATTTTACTGCTTTGTCTCTTGACCCTTTGTTCTTTGCCTGCTCTGGCACTGTTCTGCTAAATTGATTTTTATTTTTATTTGGCTTCAGTTCTTTTCTTTCTAAATTGCCCTCCACTTGCTTTCTGCTGTCCCTGGATCTCTACACGCACAGTCTGAGAAACTGGCACTCATGTGTGACTGTGACCCAGCCACTGGAAAAAAATTTTTTGGGGAGCCTGTGTGTGCTGTCTCCCTGTATAGACTGAGAAACATGGATGAGAGGAACCTTGCAGGGAATCCAAACTTTCACCAAGGATTCCACCTGACATGAATTGTGTCTTTAATGTTTTCTACTATTCTACCTTTATTAGTTCTGCTCTCTGATTTGTTCTCTTCTCTCTTACTTCCATTCTGTGTTTTGTTCCAGTTTCGCCATTTTTGTCCTCCTTTTCCCCTTCTGAAGGCCTAACTAGATGTGAGGGCTAAAGCAAGAGTGGATAACTGTGGCATGTTAGGGGTCAGTTTTCTACCCCGTGACCCTGTGGGAGCCATATAGATAACCAAAAATGACAAAGAAACACAATGAAAAAATAGAGGCCCACTTCTTCTTTTGAAAAATGGGTATTTTTTCTTAAGTTAAGCCATTAATTTAAGTGCCTGTAACATTTCTAAAAAGAGAATTGCTGCACCTGGAAGCTTTCAAGAGAAACAATTCATGCCTTTTCTCAGCAAGAAAAAGATGTATTACTTTTAATAAAGAATAACATCTTCATACACTACAGCTTAAGTAAGAGTATTTTACTGCAAATTAAATTTTTGATTGAATTAAACCTACTGCTTTATATGTTTAAATGCATCATTTGCCCATTTACATGGCTATATCAGCCATTTTGAGGAAAAGATGGGGAAAAGATGGGGTATACGTAAGAAATAGATGGATAGATAGATAATCATGCCCACTAGTTGTACTGGGATATGGCAGGATGTACATACATAAGAAGTGCTGTATTCCCTCAAGTACAGAAAGAAAAGAAAAGCTTGTGTCAATGAAGCCTTATGCACAACTTGGACATTTTATTTTTCTGGATTATAATCCCCATGATACCCTGTGCTATTGCAGAAATGTGAGGAGCTGTAATTCAAAAAATCCACTTTTCCTAACTTTGCTCTTATATGATAGCTAAGCTGGAAGCCTCTCAAGCTCACATACACTTCAATATTTCTCAGATGAAAAGTGGGACGCATGGAGACAAGCAACGTGAGAGCGTTGTCAAGATGGCAAAAGTTACTAATGAGGAAGAACACATGAGCTAAGAGAGGCTGCAGCCCTTTCCTTTTGGTTGAGCCATACCCTAAAGGCACCAGATCCTATCTGATCTTGAAAGCTAAACAAGATCGACCTGGCTAGTCCTTGGATGCGAGACCACCAATGAATACCAGATGATGTAGGCTATATTTCAGCTGAAGGAACTGGCCACTCCTGAATATTCTTGCCTCATAAAACACTGTGAAAAATTAATGGGGTCACTGTAACTTTACAGCTGACTTGAAAGCACAGACATATATTGGGAAGGGCAAGATTTTACCCCCACCCCTTCAGCTCCTCTTTTCTGAACTGAGTGAAAACTACATTTGCACTTTGAACTCTATTTACAGTAACTGACAAAAGCTGAGGAGGGGAGGAAGGTGGGGAAAGGCAAGGAAGTCTGGGACATTTGAAAAGCAGTAAAAAAAGTGGGATGACAGATAATTAGTTGGGACTGTCCCTACCAAATCAGGACAATTGGAGAATTTGTGCTCCCCGCAAGTACCAGTTGTACTGTCCATGTTCCAGACACACATTTCACAGTGGAACTGGTATGAAAAACTAATAGATCTAGTTGCTACATAAAATTCACTCCATGTCCCTACTGTAGTCTAAAATCTTTTTGCTCCATTGGTTATTATAATGAGTTTTATGACCTGCAACAGCACATTGTTTCTTCACTAAAAATTAATTTGCTATATATAGCCTGCAGCATAATATATTTGTTATCTGGCAGCCATCAGAAATGGGCAAACAAGTTCTCATTTCTATGAAACTCAGAGCTGTACCATGTAAATAAAAGAACAAAGTCAACCCTGCTGATAAGGGGCATAGCTGCATGGCAGCAGTACTTTATTCTAATATGTACCTTAGATGGGGAGAAGCAAACCTTTTCTGTGAACAAGTCCAGTTGATATGGCAACCAGCAAACCCTCTCTGCAGTAACAGCTAGAACAATCTCCATGTGTAACTTTCATCTTAAATTCAGGTGAAGAGATTTCTGATGCATGCAGTATTCTGTGGACATAGGTTTCCTCAGAGAGGTTTATCTTTTTGTTAAATAAATCACTTCCCTTTCTCTTTTATCTGCAGAGTACTCATGATCCATCCCAAAGAAATAAGAGCTGTCTTACTTCCTTGATTGTTACATATTCAGTCTCAGTCTTTATCTGTCCATATCAACACATACATGCACATTCATTCTTCTTACTTTGTATTTTTATGTGTGGAAGCCACTACTTCTAAATTAAAAGTCCCATATTCTAGTCTTCTGTATGTATTTGTTGATTTAAATTAATTACCAAAATGAGTTATAGGCTTTCAAATCAACTAATATTTTCAGTGTGGCTTACAACCAAAGTCATAAAGCAATATATTTCTTGAGGAAAATGTGAAAATAAATCACTCATACTACAATAGAACTATTAGCAAAATATATAATCTTATCTTCTTTTTTCCTTGTCTTCTATGAGATAAGAATTTAGCAATGTATGTTGGAGAGACATGTTAACAGGTTTCTCTCCTTTTGCCACTGCTTTTACGTATATCCAAGGATGTGCTATCTATCAGAGCAACTAAAACAATCCAGATACTTAAACTGGGATAAAAGCCAGATTGATACAGATCTGATATCAGTGAGATTGAGATCACAGTTGCCATTACACAAGGGAATACTTTGTCCCAAAATGGGACACTGGAAACTTGCCAGCAGTTGCTCAGATGCAAAGAGAGCCTCGTTGTTTTTACAACAGTCACATGATGAGCTGAGGGTGGCAGGAACCATATCTTCTTTCAAGGATGCATTGACTGCCTCTCTCCTGTAATGGACTGCTCAGCCAATAGTTGCTTCAACTAGCCAGGGAAGGCAAAGAGCAAACATGGGAATAACAGGCCTCATTTCACCAACCCCCTACCACAACATCCTGATGTAAACCTGGCAAATTAGCCATGTAAAGGTCACAAGAAAACTATGGAAACAATAACAATCAAAATTATTTCCAACCAAGAGTTGGACGTTGAAACTTTTTTTCCCTAGATGTACCTTCTGAGCAGTTTTCAAAGAAGAAAAGTGAAATAAAGCAATACACAGAAAGAAAGTCAGTGGAACTAATGTATATAACTGAACATGACCATTAATTTAGTGGATTTCCCAAATAAGTTTTCCATAGGTCATATCCCTATCTACAATGAGTGACTCAGTATGGCTCATTGTTTTGCAAGAAAGACTGAGCATAAAAGCAACCGAAAACTATTCTAGACCAAAGTGTGTTGGCAGAGCTATATGGGAAGCATTTGTTTCATACATAAAAGCTTAGAGGTTGTTGTCACTGTTCTCTGCACAACAGTTGACTTTTTAAAAATTCTTCTGAGGTCACTGCTTGGGGTGAAGGAGGTCATACATTTTGAGGTCAGCTACAGTGCTTACATTAATTCTGTCCATAATTGTGTCAATTTAACTGTCCTCCGTTCACTCAGACCTTATATGTCACCCTCAAAATGCAGCTATCAGTTTTCTGAAGGTTGTGACCCCTTCATATTCAACATCACAAAGGCAGAGCCCATTCCATATTCTTATTCATTTCTATGGAGTTAACATTTCGCTGCATTTAACACTAGCTAATTCTCTTAAAATGAGTACCATAATCCAGCAAAAAATTTACTGCTGTCTGAATCACACAAAGTCACACGAGGGACTAACCCTGAATAGTAATGAACAGGCTCGCCATTCTCTTTCAGAATGTCTTTAAAGTGATTCAGATAAATCCAGAGTAATTCATTAAGAAAACCTATATTGTGTAGGCTCTGCGTAATCCTCACGAGGGCCCTCTTTTGTATGTATCATATAGGGGAGGGGGAAAATAAACTACCTCAGTGAAAAGGAAGCAATAGATTTCTTAGGGGTGGAGAAATTTTCAAACTATGGCTCTGTATGTTAGGAAAATTAAAGAAAACAAAAGCCCAAGCAACAAAACCACACACTCAATCTCAGATAGGCAAGTGAATTTATGAACCCCTAGGGCAACAAGAGAGCAGCTGCACTCTCTCTCAGATATGTCCTCTCACTGATGAGTTTGACACATTCTTTCAAGCTATAATTTTACAGGCTGTTCCTGTTGCATAAATTAAACTCTGGTAGATAATTTTTTTATGGCTCCTAAAATATTTGGCTGCTGAGCAAGTTAAATTAGCTGCAAGGATGGTCTGTTCTTGAGTGTTGGGGCATTTTCTTATCATCTTGTTTGTATATGAATATGCCCATTTTAATCTATTGTCAGCCCCACCCTTTGTACCAAGAGCAGGGGGAAATTGTGTGTGTTTGTACGCCTTCAGGCCTCCTGTCGACTTAGGGTGATCCCCATGAATTTTATAGGCTTTTTTAAAGTAAGGAATATTGATACTCACTGAAAAAAAAAGTTTATCTTGATTCAAGTAAACCCACCTCTTATGGTGATGTATTCCTGGATAAAAGAGGCCAGTTATTCCATATGTATATATTAAAAAAGGGAGCGGTTTGAAGAGCTAGGGGATTCTGAAAGTTATGGTCCAAACCAGTAACTTTTCCCAATAATTCTTCTCAGTAACTTTTCTGATGTTTTTCCCTGCAAATCAGCTGTACAGGAAAAAACATCAAAATTTATCAATCTTTTGTGCAGATGGCATGATTAAAAGTATCAGTCTTGAATTCCACACTGAAATATAGGATCGTAACATGCCTTGCATTGGGCTACAATAATTGGAGACCTTACACATCTCAAACAACCTCTTAAACTCTGCCCAGAAGGCAACAGTGTGCAGAGCAGTTAAGGTTTGGGGATAATGTGCACCCAGAAATCCACTATTGTGACTAGGGAAGAACCTGTGCTGTTCTGCACCAAACAATCTTCAGTATTTTTTAGAAATCAAGGTCATAATCTAGCCTTAAATTGAAGAGGGACAGAATGATGGTCATCTTTGGCTACATATAAGGCCTTCCCATCAGTGGCAATTGTTGAAAATGCTCTCTTGACATTTGTTGGCAGCAATAAACCAGGGACAAATTAAATTTTATGGCAGAGTAAATGGGAAAGTTCAGTCCTTTTGTCACTTTGCATTTTGGAAGATGGGCTTTTTCCTTATCAATTTGGAAAGTTTTAAGAATTGTTATTATTTTTTGAAAAATCATTTGAAACATTTGCAACTGCCAGGGTGATCAAGACAGAATCTGTAATGTGTAATTCATGTTAGTGATAACATGAGTAGAAACATAATTTATAAAATTAAAAAACACACTAGTTAAACAAAAAAACAAAAAAAAATACAGCCTCTATCCTGTTAAAAGCCTCTTCCACTCCAAGGCCCTTTTCACACGGCGTTTTGGAAGTGAGAGGGCCCCTTGAGCATCACGTAAATGTGAGGAGCGGTCTGCATGATGCACTCACATTTACGCAACACTCAAAGGCCGGACACAGAGCGGGCACGGATCTTTTCATTTTCGGCTTAAAGCTTAAAGCCGAAAATGGTGCATACTCACGCGTTGCTCTGGTGCCCCACATGCACTTACCTGCCATGTGGTGCGTCGGGAGCCGGTCCAGTCGTGCTTCCTGGGCCGTGCAGGCTGGGAAAGGTCCCAGGCTGCACTGTGAACAGAAGAGGTGGGGCGTTCGCACGAGAGGAAGGAGCTGCAGAGCCCAAGCAGCAGGGAAGCGGGAGCGTTCCTTCCAACGCTTCTCGCGCAAGGACCCCAACCCAGCAGCGTTAACAGCTAACGTGCGAAAAGGGTCCAAGTGTAGTCTGTTGCTAAAGTCCCACCGAAAACAAGGAATTCCACAGTTTGGGAGATGAGAAGCTGATGGGAGAGATCCCCTGAGGTGGCTGGGGGGAATGAGCTTTGTGTAGATTCAGGCAAGCATGAATTTCATTTCAGCTTCTGTTCTCTAGGCAATGGCTGCTGACAGAAAAAGCGTATTGTTCATAATGCATCAGCCGTTTGCTGCAGACAACCCACAGGCAGTCTTCTACCAGTCCATCTTATCCATAGTTCTTGCAAGCTCTGTGTGGGTACTGCTTCTTACTGGGTTTGCTGCTAATAATCTTATCATTGCCCAAGCCAGGAGCTTTCCTTACAGCATGAGCAATTTCCTACTAAAAGTCTACATATATTGCATCAAAATAGGGCCTGAGGCTATGATTTGATGGCTTGCAACAAAATGAGTGATAAAAGTACAAACCACCATGTTTCCAGGGAACCTTGGCAGATAACTGAACACTGGGCAGCAGAGCAAGCAGGAAGCAGTGTCAGAAAATTACTTTATTTTTAGCCCATTACATAAAATCACAAGCACAGAATCTAAATCTAGTACTATTCTTCAGCCATTTTTGTAGTCTGAAGTTGCTGCTGCTTTTGCTCTGTGTGCCAATTTTTATTTTCAAAGCTAGTCCAATAAAATAAATCAAATCTTCCAAGCAGACGATAAAACTGTCTTCTTGCACATGACTGCTGTGCATTTCGTCCCTTAAAATACAGCTTCCTGGTGGTTATCCAAGTTGTGTTGATAGTTTGGAATTGTTGTCCTGCTCTTCAGACATAATTTATGCTCAGTTAGACAGAGTCTAGGAGTGTACAAATCTATCAGTTTCTCTTTCTTCCATATCTGAAATTTTAAAATCTCCACTTCTTACCATCCCATTCATGAAGAATTTTCAGCTCTTTAGGCACATTCTTGCAAAAAATGAAGTAAATGAAAATTTCCCCCATCAGCGCTAGGTGTGACTTCTGGTTTACGATGCCCTATACAGACTAGGTTGTCTGAGAGACTGTCAAAGTGCAAAAGTCATTTGCATTTAATTAACTCAGCAAGGAAAGGGGAGGGGAGAGGAGAGGAGAGGAAGGAATCTTGACCTTCCCAGTGTCCTCAGGCAAAAGCAAACTGCTGCAGTTTCTCCTAGCTCGTGCATTCTTCTTCATTAGTAACTTTTTCTATCTTACTATACTTTGGTGTTGCCTGGCCACATGTACCCTTGTTTTTCTCTGTGAGCTGTTGAAGGGTAGGGAATAGCTGCCAGTTTACCTAGCCATTTTCCTAATGGTGAATTCTATCAATTTTCCTGGGTCTTTAAAGAGTAGTTTTATGGATATGTTTTTATTTTATTCTTGTAAGTACTGTTTTAATATTCTTGTTTGCATTGTGAATGAGCTTGGGAATTTAAAAATGAAAATGTTGAAAATGAATAAATGTATTTAGAGCATGAAGGAGATGCTATTTTCCTTGTCTACCACATAGCTGTTAAAGATGAGCAGCCTGTCAGCAATATGAACTGATAACTTTATTTTAGCACCATGAATGTGATGAAATATAGCAGGATTCAAACCTAGACTTCAAAGAGTTAAGCCATTTCCATACTTGATGTTATAGTGCTATTACTCCACTTTCAACATCCAATGGAAATCCTGGGGTTTGCATTTTAGGAAGAGGCCTTTGAGGGGCCTCTCTCCCTAAACTGCAAACCCTAGGATTTCATAGGATTTGAAAGTGATATAATAGCACTCTAACAGTCTAGTGCGGAAATGGTGTTAATCTCAATGCCTTTGGCCTTGAGGAACAACTCTGTCAGTTTCACTTTCTGGTGCATCTGAATGTTTTAAATCTCAAACTGACAATGGTGCCAGTCCTTCATATATTATTGGTTTTAAAAGGGGGCAAGGGTTAGGAGTAACCATAGAACATTGGTTAGTAAATAATTAGCAAAACAATTCTGATAATCCTTCAAAGTTCAACAGGGATGAAACAGGAAGACTTGGCTCAAAACCAGTCCCTTTCTACTACAGGTTGAGTATGCCTTATCTGAAAATCAGAAATCCAAAAATGCTCCAAAATCCAGAACATTTGAAAAGTGGAACCCAGTCTTCTTCCTGTAGGGAATATGAGGGAATTATGGAGATTTGCTTGGAGGTTAATCACAAAGTCTCTCAGTCAGATTGATGCCTGTTTTTCTCTCTCAGATTGTTTTACAAGCAGCACCTCCCAGTCCCAGGTGAGCATCTATAATTCCTCTACAGAAAGAAGACAAGAAGAGAAGAACTAATGAAAGAACAGACCCCAGGTCAAGTGAACAATAAGTGATTTCATTCTGCATACACAAAATCCAGAAAAATCCAAAATCCAAATAAATTAAAAAAATAATAATCCAAAATCGAAAACACCTCTGATCCCAAGCTTTTCAGATGAGGAATATTCAACCTGTACTACTTCTTAGACATTGGATATTTTACTCCCATGTTGCTATATTAGATACCTGGGCTATATTTGAGCCCTAGTGGCACATGGTTAAATGGCAGTACTGTAGTTTGATCCTGCTGGGCTGCACGTTGACTCAGCCTTCCCTCCTTCCATAGGTCAGTAAAATGAGCACTCAGCTTGTTGGGGGCAATTAGCTAAACACATTGTAAACTGCTTAGGGAGTGCTTTGCACTGGTAAGCAGTATAGAAATGTAATTGCTATTACTGTATTGCTATTGCTATTTGGTGGGATAATATGTTGCAAAATATGGAAAGTGATTATTTGAGATGATGGCATTTGTTTTTCATTTTAGTAGGGCAGCAAGTTATTCCTAAAATTCTTTGCCTTTGGTAGTAGAGCTCACTCTTTTCCATCCACCATAATCTAATTCAGCCACTTTGGCCCTTTCCTCATGGGGGGGCCCAAAATGGGGCCGCGCACGCAGGGGCGGAGCTTACCCGAGAGCGGGTTGCTCAGTCCCTCTGAAGAGCGCGGATCCGCTGTTCCAAACGCCGCCGAATTTCGGCGGCTCCTGGCGGCGCCCAAAATGGCGGCCGGTGGCTTCCAGCGGCGCTCCGCCAATTAGGACGGCGCGCCAGCCGGAAGCCTGCCCCTGGGCAGATCTGCAGGGGTGCGCTGCCGCATCCCTGCAGTTCTTGACCGGGGGCTGCTACGGGACAGTGCGGGTAAGTTTTATAAAAACCACTTTTGAGGGTGGTTTTTATAAAACTCACAGCGCCACCCCCGGGTCTGCGCTAGAACAGTTTGAGGTTTAGAACCTCACTTTTCTTGATTGCTCTAGCGCAGACCCCGGTGAAGACCTCCTGGGGAGGTCACTCTAGCATGGGCAATATGCCCATGTGGAAATGGCCTTATTTTCTACACACTCATTTTATCCCATTATTTGAGATTTCCTTTGCTTTTAATCCTGTACTTCAGGGAGATCCTTAGTTTCACAGGAAATGCAGAGAACTCAGATATGGTAAATAAAAGAACAAATCTGCTGTAATAAAGCTTAGCATTCTGCTAAATCAATCAGCTCTCTTTCCCCCAGTGGACAGCATAAAGTCAAACAAGTGATTCTACTTTCATCTGTTGGTTACAAATAGTTTCTTCAGCTTAGCTAAAATAGATGCTCACACAGGTAATTCTTTCCCTAGTGCTGCCATTCTTGTAATGCATTAAGTAAAAGAAGTGCATGAAAATACAGTTTTTCCTTAGATATCTGTGAGCCACGGGAGAGGTTAATTTCATACCTTTTCTCTTCCTGCTGACAGAAAAGATATGGGGATATTTTAAGACTCTGGACAATTAAAGGAGAAACTGTTTTGCAACTTCGTTTGGAAGTTACAGGTCTGAATCCCTGCTCAGCCATGGAAATGCACTGGATGACCTTGGGCAAGTCACACTCTCTCAGCCTCAGAAAAGCAATGGCAGAATCCCTCTGAGCAAATATTGCCTGGAAAGCTTCCATGATAGGTTTACCTTAGGTCACCATAAGTCAGAAATGGCCTGAAGGCACACAAAAACAACTCCTCAGTTAACAAAGTGTCTGGCAGTAAAGCTCTTTTATACAAAACCTTTTTTCCCCCTCACAGATCCCTTTTTCCTTCTCTTCTGACTAGCTAGAAGTTTTTTTTAATCAGCATCCTTACTGGTAGGAAAGTGAAGAAAGGCTGCAGAAACATAGGCCATTTCTGCCGCCTGGCCCCTCCCTAAACTGCAAACCCCAGGATTCCATAGGATGTTGAAAGTGGAATAATAGCGCTATAACAGTCTAGTGCGGAAATGGCCATAGACTTTAGGTATCAAGTTGCAGCAATATGCCTGCAGTACTCCAATAGAGTAAAGCTTGAGCTGGGAAAGAGCAGGATTCTGCTCTGTGTGATCCTACTGTAGGCTTGTGTGCCTGCTTATGACAGGTGAAGCAAACAGCAGCTGCCTCAATGGGCATGTATGAAGAGCAAAACAGAGAGAAAAAGGAGAGCAGATTAGTCTGGCTCATCAGCACATTAAAAACATAGATCTCTGCTTTTAACTTACTGTATTCAGTTATAAGTTTGACCACCCAAATGGAAACAAAAAGTGGATGCTAGTGAAAGAAAAAGTGATCCCTGGATGCATTTTGGAAGAAGCTGTCAAATGGGTTTTAGAAGGTTTAAAGTATATTTGTTTACTTACGCAAGTCTTGCCTGACCTGGTTGTTTAATTCCACATATGCATAGCGTGTCAGTTTTAAATAATGAGTTTGCTGCAACACATTGAACTGCTCTCTTTTTTATGCTGTAGGGACCTCTCTCTATTCTTTCCATGTTATTTTTACCTCTGGTATGAAATTTTCTCTTAAAGAAGGAAAGTTTAGGAACACATCCACTTGTTAGCTGAGGTATATCAGTCTTAGAAAAATAGAAGTTTAATTTCCTGACCATTATGTCATGTTTGAAGCATTTTTCTCGATTATATTGGTTTTATTATTTTTTTGTTTTATTCATTTAAAATGAAAAAAGAACTCATAAAAAATGAATAAAACGAATAAATGAACTCATCCTCACATAGTTACAATAACAAAAGGAGCAAGAACCAATAATAGCCAACAATGAAATAAACTGGAAAGCAACTGCAGATCTTGGCTTCAGCATAAGAGAGAATGAAGCTATTTCAGAAGTTCTTAACTCTGAGTTTAGGTTTGCAGTTTTCACGAGAATATATATTTAATTAATTTGTTGGATTGGCTCCAGATTCAGGCATGAGCAATGCAGTTGGTAGGATCTTGCCTACTCTCCAGCAGCTCTTCCAGACCCTTACGGATGGTACACAGAGGGTCAGGGACATTGCTAGATTGGATGAGCTGTGGTATGGGATTTGAAGAAGAATCTTACCAAAATTGTCATCAGTACCTTTATGATCCCATCGGAGCTCTGGAGAGGCCCTTATCTCTGTCGGACCACTTTCTCAGATTCTTTTGGTGGGAACAAGGGAAATGGCCTTCTTGGTGGCTGCTCCCAGTCCTTGCTGTCCTTCTATCCACAATAGATGGAGAGGATGGCTCCATCCTCGCTCTCCTTGCATCAGCAACAGAAAACATTCTTGTGTCACTAGGCTTTTGAAAACTGAATGGGATGAGCTTTTAATGATGAGTTGTGCTGTTTTATGGGTTGTATAGGTTTTTAATGTTTTAACCTTATAAATTGTGTAATTGCATTTTAATCAACTTTCATATTTATATTTCTATCAAACTTTTGTACAGTTTTTAATCTGTATTGTTTTAAATATGTTGTTATCACCTTGAGTCCCATTATTGAGAGAAAAGTGAGATATAAATGAATCGTCATCAATATTATCATTGTAGTCATCATCATTATTGTTACCCTGTAAACTGGGGGTCCCAGGAGGGGTGCCCAAATAACCAAACAACAACAAACAAGATGGGGAAATTAGCTGGAGCGCTCTCTTGGCTAATGAGAGGCAGGGCAATGCAGCGAGATCTTTTATCCTATGTATACCGGTTCAGGTCAGTGAGGAGTCGAGCAGTTTAAAATACTAACAGTTTTTATTAAGCAGAATAATAAAACATAAGCACACCTAACTAGAAAGGAAAGAAAGTTTGGGAAAATAAGCAATACGCCACCTGTCCGAAGTCCTGGAGACACCAATTGAAGAGGAGGAAGGAAACCCAGTGTGGAAACCGAGGGGAATCTGTTTAACCAAGCAGCAGCGAGGCGAGGAAGAAGATCCAAAAAGAGTTTCAGGTGATTTCAGCAAGTGATTTCAGCTAGGTCCGACGAGAGTTCCAAAGTGCTCTCAGAACGGGGCATCTTTTATAGGGAAAGAATGACCGCAGGCTAGTCTGGTCTTTACAGGAGAACAATAAGTTTTAGGCTGGAGACAAAGGCTCCGAAAGGTCAGAATTTACATGATTGAATTATGAGCCGAATTGACAATGGTATAGCCAGTATGTAGATATGGCTAGCTCGGCCGTTAAGTGCCTGGCTTGCCAGGGTGTTTTCACAGGCAGAGAGTTCTTTTGTCTTGCAATCAAGGTGTTTGTGTTGGGTGGCTACCTCCTGAAGCGGAGCTGGCTATATCTGGTAGAGTACAACTATCATCCATGCCTAGCGTTGCGCTTGTTCGGCGGAGCCTCACAAACACTTAGCTAGTGGCGGGAAAAAGGGCCAAATTATGATATCAAAATGATATCTTTAGTTCACCAAAGACCAGACCTGATTGCCGGGGTAACATCATAATACCTGCACTAATCAGAGCTCTTTCACCCATGGAAGCCACATGCTTGATCCCACTTAAGTTTAGCATTGTCAAGTTATTGACCAAGGTCTGAATTCTGTTGTTTAGTTCCATCGAAAATAGACTTATTTAATCAATTTTTAGTCAACACAGAGGTAAATCCCATTGATTCAATAGGTCTATTTTGTCAAGACTAACATCAGGATTTTAGCCTGGTATTTTAGCTATGCTCAGTTCTACAATTCCTGTATTATCATTGCTAACCATAAGCTCATGAGCAGGCAGTCCAAACCAGTATCAGCTTCCTTGGAAGGAAGAACATTGAACTTAATGAGGCATATTTTCAAATAAGTATGCATAGGCTTCAGCCTCATTCATCCTGATGCCTTTTACATTCAATTGAGCTTAACATACCTGACTTGGTTCCATAAAGTATTCAGTAAATTCTTAGTGACACACAATGTGGCCTCCCCTTTCCAGGATAATAATGTTTAATTGATCAGCTATTTAAAGGTGAAGAGAAGTGAGAAAAAGTAATGTGTTACTCCAAGGATTTCCCCTTTATTTAACCATGATTCAGGGCCTCTGTCTTGCCTCTGGAATACTGTGTACAGATTGAAATCAGTCAAGTGATTTGTTCAAAGCCTATTCTGAATTTGAATGTGTGCTTTTCCTGCTCTGTGTGCACAATGGACATACAAGGAGTTTGAAATTCTACAGGATGCATGGTCATGATGATGCAGCTCAAAATGTTTTCCTATTGTGTTCAACAAAGGAGACAGTTAAGTCATCGTGAGACTACTTTGTATATATGTCCTAAGCCAGAGCTTTCCAAACTGTGTGTCGTGACACGTTAGTGTGTTGGCTGCAGTGTGTAGGTGTGTGACGCAAATGTAACGGGCAGAGGAACTGCCTCTCCTGCTACGGGCCAGGCCCGGGTGAAGGGGCTTCCTCTGCTGCCACTACCGCAGCTGCCCCAGGCCAAGGAAGACCCCAGCAAGGGTGGCAATGGGCCAGGCTCAGGTGGAGGGGCTGGCTGCACTTACCGAATCACTTACTGAATTACTGTATTGCAAAATGATGCATGTCTAAAAAGTGTGTCACCAACATGAAAAGTTTGGCAAGCTCTGTCCTAAGCTGTAGGTATCAGCCTTCTGTTTCAAAGTGTCCTCTGTTTAAAGGGTTGTCCAATACAAGTCCAGCTGTAATGTAAAGCACATAAGAAGGGACATCATTGTATGCTTTGAAGTTGCCTGTCAACAGTGCATGGAGAACAGATTGATCTGCCATTAAAGCGGGAAACAAACCCTTGCCTCTCCTGGGCAGCAGGACAGGCCCTTGTGTACTCTCAAAATAGCTCCCCCTTCAATGGCATCACCACCAGCAGTGGAACCACCATTCAAGAATCCTGCTTTTAATGGCCCAGACAGGCAAGGTAGCTGTGCTGGATGGGCAGTACATGCTTTGTAGGATGAAGGCCTTGGTCCTACAAAGAGCAAAGGCCCACTGGTGAAGCAAAGATCCAAGGAAGCAGCAACAAACAGGAATCTCTTCCTCCCCATAGCCTCTCTGTGGCCCTCTCTCTGCTTGCTCTCAAACAGTTTCTAAATGTGCAGCTGTATTTATAGACCTGTATCAAACACATTTTTCTATTATAATTGTTTTTGTGTTTTTGCTGAGTTTGAATGATGATGACAACATAACAACATTTTGGAAAAGCATTTTAACTAGTTATATACATATGAAAATCAAAATGATTGGATTTTTAAAATGCAGACTTTTAGTTAGAGATATATTGTTCAACACTTAGTAAAAAGGTTTCTAACTGGTTCAGTCAGTCCATCTATGTCTTGTTTTGTTGCGGTTTTCAACCATTAATTTGAAATTAAATCATGAGTAGATGCATATCAGGAAGCATATGCACCTGTCTTTGCTACTTGATATGCCCTTGACTGACTACCATCCATCTTGTCATTTGTAATTATCTTATCCAGCTGGTTTCCTCTTGCAAAGAAATTAAAACTCTTTAAAGGTACTGAATTTGTGGTGTGCTTAAAAGAGTTTTCTTCCCTACATTTTGTCTCTGGAGGTGGTATGAGAGTTTCCTGCAATCCTGTCCCAGAGAAAGTGGACTATAAAGACATTTATTCCAAAGCAACAAAAGTGAGCAATGGGAGAATCTGTCATTAGCTTCATTCAGTATCTGAGTGTTGGGACAGTATGTATATTTGTATGCATGTTTATCAACATTTGATTTTAAGAAAGGTAAAAAAAAAGCCTTCAAATACTGTAGAGAAGAAAAACCTCAGAATAAAATGTTCTGTTAACATCAATTTTTTGTTAAAAAAATCAACCAATATATGTATAAAAGAAAAGGGAAAAAAGCAGGAAAAAGACCCAAACCCCAACAGAATTTCAGAACAACAAAATTATAAGATATCACCTTCAGATCTTCAGTTAGAACATTTCTAGGACTTAGCTGAGGAAGGAATACACATCCTTGCTATCACCATCCTTCATCTCATGAAATGGTAAGCTGAGATATCATATGCTACTTGTGAAAGCAGTTACTTAGTTTAGCACATTCCCATTTTTAGGGCCATTGTTGCTCAGTATATGGCTTCCTTTGGAGGCTTGGCTTCAGCACAGTTGAGTAAGAACAAGTGTCCCTGGGAGCCAGCATGGCCTAGTGGTATGAGTGTTGGACTAAGACTGTGGAACAGCAGGGTTTGGATCTTTGCTCAACCATGGAAACCACTGGGTGACTTTGGGCAAGTCACATACTCTCAGCCTCAGAAGAAGGCAATAAGAAACTTCTTCTCTATATATCTTTCCAAGAAGACTCCCTAATAGGGTCATCACATGTCAGAACTGCCTTCCTAAAAATGCTCCAGCTTCAGCTGACATATAATGCTCTTTTCCCTATTGTCCTATTCATCTTTCCCCCCAACTGCTAGTGTTTTCCTTAGACACACATCTGCCATTTCCTCTTAGCATGAGGAATATCAACTTACTTAAGCCCTTGAAGTACTTACAAACACTGAAGAGAGATCACCAGCTATCATGCAATCGTCTGCTTTCATTAGCTTCTGCTTAGAAAACATAAAATAACCATCTGGAGGCTATTATCCTAAAAAAAGAAATAGCCAGTCAGTGCCCATAACTGAGTACAGTATACACAGACTGTTGTTCTGTAGCCTCACTACAGTCAGCTGTATAGAAAGCAATGGTGGTTCATGGGATGAAGGGGACTGGGGTGTAACTCTCCCTAAATGACAAGAGGGGCCTCTTGCTTGGTCTATGAGCTATGCAAAGTAGAGATTGGTATGAGACAAGGCTGGGAACCATCTCTTAGCCTGACTTACTTCACAAAACATGGAGGGAAGAAGAAATATGTATACCATCCTACCATCCTGAGATCCTGAGAAAAATAGTTGGCTATAAAGGTAGGAGAGAGAAAGAGCGCAAGAGAGTGCATGTGGCCCTAACCCTTTTTCTCATTCCTTTTACTTCTTTACTTTGAAAGGTGCATTTCAATACAGAGGCCAGTGTGGTATAGTAGTTTGCATGTTGCATTAGGACTGTGGGAGACCAGAGTTCAGATTCCTTCTTCAGCCATGGAAACACTCTCTCACCCTAAGAGGAAGGCAATGAGAAGCGTTCTTTGAATAAATCTTTGCCAAGAAAATTCTATAATGGGGGCCGTAAGTTGGAGTTGATTTGAAGGTGCATAGCAAAAACTTTGCTACAAGCATATCAACACCTTTATGGAAAACAAGAGTTAAAAATAGATGTCAAGATAATCTTCATCATAATTTATACATAACCTTTCTTCCAGAGTGGGATTCAAGAATGCTGACTAGTTTCATCAGTTTGCCCCAGTTGCACTTAATCAATGTTTATAACAGTACAAAGTGTTCAGTACATTGATCTAATTTCTTTATGGTCTTGGCACATCAACTTGCAAAAGAACAAAGGAATATAAGAAAGTGCTTCATACTCATCCCTTCTCAGTTACAGGGTCAGATTATCAATGGGTCATTTGGAGCAATTGCTCCAGGCCCCTTACAGGTAAGTGTCCAATGTTGGGGGGGGGAAGGGTCACTTGTCCTCTTCTCTAGTCACTTCATGATTCTCCCAATATTTTGTGCATTCCTTGAGTGACTAGGGAAAAATATTTGGGATTACACTGTTATTCTCACTGAAGTTGCAAGGTTGAAAATATTTTTGTGTTGCTGCCTCTTGTATTATTTAATTTTCATGCCACAACTCACAGAATACTTCACGCTTGTGCACAAAGGCAGGCTTTGTAGGGAAACTATTCCAAGGACCAAACCACCCTGCTCAGTAGTCACATATGACACAGTCTCCTCTCACCTTAACATACTTGCTGTCATGATTTCTGCCTTGCTACATCACAGGAAGTGCAGTAGAAGCATGACACAGTCTTCTGTTCTCCAGCAAAATAACAAAAGTATTCTGCTCTCCTGTCAGGGCTACTGACATTTTTATAAGCTGAAGGAAGCTGTTATAGTCCCAGTCTGGCTGTTGTAGCCTTAAATGAACTTGTTGGCCATTATATGTCCATTTCGATGATTCTCTCAGTGTTGGTTTTCTAATGATTGACCTTGCTTAGGTAGAAACATGGCATTCCAAAATCAAGAGAGAAGAGTCATCTTTAGTGCAACCTAAATTCTCTTTCTCTAAGAAAAAGACCTAAACATAGGACCTGTTATGATGATTGGTTGATCACCAGCATATACTATTCTCTTCCCTTTTCCAAGGGTGTCAAACCCAATTTCATCTTGGGCTGCATCAGCATTTTGGTTGCTCTCAATGGGCCGGTTATATCTGCAAAACTATATAAATGTATTTACTCTGTTATCATCTTAAATAATTGCATCTGCATTTGATTATTACTGGTTTTAGTAATAACTAGCTCTGAAACTAGAAGTCTAGGAAAAATAATGACAAGCAGATATTCAAGTGTACAACTATTGTGCAATTTATTGAAAAATGCGTTTTGAAAACCGAAAGTTATTTTTTTTAAATTGTCAGACAAATATAACCTGTGCCTCTTTCTGCTCCCCCCTCCCTTGTGGCTCATTCTGCACCTCTTTGTATCTGGTGAGCCCAATCCTCACATTGCGGGCCCTCAGCTGTCGATATTCTGAAGAGGGGCCCAACAACCAGCACTCGCAATCTACTTTTACTTCTGACTGCTCCTCTGTCCAACTCTTGCAAGCCACATGGAGTGTTGCCATGGTAATCCACAGCAACACTCTGATGGTGAGACTTGGACAGAGGAGCAGTCAGAAGTAGAAGCAGATCATGAGTGCTGGCTACTGGGCTCCTCTTCAGAATACCAGCAGCTGAGGGCCTGCAATGTGGGGATCAGGCTCACCAGGCCGGGGGGAGGGTGCCACAGCTGCTGGAGAGGTGTGAAGGCCACATGAAATGGCCTGGAGGGCCGGATTCAGCCCACGGGTCTTGTGTTTGACACATGTCCCATAGATGGTCACCTCTCCCAATGCTTTTCTGAAAACTGACTCATTAACATATATCAGCATTGTTGCCATTGTTGTCATCATCATCATAATCACCACCACCATCATCATCACCATCACCACCACCACCGTATGTTCACTTAACAGAGCATGGAGGGACTGAGCCTCACCCCCAAGGAGCATACTATCTCAAAATAGGTACAGCACTTTTGCATACCAGCAAAAATCTCCTGCTTAAAAGACTAGTCAGTGTAGCTGTTTGTTGCTGCTCCCTTGGATCTTTGCTTCATCAGCGAGACTTTCTTCTCTGTAGGAAGCATGTACTGCCCATCCAGCACAGCTACCTTACCTGTCTGGGCTAAAATTTTAAACATGCTTACTTGGAGTGATTTAATTTAATTCAGTGGTATTGACTTGTCAGTAAATCTGTACAGAATTGTACTGCTAAACATTTAAATATGAGAAGTGATCTTCACTTTCTTTCCTAACTTCTTCTAAAAGTCCCCACCTGTCCTCTGTATTTATACTATTTTTTAAAATAAAATTGATAGCATTCTTCTCCCACCTGACAAACATACTCAAGAAATAAGCCATGTCAGCATCTACAATGACATCCATTATGGATTATTTTAGGTAATCATCCTTTCTAGAGAAAATTCCTATGACAGCATAATGCTTGATCTTGTCGATATCCATTATACAAGCCAACATGGCTCATTTATCAACATTTGTTTAGAATGAGTATCAGAAATACTTCAGGAAAGCGCTCTGTTGAGTAATTTCAGTGGACAGCCCATTATTTATTTGCAGTAGAAAATATGTATTCTCTGGAAAAATATGGTTAATACTGGAATTATCTATATATTTGGCTTCAGTATAAAATCCCTTGATCCTCCAGAGAGTTAAGCTAGAGGTATAGCTTTTCACAGTTGCACTGATGTCCTAGACAGTATTATAGGAATTTAAAGTAATGCCAATCATTATATAGGCAGTGTTGCAGATTCTTTTCCAGGACAGCATAAATCATGCAACTGGAATTATATATAGATAATTATAGATAACACTATCACTGATGCACTGTCTAGATTAAGGATCTCTCTCTCTCTCTTTTTCTTACATTCATTCGAACAACTTTTCTTTTCTTTTCTTTTCTTTTCTTTTCTTTCTTTTATGTATATATTTATTACCTCTCACTCTTTCTGGATCTCTATGTCAGTGCCCAATTGGTAAAACCACTTTATTTAGGAATATGGATTACGGAGTTTAATAAGAACTTATTTGATAATAACTGCAACAAAATCTGGAAAGAAATTATCTGTGATTTACAAAGATGGATCAATTTGAACTTATCTCTTCTTGGAAGAATAGCAACCATTAAAATGAATGTTCTGCCCAAATTTAACTTCCTATTTCAGAATTTGCCAATTATGATAAATGACAAACCGTTTAAAATCTGGGATAAGGAAATTTCTAAATTCATATGGGCGGGTAAAAAGCTGAAAATTAGATGGAAATTGCTATCGGAGCGACCAGAGAAAGGAGGATGTGGATTACCTGATCTTAGATTATATTATTACGCCAATGCTTTGAATTGGGTCCAAGATCGGATAACGTTAAAAGATACCAGAATACTAACAATAGAAGGTGCCAACATGCGATTTGGATTCCATGCTTATCTGAGAAAGATAAGGTGGACAGAGACTTTACAAATCATTATATAAGAAAATCATTGATCAGAATTTGGAAAAATATAAAAAAATGTACTTATAGCAAAATACCTCTCTGGATATCGCCCCAAGAAGCCTTCTTTGGACAATGGGCTGATAAGAATCAGGACTGGCTCAGATACAAAGATCTAATTAAGTTCGAAAATCCAGAGAAAATCAGTTTGAAGACACATGAGGAACTAGAAAGAGAAGATATAAAGCTAAACTGGTTTCCATATTTACAACTTAAAGAAAGATTTAAAATGGACCTCAAATTAGAAGGATTTATATTGCAAAAATCATATAATGAACTTGAATTAATAATATTCCTTAAAACCAAACAAAAATTTCTTTTTTTTACAAATATTTAAATACTCGTAAACTAGAGGGTGAAAGCATCAAGGAAGTCATGATAAAGTGGACAAGAAAGTCTCAATATAATATTGCTTTAGAAGACTGGGAAATGTCATGGAAAAGTACAATGGAGTTTACCAGTGTGCAGGACTTAAAACTATTTAAAAATGATGTACAGAATATATTTAACACCTGAGAAGATTGATAAAATGTATCACACTGGCGAAAATAAGTGTTGGAAGTGTAAAGAAAACCTGGGTACATTTTACCACATATGGTGGACATGTCCGTGTACAAGAAAATTCTGGATAAAAATATGATACCATAAAAGAAATTTATAATGTGACGTTTCCCATGAAGCCTGAGTTTTTTCTGTTAAACATGACTGATGTATTTGAGAGAAACTTCCAATCAAAAAATAAGAGAATCCTATTGTGCTTAGTGAAGGCAGCAAGAATGGTTTATGCGAGGCTGTGGAAAACAACGAAAATCCCAGATATACAACAGTGGACTCAAAAAATTGCAGAGTACAAACAACTGGATCTATTTTCTTTCAGGCTGAAGGGGAAACAGCCGTAACAAGTGGAACAAGACTGGAATGTAGTAACAACTTGTATGATACAAAAAGGATATTGGTTATAATATGAATCAAGCAAAACGTTACATAGTGTTAGAGAATGTCTGATAACAAAATACAATATTAAACCAGGTATTATATATGTATTAAATTATATAAATGTACATAAAAAAGACAGCATAAGAAAAGTAAAGCCAAACAGGGTTATTTATTTGTTCTTTGAGAAAACAGATATGCTATAACAATATAGTAAAATTGAATTGGGGAGTTTCTGATAAAATAAAACAGCATGTATAATGACTCTTGATGGGGGTAAGGAAGTCAGGGTAATGTAGAAATTACAGTTACAATAATGAGTATATTGTAAGGCCAAATATAGTCTCAAACATACATTACCAAGATCAATTGTACATTTGTAAAACTGTATATATGGAGAACATTAATGACCTTTTGGTCTGTATATCATCTATGTTGGATTTTAATATTATGTATTTACAATAAAATAAAAAAAAACCACTTTAAAAATAGTGCAAAAATAACTGAAAACAAAATTAAAACAGTTCAACCTCCTTTTTAAAGAACCCAAAATTTAAAAAACAGTCAGATATGGCCTTTATTTTTAGAAATGTATGATCTACAGCTGAACAAGAAGATATTACTCTCTTCAGCAGAAAGAGATAAAAGGCCTTTTCCGCCCTACAATGTTATAGTGCTATTTTTCCACTTTCAATATCCTTTGGAATTCTGGGGTTTATAGTTTACTGAGGCCAAAGAGCTCTCTGGCTAAGAATTCTAAAGGCCTGTCTCTAAACTGCAAACCCCAGGATTACACAGGATGTTGAAAGTGGAATAATAGCTCTACAACAGGCCCTTTCAGCACCTTACCTTTTTTTGGCACTGGGGTGCAGGGATTGCGCGAGCAGCCTCCAGCGAGAGGCTCTCGTGTCCCCGCTGCTTCAGCTCCACACGAGCAGCCAGTGTGAGAGCCCCGCCTCTTCCTTCTGCAGCACAGCCTGGGAGTTTTCCAGAATGCGCTGGGGGAGGAAGCGCAACCGCCACGGTTCTGGAGGCTCTGCACGCATGGCAAGTGTGCGCGGGGCCCTGGAGCAATGCACAATTGTGCACCATTTTTGGCTGAAAGCCGAAAATGCAAAAGTGCACGAGTGGCGCCTGCCCTACCCTGGAGCATCGCGCAATTGTGAGTGCATTGTGCAGATTGCTCCTCACAATCGTGCAACGCTCGACGGGCCCTTTCGCATGGCAAATGCTGCGCGGAAAGGGTGACAGTGTAGTACAGAAATGGTCAGGATTGCTTTTCGCACTTCATCTATGTATAGATAAGAAGGAAAATGCAGATGGAAAACTGTAGCAGAACATATCTAAGGAAACTATACATGATTTGAACCATGTCCAAAAATAAAACAATGAAGAAAGGAAGATTGTGAAATGCAGTCAACAGTTAACACAAATATGTGAAACAATGCAGTTCTGTACAGCATACTGCTTAAGTGTAGTGGTAAAGAATTTGAGGAAGGATTTTCGTCCATATTTGAGATATAATTTGAATTAGCTTGAAACTTATCTTCTACATTACTTCTGAGGAAACAGTTTATTTATATGTATTTTAGCAATAACAGCTTTCAGGTATGCTTTAATGAGCTGAACAAACAAAGTAACAGAGGTATTAAATAGAAATGCTGCAATGTAAACAAACAGCCCACTATCAACTGTATTACCTTTTCTAGCCTAGTACAGACCCCAGTAGTTTCCCACTCTTTTTAGTGTAGGTAGCAGAAGTTAAAATCTGTAGTACAATATAGATTGTAGAGACCATTGGATGATATAAACAATATTTAGGGCTCCAGTGAGAAAATAATGGGGCACAGGCTTGACTGCTGTGTTCAAGCCTAGCCAATATGCTCTATTTCTGCTTTTCTTGGAGCATGGATCTGATGCGCCTTGAGTGTGATGTGATATGGAAGTGTCAATAAAGTGGCATGCTGGAGTTTAAATGTATGAGGAGGTCAGATTCCTGGGAGGGACCACGAAAAAACAGTTAGCAGCCAATCCATTATATTTTCAGTTTCCTACAGTTCGTCTGTGGTAAGAGGAGAAGAAATGTCAGTGTAACTGTTGCTTGTTGTGTACCTTCAAGTTGTTTCTTACATATGAGAACCTTAAAGTGACCCTATCACAAGGTTTTCTTGGCAAGATTTCTTCAGAGAGGTTTGCTTTTGCCTTCTTCTGAGGCTGAGAGAGTGTGACCTACCCAAGGTCACCCAGTGGGTCTCCATGGCCGAATGGGGATTCAAACTCTGGTCTGTAGAGTTGTATTACAACACTCAAACCACTACACAATGCCTCTCTTACTGATAGTAATTCTATGTCGTTTTAAGAGGAATTGTATATACGCAATGATCAGTGAAAACGATGGCAATCATCCCTAATAGATCCTGTCTAAACAGAAAAAAAATGAAGAAATGTTTGATTCATGCAATCCAAGGGAGAACTGTTTTCTTAATTTCCATTTAAAATCTGTCTAAAATTCTCCAGAGAAAAGAGTCGTAGTGTTCGGGAAGGGGTGGTGGTTTGTGCCTCGATCTATATGTTTAAATCTGCACAAAGATAAGTTGCCTATATGCACATTTTTATTCACTCCAATTTATTTATTTATACAACTATATATAACTTTATATTTTTAATATATAATATTATTTCTGAACCATCTTTTTGACCCCAAAGTAACTTCAAATTCAAAACTATAGAACAATCCAAAAAAGAAAAGAAAAAATTAAGCAAGACAAGACAGAATCTTAAAAGCAGAATGTTCGCTTAATACCTTTATATGTGAAATATTGAGGAAGGACATTTATGCACAGAAAGGAATGTGTTTATATGGATAATTGGTCTTCTTTTGAAATAAACCAGGAGGCTTTTGTAGCTAGCTCAGTTTTGTATACGTATTAATGCCATGCTGGCCTGAGACATTTTGCTGCTTGATGTAGAATCCAAATGGTGCCTACATTTTGTTTTGTTTATACACCAGTTCTTGCCTTCACCTATTCCTCCACTCATGGTTCCTTTCCTGGAAACATGTTGCTCCAGCCTGAAGCATTACAAGCCTAACCTTTCACCAGTGTGTTCACATCCAGAACTAAATTGCTCATTTTGAAGCGCTGGCCTTTAGTTGTGGAAACATTTTTTTCCTTTCTCGGTCTCTCAAAAGAATTTATTTATGTTTTATGTTTGATTTGGTTGATTAAAATTGGATCTCTCCATTTGATCCAGGGCAAAGTAACAGTTCCGAAATCCAAACAAATCTATGGGAATACAGTTATTTTCTTTAATAGCATACTAATTGGCAGGCCAATTAATCTGCTCATCTGTGAAGAGAAAATATTTTGCAACAAATAGTTCCATTTCCAGAAGTCATTCTCAGAGGTAACATTACAGTGGTCTTTTTTCTTCCAACCCTGCAACACGGTCCAATGCCTCAAGAGTAGCACAGGTCAATTAGTGGACAAATTAAGCAATTATTAGCCACTAACAGGGTGACTGGCATCATTAGTCTTCCTGTTTACCAGCACACTGTTATTTTAATACAAGGACCAACAAATAAATTAAGGCATCTGTTGTATCCAGCGCCTGCCTTCGAGTAAATTATATTAAATTGATTTGGTTTCTGCCAGATTCTTAACCTTGGTCTAATGAAATATAAGATATGCCTTTTGCTGAATATAGGAGATGTAAATTTTGGCTTTCATTGATTTATTAACATGAAGAGCAACTTCTCTTGGCTTTTTAAAAGTCCAGTGCATTTTTGTTTCAGTCCTTATTGATCTAGAGGGCATCGTTTTCATCTGAACAAAAGCTCTGAGGTAATTTTATTGATTGACCAAGTCCTCATCATGATTTTATTATAGGACATGAACACATATATGCGGCAGATTTCATTTGCATCTTTATCATGATGATCAATAGAGATTTTCCTATCTCGGCATTAAAGCTGATATTTGCCTTTGCTTTTTGCTCTAAACATTTTAAGATTAGATTCAATTGAGGCACCGCATTATGTGGCGGGTATTTTGAACCTGTACTTCCTTTTGAAAAAAAATATGTCTATTTCCCTAACTTCTAAGCAATTTTTTTCTGTTTAATATATAGTATTTTCTCAGAATTTTGTTTGTTAGCCTTGGGGAAGAGAGATGCACTGGGTTGGATTCATGATTAACTTACGTCCCATTGATTTCAGTGGGTCTGTTTTTACATGCTTCTAGAAATAATGTATTACAAGTGTGGGTAGAAGCCAGTTTGTAATCAATGACTATTTACAAGGGGCCCCAACCCCCTCATGTTTAATGAGAGCAATAGCAAAAAGATATATATCTCCCCCAGCAACACAAATTTGGCTTCTGAAATGGAGAATACATGGGGGAAATTCAGGAATGGAGCTATTTGTGAAAGGCGGCAAGCTATACTACGGTCTATTTATACTCATGCCAATGAGAGATTTCCCAGCAAAGCAAATACCAGTTTCTGAAAAGGAATTTTCCTGAGGAACGCATCATGTGAATGGGGAATGGAAGAGATAAGTTCCTCCTCTAAGCCTTCTCTGGCTTCATATGAGCCTTCCTAGCTAGTTTAATTGGTATTTAAATAAAAAACAAAACAAAACAAAGCCATGCTTTTTTTCTGTAGCTGTTCCCCACCTAAATTGCACTTGGAAACTCAAGGTTCTAGTACTGAAAACTAATATATATGGAATAACCTCAAGAACAGGATCACCTAAGAAAGGACATACTTCCTTGTGAATTGTAGTTTACATCCTGAGACAAAATTGTCTTGAGAACAAGTAGGAGGAAAATTGGGAAGATATAGTTAATATAATACAGAAGTATATATACAGCCCTTACAGAGCCAGTGTGGTATAGTGGTCTGAGCACTGGACTACAAACCTGGAGACCAGGGTTCAATTTCCTGCTTGGCCATGGAAACTCACTCTCAACCACAGAAAACCCTGTGATAGGTTCACTTAGGGTCATCGTAAGTTGGAAATGACTTGAAGGCACACAACAACAACAATCTCCAGTTATCCACAATATCCACAGAACAGAAGGAAGCATAGAAATGGTACGTGAATGTTTCCTGTGCAGTGATACATCCATTGTATCAACCTTACCTGACAGAGGTTGCTCAGCAATGTTTTCCATTTCTATTTTCATCACTGTAACAGCTTGAATATGTTGTGTTAAAAGCATACACTTGCTATGACAAAATTGAATAGTTTTGCAATGCCATGTGCTGCAATTTTGCCAAATGACTTCTTAATGTGATTTTGCACAGTGTATATTCGTTTTAACACCAAATGTTGACTATAGCATAAAATTAAGGAGAGAAAGAAGCTTCTCCAAGGCATCTAGCCAATTTGTGCAAATCCATTTTGGAAATGGAGCAGGAGCTTTTATATTACAGAAGTATTTTTCATTCTGATTTCAATTTTTTCATATAATAGACTGTCCTTTACTTCCAGGGAAAGAATGTTCTGTAAAGCACAGGTAGGAAAGGTGTGGCTGTGGGCCCCTTGCAGCTCCCCAGATCTGTTTTTGTAGACCCAAATGGTCCCTGCACTCAGTTTAGGTGTTTGTGTTAAAATTTGTTGTTGTTGTTTTTCCAAATGGCCAATAACATCCCCAAAGGATCTGCTCACTTCTGCAGTCCATGAAAACCTATGGCTATGTGTCAAATAAGTATTGGTGATCAACCATGAAAGAGACCAGGTACATGAATTTGGTAATAAGGGCCATTTTATTTAATCTGACCTATTCAGAATTGCATTGGCAATTCTAAATAAAGGAGCAACTGGGGGGAGACCTGATGTGAGTCCAGCTGAGGTCAGATTTTACCACATGACAATCACCTCAGTATTCCTTTGGGTGAAACACCTCAGCCTTGAAGGCAATCCAAATTGCTTTAGTTGTTCTGTAGTCCTGGATAACTGAAAGGTGATCTGGGGGACTCCCACACAAACCATAGGGCCCTACAAGTGAGAGCCCTAATCCCAGGAGAACCTCAAGAGTAGCCTCCTTCCATGAGCCTCTGGGACACCGAGCCCTAAAGAGGGAGTTCCAGAGCGCTAGCCTACATCAAAGGGGTGCTAAGAGGTGAACACCAAAGTCTTATTCTCCCCACTATCTGCCAAAGGAAAACCTACTTAATATTCCACCCCAAGCCAATTGTCCTGGTGCCAACAACTATGGTATGGGATAGGCCAAAACAACAACAACAACAACAACAACACATGGAAAAGGGGGACTCCTGTGCTGTGAAGATCATCTGAGCCAAGTAGACAAGAGGAGACGTAGACTAGCTTCAACTTGCACAAGTCCCACCCCTGGCTTATTACATGCTCTGTTGCCATGTGCCAGTCACAATCACACCCTGGTCTCTTCCATGGAGATCATCAAATTTTTACCCTTCACAGCAATGATCATCATCATGTAGGTCTGGGTAAGTACTGTTAGTCTTGAAGATGTCACAAGACTAATTACTCATTTCTTCTTCTTTTTAAAAGTTTAAGGAAGTTAAGGAAAATAAAGTAGGGAGTGGTTTTAAATTACAGATTTCAAATGGATCAGCTGGATCCTCAGGATTTCATATCAGTAGTGTATAAACATTATGATATATGAAAAATACTTTCTTGGTTAACTAGAATTACTGTTTCACTTTTGTGAAATTCATTAAACAGTAAACTATAAACTATAGTTTTGATTTAAATATATTTATAAAAATACTCTGATTTTCTGTTTGATAATGAGTGAAAGTTAATATGTTTTTCCCTCCTATTCTCGTAGGTATCATTGATTTTCTCGTCAGCCCCCATCCAATTGCCAAAGTGCTGAGAGATCATTTGGTCTTCAAGATTGCTCCTATGCTTAATCCAGATGGTGTTTATCTTGGTAATTACAGGTATGGGCATGTAAAATATGACTGTGTATGTCTGCTTGTTTCAAAGTGAGGAATCTGCGGTTGGGCTTCTGCATAACTGCAATAGCTGGATTATGTCTAGATTCTAAGGCTTGTATCTGATACTCATTTGGGTCATTCTGTGTTCCAGATTCTAAGATGTCATTTTTTTTTTTAAAGTAAGTCTGTAGCCCTTCTGGAAATGAAGATAGATTTGCGTTGTTTTGCAAGAAAAGAACTTGTTACTGCCTTTACATATTAGCTAATGACTGAAGTTTTATAGCATCACCAAAACATGAACTGACCTTCTCCTGCGGAAACGTTTCAATTTAAGCCTGCTCTGCTTGCAAAGAACAGAAGCAAATTCTTACAGAGGTCCTAGAGTACAGTGGGAAAATAGCAGAACCAAGGCACAAGGTGTTATGGGCTCTGCTGCCACAGACATGCCTGCTTTACTGGGTTTCCAGAAAGTAAAGATTATATTCTCCAGATGTCTAAGAGCTAAACTTGTAGGAGGAAAGGGGGAAAAGTGAAAGGAGAAGATGGGAGGGTAGGTAGGTAGTCAGACAGACAGAAGCTTAAGGTAGATGCTAGCTGTGTATCTTAGATGCCTGGTAGCTAGAATTCCAAATAATAAAGAAATGAAATCTTTTTTGAAAGGACTAGTTCTACTTTGCCTTGTTTTCAGTATATGACATTTTTATTATTTACTTGTTTTTTTATTAAAATATTTATATCCCTCCCTATATCTGAGGATCTCAGGGTGGCATATAGCCAGGTAGGTCAAACACATGACCTACATACTAAGTTAAAAGGGCCAAAGTAAATATGAACAAAAATCTCTATACTTACATTCATTAGAACTGAATCCCATTTCCTACTGTATTGTAACCCATAGCACAACAACAAAATAGTAGCTATGAGGTATGTAGGGGTGTAGGATGGATTTTTTTTTTGAGAAATAGAAATAAAATACGGATGGATAGTGTTAATATAGGAAATAGTGGTCTATCATACTAGACTGTTACTTGCTTTGAGCAATCAATCAATCAATCAATCAATCAATCAATCAATCAATCAATCAATCATCTATCTAATTTACCAGAGAGGCATATAGCTACACCAAGGAGCACCTTTCAGACTTTTCAGACAGGTAGCCATATTTCTCTGTTGCAGGAAAAACAGCAAGGGGTCTTGTGGCACTTTGGAAACCAACAAGTTTGGCATTAACTGTCATAGACAGCAGTAGAGCAAGCTTTCCTGCTGCTTGATGTGGGAGCAGGAATGGCTGCTGTTCCTATTTCACAGTTGCTTGCCCACTTCCTCCTTGTCCTTTTAAGAAATATTGGCCTGATCCTGCAGGTTATCTGCAGACAGTGATGTCAAGAAGGAGTGGTAGCTGCCATAGGAGCAGGCAAGTGGGAGATGGTGCAATGGCTGCCGCCACAGCTGTGTCAATGAGCAGGAGATGGAGAAAGCAGCAGGCAGGAACATCTTCAAGGAAGGGTAGTCGCAACCACAGGAACTGTTGTGCAGGTGAACAAAAGGGGATGCAGAGGGAGAGCCAGCAGGTGATGACAGGGCAGCAAGGAGGAAGAAGTTCAGCAGCATGCAGGAACAATTGGGAGATGGAAGGTGGGAGACAGAGGAGTAGGGGGTAGAGATCACAGCAATGTGAGGTGGGCTGGGAAGCAATGAGTTGAGACAGGAGCAGAAGGACCCTGTCAGTGTGGTCATATTGAGCAGCACATTACACCATTCCTGACATCCTGCTGCCTGAGGCAGTTGTTCCACTCTGTTTAAAGATGTGGTCTCTCAATTTGTGGACTGCAAGGCTTTTCATTAAGTGCAAGACATCTTGTCTGAATTGGCAGTTTAGGTGGGAGATAGTAATCAGTGGGGTGAGAGGGAATTAGCACACAAAAGTATAAACATTGATCATTGCTATAACTGTGGGCATTACGAACCAGTAGCTAGGTGGTCATGCAAATGTCCTAGAGCAGATGAGCCGATTAACACATTTAGGACAAAGAAAGTTAAATCTAGAATATTTTAAAGATAAAATTAACAATTTAATCTACATCTCTAAAGGAAACTACACCTTTTCCTTTCTGGGATTCCTGCTGTTTGTCCTCACTTTATTCTTCATTTCTTTTTGTTTTGAGTCACATGACAATGTGTCACTGTCTTTCAGGGATTCTGTTGGTATTCCCATAGATACATGTTTGTTTGTTTGTTTGTTTTTGCTCTAGTTACATAAAACAAAAAACAGAAACAAAACAAACAACCAAACCTAATGAAAAAATCATATCAGAAATTCCTGTGCCACCTTTTGTATAGTTTCTTAAATACAAGAGTCAAATAGACGGAAGTTTGTCTGCACTGTGTCTCATTTTGCAAATAATGTCACTACCGCAGCATGCACCCAATTTCAATGCTGATTTTGCATCCTCTTGCTGTATCACCCAATAACATAGTGAATTCATAGAAACAGAATCACAGAGTTGGAAGAGACCCCAGGGGCTGTTGAGTCCAACCCCTTGCTATGCAGAAACACTCATCAAAGCATTCCCAACAGATAGCCATCCAACCTCTGCTTAAAAACCTCCAAAGAAGGAGACTCCACCACACTCTCAGGCAGCATATTCCACTGCTGGACAGTGATGACTATGAGGAAGTTCTTCCTGAGGTTCAGGTGGAATCTCCTTTCCTGCAGCTTGAATCCATTGCTCCTTGTCCTCGTCTCTGGAGCAGTGGAAAACAAGCCCACTCTCTCATCCCTTCAAATATTTAAACATGGCTATCATGTTCCCTCTTAACCTTCTCTTCTGCAGACTAAACATATCCAGCTCCCTAAGGCGTTCTTCATAGGGCATGACTTCCAGACTCTTCACCATTTTGATCACCCTCCTCTGGGCATGTTCCAGCTTGCCAGTATCCTTCTTGAATTGAGGTGCCCAGAACTAGACACAGTATTCCAAATGAGGCCTAACCAAAGCAGAATAGAGGGGTACCATTACCTCCCTTGATCTAGACACTATACTACTATTGATGCAACCAAGAATCACGCTGGCTTTCTTAGCTGCCTCATCACATTACTGACTCATGTTCAGCTTGTGATCTACCAAGACTTTTAGATCCCTTTCACACGTACTGCTATCCAGCCACGCGTCCCCCATCCTATATTTGTGCAATTCCTCCCCTTCCATTTCCTTCTTCCTCTTCTGTACTCTATCCTTGCATTTTTTTCAAAATGTTGCAATGTACTCATACAAAACAGGCAAAAATGCATATTCTTGTGAATTTTTGTGTGCCCTTGTAAAGCAACAACAATCTGTACAATGTAAGAATGGAACAGAACGGTCAGTGACAAGGACATGTAAGAAACACATGGGAGTAAAATATACTGATCTTTCACTTCTAAATGCTGATGGAGGAATCACACTTAACTTTTCCCACACTGTGCAATCTAATAGTGAGGGAGAAAGGTTGGCCAAAATCCTCCACATCCAGACAGTTTCATTATGCAAAAAGAATTTATTGTAAATAATTTCTGAGACATCCATTTTGAAGTCCCATAATGCTTTGTGTGCAGTGGGGAGATTCACTATCAGAGCAGAGCTAGCAATGTTACTTTTAAGAAGAATGAATATAACAATATGCTGCCTTCCTCCATAACTGAGCAGTGATAGGATGATGCTCTGGGAGCCCGCGCATCATCCTAACACTGCTTAGGTACAGATGATTTCAGCTTACCACGATATTCATTCACCTTAAAAATAGCTTAACAAGCTCTGTCTCTGAGTCTAATCCTTTTAGTCAAGTTCCTGACTCTTATCTATCAGAAATACTGAAATGCTGCTGAGAAGGCATTCATTCTCCTGAGGGCCATTGTACTGCTTGGTAGGTATGTAGACAGGGAAAAGAATATGCTAAGTCAATATTTGCAATTCAACACAAGCAGCTTTTTTTTTTAAACCTGTATGCCTTCTACCATCCTTTAGGATTTTCTGGATGGTGAACTGCAAGTGAAGTTCTCAGTGCCTATCAAACACATCTGGCCTGTCATTTTCTATACCCCTTGAGAAGCTAGATATTACAGAAAGAAAATTATATTCCCTATCTTAATTGCTGAATTGATAGAATGTTATAATTTTAGCCTTTTCACCAGAAGATGGAAATTCAGCCATTCTGAACTAAAAGGATGGCTAATGAGGTGAATGGAAAAGCATTAAATTTGCTTGCCTTTTACTACATCATTTACAAAAATGCCTAATGTAACTAATAACTTAAAATGAATGCAGTAAGCAGAATGTTGCCTATTAATGGAAGAAAGATATTGAAATCTTGATAATGTGAATGCTCCATAGCTATTGAATAATTTGCAGCAAGGGTTTCATTTGTTGAAGTTTACTGAATGGGTTTTTATTAGGTCCTTTTGAAATCAGAGTCCCAACACTTCAATAAACTGTAGTTTCAGGGTGATCCACTAAGTCAGTGGTTCCCAACCTTTTTTTTCCGGTTGTGAAACCCTTGGCAGCCCATTTCCCTAAATTGTACCCTTCATATTGGCAAATTCTTCGTAAATAATATACTTGCTGTTATTTAAAATTTCTATGTTGTTACTGAAAATAAATAGCCCAATAATTTGATTAAAAAGCAATGGAATAATAAGGTGAACAAAAAAGTGCATATACAGTAACCCCTTCATTTTTGCGAGAGTTCAGGGAGCAGACCCCTCGCAAAAGTCAAAAAATCATGAATAACTCCCCTCATCTGAGTGAGCACTTCCCCACCCATTCTCTCCCAGGGATCCCCCTTACATTCTCCTTCCTATGGCCCTGGTAAGACAGGCAAATGAATGGAAGAGAAAACACTCCCCCCTGGCAGTCGCATAGGGATGTTAGGGTGAGGGGGGATTTGCCATGGACGGCAATATTTTTGAGGTGTCCCAGCCTGTAGTCATGCCCCCATGTGCCCTGGCCATGCGCCCATTTGCCCTGGCCATGCCCCCATGCATTGCAGTCATGCCCCCGTGCACAGTGGCCATGACCCTCCCGCCCCCTCCCCACAGTCCAAGCTCTGCCACTGCCCCGTGGTCCGTTTGCCTGCCCATCATCTGCATGCTTCCCCTTTTTCTGCCCGCATGAGCGACAGGCAAGCAAACAGGAGAGAATACACCCCCTGCTCTGTTTGTGTGCCAGTCACCCATGCTTCCCACCTTTTTTCTGCCTGCATGAGTGACAGGCAAGTGAATAGAAGGGAAAACATTCCCCCCGCCTTTTGCCTGCCAGTTACCCACATGCCCTGCTACTTTCTGCCTGTGGAGTCAACAGGCAGGAGAATGGAGGGAGAAAGCCTTGCATGTACATGAACTTTCCTATTCATTTGCCTTTTGCTGGGACACAGAGAAAGAAGGCAGAATGCTTGACCAAAAGGCCAGGGAATGGGAGGGGGAAAATGAGGGGGAGGCAAGTGGGTACCCTGTGAATAATCAAATTCACAAAGGTCAAACCTGTGAATGTGGAGGGAGAACTTTATATTTACATTCAAAACTCAAAAGATACAATGAGTTAAAACTTAAAACAATTACAAAGAGAAGAGATGGTAGGGAAGACCTGGAAGAACTCACTCACTGTACACTGCTCACAGGACTAACTGAGGCGCCTGCTTATAGATACACCACTACCAGTGTGAAGTGGAAGAGAGTGAGAGTTGAGCCTGCGAGGGAGGCACTGCTGAGCATATGCAATGTAGTGGTGTGTCTGCAATATGTTGTTTAGAGAAGGACTCCTCACCATTCACCAAAATAGCAAAGCAAGGGAACAGGGCTTTTCTTGAGGTTAAATAATGAAGAAAAGCTCCTCATCATAATGTTCAATTAATTTCACAACTTTTGACTTGTATCTTGTCTTATACTGTTGACTTTTGTGCCTTTTTCAATTTTTTTCATGTGCCTTAGTTCATAACCTTGGGGGTATGTGTACCCTGGGTTGGGAATCATTGCACTAAATAATTAAGATGGAATTTTCTGATTGTCTAGATTTAAGTTAATTTGGCCAAGAAAGATTTAAGTTAATTTTGCCAAGAAAAATATCCTATCTGAATATCATACCAGTAATTATTTGTGACATTTTAGATAGTTGTGACTTTTAGCTAGTTTTTTGACTGAGGTGATCAAAGTTCAGGCGTGGGTGAATTGCCTTACCTGGACACTTTTAGGAGCAGCCATCCACCTGCAGCTTGGTGTTGCTGTTATTTGCTATCAAGTCAGCTTTAGCTTGCAGCAAGGGTGGGCAGCTGTGGAAGGCCAAGCGGCTGCATTACCTCCCTGAGAGAACTTAGAGGGCTGCACCCCCACACTTCCTGGGGAAAAAATAATTTCCCCCCACAAATTCCTCGAGGCACCTTTTAGGGGGGCATGGGGGACATTTCGCACTGTTTTAGCTTCCTTGTGCCATTTTAGGCCTAGGACAAGTCTTTTTTAACAATGGAAAGTGAGTTCTGTTGTTCTTGTTTTTAAAAAGCCCTCTTCTGGGCCTAAAATGGTCCAGGGAGGCCCAAAAACATGGCACAAATGCCTCCACACAGAGGTGGATCTAGGGTGGGGCAACTGAGACATGGGCCCTGGGCGCAAATGCCTGGGGGGTGCCCTCCTGCCCGGCACCTCCTGTGCCAGCCCTTTGCCTCCCCTCACCTGCTGCCACCTTCTCACACCCACCCATCATCTCCTCATGCCTGCCACCGCCTACCCACTCCTGCCCGTCACCAACCTGCAACTGCCGCCACCAACCGGTGCCCACTCATCACCTCCCTGCACCCGTTGCCTCCTCACACCTGCCACTGCCCATCTGTGCCCACCCATTGCCCCCCACACCTGCCTCTACCAGGATCCTTCCTACCAGGGCAGTAGTGGCGCAGCAGTACCTAGGGCTGCAACTTCCATGCTTGCCCTAGGTGCTGCTGGGTCTAGAAATGCCACTGCCTCTACACCCCATGCAGGGTATCTGGAGCAAAAATTTGGCCACTGGGGCCACATACAGCCCACAGGCTGTACATTGCCCATTCCTGGCTCATAGCGATCTCATGAACTAGAGACCTCCAAGAGTACTGATCACCAACTGGCCTGTTGAGATCCTGCAGGCTTGAGGCTGTTATGGCTTCCTTGATTGGGTTCATCCACCTGTAGTGAGGTCTTCCACTTTTCCTATTGTTCCCCTTTTTACCAAGCGCTATAGTGTTTTCTAATGAGTCATATCGTCTCATGAAATATCCCATGTATGACAGCTTCAATTTAGTCATTTTGGCTTCTTAGTGAAAGTTCAGTCTTGACATGCTCTTTATTTGTCTTTCTGGCATTTTGGGGTATTCACAGAACTTTTCTTTAGTGTCATCTTTCAAATGAATCAATTTTCTTACTGTCAGCTTTCTTCACTGCACTGCTTTCACAATCATCCATAAAAATCAGAAATTCTATGGTATAGATGATCCTAACTTTGACATGCAATTATATATCTTTACATAGGAGGATCTTGTCTAGTTCCTTCATAACTGCCCTTCTAAGTCCTTGGCCATTTCCACACAAGACTATTGCAGTGCTATTATTCCACTTTCAACATCCTATGGAATCCTGGGGTTTGCAGTTTAGGGAGGGGCTACAGTCTCAATTTTATTAATAACTGAGCTAAGGTTTAAAGGGTTTTTTTAAAAAAATCTTGATGGTTTCATTACTCACACTAAAGTTGCGTAAATAATCTGTGGTCATTATTTTTCTTTTCCCAATATTCAAATATAACCCTGGTCTTGTACTTTTTAACATAGCCTTGCATGATTTGACATAAAAAAAACCCTTCTGCATTTTTTTGCGGGGAGAAGTGGCAGTATTGGCAGTCCCTGCAGGCCTTGGAAGGTCTCAAGAACAGATAATTGCCATGTGTACCTGCTACAGGTGCCCACTCCTGCTATGCATGACCAGCCTAAGCACTCCTTGATTTCATCAGATTTCAGAAGCTAAGCAGGACTGGAGATGACCAGGAAACACAGGCGGTCTCTAGGCACAGCTAGGAAAGCAACTAAGACCACCACTAGTGACAATTGATAGTCCTGAACTACATGGACCAATGTTCTAACCATAGGGCAACTTCTTATACTCAGCAATGTTGTTAATTGTTGAATGGCAAACCAGAATTATTTTCCTATATTGAAAACTAGATTTCACTATGCTATTGGTCACATGGTCTCTTTAGTCATTTATCTTGTCTGCCAGGTCCTCTTATAATAGGAGCAGAATAGTGGTTCTTTCCATTCTGTACTCTTTACCCTGAATGTATTCCTCTGGCCATCTTGTGATCCCCTGATGCTATATTTGGAGACATTTCTTAATATACAAGAAATGAGTAATTATCAGGATTCGTTATCTCCCCCCCCCCGCATATAGTAACAGTTTATTTTGTTCATTCCACATTTTATCCCAGGTAGTAAAGAGCCCTTTCACATTACACAATTATAGTGCTATGATTGTACTTTGAGTGCTAGGGTTCTATCCCGTGGAATCCTGAGATTTGCAGTTTAGGGATTTGGAATTCCCAGACAGAAAGCACTAGTGCTTGATCAGATTACAAACTCCAGTATTCCATAGGATGTAACCATGACAGTTAAAGTGGAATCATAGTGCTATAATTGTGTACTGTCAAAAGGCCCAAAGATAATGAGCAATAATGTTTGCAATATCAAGAAATGACTTGATACTAACAAATTGTTGCTCAAAAAACCAAGTAAAATCCTTGAGATTTTGTAGAGATTTCTTAGTAGTAAAAAATGTTACAATTAGGAAAATAAGAGTTTAGTGACATGGATACAAACTTTGTGTTAGTGGCACAGACCAGCTCTTAGGATGATTGCTTACGGCAGAGAAACAGTAGATTTTTCTGATGAAATATTCACAGTTGTGAACTCCTGTGATATGTTTGTTTGTGTTTGCTGAGCTGGATGACAATAAAATACCTGTATTTATGATGGAAATACTTGTATATATGCCTTTGGCACAGGAAAAGCAAGTATGGAATTTTTAAAATAACCGCAGAGAGTGGAAAATCACCAGAATCAATAATCTGGAGGTCCCTTGTGTTCTGGACCAAAACTGCTTGGGTATATTTATTTAAAAATACATATTATGAAATTTCTAACTGGAGAGATTATTTCTAACCTAATTCCAGGGTTGTGATGTCAGATATTATGTAGTATATTGGGACTTTCCTCCTCTCCCCTGCGGCACTCCAAGCTGTCTGAAAACCTGCTCTAGAGGAAGCTCAGTCAAACTTGGCTTCTTTTATTAAATTAATCTCATACAGGATAATGAAGTATATGTCACATTTTACAAAAAATAAAGCTATACACAGCTTGTTTAGAGACAAAGTGCACGAACAGTACCTGGCTATGAACTAGAGCAGATGAATGAATAAAAAAGGGAAAAAAATTCCCAGAATAAAGATTGCTTCCATATAATGATGGAATTACTTCAGCATAATTGTGAAAATAGACCCTAATCTAGCTGGTAAGTGGATTTTCTTTCTCTAAAATGCTCCAATAAACACTGTTCCATAATTCTTAACGCCTGGTAGGAAGAATATAGATCTTTTTCCTTCAAATTTTAGCTTTTGCAACATTCCCCAGCAGTCTGGCATTCACACCTTCTGGATATATTACAATACCTACGGCAGGAAAAGACAGGCCAAGGAAACACAACACAGTATTCTTGATTTAAAAGCTGCGTATCCTGGGGCCTAGGCTGAACTTTCCTTTATCCTGAGCTTGCTCTAAACTTGTCACCATGTAGCTGAACGAGTGAAATCTGTTCCTGCAGCGAAGGCGGCTGTAATGGTGCCATCTTCAGCTTAGATTAGTTCCAATTTGTCATTCTCACCTTCCTGAGATGAGAGACCCCAAGATGGCATGGAAGGGAATATGTTTTTTAATACTGGCAGATCTCTGCTGAAGCATCCTTGAAATGCAGTGACAAGGCAGCCGCAAAAGATGTCTGTACTCCCTCTGAAAAGTTTGTAGCCTGTGAATCAGCAGCTAGGAGCTACTGCACTGTGTTCCACACCATTTCATTGCCTACTTATTGGCTGTGACAGTGACACACGCTGGGCAAGTAACACACAGCTGTTAATTATGGCATGCAAACTTGTCACATTTCAAACCTGAAACATCTCTATAGTGTCTCAGCTGAAGCCGGTAGGGAAAGGTGTCTCTATTCTTATGTTTTTTGTGTATTAGTTGGGAACATAGCAAAAATGGTGTTGCAGAGGTTATTGAGCAGTCCTTTTGAAGTTCAGTGCTGATAAGCAATTACAAAGATTTGCAAATCAGAAATTGCTCTCTGTTTTAGTTTTTCTGAGAAGCTCCTTGTCTTTACCATCAATATGGCAGAAAGGTACAACAAGGCCCTTTCCGTCTGGCAATAGCTTTTCCTGTTGAATTTGGCTACTTCCACTGGGTGAAATTTTACCTAGTGTTTACTTTGGACAAATTTGCCAACATTTGCAAATTTCTTCATCTTTTGAGTGGAAAGAACTTGAGTGCTATTCTTTTGTTTTCAGTTTAAGCTGAATGGAGGAGAAAGCAATGATACATCCAGGGCTTCGAGTGCTTAGCTCTGAAAAGTATGAGTTTGAATCTTTGTGTCGTCAGACATTTTACAGCTGAATTAGGGTTATCACTTTTTTCCTGAAAAGCTAGTCATTTTAAACACTTACATAGTAGGTGAATATCCTTCCCTGTTTCTGAGAGACCTATCAGATGACTGTAGCTTTTATAACAATTCTATTTTGTCTGCTGATCTGTTTGTTTGGCATAAGCTGAATTATATGAAACTACTGGCAGCAAGTTATCTGGAGGTGCTGCCTCTATGCTATAGGGTGGACCACCAGGACATTTTTATTAGCAGAGATGGCAACATCATCTGACACTCTCTTTAGGCTTCTTTGAGCTTAGTTTGGAGTTGCCATACCACTGAGCTTGCTGGCATTTACCTGGATTTTAAGCATGCCACCCCTGGCCTGGATTCTAAACTTTCATTTTATAAAAACCTAAGCCTCTAGCCTTGGTAGAAAGCAAGATATGATATGAAAGTGACTATTCTGATGTGACTATTCTGTCCATTTGCTTTGCGAGAAACAAATATGGCTCTTGCCTTTAAGTTGTGAGGTAAGGCAGAAGGAAAAGTAAAGCAGAGTAAGGAGACTGAGTGATGTGAGTGGTAGAGTTCAACAAGCAAAAGTAGGAAGTTTTGTGAAGGCACGAGGTGAGGAACCGAGGGAGTAGGAGGGCAAGGGAAAGTGAGGTGAGGGAGGAGAAAAGAGCATGAGAAGTGACAGAGATCAAGAGATAAGCATGAGGTAAGCCAAGGTACCTAGCATCACAAGTCTAGCATCACAAGTTTGGGGAAATATGAAAACAGGTGGGAAATAACACAAAGAGCAACGAACAAGAGAGGGGCATGACAGTGGCATGAGGTGAGTCTGTTTCTTATGTAATAAAATATTTAATCTGTTATCTCTGAAGGAAATCACACCATGCTTTTCCCCTTCAGTTACTGATGTTTGTCCTTACTTTTCTCTGCATCTTACTCTGTGAATCAGAAGGCAGTCACTCTCATGGGCTTCATGTGATATTTTCATAAATCAGCAGCTTTTTGCCATCAAGAAAAAAAAACTTTCTGCAAAAATTACAGTGATCTGTGGTGCTTGTGCATGACAAAAAGATAACACTGTTAGGACTGGAAATGTACCCACTTTCCCCCTTCCTATTATTCCCTGCAACAACCCCATAAGCTAAGTTTTCTGAAAAGCTGTAATGAGCCAAAGGCATATGGTAAATTCCATGATCGAGCAGAGATCTGACTTTGGGGATCCCTGTTCAAAGTCCAACCCTTTAAATGTTGCTCAGTACTGGTGTTCTGAAGTCAGATGGTCCTATAAAATAATGATATGAAGGTTGAAACATAGAAAAAAAATGCAACAATGAATTGGTGAAATCTGCATAATTACAGTGCAGAGTAATTTGTATAATATTAAAATAGATGTTCTATTTTGAGGGACCCAAATATGACATTTCTAGCTTAGCTGCAGTTTTGGTAGTACCTGTTGGGGTAAGGGATTTTCTTAGCAACATTTTATGGAGTTATCTTTTTCTGTACCAGGTTGATTTGGTCTTGAACGGCAATTTAAGATCTAAGACCTATGCTTAGGAAAGATGATAGCTGCCAGAATTGGTTTATTAATATGGATTGGCACAACTGCCTGCAGATCTAGATTCTCTTTGGAAGCATGGCTATGGAGACTGTCAAAAATTGCCACCACTTCAACATTTTTGTCACCTCTTTGTTGCTTTATTGATTTTTTTACAGCTGCCGTTTTACACTTTATTGGCATAATCTTAAAATGTTTGATTATTCTTGCTTGGCTCGTATTTCAAATAAAGCAGTGAAACAAGCCAGGAAATTTCTGTCTGTGGTTTGTTTAGTATGATGACTGAACCAGGATCCCTGTCTTGTTACTCTCCAGATAAGCTAGAGTGTTTTGGCTTGTTGAAAGAAGGACAAGCCAGAGACCCCAGTTTGGATATGACGCTAAACAAACCACAGTTGGCATATCCATGGCTTGTTTAGCCATTCCTGCTGATAAGAAGAAGCAAGTGGGAACATTCAGCAGCACCCAGGGACACATTGCTTGTTCAAAATAGCACCTGACATCTGCATAAAAGGACCCAGAGTTGAGCAGCTGGAGAATCTTTTCCAGTTTTGTATTTTTTCTCTCTCACTGGATCTTCTGTTTCATACCCTGTGCTAATTCAGAAGGGTTTTCTATCCTGTGCCCCAGAATTCACCAACCTCCCCTCACAGAGAGAATGGAATCTTAGACAAATATTTATTGCATAAACACCCTTTTATATGTACATTTTTTTATCTGACATGGTAATACATTAAACAGAAAACCTGATGAAATTTATGGTATCTCCATAAATCAACAGACAACTTGAAGGCACATACACACACAATTCATGTTTGTCCTCTGGGAAGGGAAAAAAAACCCTAGCTTTCCCCAAGGTACTAAAAAACAGCAACAGGGTCACACACGTGAAATAAGTAAGTAAATAAATCTTCAGTATCCTTCAGCATTAACTATTATGGTGTGGTTACTCGCAAAGGAAAAATAATGGCATCCCAGGTGGATACCATCCAAACCTGAAATCACCACTCAGTGTTGTTGTTGTTGTTTCAAAAGACCTTTCCAGCTGGCAGTGAACTGAGACTAGACTAAGACCTGCTAGGGAGAGATAATAAGGAAGCACTGTCATGTTGTTTTTATGTGGCAGGAACATAGTCCTTAGGTGAAGACTGTGCAAGAGGGAATGGAAAGAGAAAACCTTCTGAGTTGAGAGTCTCTCCTTTCTTTCTGAGTCACTTCTCCCCCGCCCCCCCCCGCATCCTCCACTGCACTTCCTTTAATCTCGGCTTCCCATGCTCCTGGGAGAGTGTGCTTTCTCCTTCTTTGCACTCTGGTGGAGACAGTGAATGCTGATGAGAGAATGTCCTGCTACGAGGATGCTCCAGGCAGTCATTTGCTAGACCTATTCTTAGGAAGTTCTCAATGTGCCCAATTAGTTGGGGGGAAACAATGGGGAGTCGACATTAGGAAACTCAGTTCCAAGGATCTGCTGCAGGAGCAGAGCAAAGCACCTGTCTTACAATACTTTCCTCTGTTATAGGTGTGTGTGTGTGTAATTTTTGTGATTGGCAAAATCTAGTGCCTGTGATTCCAGATAGAATATTCACTTTTATTTCTTGTTTCAGAGAGGAATAACAGAATAACATAGGTAGCAGTGGGATTCTGGCATTAAACCAGTGAATTTGGGATGTTCCTTTCCAAAAGAAACTAGTTATTTCACTCATTACTGTGATCACTCAAACAGTCAATAACTCACTGAGTTATTCATTACCAACAAGTTATTGTACCTGTTAGACCTGCTGGAAAATTCAGAGAAATGCTCTGTGGTTTCCCCAATGGGGCAATTCAGATATATTTGGCTTGAAAAGTCTGATAAAAATGCAGTATAAAAAACAGTATAGAGCAATCCTTTTTGGCTGCAGCCAAGAGGCTGGCTGGCCACTCCTGTGACCCTTCCAGCTTTCTCTTCCATTGCCCAGAGTGTCACCACACATACCCAATAATGAGTAAAGGAAGATAACGTGTCACTGTTCCATTGAAAAGAAGTGAATTACAGCTATAGTCATTGCTAGGGGAAAAAACAACAACACTGTTCCAACCTATTACTGCCAAAAGTTACAAAAGTTACAAAAGAAACTTGTTATAAAAAGAGTTAATTTCTAGTTCTGTATAAAACATACTAAGATCATGGCTAGGAATTTGGAAACATATTGTAGAGAGGTAAACTCTTTGGGGTACGGGACTGTATCGTCCTCCTGGGGGAGCTAGGGGGAACCCCTGCTGTATCCTCAGAAAGTTTTTCAGATTTTGCCCTTAAATGCTTTGTGGCCCAACTAATGCCCAACTAATCCACATTTAGCCCTCTCTGGGCCATTTTAGAGGCCTTTTTTCCAACAGAAAGTGACCCAGAAGTCCCTGGAGGTGTCTAGAAGTGTTTTGGGGTACAACATTAAAAATCGGTTTGGGGCCACAAAAGTAGCTGTAAGGGTCACATGTGGCTAATGGCTACACTTTCTGCACCTCTGGTCTACACCCCTGACTCTCTCTCTCTTTCTCTCTCTGTTTGAATTTTTTTCTATATGCTGTCTTTGCTTAGCAGTCCATCTGCTTCAGTGATCTTAATCCTAACCATAGTGACAAACCAAGTGCCCTGTTCTGTATTGGTTCCCCCATCCTGATTCTGACCTTGACCCTCTGAATAGCTTTCAACACAGAGATCTAAGGGCAACTACTCATTCCTGTCATGAGCTCATATCTTAGGTAGATCAAATATCCTAGTCCCATTTCTGATGTTACACTTCCTGTGACCCAAACATCATGTCTGTCCATTGAGAGACCATTATTCATGTACATTACAATACTTGTTTAACTGTGGAACCAATGTGTTAAAGATGCCCAAACCAAATCGTTGCCATCAAGGCAAGCAAATCTACCTGCTAGGCTCCAGACCCTTTTCCATTCAGGTGTTGAACCTAGTATAGCTGCTGCTGCTGCTACATGAGTTTTTGCAAAAGAAATTTTCTGTGAATTCTACACATGGTGCTAAGTAGTAGTTTGATTCTCATTATCACATATCATACTATAGGTAAAGCATTGTTAGCCTCAAGCTAACTTACCCTTTAAAAAGTTACATCAGTGGTTGAATGCATCAAATTAGTGATCCAACAAAGAATTCACCATGACCCAAAAGCTTGCTTCCATTCAGACATTTTCAGTATGATCCTATTTATGTCTGTTCAAAAATAAGTACTATAGTCTGGTTTCTCTCCAGCCCATAAAATTTGTTTGCCTTTATATGTGGGATGATAATACCAAGTTACTTTTGCACTGTATCTGCCAGGATCCCCAGACACCATGGCCACTACCAGGGAGATTCTGGAAAATGTACTTCAAAAAAGTAACTTTTCTAGGCTCTATATCTAATCTCAGACATATTTTAACCAAGGTGCAAACTAGGAACATATTATTGCAAGGTACTGGCTGCCTTCATTGTTTCATAAGAAGCCCATTGTCTCCTTCTCAGTTAAACCCAAGGTTTAGTGTCATTTCATGCATGTGTAATTTATAAATTACACCAAGTTGGAAAAGGCAATATCCATCTCCTGATGTCAAAAGAAAGCTTCTGATGGGGCCCATTTTTCCTAATTAAGTATTTGTCATGCTATGTGCTATACAGTATCATTATTATTTATATAGCCCCTTAAAGAAAACAATCCTAAACCTATGCATAAATGTATCAATTTATTTATGTTTCTGGGTGTAAAAAGAATCTATAATTACCAGGTGTAGCCCTAGCATAACTGCTATTTAATGACAATTCCTTTTTGTTACCATAGAAATGAGTCCGGAATAGTTACCTATAATTTCTCATTCCAGTACCTCACACATGTTGTATTGCAGCATTACCATAGTAATTGCCTATTAGTCATTGTGAAATAAGCAGTTATCCTAAATATATCTGGATATTGTGAAATTTTTCTCTTTACTTTCTTGAAAATGTACCACAGCATGGAAGCACTCTTCATTTTCTCCTTGCAGAATCTGAATGAGAAAATCAACAGGACAATTATCTCAGCAAAAGCAACACTGTGTTGGTCTATGTCAGACAGTGGGTGAAGCATTGCTTTCACCCCTAAAAAGCATGTGATCAAAAGCCCAAACAGACATGAAATCAAGTAGTTGGCTCCCTGTCTCTCAGCCTAATCTCTCCATAGTACAGTTGTGTGTTTGTCTCTATAACAGTATTTTGTCTATAGCAATCAATATCGATCATTACAGATTTTCAAGCCATGTATGGAGAAACCTACTGGATTAGACCAAAGGTTCATTTACTCCAGCATCCCATTTCCCAGAATAGTCAACTAGATACTTTTGAGAAGCAAGGTCTGATGGTAGTACCTCTGTCCATCTGTTACTTTCCCAGCAAGTGGTTTCATCATTTCATTAAAATATTCATGCACTCATTAAAATATTTATATCCCACCCTCCATCTAAATATCTCTGGGTGGCTTCTAAGAAAATCAACTCGAAACAATGTAAAACTTTGTTCAGTCTTATCTGGATCATGCTTCGTGATTTTTTAAAAAATTAGTTTCTACCCATCTTGTTAAATCCATTATCAGCCAGGGCTTTTGTAGTAAAACAGCTTCTCCAGATTTAGATGGAAATGAGAACTGGGTATCCAGACAACTTCTTTGTATAATTTCATTCCAATGTTAAACAGTATAGGTGACAAGACAGGATCTAGAAGGACTCTACTGGACACATACTGTATAGTATACAAAGCTGCTGAGAAGTTCAACAAAGACATACCCCCTGACCATCTCCTGACATAGGTTCTCCATCAAAATGACCAAAGCCACCCCCATCTACTTAGCAACCTTTAGCTGGATTGAAATGGAGCTGGGACACCAAAACACACTGTAATATTTTTTTTTCAAATGGAATATCGGAATATAATTGGTAATTATCAAATACTGTGGGTTTTGAGCAGGAGCCTTTTTTTTTTAAATCAACTTCTTCTTTTAGGCACATTGGAAATCTATCTTGGTATGAAGAGGTGATAACTTCTTTAACTCCCTTTAATAACTTGCCAAACCCCTTTGATTCTTCTTATGAACCAGGAAGGGCAAAGGTCAAGCACACAGGTGGTGGCTTTCCTCTCTACAAGGATACCGTCCGTGTTCTTGGGTTGTACAAATTGAAAAGTATCTATTATCACAGGATGAGCAAGAACTGCAGTCGCATTCACTGGGTCTCTTCTGTAGATCAGAACAAATCTGAGCAATTTTTTTTCCCTGCAAAGTGCTATGCAGATTGGTCACAGCAGGCTACTACATGGCCTGTGTTCTCTTCTTGTAGGTCAGGGTATAGTTGATGCTCTATAATGATAGGGGCGGGGGAATCCTTCTTCACACCTACCTTTAGCCTTCCATGATTACATTAGTTCTGTGTGGGTGACATGCATGTTACATACACTCCAAGTGCCATAGATCTGCCAGGATGGCAATGCTTAACTTTTTGCATTCCTGGTTTCTCATTGGGTGTTAAAATGTCCCACTACCCCCCCCCCGACAAGCCACTGTGTTGCTTGCTGTTATTTGCCATCATACACTTCAAACTGCCACTCAAGGCAGCTACTCTACCTTCTTTTCCTTGCTGTTAGCCGCCTTGGCAATCACAGAAGGAAAAGGAGAAGATGATGAATGTGGCAGTGGTAGTTCTAGTGTTCCTTCCGTGTGCTACTGGTGCATCACTTTGACAGCTTTTGTATCTCCCAGGAGCATTACCTTTCCTGCTGGTGCAAAGAGATGGCTGCTCTTGTATTATTCACCAAAAGCAAGAAACAGAAAGTCCAGTGGGAGTGGAGGAGAAAGGGTTTGGAAAGCAATGCAGCAGCAGTAGTACTGAAGGGGTACAAGTGGCCACCCTCTCCATCTGCAGTTTGGTAGGCCAAGTACTTATTCTCCTTTTGCATGCTGACTTCTTCCTTTTTCCCCTCCCCAACTCCTGCCATCTCCAAACCACGGCAAGAAACAAAGCTGCAGGCTTCTTGAATGCACAAGGCTGTTTGGAAGGACAATGAGGTAACCGGGGAAATTACCTGTGGCACAACAGACCTAAGGATCTGTTCAGAAACCTACTGACTTTATATAGGAGAGCCATTTGCTGCAATGGTAATTCTTGATTTGGCTTTGGAGATGATGGTAATAGGAGTAAGGGGCATGTGAGAACTCCTTTTGTCCTAGTTTTCATCTATGAAATGTTGGAGGGTAAGATGTTATGATGTTTTAGGAGTTTAGCAAACTTCTCCATAACTTGTACTTTTTTGTGATGGTCTTTTTATGCAACATTGGCATTAAATAACTTTTTTGGTGAGGGAGAGCATGCTTTTACTTGCTCAACAGGGCCATTCTGTTCTCAGTCCTGTTGCATGTTTCTTCTGCCCTCTATAGCAGCAACCAAGGCAACCAAATTTATTTTGGAAATAATGGCAGAGTAAGCAGTCGAAGCTTTTTGCCTGGGATGATTCAGCTAATGAGTTACAGGTCATTATTCTATTGCTATGGAAAATCATTATCAATTAATCACTTAGTAACCCAATGACATAAGCACCTGATGTTTAATCTACTTTTGGTATGTGTGTCTGTTGAAAATCATATCTAAGAATTTATGTCCATTCTTTTAATTAGTTGTATTACGGAAATTGGGAATGAGGTGAAATGTTTCATTTACTTCATTTTGTTTTCTCTTTAGGTGCGCTACCAGGAAATAGGGTTCTAAACTCTCAGCTATTTTTTGTCCTGTCTTGTGAGGACAAATAATTATGATATTCTTCCACCATGTTCTCCCTATACTCAGTCAGTATGAAGTATGGCTAAGGAGTTAGTCTGCTTAGGAAAACCACTGGTTTTTGTGTGCCCAAAAAGCGTGTTTTCTGCACAGGAAAAAGATGTTCGCTGCCCAGAAAACAGTATTCTTCCCAATTAAAAACTACATGCTTTTCTCTCCAGAATATTTCTTCCACAACATTTCAAGATACTGAATACTAGGAGAAAATTGCACAAAAATCTGGCTGATCTATTATTCTTCCCAGTGGAGTTTCCTAAATGTCAGGAAACCAATTTTTCAATCTGGAGAAAAAAAAATAATTACAAGTCTTCTTTCTAGTGTACTTGGAATTGCTTTAGCTATAATCAGAGCTTGGAAAAAAAAATTACTGCCCATTCTGGCTGTGGATTTCTGGCAGCTTAGTCTGAAAAGTAACTTTCCTCCCAAGTTTCAAGACAAATCATTTTGATTAAATTCTTATCATGCCTCAAAATATTGTGTGTATACATGTGAATTCATGTCTGTCTCTATGTGTTTTGTATGTACATATTTGAGCTTTGTGTTTACTGCTTATTCTACTGTGCTTTAAAGACAGTTTTTTCCCCACAGCCATTTTGAGATTTTTCTTGCTGTTACTTAAAAAAAAAGATCCTTGTAAAATGGTTGTCATTCTTTATCTTAAAACAAATACCAGTTCGCAAAAGGGTTCCCACTGCTTGACACTGAAAATGCTCTTTATATTGATGCGGTAACTGCTCATTTAAACCATATTACAGCTTCTGAGTATTTTTCAGTTGCTATTGATGTGACAAATTCTCTTGCACTGAGAACTGCACCAATCAATAGAGTGTCTGTATGCACTTTAGCAACAAAACCTGATGCTTTGAGATGTCAGTTTTTAAAGAATTTGAACCTTTTTAACAGCATTAAATAAAGCTTTTTTTTTATTTCCCTTTTTGTGCAAAAATAGTTATTTTAATCCAGCGTGTAAAGAAGGCTGGGCAATTATGTGGTGGTGACAATCCTGTATATGAGTCACCTTACAGCTAGTTTTAGCATGACTCCTCTATCCTTCACCTTGTAGTAACATTGATATGAAAACACAAAGAAGCCTTTTTCCTTTCTTAAGGAATCAGGGAAAGGACTAGTAATAAGAGGTAATTGAAAACATAGTTCTTTCTAAAAACATTGTTCCTTCTGGTATGAGGCACAGCACCCTTAAAGAGACAAATTTATTTATTTTCTTCAGTGGTTCTCAACCTGTGGGTCCCCAGATGTTTTTGGACTTCAGCTCTCAGAAGCCCTGAGCATTGACCGTAGTGGCTGGGGCTTCTGGGAGCTGAAGTCCACAAACATCTGGGGACCCACAGGTTGAGAACCACTGGTTTAAATGGAATTGGAACACATTGCTTTAGAAGACATTAAATAATAGATTTATTTTACTGGAACACCATGCCTGCTTTTCGCTTTCTTTGACCTTTCCTGGGCTTGTCCCCCCCCCTTTTTGGTGGTGTTTGGGGGGGGTTGTTTCTGCCCCTGACTCTAATTATGCCTGAAATATGAGAGGATGTGTTGATTTGATTGGTGTGTTGCGTGGGTAGAATTTCATACCCTCTCAGGATGCATACTGAATGAAGGCAGGAAATGGCACCCCACCATCTATGTTGTCAACAGTAGAGGCTGCCCATAAAATGGGAGGACCAAGAGGAGGAAACCAGATGGGGAATTTATGTTGGCTGTCAGAGAAGCTCCTGGGAACTTCAAAAGAACTTCTACCTGCCATGGTTATAAAAAGTCATGTTGGGACTCACTAAAAGTACCTCAGGGTAGAATGTCATCTGGATCTTACAATGAGTCAGGCCAAGTGCTAAGGCTTTCGGCCAGCCTGGATGAGCCCATAGACACAAAGCACAGCTGTCCTTGGTCAACCTGTGGATCAGGCCCTGAGCCCACTCTTATCTCAAAACAAAGTTTAGAAAGGCTTCTTGTTGGACTATAGAATCCCTCAGACATTGTGGTCATCCTGGGAGTTATAATCCAAAACCTGGGGGAAAAAAAATAAAATTTCCAAACTCAGATGCAAGGCCACATCCAGCAATTTATCTTGCCCAGTCCTGGGTTCCTGTGTCATCGCTGTCTCACTATAAGATGTGTAGAGGAAGAAAGCTCCCTTGTTCTCCTACTGAATATAGACTTCCTGCAATATTATACAGCAGTTGCTCTTAACCTTTGTGTGTGTGTGTGGGGGGGGGGATGGGGATTTACAGAGACCTTTAAGAATCTAATGAAAGCTAGACCCACTACATAAAACGATGCACATTTTCAAATGTACAAGAAGGAAATTGAAGAAAAAAAGTCAATTTTGATTGCCGTTTTTTAGCCTAGGAGACTATGGACCACAGGTTATGAATTTCTGTTTTAAAGCAGCCCTTCAGTTGTCCATGTTGTGATGGTAACTTCCATGTTGAGTGACTGCGTTGCACGATACATGTAGCTGCTTTTAAAGATAGTCTGGGAGATCCAGTTAATTCACAACACAACTACTAGTTTGCTAACAAGGACCAGTATTTGGGGACCGATTGCACCAAAAATGTGTTTAAATACATATTTTAAGACAGATGTAAGGGTTTTGATAAGGCATGAAAGACCTTATTTGTAGAAAATAAAAATAAGAGACAGCAAAGTAGCTTGGGATGGTATCCACCTATGTAGCTACATGCTTGGTAGACACAAAGAAAAGGACTGAGAAAGTGAAGTCATCCACGATAATATCCATCCAGACAAGGAAAAGACAAGAGGAGAATACTGGACAATCATAAATATCAGTCTGTCCCACTTCTGCCTTTCAAAGGCCCCTAATTCTTACAGCAAGCATTATTCCACCTTTCTCCACTTCCAATTTTTAAATATTTATTTCAACTGTATTTTCTCACTGAATACGCATTTATAAATGAATTTCATTTCAAAACTCTTGTTTCTAAATGCAGCTGGAAATTTTATAAAAAGGCTGAAAACTACACAACAAAATTCAGAAAAATATCATATCTAAAGGGTAATTATATTTTAATCCACAGATTTTTAGTTCAGAATTTGCAGATCAGATGAGCTCACACTGAAATGCTTAAAACATCTAGTCCTCCAACCTTAACTGTAGTTCCGATCAATAAATGTTTGGTAGTTTTATCAAAAGCACAGCTATAAAATTAATTCAAATGTAAATAATTAGCAAATGTAGTTACTTTTAATGGATAGCAGGACCAGTGAAAAGATCATTCGTCATTTTGTCATTTATTGCATCAGTTGTGACTTTTAAGCCTCTTCTGATGTTTTCCAGTGCAGTTCTCTGTTCACATAGATAGAAGTAACCCCTCTGAAACTCAGTGGGATTACTTTTGAGTAGATTATGTATGGGATCTGAGGGCAAACAAAAAACTGAAATAGGAAAACAGACATCATGAATCTGATTATCTAAATACTATCTGGGGTTGATTTTAATTTCAACAAATATAGAAGTCAGCAAGATGTCTTGTTGCACTGAGATTGTTAAATCCAGTTTTAAGCACTATGATTGATAAAGTTCTGTAGTCCTGGATTCTAGGATTATGGAAATAATATTTGATTCTCGTAGAAAGCAACATTTATAGCAAAAGGTCAGTAAACACAAAATAAACAGATAAAACAGCAGATTAAAAAGGCCAAATAACTAAATTGCAAACTTGTCTACTCATAGGTCGGTGAACCTTATGTCAACTTCATTTAATCTTGCAGGTGAGCTCTTGGAAGAACAGAGCTGTCTGACTTCTGCTCATTTATTTGATCTTATGTACGACCTCTTGCAGGGATGGTCAGTTTAATAGCTGCAAGTGTGCTTATTATTTTTCCTTAGCAGCTGTTGCCAAAGAGGCAAATAAGTTGCCTTTATCAAATATGACCATGCTTATAGAGCAGGTGAAAATCTACATTTTGATTTTGGGTAATTTAATTCAAGCCTTGCCATAAACAGTGTGAAAAGGTGCATCTCTCTGAGGATACATTTAAAAGTGGTCCCAAATCACTGAGAGGAATTGCATTACAACCCAAAATCACTGCAAGGATTAGATTGGGGTGTGCAGAAAATGTGGAGATAAATATGGATTCAGGTAAGGGAAGCATTTTATTTTGTGTCTCCCTCACTTTCATGGCAAGCCAAATAGAATGTGTATTAATAAAACCATAAGCGAATTAACTTGCAGCTACTTAATGTTAACGTAGCTCCCCAGGGAAAGAAGAAAAAAACATTTATTTCAGGTTCTGCAGATCATAAACCTTCTGCCTTGGACAACCTTCGTGATCTGGTTACTAATGGACTCTTCCTCTTTTTATTCCTGATGTGGCCATTGAACTGATGAATTGCACAGATTACACAATGATAATGGATAGGGAAGGAGGGATTTCAGCACTCCCTTTAAGGAAAACATGAACAGTAAATTCTCCTGATTCCCCCAAGTGAGTGTGGAGGACTGATGCTGTGAGGATGCAGAGGTGAGAGGAATTTAGGAACATTACGGCAAATGTGCTGTGTGTGTGGTTCTTCCTCCACCTTCCTGAGAAACATCTAGCATTGATCTCTTCAACTAAAATCAACCTGGATTTGTTCCTGATACTGTAGCCCTTTCCACTCTGAGAGAGTGTATGAGAGAGATTAAGCAAAATGCATGGGCAGCAGTTTACAAATGAATTGTGTAGGAACCCAATATGGACAGAAATAGTGCTGTAGGGATTTGGCTTTTTCTGGTAGCCACGATAAAACAACATGTGTGTGTATATGTGTGTTTGTTTTTTAAAGAGAGTTGAAAATGAGAGGGCTATTTATTTTACTTGTCCAGTACAATTTCTACCCAGAGTGGTTTTGTGGGTTAATGAGGAGGGAGGAGGAGGGAGGAGGAGAACAACAATAACAGCATGATAGCATCATCATCATCATCATCATCATCATCATCATCATCATCATCATCATCTCTGAACAAAAAGAAGAGTTGGGATGAAAACTCATTCCATAAGTAAAGATATCTGTCTTTCAAATGGCAGGAGGGAGAAATTTTCTTCCAACAGTGGCTTTTATATTATTTGTAAGAACAGTCTTGAACAAGGATGACAGAAGATAGACTGGGATCTACCAAGACATCTAGGGTGGTTTGTAGTAGATCAGCAAGGATTTCTAACTTCTGTGTGATAGAAGCAACAATTAAAATCTCCCTCCACCACCATCTGTCCATTAGGTTGCCAGAAAAGAACTCACACTTGTGTGTGAAGGGACTTGTGAGCTTGTGGCTGGTTTATGGTTGTTATGTGTCTTCAAGTCATTTCTGATCTCATGGAACTTCAGCCATCATTAGACGAGAGGCATACTTTGTCTCCTGTAACCACTGTACTGCCAGATCAGTTTATCCAGCTCCTTTCTTTTCTGCTTTACTGACTGATACTTTCTGTTTTTTTCCTTCAACTCCTTTCCCAGTTCTCAAATATCTCAACTTTGAGTCTTGTCTTTTGCTCTTAGGAAATGTTTTAGAAGGCTCCTTTGATATGCAGCAGGGACAGGCTGCTAAGCAGACCTCAAATCTGCTTCAAGCTCATTGCCTAACCCGTTTGCTGTTCCCCTCTGAGAAATGCACTCACACTTTGGGTTTGAGACAGATTGTCATGTGACCAGTAGGCAAAAAAGAGATGGAGGCGTTGTTCAAAGTTATAAAGTTTCTGGATGAATGTGTGTTACTGAACCAAGGGCAGCAAGTCAGTCACTAAAAATATACAAGTCTCAAGTCAAGTCGAGTCATTGCATCATTTATGGCTGAGTCGAGTCTAGTCAAGTCACTGAAGTGACTTAAGTCTGATTTGAGTTCAAGTCTATCGACTCAAGTCTACATCACTGCTATATGCTTAGTTCATTAATTAACAAGACAATGCAATTGTTGATGAAACAATGTAAGTCCAAGTTCAGTGACATTTACACCAGTGTAAGAGCCATTCCTGCTTACTCATCAAGCATGTACTGCCAAAATTGGTACCTCGCTACAACTGGGCTTCTCTCAATTTCAGCAAGATTACTTGATAAAACATTGTCATTTAAGTATGTAATAAATACTTAATGTATCTTGTTTCCTTCCCATTTTCTCATCTGCATGTTGCCAGTTTTCAAATGGCACATTTTTCCTAGTTGCAAATTCTGTGTCTATTCCCCTGCTAAACCTGGTGGTTAGTACAAAATTCCTGAAGCTACCTGCAGAGGCATGGAAAGGAGAGATTTAAAAGTTTATGAACTGCTTGGTTACTGAGGGAGACTGCAGATTCTTCCCCCTTCCAAAATTCTGAGATAGCTAGGATCCCATCATACCTAACATCTCAATGGTTTACTTTGGTCATTTTCTCTATCCACTTTTGGTCAATAAATGTTTGGACAGCAAAGTCCAGATTGATGCCATTTCTCTTTTTTTGTTTCAGTTTTTCCATTTTATTATAACATTATGTTATTTATTTTTTAATTTTTATACTTATGTTTTGTTTGCCACTTTGGTTGGACTTTGTCCAGAAAGGTGACCTATAAATATTTAAATAAGTAAACTGGAATGTAATATTTTGGACAGTTGTGAATTTCATGGTAAGGCAAATATAAAACATCACTTTTAAGATAAGCTTAACTAGAGAAGAATGCAAATAGATTTTTTTTAAAAAAAACATGTTGAGAACTAAATACCTATTGGGATATAAGTTTTTTGTGCCATTGAATCATGGAGTTAGAATGTATGTATGCTGAGAGTAATCTAACTTCCTGCCAGCACATAAAAAAGGAAAACATATCAAGGCTAGCAATATAAGTTCCTAATCAAAGTAGCAGAGTAAAAGAAGCACTTTAAAATAATTTTAACATCAATATTTCACAGTGTTCCCTTAAATGGATATTCAGTTTCTACATTATATGCCATTGAATTAAAAAAAAAAAAAGCAAGGGGAAAGGGAAATAAACACAATGTCAGGTGCCTTTTAGAATAATAACAACCAAAATAATGAAACCCTCTCACATCTGTGTTATTGGTTCAGATATGATATCAAATATGCTGCTGGGCATCTTCGTGGATTAGAGATTTCATTAAACTCTTTTGTTGGAAGTCTTTTCATACAGATCCCCCACCTTCCTCCTGTAACTTTCCTTCCATCCAATTAATTTCCCTGCGTCTTTGAAGTTCATCCAGGACATTGAGACTTTGTCTGGACTCACTGAGAACCCACTGATAGTAGCACAGAAGTCACACTGGGCAACAGGGCTCATTTAATGGCAGCTGAAAAAGTCAGGATGGATTTGAGAGCCCTTAAACTCTTGGAGTTCATTGATTAGAATCGAAGATTTGGAAGTAGCCACTGATGTACAGCTTTCATTTTTATTTGTTTTCCCCAGCCTCTGAAAAAACATCATAAGTACATGAATTTGTTAACGAGCTCTGCACATACTAATATTTGTTTATGCTTATTTGCTTTTCAGCTGAGGGCTAGACAAAAAGAAAGAAAATTAACTGCAAATTAACCGAATTCTACCCCACTGTTTGGTAGATAGCATACAAAAGACTTAAACTGAGAGAAAGTAATTCATCATAAGCTTTACCCAGTGCCATGCAAAGCGGATTCCCAAAAGGCAACCAGTTTAACAATAAATCAAAATCACATGGGCGGTGGTGGTGGAATTCTGCAGCTTTCAATCAGAGGTAGAAGGAGCAGAAATTAAAAAAAAATTGGGAATAGTGGCTCATTTTGCTTAATTTTACAAAGAGGCCAAATGCTTCCTCTCCTTTGCTTCTTGAATTTAGAATGAAGTTGTGCAACTACTCCTACTGATAGAGGGCAAGACTGCATTTCTTGGGACTGGGTCAAAATGCTCAAGGCCACCAAAGAGTTCTCCTCGATGCATAAATGAACACAACCCTGCAGAAAGCAACATGTATCAAAGCCAGCACAACTGGCCAGTAAAGAAAAATGGATTCATAATTGACTAGTTTTCACTTCACATGTGTTTCTAAACTCCTATTTCATAATCATTATGTTAATACAATTACACAAAATGAAAAGCCAACAGTCTTTTTAGTCCATGTAGCATATTGGACATTTTTTAGTCAGTCTGTAAGATAGCTTTGCTTTGGAGAGAACAGTTTGTCAGGGTTTGCATTGGTCAGGTCTTTGGCGGTGATGCAGTTCTAATTTGTTTTGTCAATCATTTTTTTTCCCCACGAAAAAAGTACCTTTCAAGAACAAAAAGCTGAGGTCTGGTTTGCCATGCAGCCACATCTCATGGGATATGTGCACGCTCTGCAAAACTGTAGACTGCATCAAAAAGTTTGATTTCTATTCAGAGATACATTGTTACACAAGTAAATTGCATGTCACACAGTTGTAGTAATGTGGTTCTTCTTCAACTGCTATGACTGCCTCCTATGGAATCCTGTGATTTGTAGTTTGGTGAAGCACTAGAGCAGTGGTTCTCAACCTGTGGGTCCCCAGATGTTCGTGGACTTCAGCTCCCAGAAGCCCTAGCCACTATGGTCAATGCTCAAGACTTCTGGGAGCTGAAGTTCATGAACATCTGGGGACCCACAGGTTGAGAACCACTGCACTAGAGGTATCTGGCTGAGAATTGTAAATACCCCTTCCTAAACAGCAAATCCAAGGATTCTGTAGAATGTTGCTTTGGTAGCTAAAGTGGAATAAAACTGTTATAGTGCTGTGGTGTGAAATAGCCCATAGTTTTCACACAAATTTTTTGAACGCAGGCCCACCTCCTTGGCTAAACCAGCAAGATCTCTTTTACGTAATCTCTCTCTTCTCTCTCTCTCTCTCTCCTTGTGTTTTAAAACCTAAGGGTTCACAGTTGGAGCAGCTGAACAGGAGTTTTGAAAAACAGCCTCTCTGCATCTCTCACCTTGCTAACCATCCAATTTTTATTATTTGGTGACTATCTTTAGAGACTATTGTGACATACCCTCCAGCATTTCACAGATGAAAATCAGGACACATGTGGCCAAGCACCATCAAAGTGTGGTCAAGAGGGCGAAAGTTTCTAATGACAAACAAGCTTGGAGAGGTTGCAGAAAATTATTAATTATTGTGTGTTTGTTAATTGTTATTATAATTATTGTTCTTGTTTGTTAATTGTTATTATTAATATAATTATTGTTAACAAACAAGCTTGTAGAGGCTGCAGAAGTTTGCTTTTGCCTGAGTTAATGGGAAGGGCAGGATTCTTCTCCATTCTCTCCAGTTCCCCCTGCTGAGTTAATGGAGTGAAAAATGCTTTTGCCCTGTGAACTCATTGTGCAATAACTAAAGTAAGAGGGCAGGTGGGAGGAGGAAAGGGAAAGTGGAACATTTTAAAAGCAGCTGAAAAAGTGGGACAGCAGAAGATTAATCAAGGCTGTCCTTGCCAAATCAGGACAGTTGGAGGGCATGCTATTATTGTTTTAAATGCTCTTGACTACTTTCTGTTTTGGCACTCAAGTGTACTATTTAAATATTAAAGCCACAAATATGAGAAATAGTGCAAAAGTGTTAAAACTCACACATTGGAGATTACTAAAAATGAGAGAAGTAATACATTTATTAGCCAAGAATTGGGTGCCTAAAGTCATGCTGCTGTGTATATTTGGACACAAAGTGTACATTTTTGTTTTCATTTACTGTTCTTTTATTTGGCTTCAACGAATGGATTACCTCTTTCTTTGAAGCAAATAAAATCCATTTTAATCCAACATTCCTGTTGCATCTGTTAATTCCAAAACTCTGTCCCTGCAGCAGCACTTTTGAAAAATTCCTGCTGGGAGAGTTCCAACAGCCTAATCAGAGACATGGTTAATGAGGTTCACCCTTAAGCAAACTGTGATTACACATGCAGCTTTTCCGGAGACTGTCTTGATAGCTGCTCTTCACTAATTTTTTTTTTCCACCTTGCAGTGAGATAGACCATTCAATTACTTGGAAGATTTCTGCCTATCTGCAGTTTGTAAGACAACCTCCCAAATTATTTTGAAGGTGTGGATCTGCCAACTGCAGAAAGCAAAGTACATTTTCTAATTAGGATTTCATTCATCCTCCACATAATCTGAGAACTAAATCTGCCCTTTCTCCATATAACCACTAATCTGAAAATCCCTTTAGACAATTCTCTAGAAGTTTATTTAAATATTTGCAGTGTATTGCCTGGGTTCTGGGGCAGTATGTTCATATGGTTTCCATGCTCCAAGAACTACTGCCTGCAGCACTCAATACACAACAAACTCTTGTTTTTTTTAACTCATAGGAGGACAAATTTAGCAACATGTTTTTCAAAGGCATAACTAGAGCTCCTCCAAACCCCTCCTTGTAGGACTAAACAAATCAATAGATATGTTAGAGGGGGCCCGGACCATACCATTAAAGTTCTCCTGAGGGCTCAAGTTTGTATCATGTCCCATTTCTTTACTTTGCGATCATGTTTAGTCATGGCTGGATTAAAATGTTTGGGGCACTGTTCTAAAAAAACACAGTACCTAATAAACATAAGTTTATAAGTAAACATAAGTTATGTTGCTATAGAAAACACAGAGAGTTTTGTGGCATGTTATAAACTAATACTCTTTTTGTGGCATAAACTTTCATTAGCTAGAACCCATTCTGTGAAATGCCCGAGAAAGGAGGTAGTTCAGGATGCCAGATATATATTGTTAAGAATTGTAATCCTACATGCATTAATTTAGGCGTAAGCCCCACTGGAAACGATTGGGGTTTTCAGTAAATATGTATAAGATTGTGCTGTTAATATTGAGCTGCACGTTTCAAGCTCAACTGAGGGGGAAAACAAATGTTGGCTGTGGAGTGCAAAAAGGTTCCCAGGTAAATTACTTTAAATGTTTAGACTATAGAATCCATTGATAAAGGACATATCAAAGGTGGTGATTTTCAGCAGTTTATAGAATACTGCAAAGCGATCGCCTACAACTTACTCTGAGCTCTCATTATATATTGTAGGATTTTACTATTAATAACTACCTACCTTAACTCTGAAAAAGGTTAACGAATCACAGTTTCTTGCCTCATCCATACGTGTTTTGCTTTTCTGTAATTCTTTCGCTCAGGATGTATATTTTGTAACAACAGTGACCTACCCTAGCTGAAGTAGTTAAATAAATCCCAAAATGCAACAAAAACATGGGGTTGAGCATTCTGAGTTTTCAGCTAATGACAAAACACCAAACATTAACAAATGTTAATTTGTTCCATAATGAAAAAGAATACTAAGTCCTTTTCTTTACTCAATACATTACAAATAGTTTGTTATATTGCTAAATAGGCAAGGAACATCTCAAGATGAGAATAGGAAACCAATTCTTGCGGTGCTCTTCTGAGTATGTAGACACCAGAAAACATCCTGCTATGCTTTTTACACCTTATTTTTCTAGTGAAATTTGCTTACCAAATTCTCTCAGCAGTTCAGGGATCCAGCCTTATTCCTCTAGCACTAGGAATGAAGGAAAGAGCAGAGGAAGACAGTGCTTCCTTGCAGCTGCAATTTCAGTAACACCAGTGGTTTCACATATAGAACAGAGCATTCTCAGCCCAAATTCGAGGTTGTAAAGGATTTCTCCTCTAAACTTGAAAATAGTGTTAAGCAGTGGTGGAGTTGGAGTGTGTGGAGGGGGGGCAGGAGGGGGGCTGGGCTATGGCGTGAGGGATGTGGCTACTATGCGGGGTGTGTGGTTGTGTTGTGTGGGGGTGTGGCCACGGCACAGGGGGCGTGGCCAGGGTGTGCGGGGGCATGGCTATGGGCTGGGACACCCCAGAAACATTGCCACCCAGGGCAAATTGCCCCCCACCCCCATGTTCCTATGCTACTGGTCTTAAGAGCTTTAGCTTTTCATAAGACAAGCAAAAAAGCAAGTGAGGCTATACTGCTAAATTGGTGTAAGAAACAGGCTACGTTCTATACCTACTTGTCTAGGAGGAGACCAAATCAATTCAGTGGGGCTTACATCTAATAGGTACAGTACAGAATTCATATAAGGCTTAGTTTGTTAATATGCTGAAAAATAAAAAGAATTTGGATATAAGGGGGTAGGAGTGAGAAAAGCAACTAAAGTTTTTTGGAGACAAATCCCTTTAATTTTAATGGAATGTTTACCCCAAGTCACTATGGAGTTTTATGAAGTACTCATTTGTTCCTGACAGCAACTGTGACAGGAATGGTTTTCATGTTGAGAAGAGCCAATTTCATATCCAAATAATGTGATTAAGTCTTCTTCAACATGTTTGATTGTCTGTAGCATACATTCAACATGGATGTTTAACTGGGTTGGAGTATGCAATTACAAAGTCCCATTCTGTTATGAATTGTTCTATAACTATACTTGAAAAATGGGTATAGTCTCATACAGTATCTTTAGGAAGGCCACATTAAACAAACCAACATCCACTGATGTAAACTTGAGTCGATTGACTCAACTCAAGTCAGACTTAAGTTGCTTCAGTGACTCAACTTGGACTTGGCAATAACTGATCATTGACTCCACTCAGATTGTGACTTGTATATTTTTAGTGACTGGCTGCCCTTGGTTCAGTAACATAAGATGTTCTTCTGGAAACCTTACAACTCTGAACATCCTTTTTTGCCTGCTGGTCACATGATGATCTGTCTCAAGCCCAAAGTGTGGCTGCCTTTCTCAGAAGGGAACAGCAAATGGGTTAGCCAATGGGCTTGAGGCAGGATTGAGGTCTCTTCAGTAGCCTGTCCCCACTGCATATAGGAAGAGCTTTCCAAAACTTTTCCTAAGAGCAGAAGGCAAGACTTGCTCCCCAAGTGCAGGGTGTGCTTCTCAGAAGGGAAGAGCAAATGTATTAGGCAATAAGTTTGAGGAGGGGGGGTCCTTCCTTCTAAAGCTTTTGAAGCTTCAGTAATAGGGAGTAAGAAGGATCCTATTCCCCACTTCTGAAAAAGCCTCTGACTTTGGAAATTGGAAGTAAGAAGGATCCTCTTCCCTGCTTCCAAAGTACAGTCTCTTTTATGCCCATTAACATAAAAGCTTCCAGCTTTGAGTAGGGAGAATAAGAAGGATCATTTTCCCCACTTCTAAAGCTGCAGATGGCAAAACTGCAAATATGCAGGGCTGAATCTACTTAAATTATTAAAACTGACTTTATTTGACTCTGTCTAGAAATTCTGGAATATAGGTTGGGGGTATAAAGTTGGTTCTCAGACTTCAGACTTGACTTGAAAAGTATTTTGCAAGGACTGGGGACAACTTGAGACTTGGAATTAAAAAAATTAAATACATCATTGTCAACTTCTCATCTGGGCCACAATCTTTCTTTCTTTCTTGTCTGGCAAAAGTAGCACTTTGGAATACTTCGGAAAGTAATAAACAATTATGAGATATCAATGCCCAATGAGGTTAAAAAAAAAAACAGAAGTTAGTTTCATCCACAATGAATCTGGGATCTCCTGTGAGATTATGAGCTTTTTGCAACTGAAGCCCCTAACAGGGTGTACAGTCTTAGACCTACTACTATACATGGGAATTCAGTATTAGGCCTGTACATAAGGCAGGCAAATATGTCCAGCTGCTCCCTGTAGAATAATTACTTTATCTCTATAATCCATAGAACATCTTTCATTCTCATTTGCTAGAGGGAGGGCAATAAACATTGAGTTCTTGTCTCATCCGTTTTAGTTTCATGATGCCCCATGGCTATCTCAGACTCAAAGAGTTTGGAGTTCATGGCTGGTACAACCTAATACATTCTTATAGTTGCTGAAATAGTCACTAGCTGTTCAGTGGTTTTGACAGCATAAATCCTCTTCATGCAGGGGAGAAAAGTCCAGGTGGTGGGCAAAGTTAGTGGCTCTAGATTATGTGTCAACCATCGTCATGTCTTTACCCTAAGTATAAACAATCTGGATGTGGTAGTATTTTTAATATCTATTAAAATCTCCCTGTTCCCGAAACCAAAATAACAGCAAGAAAAATAAAGTTTATTGAGATATTCTGGAGTCATGAAGTTTGGTATTGAAAATGTCAGCATTTCCCCATTTCTAAACAGTTCAGCCACCTCTATTTACCGCCCATTGCAAATATTATATTTAGTGTCACAAAGTAAGATCCACTGCTTGCTTATTTGAATGAAAACCTGTTGAGATGAAGAGGATGCTTTTTTTCCTGGAGCTATGCAGATGATTCAGTTTCATTGCATCTCAGATTCTTTCTATTTGCCCTCTTATTTTGTTCTTAAAGGATTCTATCAATGTTCTCTTCATATCCCCTGCATTTCTCTCTCTCACTCTTTTTTAAAGGTTTGTTTATGTTAAGCCCTCAGTAGCTTGAAATTGAAAATCTGTGTCTAACTTATCTAGAGACATATTTCAACTTTTCCCTGGCATGCACCAATGGTGGCTCCTATAGCTCTGTGACTCATGAGAAGCCAGTTGTGGAGATGCTGTGCAAAATCATTGCGAAAATAGAAAATAAAAGTTTAGTGCTTTGTTCGCCCCCCCCCCCAAAATGAAATGTAAAATAGGTGTGCCAACATAAGGAGTAGCTTAAGATATTCTGTTTCCTGAGGTGAAAAAAATAAATAAAAGAAAGAGATGGCATCTTTTGTTTTCTTCATGCAGACTGGACTGATGGTTGAATTGTTTTTCAGCACTTGTGATGAGGCAGCATCCTCCCCTGTACTTGAAGGCAGCAGGCAAGGCTAGGGGGACAGAGAGGGGTGTACAGCACGCAGCTGTCTCCCTCAGTCTAAGACAGTGGTTCTCAACCTGTGGGTCCCCAGATGTTTGTGAACTTCAGCTCCCAGAAGCCCTGAGCATTGACCATAGTGGCTGAGGCTTCTGGGAGCTGCAGTCCACGAACATCTGGGGACCCACAGGTTGAGAACCACTGGTCTAAGAGAAGGAGTGGCCCTTCGGTCATCCCCATTTATTGATTAGCTATCAGTTGGTGAAAGAGTAAGAGTAAGGATTGTCAGGGACACATATACACATGGGGGAGAACTGAAAGAGATCTGAAGCCTGCTCCAGTATTATGCTGGTCTTTGTATTTACAGAAGCTCTTCTGGCAAACCTATTCACATGAATTATGTTATGTGTATGTAAAGGCCTCATGGGTCTCTGCTATTGCCAGTTATACCAGTAAGGGTGTTACTGCAAGACTGCTTTTCCCTGAGCTGTATGCCAATAAACAACCCAGAAATCTTTGAGCGAAGTAAGAAGGAAGTCTTTATTTTACAATTGTGCAATTGGGCCGAGCAAGGTCGGCCCTGAATACATATTTCATTCAGAATTTATACATCCTTTGTCTCTTTAAAAATGCATGTCAGCAACTTTTCATTGGTTAAGAGTCACACAGGCGCATTAGCTGCATGTTGCCTAATCTCTCAAAAACTGCATGATTCACTCATCTCTTCCCCAAAGAGTTACATTTTATCTGTGCTGGAGGTTTGCTTTTAACTCTAAGATTGCCAAAGGTCAAGTCTCTTATGTTTTCACTCTAACTGGTTCTGTTAACTTAGTAACTTGTTTTTCCTTCTGATCTCTCTTTAGCTTTCCTCTCCTGGTAGCAGTCACGTATTCACCTTTTACACATTTTCTCAGTCATATATAAATTTTCTGTCTACTAATTCCCCAAATATTCTTTCAACCACTTAAAATAACTTCCTTTTCCATGTGCTATGCCATCAAGGGATCACAGGAATTATTTCTGGAGAGATCTCTGTATTCCTGGTTGATATGTCAAATGGGTCATTCATATGCAGATACCAGAAAGATCTCTGTAAGTGCAAAGGGTGTCCCAGTGTGATCAGAATAAATTATAACGGTATGTTGTTGTTGCTGCTACTGCTATATAAGTAAATGCTAGTTTGTGAAGAAGTCTGAAAATTACTGGAGTTGAGTGTATAGACTCGAATTGATTGTTATATTTATATTATTTATATTTATATTTGTACTTATTTATTGATGGATTTTAGTCTCCTTAAACTTTTCCAAGGCAGCTTCCCAGGATTAAAAGCAACCTATAGTAAATATGGCTACTCTACCTCAAGCTGTAAAAGGCTGTAGTTAAAACTCCCAGGATGTAGCACTTAAACAGAATGTATGTCAAAACAAAAATTTCTCTAGAGTCTATGTAAAGGCCAGTATAGATGGGGCCATGCATATTTTTCTAGGGAAGGAATAACAGAGGTTTTGGCCGACCATCAAAAAGACTGTGACCCTAAGGCAGTGGTTCTCAACCTGTGGGTCCCCAGATGTTCGTGGACTTCAGCTCCCAGAAGCCCCAGCAACTATGGTTAATGCTGAGGGCTTCTGGGAGCTGAAGTCCACAAACATCTGGGGACCCACAGGTTGAGAACCACTGCCCTAAGGTATGCAGAAGCAACTTGATGAATCTTTCTGCCAGACAAGAGCAGGACAGCCCTCTGAAGTTGACCTTAAGGCCTAGGTGGATTTTCCTAGGTTCAAGTAATCCTTAAAATAACCTGATTCAAAATGATTTAGGGCTTTAAGTATTAAAACCAGCACTTGAGATTGAGCCCAGAAATGAATAGGCAGCCCATATAATTGGTTGACTGTAGCACATCTTAGGAAGAGGCACTAGAGACCATATTATAAACAAACATTGGCTAATTGAGTACACTGATGACTTGCAGAAGAAAAGCATCTATGCTTTCTAGGTTACAGCAAGCCTTTGACTGTGTACATCGTGAAAAACTATAGGTCACACTAAGAGAAACAGCAGTGCTACAGTATTTCACTGTCCTGAGGAGTAACCTATACACTGGACAGGAGGCCATGGTCTGGTCAGAATATGGCAAAATAGAACAGTATTCAGTTGGCAAGGCAGGGGGGTCAGACAAAGGGAGCTGTTTAATTTATACACAAACAGACCTAATAGAAAGTGGGATTAGACCTGTAGGAAGGAGGTGTGATCACTGGACAAAGGAACATTTATAATTTAAGATCTGCGAATGGCACTATGTTATTAGTGGAAGCTGGCAGTGGCAGATGACAGTAAGAAGGAAAGTGCAAAAGCAGGGTTATTACTGAATATTAAGAAAACGAAAATATTGACCACATAAAATTTACTTCACATTAAAGTCAGTGATGGAAATATCAAAATTAGCAATAGGATAGCACTGGTTAGATTAATTAATGAATTAAATGTATGCCTCCAGTTAATCATCTCTCTGATTTTAGTATATTTATAGAATTATATTTGACACAAGTACTTATAAAAATGACAGCATCTTAAAGAGGCATTCTATCTTCTATGAGAGAGGTGATGTCTACTCTAAACGTGCATACCTCTGCATCATCTAAAAGCAAAGGAAGTGTTATTAATTTTCTTAGAGCTATTTCTTTTTTTCCATGCAAATTAATATGAAATTAATTCATCAATTGATTAATGAACTAAAATTCATACACTTAATATTATTATTAGGCAGTTGTAAGTACTTTTTGGGCAAAAGGAGTTTGCAAGTCTGTTTACTCACCACAACTATTAAGGAGATAAACATTTACTTTTGAGGTATTAATATTTCGGGAGACTGACAAAGCTATGTTCATATGTTGTACCCTATGAACTATAGTGCTGTGTGATCCTAAATTCTAATAATGCACCTTGATGCTAAAAGAAAAGTGTCCTGGTGATGAAATTTATATGCCTCAACTGTGGTAATGATGAAGCTGTAATACATAGGTTTTGTATAGTCTGGTGCCTTATGTAAACATTTCTTTCCATATATTCTATAATTTTTCAGCACTAGTCCTGCTTGGTCATATTTGTCTGTGTTACTCCAGACTTAAAGGAACCTTATTAACTTGAACAATTTTAGTTGTTTGACTTTCATCTTCTTTCTTCCCTACCATTGTTTTCATGGTTTTTTTGAAATATGCAGCAAACACTACAGCCTAAACAGATACAGGCTGTACATATGGAAGAAGATCTCTCTCTGCATCCCGTGTTTATAAACCCATTGATTGATCCAAGAAGGAGAGGAGGACACCTACCATTTCCCTTCCAGAGGGAGAAAAAAGAAGAAGAAATACATCAAAAAATAAATACAAACAAATAAATGATGGATGGGAGTTTCTTAAAAGTGAGATACAGAAGGCACAATTAAAAACTGTGCCAATAAGGCGGAAAAATGGCAGGTGTCTAAAGAAACGGGAATGGTTGATGAAAGAACTCTCAGCTGAGCTAAGGGTTAAAAGAAACATGTACAGGAAATGGAAGAATGGTGAAACCATCAAAGAGGAATTGAAGCGAACAGCCAGGAGATGTAGGGAGAAGGTCAGAGAAGCTAAAGCACAGAATGAACTCAGGCTTGCCAGAGACATTAAAAACAATAAAAAGGGCTTTTTTTAGATATGTCTGCAGCAAAAGGAAATACAAGGAAATGATAGGGTCATTGTGTGGAGAAGATGGTCAATTACTAACAGAGGGAAGAGAGAAGGCAGAACTACTCAACATCTTCTTTGCCTCAGTTTTCTCCCAAAGGATAGAAGTACTCAACCTGGGGGGTGGGGAGCAGGTGAGGAAGAAGGGGAAATGCAGCACATAATAGGTAGAGAAGTAGTACAGGAATACCTGGTTAAACTAGATGAATTCAAGTCTCCAGGGCCAGATGAATTACATCCAAGGATATTAAAAGAACTGGCAGAAGTCATTTCTGAACCAATTGCAATAATCTTTGAGAACTCTTGGAGAACAGGAGAAGTCCCAGCAGACTGGAGGAGGGCAACTGTCATCCCCATCTTCAAGGAGGGAAAAAAGAGGACCCAAATTATTATCGCCTCGTCAGGCTGACATCAATACCAGGAAAGATCCTAGAACAGATTACTAAACAGTCAGTTTGTAATTACTTAGAAAGCAATGCCGCAATTGCTAGAAGTCAAAATGGATTTCTCAGAAATAAGTCATGCCAGACTAATCTTAACTTTTTTTTATGATAGGGTTACGAGTTTGATAGATGAAGGGAATGCTGTAGACGCAGCATATCTTGATTTCAATAAGGCCTTTGACAAAGTTCCTCATGACATTCTTGCAAAGAAGCTAGTAAAATGCAGGCTGGACAGGGCTACTGTTAGGTGGATTTCTAACTGGTTAACCAACCGAACCCAAAGAGTGCTCACCAGTGGCTGCTTTTCATCCTGGAGAGAAGTGACTAGTGGGATGCCGCAGAGTTCTGTCCTGGGCCCAGTGCTATTCAACATCGTCATCAATGACTTGGATGAAGGAGTAGAGGGCACACTGATCAAATTTGCAGACAACACCAAGTTGGGAGGGGTTGCTAAAACCCCAGAGGACAGGATCAGATTTCAAAATAACCTTGACAGATTGGAGGGCTGGCCAAAGCTAACAAAATGAATTTCAACAGAGAGAAATGTAAGGTCCTTCACTTAGGCAAGAAAAAATGGAATGCACAAATATAGGATGGGGATACGTAGCTGGATAGCAGTACGTGCGAGAGGGATCTAGGAGTCTTGGTAGGTCACAAGCTGAAGATGAGTCAGCAGTGTGATGCAGCAGCCAAAAAAGCCAATGCCATTCTTGGTTGCATCAATAGGAGCATGGTGTCTGGATCAAGGGAGGTAACGGTACCACTTTATTCTGCTTCAGTTAGACCTCATTTGGAATACTGTGTCCAGTTCTGGGGACCTCAATTCAAGAAGAATATCGACAAGCTGGAATGTGTCCAGAGGAGGGCAACCAAAATGGTGAAGGGTCTGGAAGCCATGCCCTATGAGGAGCGGTTTAGGGAGCTGGGTATGTTTAGTCTGCAGAAGAGAAGGTTAAGAGGAGACATGATCACCATGTTTAAATATTTGAAGGGATGTCATGTCGAGGACTACTAATAATAAACTACATATACAAGTAAAACTACACATATAAGTAATGAGGCTCCAGTCACCTTTATGCAAAGAGTGATAGAATGAGTATTATTTTCTTATATGTGTAAGAAACAGTACTGTTAGTTTATAAACACATGTGTAAACAGTAGGGGTGTGAATATCTGACTATTTTCATTATCACAACTGAAAGCAGATAACTATGGCCTCTGCGTATGTGTAAGTATGGCAGTTACAGTGATACACACTGAATTCTAGCACAGTCTTTCCCATCCCCACTTACTAGGCAGCAACTGCTGTGACTGACAGAACAGCAGCTAGCTGCTGCCTGACTGACTGACAGGGGAATGGATCCCTGTTGATCACAGTGGCTGTTTCCAAGTACGTTGAATTGTGGGGATTTTCACAGTCCCTATGCACCCTGTAAATTAGGGACTATGTAGCAATCATGAACACATTAACAGTCACAAGTGTGTAACTCCAGATTATGCATTCATAACTGTGATGCAGGATTCAGGCCAACTCTCACAGTTACTTCTTGTAGAGAACAGAAAACAACAATCTTGCATGTGCCCTATTTGTTGTGCAAGACTGCTGATTTTGCACAAGAATTTTGTCATGAAAGATGTTTTTGATACACAAGTTGGCTCTTTTTTGCAGAAGAGGTTTTTTTTGTGTATGATTTTTTATTGTGCAAGATTATTGCTTTTGTGTAGAAAACAGCAGTCTTACACAAAACCCCCACATATGGATGCCTGGAAAGTGTAGGTTGTTGTTGTTGTTGCACAAAACTCCACAATTCTCATGCAAAAATGAGTGTATCTGTGCAGAACAGTTTCCCAAAAGACTTCAGGATGTGTGAATAACAAGGAGAAAACTGCAAAATTCTCATCCCTCTATTGTTCTTCTCAAATTGGGTTTCCTGAGTATTGGGAAACCCACTTTTTGGCCAGAGAACAAATAAGAGTGAATATTTTTCCCATCCCTAATAAGGAATGATGCTTTATTGGATAAGGAGTGATGTACCCTTGTATATTTTACCTTATCATTTTCTCATCATATGGAAAGCAATATTACTTTTTTTAAAACTGAATATTTCCATAGGCTGTAGAAGAATGTTTGATAACTTTTTAAAACTCTTCCACTTCATCTGTGGTTGCATGTGTGCCCTGGGTTACTTTTCAGGGAGTCTTCCTGCAATAACAGACAACATATTTTCTTCTTAGCCTTTTACAGTGCAGCCTAGAGCTAGACAAATCACCATTCAAATTTTGTATAAATTTACATAATGAACCCAGCATATCCAAATGTGCAATGATTGGTGCTTTCCCTCTCTCTGGCATTGCTTTGTGAAAGGAGAGAGAATAAACATTGAATCAAGGTATTTCTTGCTGCTCTTGGAGGAATGTAGTTCATGCTGTGGAATGCCCCAGTTCTCTCTTGATGTTCGTGCTAGCAAATACTCCCACAAGTGAGGGAGAATGGAGAGACTCATGAGAAGAAGCAATGTATGGCTGCATTTTTAGTTTTATTTAACAAGAGAAAATGGAGGAGTGCTTTGTTAACCATCGTACACTGTTTAACATTCTGTCATTCATTCTACAAACGTCTACTCCACCATGTGGCCTTCAGCAGCTAATGCTGATCTGCCTGCTCTGTGCTAAGAAACTCCTTATTAAATTCTCTTTTGTGGATTCTCCTTGAGATGTACTTTTACATAAGCAGAAAATGGGGCAAAAAGCTGTCTGGCTGAAAATGCAACCAAATGCCATGCCTCATTACCAAATTGCCCTGTAGGTTTAGAATGAATAAAAGGCAAAAATGAGAAATCTAATCAGGATGCCTAGTTCCCACATAGTCACTTAACCACTGCAGTGCCACTGTTTATACCAGCTAAAGCAAGATCATACACATTTGAGCAGAGCTAACTAGCTTGTATCACTTGCCATTGAAAAAGCCCTTAGCAATGCAAGAAAGAGGCACCACATTTTACTAACAATGCTGGCTGCTTGCATTCCAGGTGGTCATTAGGATGCCTGCCACATAATGGCTGCTCCTTGTGGCCCATGTCATTAGATTGAACTGGATCCTTTTTTGCACTGAATTCCTAAGGCTGAAGCAACCACTAGTGACTGTTGCTATACAGTTGAGAGAGCTGGGGTTTGATCAAGGTGCTAGAGAGGACCAGAGAAGCTGTTGTCTCGGCTCTGAAATCTAACCCTACCTAGAGCTTGGACTAAGGATATAAAGAATACTCACAAATTTCCTGACCTTGGCAAGAATGGATGCCACAAGATAATCCACCTAAAAATGTTCAAGGAGGAGACTTTTTTTGAAATTCTGCATTCTAGCATGGAAGAGCAAAACAAGTGAAAAATCCCATCATTTCTTGTTTTAAAAAAGTAATAAAAAACCTAATCCTAATAGACCTTCAGCCAGAATAATTACTATGAATCACTTCAGTGTCAGAAGCAGTATGCCTGTTGCTGGGGAGCCCTGGTGGCGCAGTGGTTAAATGCCAGTACTGCAACCACAAGGTTGTGAGTTCGATCCTGCCAGGCTCCAAGGTTGACTCAGCCTTCCATCCTTTCGCAGGTCGGTAAAATGAGTACCCAGCTTGTTGGGGGCAATTAGCTAAAATACATTGTAAACTGCTTAGATAACACTAGTTGATGGGCGGTATAGAAATAAATGCTATTGCTATTATTGCTATTGGGGACTGGAAGATAGAAAGTACTATTGCATTTTTGTCCTGCTTGTGGGCTTCCCCATTAAGTATCTGGTTAGCCACTCTATAAATAGACTGCTGAATTAGACAAGCCTTCTGTCTGATCCAGCATGATTCTGCTCATGAACAATCAAAAAGACAGAGAATGGGGGGGCTCTATCTGGATGTATTACCAGGAAATAATAACACAGTCACTGTTTCCAGGTAGTATACCCCAAATCTTTGATACAGTATGATTGTCTATAAATATGGTTTGTGGGGCATAAAATAAATATAAACCTTGCACTTACGGCTGAAAGTTGTGTGGAAAGTAAAGGACTCTGACTGGAAGTTTCCAGAAGCTAGGACAAAGAACCTCAGCATGGCCAAGTCATGAGTTCAGAAGGATCAGTCAGAGAGTTCTACTTTATGAGTTTTAGATGGTCCTCTAAAGTACCCAAGTTGAGAGAACAATAGTGAGTGAAGCTGCTAGGAGGAGCATCCAATAAGCCGACCACAGAAACTACCCTTTTGTTCCCTAACCTTTCCAGTCATTAAGAAGCTATTGTGGTTTTCTTCAGTGCTTTGCCACCTGCCACAAAGACAATCAGAAGTTTCCAGATCCCTTTGTTGGCTCTGCCAGAGAGCAATTAACACATTTCCCTCAGGGCAGAAAAAGGGTAAAAAGGCTCAGGGCGTGGCCTTTTTCTAGTACTTTGGGCACATGTTGGCATGTTATGCTGTGTGAGGGTCCCCAGATTCCCATTCATTACACTGCCCCAGACTCCCTCAGTCAGAGATATCTTACTTCGATCCTCTGCTGCCTCAGGTATGGTAACTATCACCCACTCCATCCCATTTCATTATCCACTCTTTCTCTCCTCACCTTCACTAGCCTTGTGTGGTTTATGTGATTGTTTGTTGGCATGCATTTGTGAATTCCCCCAATAAAAACATTCTTTTTGACCTCTAGCTTGTGTCTCTGCATTAGTACCAGTATACAAAGGTGAAAAGGTTACCCTACCTCTCACAGGCCTCCCTTTTGAACTATAATTCCCTACCTTTCCTTGAAGGCACAGGTACTGCTAGAGAATCTCAAGGTCTCCACCTTTTGGGGTAACATCACTACTGCAGGTATTCACAGTTGTGTCTCTTTGCAAGAATGCCTACTTCATTTCTTTTGACAGGAAAGATAATGTGATGAAGACTTGGGTTTGAGCAATCTATTGATCTGCCAGGGAGATTAGCACCAACTAGATACAGGATAATAGTTTGCCTCTTGTTACTATCCTCTGTTGCCTATGCTTTGTGAATGACAGGAGGGAGCTCAAAGAGACATTAGAAAATGATTCACTATTCCTAAGAGTGAATGTTGAGTTGAGCCCTCCCCAGAAGCATCACTAATTAAAATACCAGGGCCCCTGATAATTTACAATTTCAGGAGCTCCTATAAAATAAGGAGTACTAGTTATATCTTAAGTATGTTTGAGATTTATTACCGCAAACTGACTGATTCTGCAGTTTCAGGTAGGACCCTTGTCTTGAAGTAGAACTGCAGCAAATTTTGGTCTGCTTCCACTCTGACATGGGAAATGGGGAAAGTTGTGTGGTGTTTTTCTTCCCTCCCTCCCCTATTTCATTTCCAAACCCAAACCCTTAACACAATTGCCATTTGCGGATTTCCACCGGCCGCCTTTGTGTGCAGTATTATCTGCACATTCACGCAGTGCTGATCCAATGAACCAGCATTTCCTCACAAAGCAACTGGGAAGTGTGTGCCATTCTTTTTGTAAGAAATCATGGGCATGAAAAAGGATTTATTTAACTCCTTTAGTGCATTCTTCCACATCTCTCTCACCTTCTGGGAATAGGGCTGTAAGAGACTCTGAAGGCATATAGTAGGTGCATGAAATAAAAGACAGGGGAATCAAAGGAAGAAAAGTCAGAGGTCCCATTTTTTTTTTTTTTGTACAGACTGAATACTCTTGAAAGCAAGGCAGGACTGCAAGGAAAATAAGTAAACTAAAAATAAAGCACATCTTCCGCCATGGTATTAGATCTTCCTTGACAATAGCAGGCAGCCAAAGGCTTTCAAGGGAAAATTATATCCAGAGGATGAATCTAAGAGCTGCTTCTCACAGGATATCTTGCACCTGAGTACAAAATATACATGCAGCTTATCAGAGAGCAGCCTTGTTTCAAACATAGCTCTTGTCATCAGAACAAACATAGCTCTTATCATCAGAACACATCAGTCGTTGCCCCTACTGGAAGGAATGCCCCACATTTGAAGCAGCTGCATGCCTTTCACATGAGATGTCCAACACAAGCTCCTCAAACTTGTAATCAAGTCTAAAATATCTTGGAAGACAGTGATTCCAATGAACCTGTGAGTTGCCTATCAGCTGGATGTTGCCGTGGGGTAGGTTAACCTTTCTACTGTCAATCTTGTCCCATTTTCTTTCCAGACTTTGTCCATTTTCCTCTGAAATACCAACTAATGTTCTGTTTTAGATCAATAAAAGCCAGTCTTTTTGATAAGTCTGACAGAGCTCCAGAATATGGGATAGGGTAACTGGATTGCACAGTCTAGTATATGATGCCATCCCTACCCTCAATGCCTTGGGGTAGTCAGTGTTAGAAAGACAAATAAAAATGTTGTCTTCATTTGGTGCTGTAGCACCATCAGACAGCATTACAAGAATATATCACTTATTAAACATCTAGCTCCTGTCTACGCACTGCTTGTTGTCCCACTGTCTTAACACTACAAGCTTATGCGCTTCTTGAAAGTAAGTCCCATAAGGTTCCTTGAGGTTTACTGCCCAATATGTGAGTATAAAAGTAAAACTAAGATAACAAAGTAGTTGGATGTGGAATAAACTATTATGCAAAATAGTTTTCAGTTCAGGAACCACAATTTAATTAATCTTTGGATTATAAACTATTTATTTTTCTATTTTAGCACTCCTCGTTGCCACAACCCCCTTCCCCCTTTTTCTTGAAGAATATGTATGTCTAAGTATTTATGAAGTTTTTTTGTCTGTCTTCTAATTCCTTCTCTGCCAGGTGGGTTTCCATCAGACATCATTGCAGGAATATACCACAGCTGTTATGCATATATAGGCTTAAATAATCGGAGGTAATAGGCATCCATGGGTAGGTGATACCCACTCAGCCTGAGAGGAAGCAATGGCTAACTTTCTTTGAATATCTTGCCATGAAAACCCTATGATAGAGTTGCCATAAGTTAGAGTCAACTTGAAGGTACATTAACAACAACACCAATAGGCATTCATAAAATTAAAACTGTTTTTCCAGATATGTTGGAGCATAGTGGGAAGACTGGGTCTTTATTGCTCAGGTTTACAAATGGGAAAAAAAATGCTGCTTTCTATTACTCCATCTCTCAGCTGTGTTTCCAAGATATTGCTTAGAATGTTGCTTTCTGAGGAGCATCTATTGAGCCAAACATTACCTGTCTTTGTTTTGTAGTCTTCAGTATAATTTAATCCAAGGAATGAAGAGATACATAAAAAGTGAATAGGGATGAGTTGATTTGGAGCAAAGTTAGGTGGAATGAGAAATATAAACTTTAATCACTACACACGTTAGCGTGCAGAATCTCTTGAGAAATGACCTGGCCTACATTTGTTTTCCTAGGTGTTCCTTAATGGGCTTTGATTTAAACCGGCACTGGGTCGATCCTTCTCCTTGGGCTCATCCTACTCTGCATGGTGTCAAGCAGCTCATTGTTCAGATGTACAACAATCCGGTGAGTAGGCAACCTTACAAAGCAATAGGGATTCAGCACAGGTCCAAAGTTGTTCTTTTATCCTTTGATATACTTTTTCCTGATGATTCCGGAAGATGCTCAGGTCTTGTGGAAGTGATTTAGATTTTAAAAATGTAGCAAAAACATGCTACTACAGATGTTTGCTAATGCTGTTCTTCTACTTTCCTCATTTTTAAACCTATAGTCAGGATTCTACTTAGCCAGTTCCATGTTGCATAGGCCTTGACGATCTTCTTCATCCTGACTCAACTGTAGTATGGGTACTGTTGCTGGAGTGCTGTAGAAGTTCTGAAGTGGCCCTTTCTAAGGACCCACCAACAAGCAAGAGAGTTAGGTATCTCCAAAGTCAGTGGGATGGGGACTCCATAAACCCAGACTGGGTTTGCTGGCTCATTGACATCGGAGCCACAAACCTCCCTTGTTAATAGGAAGAAAATGAGGGCATCTGCTCTGCTTCCACCATATTTTAGTAAGTGTTTGAAGCAGCTTTTATCATCAGTCCTGTCTGTGGAAAAAATAAGTATGTATGAATAGGAAATACAAAATAGAGTGGAATATATGGTTTGAATTCAACACAAGGCTCTTGTAATGCCTCTTGTAGCACTTTTAAGCATTTTGTATCAGGAGGAGAATATATATATATATATATATATATATATATGAAAAGAAGGAGGGGAGAAGGAGAAAGAAGAAGTCTTTGTTTGTTTGTTCCAATGTATTTTGGAATAGAGAAGAAGCCCAATCAAAAATGGAAGTAAAATATGGCAGCTCATGTCAGGAATTTCCAGAAAACAGTCTAAGACAATAGAAGCACTGTTTGGATATTTAAAACACACACATACATACACACACAGAGGCCCTTTCCACACATGGAGGGAGAAACAGGGTAAAATGCACAGAAATGGAGCTTACCAGAAGCCGGGTAAGTCTGTTGCCACGAGGAGCAGCGCAAATTCGCTGCTCCACACTCCGGCGGCGTCCAAAATGGCGGCTTATGGCTGGCGGAGGCTCTCCACCAACCAGAGAAGCTCGCCAGCCGGAAGCCTGCCCCTGGCAGATCTGCAGGCATGCACTTGTGTGCGCCTGCAAATCTACACCGGGGCGCTGCGACGGGGTACAACGGGGCTGCACGCTCATGTTTTATAAAAACCAATTGAAAAGTGGTTTTTAAAAAACACACGGCGCCACCACTTCTGGTTGCTTCAGGGCAGTTTGAGGTGTAGAACCTCAAAATTATAAACGTCCCAGCACACTCCACGGTGTAGACGATCTCCGTTAGAGTTCGCTCTACACCGTTTTAATTACCCCGTGTGAAAAGGACCAGAGACAAACTGTAGCAATATCCTTCTGACACATCTGCCCTGTCTGGAAGTGCCCTGTGATCTTTTATAATATTTTAGTTGCAAGAACTAGAATAGACATAGTCTTAAATGTACTTTTTCAAATGGGTTTGGATTTTAATTCAATGAAGTAGTGCAGCTGCTATGTGTAATTTATAGCAGAGGGGAGATAACATTGCAAATGTTACATAAACAGAGAAAAACACACACAGGTATCCTTGGCCAGAGAGGCAGCAGTGTTTGAAGGTGCAGTTGCTGCTAATCAGGGGAGATGGATTAAGGAGAGAAGAGAAGTGGAAGATCGACAACTTATTGAATATGTGACATGAAAGTGCAGAAGGATTATTAAGTATGTGACCTAAGAAAAACCTTTCCGCACAGATGGAGGTGGATTTAAAAATATAAAATAAGTTGCAGACGTTTGGTGAGGAGTGCAACAGGATTTTATAGATGGTTCTTGTTGAATAAGATTCTTGATGCTCCATCTCACATGACAGATCTCTTTTAAGGGAATGGCAGGATAACCAAGCAAGCACTGGTACCATTGCTCTGTGTATATGTCTTTTAAATAACATTATAGAACATCTAGCACTTTGAAAAGTTTCTTTTTCAAACTACAACTATCGAAAATCCTCAGGTGTAGGGTAACTTTGTGGCTGTTCCAGAAACAGAAGGGCAGCTATTTATTCTTTGGAGAGGCAAAAGTTGATTAATCACTTAAGGTTTATAGACGTTATTGTTTTCCCTCAAAGAAAGTATAATCTAAATTATAAAATGTGAAAAGTGTAGTATTTTCTTTTCTTCTACTTTGTAGCTAGATTATTGAATGAATATTGAACTGAAGTTCAAGAAAGCATTTAAATCTTACCAGAGTATAAGATCTGATCAGTAACAGTGTGAACAGGGAGCAAATAAATAATTCACAGCACAGTCCCCTGTATGGGAACTGGAAAGTAAGCCATTTTGAGTTCAGTGGGACTTCCAGAAACCTGAGCTGGATTGCCACCTTATTGCAATTATTTATTTCTATCACAGATTTAAAATGTGACAGGTTAAGTGGATTTTAATTCGAGCATTCTCCTGTGAATACATGTTCAGGTCTGATGATACTATAGTAAACATGCTTTGTAAACACCACTGAATTTCTTTCTAAATAGTTAGTGATGTTCTGTATTACAGAGATAGAGAGAATCTGTTATTTCCAGAATACCTCTAAAATATTGTAGTATAGGTGGAAACAGATGGGAAAATGTGGACAACTAGATTGTGCTAGACAGAGCTTTTCTCTCAACTCGACATCTTCCAACCCAAGGTTATTCCCTCAGACTATAATGCTCAGACCCGTCCAACCAGTATGGCTGATAATTTTTCCAAGCTTTGCTTTCCACCAATAGTATATAACAGACTGTGTTCCAAGGCTCCATGTTCCCTCTCCTCAAAGCGTTCCGTGATTTCACAGAACCCCAGCCGTTGTTAGAAAAGAGGCACACTTGGTCTCCTGCTATGACTGTATTGCTCAGTTGTTTTCTCCTGCTCCTTCCTGTTCCTTGTCTTCTGCTTTCATACTGACTAATCCTTTCTGTATCCTCTCCCAGTTCTTATATATCTGAACCTATTGCCCTCCCGTTCTCATGCTATTGTTGTTAATGCTGTGTGCCTTCAAGTAATTTCTGGCTTATTGTACCTCTAAGGTGACTATCACGAGGTTTGCCCTTGCCTTCCTCTGAGGTTGAGAGAGCGTTTACTTGCCCAAGATCACTCAAAAGGTTTCTATGGCTGAACAGGGATTTGAACTCTGGTCTCCAAGTGTCATTGTCCAGCACTGAAACCACCACACTACACTGGGTTATGTCATATATTTGTAATAGTATAGCAACATAGTCAGTATCCTGAAAAGATGTTTAGTCTTCTAGTCGGTTACCAATAAATGTTTACTTATGTTTTGTTCTTTTTTTTTCATTACTGCAACTACTGCAGAATGGCAAACTGTGAACGTTTTATATTCACCTCTTGGTTGTGTGTATGAACAAAAATGAAAAAAATGTACAGTATCTTTTTTTTTGCAATTTATAATATAGAAATAGCAAAATATATACAAAAAGAAAGCATATGGGGGAGAGCAGGGTGATGAAAAGATGGCAGCACAGATCAGGAGAATTGCATGACCCTTGTGTGAACTTTCCTGTGTGTGTCTCCTCCTCCTAAAAATTCACAGTGTTTCCCATGCTGCCTCCCAAATAGATGTGTTCCTACATTGATAAGGAGGCCTACCTCTACATTCCTCCAGTATGCTAGCAGGGAGTAGTGCCTGTTTTGCCATCAGGCAAGTGACTGACAAATTTTGCTTCCTTCTTTTAAAAGTTACTGGAACTGGAATCTTTTTTTTGTGCGTTAATGCTCTCAAGCCACTCCTGTCTTGTGAGCTTACATCTGTTACTGCAAACCTGCCTGTCCCTGAGTTTATGAAGCCAATGAAAACAACTCAGAGACATTGAATAGGGTGAGAACACTATTTAATTAAGTCAATTAAAAATTACCATTGAAAATATCAATTGTACAATTGGACTGACTTTTAGAGTTTGTATTCCTTATAAAAATTAAGTCAGTATTAAACATACTCTCCATCTGAAATTTATAGTCCCCTTTTCCCGTCAAAAATGCACATTTGGATTCCATTGATAGTAAAATATGTACAAAGATACACACAAAATGCTTCTAATCTCCAGGGCTGCATTGTTTGCTATTTTTTTCCCCAGAGAGTTAAAACTTTTATCTCACAGCTCTGGCTGGCCAGTAATGAGTGTTTTCCACTCTGCTGTCTCTTTGTCTTTTTTTCACATCCTTTTAACAAGGTAGTTCCTTCTATTGCTAAAAAGCATGTTCCCTTGGTTATGCTTAAAGGCACATATTCATTTACTCATCTTTTAAATTTATCTGTTAAAAAATACTAATTTTTCAACTATCTAAAGCAATTCATTACTTTACGTTATGCATTGTCACATCTAAAGGCACAAGATCCCATTTGATCTGGAAAGCTAAGCAGGATCAGCTTTAAATTCTATTGAGATATTCTTCAGGTTCTGTTTTGGTATGATGGTTCATTTACTGTTCTTCTTTAGCTTTACATTAATTTTTGATATTAGCAGTTCATTGTCTGTGCCAAAATCTACTCCTGGTCTTGTTTTTGCAGAAAGGATGGAGCTTCTCCATCTTCTGTTTCCAATTATATAGTCTGTTTGAGTTCTGTATTGGCCATCAGGTGATTATTGTGTATCATTCCTTATTCATCATATTTCACATTAGAGATGTGAAGACCTCCAACACTGAGAGAAAAATGTCGCACATTCTCCTCTGTTTCCTCAAATATAATATTTTAGTTTTTCTACTGAAAAAATTGGAGAGTTTGGAGAACACAGAAAACAAACAAAACAAAAAATAGAACCCAGGGTAGCTTACAAAACCCAAAGTAGCTTACGATACTGGAAGTTCTCAACAGATTAAGTTTTCTTAACTGTTGGAAACCTGTTTCTTTTTTCCTTATTCTGGCATTTATCCATTATTGTGAATTGGTTTTGCTTCTTAAATTTAAAATCATAAACATTACTTGTATCCCAGTATAATATAGGCATATACAGTAACCATAACACATAGGATCATAGAGTTGGAAGAGACCCCAGGGGCCATCGAATCCAACCCCCTGCTATGCAGGAACACCCATCAAAGCATGTTGAAATAGGATAAAATTAACTGGGTCCTAGAGGCTTTAATAAAAAGCCATGTTTTGACTTGGTAGCAAAATGACACCAGCATTGGAGTCTATTAGATTTCCACTGGCAAACAGTTCCATAACTGAGGTGCCCTAGCTGGGGTGCCCATGTCCTTCCACAATGTCCTGCCCACACAAAGTGAGACACAAAGGATGGGTGTTATTACTTTGCTAAAATATGGTGTTCATTTCAACAGAGCCTTTGAGAGATATACCAACTGAGTTTCATGATGAATTCTTTAACACAAAGAAACCATGCTGCCACAAAAGAAAGCATGGTCTGTTTGATTCTTGAGTCTGTCCAAATGCAATTCTTGCTTGCTTCATTTATTAGTAATAAAAAAAGCTACCAAATCCTTGCTATTGCAAAGATACAATTATATGGAGTAGAAAATGGAGGAGAGGTGTAGTAGACAGATATCCATTGCTTCCTGCTATCCAGATGTTAGATGAGAAGATGCCCCTTGTAGACTTGTAGTTTAGAGAGCTCAAGTGAGCAATGCAGACATAAGCCCCCACCAAGTCTATTATTATATTTTATTTGTCAACCGCAGTTTTCACATTGATGACTATGCTAATAACATCATTTCAAAAGTAGGAGCCAAGCCTGGAAAAGGACACAATTTGCTGCCCTGACAAAAGGAAAAATTTATGTCAGGCAACAGCAAAGCATGTGCATTCGTCAGACAACAGTGTTAGTACTGCATTTGAATTGTTTGGGGATGCACAGACATCACAGAAATAGAGCAAAAGGGGGAGGTAATTTAAGCAATGTTATCATTTGAGAGGGGCTCGGGTCATTGGGAGATATGGATTGGCTGCAAACTGCAAGCCACTTGAATGCAAGTTAGAGGATTAGTTTTTCCAATGGAACATAATGCTTCTCCAGAAAATAAGCCTCTTCCAGCCTTTGCCCTTTTCAATCAGATCAAGGATCCTACTACATATAGCAGAGCCATATTTCAGCCCATACCACAATAAATATGTAAAGCAACTTCCAACATTTCACAGAAGAAAACCAGGACACATGTATCAAAGCAACATTAGAAAGTGGTCAAGGAAGCAAACATTACTTATTGGGAAGGATAAAAAAGCTATGAGAGACAACATAAGTTTGCTGTTAGCTGAACCTACTGGAAAGGACAAGACCATTCCTCCTCTTTTCCTCCCCTTCCTGCTGAGTTAACTGAATGCCAGCTACTTTTGCACTTCGAATTCGGATTACACAAACTGAAGTAAGTTGAGGACAAAGCAGAAGAAATTAAAGGAGGAGAGAGAAGTTGGGACATTATAAAAGCAGCTGGAAAAGTGGGACAAAACAGAGTTGATTGGGGCTGTCCCTCCCAAATCAGGACAGTGGAAGGGTGTGGTATTTCTGTTTGCCAAGTTTAGGATTGAGAACAAATTCACGATGAATTTGTATTACTGATTTTCTCACATATTATCATCTCAAATTATTTAAAATACACATCAACTCTCAGATTTCACACTTGAAACTTTTTAAATCATGGGTAATAGTGCCAACAAACTGGACAAATGAATAATTCTTCCTGGGTTTTAGAATAAATGACATTTAGTTAATCTTTATTCAGAGGAATATCAAGTTACTTAAGCTTTTATCCTATTAATAGTCTTTTTATTTTTTAAAAAAAATTAGAGCAGGGAGGGAATCAATTAAAATAACTTCAATAGAGACTCCCATGAATATTTTTTAAGAGATTAGGTACCTACAATCTATTTGCTGATACTGTAACTGCTGACAGGGGTTGCATGCAGTCATAATTTGTAGAACTTAGTTAAAATGCAGAAACCCTTTTTCAGGTTCATGAAGCATATAGTGTCAATGTGCAAAACAAACAAACAAGAACTGGAGCATGTCACATCTCCATAACAGCAAAAGGTTTCCTCTGGAGGGAACAACCATTTCATCTTATTTGAAAAGTTTAACTGTATCTAATTCAAATCAGTGTGAGTGAGCTCTTTAACCAGGGCCATGTGAAAGAAAACTGAAGAGTTCTACATAGCTAACCTACCACCAGATGCCCAAGTTTACAAGAAAGAGGAACAGAAACTAAAGAGAAAGGAAATGTGTGTGTGTTGAAGTCACCTATTGATTTATGGAGACCTCACTAAATTCATAGAGTTTTTCTTAGACAAAGAATACTCAGGGGTAGTTTTGCCAGTTCCTTTCTCTGAAATGTACCTTGTAGCACCTGGCATTTGTTGGCGGTGTCCCGTTCAAGTACTAACCAGGGCTCACCTTGCTTCACTTCAAAGATCGGATGGGATCTGGTACCTTTAGGGTATTTAGGCAGATAAAAATCAGCATGGTATAGTGGTGTCCTAACTCAGTCCTGGCACAGCTGATAAAACAAACTAAACAAACTGAATAACTCTCAGCTCATTACTTACTTCCAGGCAGTATGCACAGAGTCATAAATAAAGTCCAACATAAACAAAGTCAGACAGGGTTTTACAACAAGGGAGTGTCCAAGGTCAATCTGAGCATTCGTCAAGGCATCCAACAGGGTAGAAGGTCAGATAAGCTCTGACAACTCCTAGAGGGGAAGGACTTCAGCTAAATAGGTCTGAAGCCTAGCACAGCTGTGACTTGATTGATTGTTGCCGGTTATAAACTCTGAGAGAGTGATGCTAGGTCTCTCTTTGCTGCCTTTGCTCTGCGAAGCTGGGTATAGGTAAGTGTTCTTCTATTTCTGAAGAGTCAGGACCCTCTGTTGGAGCTGGCACCACTCCCTGTTCTGTTTCTGACACTGTAACCTCTCTCAGTACAGCTGGTCCTGGTATGCCTCCTGTCTTAGCCTCTGGTATGCCCTTTGTTTCAGACTCTGAGCCAGAGTCCATGCTTGGAAAGCAGGGCATGTCAAGTGGTTTGAGCACTCGACAGTGACTGGAGAATAAAGTTTGAGGCCCCACTTTGTCACAGAAAGCCACTGGGTGACCTTAGGAAAGTCACACTCTCTCAGTCCCAGAGGAAGGCAAAGACAAACCCTTCTAAGCAAATCTTGCCAAGAAAACACAGTGATCTAAATTGAAAATGACTTGAAGACACATGACAACAAGGCCTTGTGCGATTGGAAAGGGCTTCCAAAGGAAGACATGGGATTCCCAGACTTCTCTTTCCTTTGTTGAGCTCCTGCTATGGGTGGAAGACCATAGCATGGCAGAATTTATGGGTGATAGGAGGATTCTACTTCCCACTCTCAATTGTTTTCTACAGATTTTACTGCTGTCCCTTTTAAATGTTTTTCTTCCACTGCTGGAAGACACCATCCTCTGATCTTCCCTTCTAGGTGTACTATAATGTATTCCCTCTCATTTCATTAAAGTATGGAGTCGGGAGCCACATAGTTACCAAGGTAATGGCTATAATCCTCTTGCTGACATAGGCACACTTTATGTATATGCACTTCCTCTTATGATTATTGTGCTATAATCTCCATGCATATGTCTTCCCCTTGCTAGCCTGCTACAAAAGAAATATGGAAGCTACCTTGGCCATTTGGTTGCCATGGCAGGTACAAAACACAGGGATATAGCTGGGGGAGCACAAACAAAGAACATTGTCTCCTCTCCAAATAAAAATACTGCCCCCTGTCACAGGTTGAGAAGCGTGATGGGACCTGTTGTTACTCCTGGCTTCATATTTTCCCACCACTAGAGGGTGAGAACACAAAGCTGCTTGTAGTTGTTTAGTCTAGCTTTCTGTGAACGCTTCCTGTGTGAAACCTAAACGTATTCAAGGTCTTCTGCTGCCTGCAGCTGCAACTTTGTTATGGTTAAGGGAACGCCTTGTTATTGAATATGTATACTTAAAAACACGGCTTTTGAACAGGCTGTGCCTTTTTCTTGTTTCCTTTCCTTTCTGCTCTGGACGAGGAGATGGCTCGCTGCGCTGTAACTTAATAGTCTGCTACTTGATCTATTGCCCGCAATAAAGACTGTTAGCCTGCTGCCTCGTGTTGGCTGTGATGTTTTTCCTATTGATGGTAATGCCCCTGGCAGGTTTTTCAACACCCCCAATGAAGTTTTTCTTAATTCACCAAATTTCTAGCATTGCAGAAAGGGAGACGCTGAAAAGCTTCACACTGAGAACTTTTACTATTTGCTGTGTTCACTTTCCCTTGGTAACTCTGCCTGTCCTTTTTCTTTGGGTGCTTAAATTGTGTTTCTAAATGCTCAACTGAAGTTTTCAGTTACAGCAATTCTAGAAATGTGTGGACTGAAGGAAAAATTGATTTGGGGTGGCCGAATTCTTATTGGGTGGGTTAATCCCCTCATTCTTCCCCCTGCTTGCCATGGTTTCATCCTGATGCCACAACTGAGAATCTGCCAGAGCCCTAAGATCTGCAGGGAAAGCTTTCTTTTAGTCCTGCTACCATCCCAGGCTCGCCTGGTAAGGATGTGGGGGAGAGTCTTCTCAGTGACTGCTCCCACTCTGTGGAACTTTCTTCTGTGAGAGGCTAGGCTGGCTCCCTCCTTTCCTTTCAAGCAGGCTTTTAGTGAGTGAACAAGAGAGCTTTTATTAAGTTGTTTTTTTAATATACGTTTTTATAATTATATATGTTTTCAATGCTTTTAATTTTTAAAAATGGTTTTAATGTTTTTTAACTTTTTACTTTTTAAAAGACCCACTTTGAGAGAAAAGACAGCACATAAATACAATAAAACCAACCAACCAACCATCTGGCTGTAACAAGACAAAACAAACAAACAAACAAACAGAGCAGCTATCCCTGTTACCCCAAAAGCATGAGACCTCATGAGGTCCTATATCAGAACTCACAATTAAAATGTAAAAATGGGGAATTAAATTAAGAACTTTGCAAGAGGGGGTAAATTCAGGATCTCTCTACCTATTTTTATGAGGAACTGCTAAAGAGACTAGTCAGAAAATTTATAGTACAGTTTAAATGTGTCTTATTGGGGGAGATTATATGTACACACACTCAAATAATCACATACAAGCAATCACACAAGGCTAACTAAAAAGGGAGGGAGGAAAATTGATAGAGGTAGTAGAAAAGGGTTTTTTGGGGAGGGAAGATATTTACCATCCAAAGAGAAACGTTGATGTAGCTTGGGCTGATGCCAAGCAAACCGGCAAAGAGGTCCTCTGAAATTGAAGTGCTGTGTCAAGGACCCAAAATCAGGGTCCCTTTATACCCCAAAATGCGCCCTGGAAGTGTATCTTTAACAGAGGATTTCCAGGGTGAACAAAACAGACAGGATGGATTAATGGCTGTTAATGTGTGGTGATGATTTTTAACATATGGATGGCAAAAGATTGTAAAGGGATGGCAAAAGATTTTGATGGCAGTGTGATCAGAGATCAGGAAAAGGATCATAGGTGTGAGGATGATGCAATTATGGATTTGTTTGAAATCTTCCTGTTCTTCCTGAACCAATTATCAAACAAGCAAAAGTTTTTTGTTTGAATTTTCCAGCAACTGGGTGTCAGCTTAAGTTGATAGCCAGTTTTATGGCTTTTGTCCTCCATAGGATATACAAACCACAGGGAGTTACTTACTCTTCTTGCGATGTCTTTTGTTCTCCTTGCAAGAGCCATTCTCAACCATGCTCCGGGCACCTCTGACCTGTTTTTCCAGTCAGTTCCATTCCCACATGACCTTCCTTTATATGATTTCTATTTTATTCCAATTAAACATATCTACCAACTAATATATATTTTGCCAATTAGATGGTGGAGTTACATCTCCATCATGGGTCTCCTGTGTACTGACTGAAACTGTGGGAGGATATAGCTGCTTTTGGCTTTTGGCTGCAGAAGAGCTGGATGGTGCCACCCGGTACCCTCACACTAAATGGCCAAGGGAGGGTATCCCTTCTTTCAGGCAGGCTTGCATGCCTCACCAGGTAGAACTGCATGGGTGGAGTATTATGCTAGAAACCAAGAAGTGCAGGATATCAGCTGCATTCATGCTTGACTTTTAGATGGGAAAAATGTCAGCTCTTTCTGTTTGAAATCTCTTGAACCAACTGGTCACCTTCCCTTTTAATAAATGGGCTCTCAGCTATTGCAGTAGTTTTAAATCATAAAACAGGAATGGTTTCTTTTTTTATGTTGTTTACATCCTTTTGATAAGAGCTATATTGATCTGGCTGCAGTTGAGCAGGAGTTCACCATTTACCAAATATTGTTAAGGGCACCAAGGTTTCATTGCAAGAGGCAGATATATTCCATCATGAGTTGCAAGGAAAACCAAACAAAAAGAAAAAAGCAGGTTTTTCTTTCCCTTGATATCTTCCTCTGCACCTCTAGCATTCTGATTATCAAACTCTGAAGGAAGAAATTAAGAACTTCTGTAAGACCTATCACTTGATGAAGATATCATTCATACTCTGTCTTTGAAAAAGTCACAATGTTTGGTCAAATGTTGTGAGATCTTTCAAAGAAATAAAAACTTCAGATTCTATAGTTGCTGTGTTTGTAATTTCAGTCTAACAATACAATCATATGTACATTCACAGCAAAGTCAGCCCCTCTCTGCAGCCTAAATCCATAATGTGCAATGTACTTACTAGGAAGTAAACCTCACTGGACACAATGAACCCTTCTTCCAAGTAAGCATGCATAGGATTATGCTGTACATGTATTTCCTCCTTTAAGCATCATGTATCATATATCTATTTATTTATAAACACTTATGTAATTAAATAATCTTCACATCACATCCACTCTTATAATTCAGGTGTTTTATATAATACTAGCATATGTACCCGGTGTTGCCTGGTATTTTATTTTCTCATAGGTAATACTTGTTAGAAAGATTTGAAATCCTGTGTCTCTAATTCCCCAAACTGTCTTGTTCAGCACCTGCAACTTTCCCCCATATTCCTCAATCCAATCAGAGTTGTTAACATAGAGATGTTGGGTTCCTGAGGGAATACACTGCCCTCCTCCTTGCTGCTAGGCCTTATATCCATAGTAGCCAGCCTATTTAAGACAGGCACAGTTGACTGAGGCCCAAGAGCTCTCTGGCTGAGAATTCTAAAGGCCCCTCCCTAAACTGCAAATACTAGGTCTTCACCTGATGCAGCCAATCATATGAGGTCTTCACCTGACACAGACAAATAGACAAACTTTGACTTTTGTATATTAGATAATGCTGCATTCACCATAATCTCTTCAAAGTGTCAGGATAACATGGGCACATACACATTGCTGTTAGACTGCAATCATTACAAAGTTACTGAAAGTAAATACAAAAATGCTGAGAGATGAGCAGTGACAAGGATCGAACAAATAATGAATGCATTTGGACCAAGCTCTGGGCTGGCAAAAGCCAGATTCCAAAAGTCTTCCAAAAACTGACTTGGAAATTTCTCTCCATCATGTACAGCTGAAAGGAGCACAGGCATTGGCTTACCTGCTAGTTGGCTAAGATTAAACCACACCTTATGTCATACTGTGCAATCCAGAGCCACAAACACATATAGTAAAGTGGTTTTTCCAGTTTTCTGCTCAGTTTTTCTTTCCTCCACTGGGTTGCCAGGTGAAATAAGGAAGAGGACTACTCTCCCATTAATGGTTGTGTAGAAGAGGGAACATCATACCAGTAACACCTGCTGAAATTCTCTCTTCTACACAACCGTTAAAGTGACAGGAGCCCTGTTCTCACCTGGCAGCCCTATATCAACATTATTTTCCTTTGAACTTAAAGAGCTTACTTAGGCATAAAAACTGCTTCAAGGAACAAAACAAAAACCAGTGATACTACTGATTATTCCAGATTGCCTCCTAAATATTTGACGTACTTGATCCCCTTGTTCTATTCTATACAAGAAGAAATCAACAATGTCATTTCTATGATCAAAATGTTATCTTTATAAATGAATTTCTATGAATGAATTTTGATCTCTCTTCCATTGTTGAAAAATCTACAAGTACCTTTGGATGTGTCACCTTGGTTTTAGCTCTCTCATTTTGTCAAACTATTATAGTGTTTTGATAATCAGATGGTTGGCTGAAGGGGAGCTGAATAATTTCACCAGCCCCTGTTCCTTGTTTTATTTATAAATTCGACAGTTTTCTGTGACCATTTTCTTAATTCTCTATGTGTTTAGGCAAAGGAGGATTATAAAAACAGAACTGGTTCTGTAGCTGGATTTGGGCTGTTTAGATCTTCACAGTTTGATGGATATTATTAACTCTAGTGATTAGTTGATTTCAAGCACAAAGAGTAAATTATTGAGGGGAAAAAAAAGAAGAGGGATGCTTGTTACAGGATTTCACCACATACTGATTCCACACTAATCCAGCTGAGTCAGTTGTTGAGAAACAAGATTAGATGAAAATGGTAAAGATGAAACAAACTTTTCAGCAGCACTTTGGAAATTATTGGGAGGTGGCATTAAGAATGGATGGTAGAACAATAAGGAGAAAATAACCATGCTTGACCCATATCTCTAGAAAAAGACAGATGAAAAACGATAAATCTGTAGTGCAAATGGGCCATTGGGGAGGCCTTTTTTGCTGAACAGGAAATTAAGATAGATGGCCAAACAGGACTTTTCTCCCCTGATATCTCCACTTTATAGTTAGATGGTAAGAACTTCCAGTTGGAACAAAATATCTATAGAACATAGTATCAGAGTAGAAAACACCCCAGTGTGTACTAGATGTGGATTATAAATCCTGCTTCTCAAAGCAGTGGATGTTCTGTGAGTTTGCTCCTTAATCCAAATAATTTCTGCTATTTTGGTGCTTGTCTTATTTTGTGTTTATGGTCAATAAAAGTACATAAAAATATCTTTCTATGCAAATTTCTCCATTTGATGCTTTGTTCACCTTGCCATAAATACTGATAGAGAAAGCTACCCCATGAACAGTCCAAATCAGGGGTGGCCAAAGTACAGCCCACAAAATGTTATTGGACTGCAGCCCCCGTCAGATCTACCCAGTGTAGCCAAAGCTGGAAGTTAAAATCTAATAATGCTGCAAGGGCTGCTGTCTGTTAAATGATGAAAGATTTCACATATTCCAGCTCCAAGAGGAACATTAATTTCTGTGATATATCAGTAGTGCTAATTTCCCACACAGTTACAGGTCTCTTTGTTCATTACAATCCTGATTTTGGGCATAGGGTGGGTGGGATCCAAAGGTGTCTTTGTACTAGATTCTGCGGCTTCTTGCAGAATTGATGGCGCCCCTCCAGCCTCCCTGCTGTACACCCAGAAAACCTGCTTTGGAAATCCAGGAACTGCACTGAAACATGCTTTTGGGGCCATGGCAGGCTACAGTATGAATCTGGGGAAGTTCACATTCCACTGGCAATAGATACCAGAGTACACCATAGGATCTTGGTCACGTTGGGCCATTTTACTACTCAGTTATAAGACTGTGGTTCCATTTTAATTGCCACAGCAATGCCACAACTGCATCCTGTGCATTTGCGTAGGCATGGGAGGGGCGATGGGGGCAGTTCGCCCCACTTGCAATTTTTATGGGGGTGTCCTGGCTCCTTGCTTGCCCTCCCCCATGTGCCATAGCCCCACCCCGTCCATTGTAGCCCCACCCCCTCACACTATAGCCCTGTCCCACGCACCGTAGCCCAACCCTCACGCCCCGTGGCCATGCCCCATCCCACCCCCGCTCCATGCACTCCAAGCTCCGCCACTGATCCTATGCAATAGAGGAGTTTGTAGTTTGGTGAGGCACTAGTGATTTTTGGCAGAGAATCCTAAATATCTCTCCCTAGACTGCACATCTCAGGATTCCACAGGATGTTTCATAGCATTTAAACTGGAACCATAATGCTATAACTGTATAGTATGAAGGGATCCTTAGTTCTTGCTCATATAGCTTTCCCTTAATCTATTATGCATATCTTTTGTTCTTTCTTTTGTTTTCAGTGGTTTTTGATTTTGTATATTTTAGACTGCAGTTTGTGTCATGGTATTTTTTATAGAAACAAAGGGCTTGAAAAGCCAATCATTGTATTGATGTCCCTGCTTAATATTTCCAGTAGGTTAATAGTCTAAAAGCAAGGCTGCTGTAATGATCATTTGAGAAGCCAAATTCATACATCCAATGCAATACATACATTTATATATACGTTTTAAAAAGTACATAGGCATCTTCTTTACCTTTGTTATCCCATTGCACTTCTATATATATGGCACAACAACGTACTAGAAAACATCTGTGTCCTGAATGGAAGTTTATTTCCAACAATAAAGAAATAATCAGACCAATATAAGCATAATAATCTTCCCCCTAAATATTCATTTGAAGAAAAGGAGCTAACTACATGTTCAGCTCCAGGGACTGGAGTATGCCAACTAGTCTTTTGGGTATCTAGACCCACTGCCAACTTCCTCATCTCTCTACTCTTGAAGGGAAGTTAGAGTTATGTGCAAAAGACAGATAAGTAGGCTGAGAAAGAAATGGTGTTTATTCTATACAAATCTGGATCTACCGCTTCCCTAGTGAGTTATAATCCTCTCAGTGCTGGGGTTATTTAATCAACCTTAAAAGGCCTCCTGTAAATCTGGCTTCCATTCAGATTGAATCACCAACAGCAGCAGCAAAAGTTCAGAAAATTAAATCCAGGAGATTTGTGATACTATTCTGGAAAACAATATATTTTCCCATTTATTGTTTAAAAATCAATTAAAACTCAACACAAAGTATGGAGAATGCCTTTATTCAGTCACATGTTTTGGACTGGGACTCTACCACATCACCAAAAAAAGGTAATACTTTTAGTTTCTATTCACTCATCCAGTAGGCTAGTGGTAATGATTTACCAGTGCTGTCTTCAAATTAAATTCTCCTATTTAGAATCATGTTCCACATGTGGAAGATCTCTGGTCCAATAGCATCCTTCCTCACAACTTGTGGACAGTTTCAAAGAACTAAAGTACCCTGATAGTTATTTAATCTAAACTTCTGCATCCTGTCATAAATAACGGTCTTTACAATGCTGCCTGCAAATTAGACCATAGTAATCAAGCTCTTCCTTCCTTCCTTCCTTCCTTCCTTCCTTCCTTCCTTCCTTCCTTCCTTCCTTCCTTCCTTCCTTTTTAAAAAGATTATTTTTATTCTGTCTCTCTTCCAGCTTAATTTGCTGTTAGTGGTCTCTTTTCAAACCTACCTCAAATTGCTAGCCATTACCTTTAGTGCAAGATACTATGAGACTAGAAAAAATGGACTACATAAAACAACTCCTTCTCCCTCATGAACACATCCATATTCACACATTCAGGGCTTGCTTCATGTCCTATCAGAGTGAGAGGCAGGGATGATAAGACAGGTCCTTATAGCGTCCAGTTTCTCGAACTCTTTGACTTCAGCTTTAGAAACTTGATGAACAGATGTTTAATTCTGGAATGAGTAACTGCGCACAAGCTGGGGTCCAGTTTCCTGCCAGACCCCCCTGGGCGGCAACATCCTGCGTGCACCAAAATACTACCGTTTAAGTTCAGTGTCTCTCAAAATGGTAACTGGAAATGGCATTTCATCATTTCCTGTCATCGTTTTGACAGGGACTCCAATGGAAACAGAGTTGTTTGGGGTCAGTGTGGGGTGTTTAGCGGGTGTTACCCTGTGAACTGGGGGTCCCGGGAGGGGCGCCCAAATAGCCAAACCAAACCAAGCAAAGATGGGGAAATTAGCTGGAGCACTCTCTTAAGCTAACGAGAGACAGGGTAACTTAGCGGGAATCTTTTACCCTATGTATACAGGTTCAGGTCAGTGAGCAGTCAGACAGTTGAAATAGCAACAATGATATTAATTAACAAGCAGACAAATATTAGGAAAACACAACCACGCAGCTAACTAGAAATAGGAATGAGAGTTTTGGGGAAAATGGGTGATGTGCCACCTTTCTCGTAGTCCTGAAGAGGTCCAATTGAAGAGGAGGAAACTCAGCACAGCGGCCGAGGGGAAATCACCTGGCGGCGTGGCAGCGAGGTAGTCCAAATGGGTGATCCAGTGAGAGATCCGAGGACTGGGGGTTTTTATCAGGGAAAGACTGACTGTGGGCTAGTCCGGTCTTGGGCGAAAACAATGAGGTTTGGGCTTGAGACAATGTCTCCGAAAGGTCAGAATTTACATGATTGAGTTAAGGTCCGAATTGACAATAGGATAGCCAGTATGCAGATGCGGCTGGCTTGGTAGTTGAGCGTCTAGCTCGCAGGGTGCCCGCATGGGGCAGGGGTCTCTTTGCGTTAGTGTGCATACCTTGATTAAGGTGTTCGTTTCGGGAGGTCTCCTAAAGTAGTTCTGGCAGTTTCTGGCTTGCCTTGGTGTAAACAAGTATGAGTCAGCGTTTAATAGCCATGCCTAGCACGGTGCTTGTTCAGAGGCCTTACAAACACGTGGCTGAGGGTGGCAGAACAGGGCCGAATTATGATATCAAAATGATATCTGAAGTTTACCAAAGGCCAGGCCAGTTCACAGTGGTGACACAGGATTGAGGGAACAGGGGCTTTGGAAGCCTGGCAGTGGGCTTCAGTTTCTCCAAAAGTGGTGTTTAAGGACACCATACAGCCCATAAGCTGAACTTTCTCCACCCTTGCTCTAATTAGCTCTGTCTGTGTGTGCATGTCTGTGTATATCACAATTAACTTTACTGAATTTCTTATGTGTCTCATGATTATGAAAGTAACTTTAGTTGTCAGTTGTGATAATGGGGCTTCACATTATCTAGGCTTATCAAAGGGAGATACTTCCCTCTTCAGGTAAACCAAGGGTTAATGAGGTGTTGGGATTACATCAAGGGTCACAGAGTGAGAGTTGACCAACCAAAAGGAAAAGAGGTGGGCATCTTGGAGATGCTTCCAGATCCTTCCTAGGAGGAAAATATAAAACTTCTGAGAGGCCATGTGACCAGAGAGAGAGAGAGACAGAGAGAGAGAAACAAAGAGAGGAGAGCTGGGCCAGTCGAGCTGGCAGACATGCTGTGTCTCCTGGATGCCCCCTTCTCCTTTAGACCATCTACGCCTATAACCTAAGTGTGAGTAACTAGAAATAAGTAGTTAGTCGCGTTAGGGATGTTGTTATTTTGGGAATTAGCTGATCTTAAGAATGCATCTGTGCTATTATATCTGTTTTGTAAATTCTTGTAACTAAGCGTACCTGGGAGAGGGGAGTCTCCCAAGTGTGAAATGGTTTTGCTTATTTGCATGCCTTGATTAAACACTTCTATAAACCTCTGTTTCTCTCCATTTCCACGCCAGGTTTGGCACACGCTACATAGGACCTCTCACTCAGGGGAAGGGGAGGTGGAAGATCCTTACGCTTAGAGATTGGGCAGAGTCCCTCCTGTTCTGTCCAAGTGATTCATAATTAGGGGGGTGGTGGCAGCATACCTGATAGAGCCGGAGAGATTGCCAGTCTTTCCAAGCGTGGGAGTCAGCTTTGGGAGGCTGGAAAGAACCCCAGTAAAATGCTGGGTGGGAATTTCCAGTCTTGCATGGTGGTAGTCAACTTAAGAGACTGGAAATAAACCTACAGTGTCACATGGTGGCAGTGGTTTTCGAACAGAGAGTGAGGTTTTTAAGGTGCAGAGTTGAGGCTTGGCTTCACTTCCCCTGTGTCTGTGGTGAGGAATTAAGCTCAGGAGAAGGGGGGGTGGATGTGTGAGCGAGGAATTAAGCCTTCTTAAACAGCCTGTGGTTTAAAAGGAACATTTTTTTTCTCTCCTTCTCGTCCTCTCTGAGGTTTGAAAAGGGAGGGGGAGTTGGAGGCAGGGGGGCGGAGTTGCTTCCTCATTGAGAGCCACTCTTGTGAATGGGTGATCTCTGGATTTTTCTTTCCTTTTCTTTTCTCCCCTTCAGCCCTTGAGGGGAGGCTTGCAATCCTCAGAACACCGGCTCTCTGAAAAGGGGAGGGGTGGGCGGAAAGGCATTGGTCTGTGAACAGGCAGGAGGAATTTTCTGTGAAGGGCTACCGTTCTAGTTTCACAAAGCCTCTGTTTTGGGAAAGAGTGATTTTCTGTTTTTTAAAAAAAGCTTGCAGTGAAGAGCTGCTGGTTCTGTCATTCAAAGCTTCTGTTGGGGAAAGAAGTTTTTCCTTGGATTTTCAAAGCTGCTAAACTCAGTGGGTCTGAGTCAGAGCAGGCATTTTTTTAAGTCCCCTGCAGCGGTGGAGCTGAAAAAATCTGCGTACGAATTGCAGGGTTGGCTTTTGTTTCCCTCTCCCCTCAGGAGGAGGGGGAGCGCAGCAGTGGAGGAGGAGAGAAGGCTTTGGGATTTTTTTCCCCACTTGTCTTGGTTTTAGGATTTCTTCCTCTTTTCTATGGCTTTTGGGGCTTCTACCACTATATATATGCTTTGATCAGCCAATCAGACCTTTTCTGTGTTGTAGTTTTCGGTGCACAGAGGTAGTCAGGGAGTTTTATGAACTTAAGATCTGGAAAAATCCCCGAATACACTATGGATCCTAGTGATACCAATGTCACACAGCAGGATGCTACAGAAGATAGCTCATCTGCTCAACCAGCTACCCCTAGTGGTAGTAATCTAGCTCAGCAAGGGGCTGCTATGCCAGTAACAGCCCTTGGTGAGCATATGGATTCCCCTGCTTCTTTCTGGGAATCAATAAAGCTCCTGCATGAATCAATAAGGCTCCTACATGACAAGTTGCCCCCTGAGCAAATTGCAAGATTCCTAGATAAATCAATGGACATGATGCAGGCTTCCACTGCAAACCAGACAGCTGCTCAGCGGAACCCAGAGCCGCAACTTGCTCTTACCCGCATCAGACGGCTGCCAACTTACAGGGACTCAGATGATTTTGAAGCTTTTCTCATCTCTTTTGTTCGTGCAGCAAATGATTTTGGAATCCCTGAGGAGAATTATATGAGTGAACTTCGGCTTAATCTCTCAGGGACGTTACTGAAAGTGGCAAGCGACTTGCCAGCTGCGGACCGAAAAGATTTCACCAAGTTTGTGGCCCTAGCCCGGAAGAGGCTTGGACTCACACCAGATAAATCTAGATCCCAATTTTGTGCCATTAGGAAAAAACCGGGTGAGACTTACAACGAAATGCTCGTTCACTTCAGCGAGCATTGGACTCTTGGATGCAAGCAGCTAAAGCGTCCACTAAGGACGAGGTCTTATTTCAGTTTTTATTGGAGCAATTCTTGGAGCACATACCTCCACAGACTTCATCCTTCGTGTTGCAACGCGAGCCAAAGATGCTTGAGGAGGCCGCCAAGGCAGCAGATTGCTTTGTTGCCTCCAGGAGTGAAGAGGCATTCCAGCCTACTGTAGTAACGCCTCCTACAGGGAAGCAGAAATAACAACAAGCACGCAAAGATCTCCATAAGCACAACACTTCTACCCCAAGGTCATCACTAAATGACACTACCTCGAAGCCTCAGCTGCACAGCTCTACCACACCGTCACAGCCTCGCTCTGGACAGCAGTCTGTGGCAGGTGCTCAGGGTCAGCCAGGGAAAAAGGCTAGCCCTAAATGCTTTCTCTGTGGAGAGCTGGGACATATTAAAGCCAACTGTAAGCAGAAGCCTAAGTTGGCCCAGTAAGCTGTTGCTTCGGCTTCCAGGGACACTCCCACTGATCATTCAGTTGCTCCTGATCCGGACATGATCGCTACTCACAGAAGGCACACACTGTGGGTAGGAGGCAAGAAAGCTGTTGCTTACAGAGACACTGGAGCACAAGTTTCTGCTATTCATCATTCATATCTGGATCCTGGTCTTGTTGATGACCACATCAAGATCACCATCAGAGCCTTTAGAGCTCCTCCGGCTCAAGTGTCAATAGCACACGTTCCTGTTCAGTACAAAGGTTGGAAAGGAGTTTGGACTTTTGCTGTTTATGATGACTACGAATGTCCTGCTCTGTTGGATGATGATCTCGTCTTCCATGCTAGTCAGGCCCTGAAAGAGTCCGGACAGCGTGCAAAGACGGCTAGCAGCCTGAGCAGAGGTCAGTCTTCACTGCACCTTGAGGACCAGCCTGAACTTAGACTGCACTCATTGTCTCCTGCTACACCAGAAGGAGTCCTGCCTGAAGAGGTGGCGGAACCTAGGGCAGACTCTCACCACAGCATCCTAGGCCCAGAGGTTGGGACCATCCCTGCTGATACCTTGGATGTCGGAGCAGATGCTGGCGGAAGTCCAGGAAGAGCTTCTCCATGTCAAGAGACTAGTCAGCATGGTCTCAAGTTGGTCCCTGTGGTCACTCCTGACTCAGCGCTGCCCAGGAGGGCGGAAGAGTCTCCAGTGGGCACCGAGCAGAGTCAGGTGCTGGACAATTTGCCTGAGATGCAAGAGGCTGGTGCAGAGGAGGAGAATCCAACAACGCTGACTCCAAAGCCAGCAAAGGATTCAACAGCAGTGGAAACTCCAGAAAACACTCCAGCCAAGGGAGCAGAACCTGGAGAAGCTGCAGTACAACGAGAATCTGAGGCGAGTCTGCCACTCCAGGTGGAACAGCTGGTTCCTGTTCAGTGACAGCAGTTCCAGGAAAACCAGGAAGCAGACCAGAGCCTTCAAGCTGCCTGAACCGGAGCGAAGGAAGAGGTGAAGTCTCTTCCAGCGATGAAGGGGCCCAGATTTGTAATCGTTGAGGGCCTATTATATTGTGAGTCTGGCCCGAGAGGTAACAAGGGAGGCGTACACACTCAGAGACAGTTGCTGGTGCCTTCTACGTATAGAGCCAAACTCTCGAGTCTGGCTCATTATCATCCTAGTGGATGACTCCTGGGAAGACCACTTGAAACACTTGGAGATTGTCTTCCAACGCATTAGTGATGCTGGACTGACAGTCAAAGCAAAGAAGTGCCAGTTTGCACTGGACAGAGTGACCTACCTTGGCCATGAAGTGGGACAGGGGACTATCACTCCACTACAAGTCAAAGTGGAAGCTATTAATAGCTGGCCAATTCCTCGTTCCAGGAAGCAGGTGCAGTCCTTCCTTGGCCTGGCTGGGTACTACCGGAGATTTGTGCCCAACTATAGCCAAATGGCAGCACCTCTAACAGACCTGACAGGTTCCAAGAAGCCTAAAGTAGTGAAATGCACAGCAGAGTGTCAAGAAGCCTTTGCAGCCTTGAAACAGGCCTTGATGACAGATCCTGTGCTCCGGGCACTAGACTTTGACAAGCCGTTCGTAGTGGCTACAGATGCTTCTGACAGAGGCATTGGAGCAGTATTACTACAGGAGGGTCCGAATGGCACTTTGCATCCCATCTTGTTCCTCAGCAAGAAGCTTTCTGCAAGGGAGTCCAATTGGTCCATACCAGAGAAAGAATGCTATGCTATTGTATATGCGTTAGAGAAGCTGAGACCATACATCTGGGGACGTTGCTTCACCCTCCAGACTGATCATGCTGCCCTCCGATGGCTACATACAGTCCAGGGAACTAACAAGAAGTTACTACGATGGAGCCTGTCCCTACAAGACTTTGACTTCGACATTCAGCACGTGGCTGGAAGTTCTAATGTGGTTGCGGACTGCTTGTCACGCAGAGGACTGGAGGGAGGTTAAGAGGGCTGAGTTTTACATGTCCGCATTGATAATATGGCTAACCTGTACTGTTGTGTGTGTTTGCATTTATTCTTTGACTTTTCCTTTCTTAGGTCCCAGGATGAAATCCCAGCCGGTGTGGTTCCAGCCTTCAGCTGTTCCCAGACTGTCTGAGATTTGGGGTGTGTGTGATAATGGGGCTTCACATTATCTAGGCTTGTCAAAGGGAGATACTTCCCTCTTCAGGTAAACCAAGGGTTAATGAGGTGTTGGGATTACATCAAGGGTCACAGGGTGAGAGTTGACCAACCAAAAGGAAAGGGTCAGCATCACAGGTCACAAGGTGAGAATTGACCAACCAAAAGGAAAAGAGGTGGGCATCTTGGAGATGCTTCCAGATCCTTCCTAGGAGGAAAATATAAAACTTCTGAGAGGCCATGTGGCCAGAGAGAGAGAGAAACAAAGAGAGGAGAGCTGGGCCAGTCGAGCTGGCAGACATGCCGTGTCTCCTGGACCCCCCTCCTCTTCTCCTTTAGACCATCTACGCCTATAACCTAATTGTGAGTAACTAGAAATAAGTAGTTAGTCGCGTTAGGGATGTTGTTATTTTGGGAATTGGCTGATCTTAAGAATGTATCTGTGCTGTTATATCTGTTTTGTAAATTCTTGTAACTAAGCGTACCTGGGAGAGGGGAGTCTCCCAAGTGTGAAATGGTTTTGTTTATTTGCATGCCTTGATTAAACACTTCTATAAACCTCTGTTTCTCTCCATTTCCGTGCCAGGTTTGGCACACGCTACATAGGACCTCTCACTCAGGGGAAGGGGAGGTGGAAGATCCTTACACTTAGAGATTGGGCAGAGTCCCTCCTGTTCTGTCCAAGTGATTCATAATTCAGGGGGGTGGTGGCAGCATACCTGATAGATCCGGGGAGATTGCCAGTCTTTCCAAGCGTGGGAGTCAGCTTTGGGAGGCTGGCAAGAACCCCAGTAAAACGCTGGGTGGGAATTTCCAGTCTTGCATGGTGGTAGTCAACTTAAGAGACTGGAAATAAACCTACAGTGTCACATCAGTCCATGAAATGGACCACCATGTCAAGCATTACATTTTGGAAATCAAAATTCTTGGTGTATATTCTGTTCGTAATTATCGCCAACCACTTTCTGGTAAGTAAAACTCTTGTTTGAATTGACTTTTTGAGCTTGCAGTTGTAATTTTTATGTCAGTCCCAAAAGTATGCTTAATATTACATTGTATGGGTCATGACTGTCTGCTATTCCTGCCATTTTACTATTCATTATTTTCCCACACTGGAGCAGCTAGTAGTTTGTAGAACATGCTAGGCAGAAGCAGTGGTAGATGTTCTCCTTAAGGTCTGGAGGGCCTTTTTCTGGCTTTTGTTTTGGGCTTTTGGAATCCAAATAAGTAAGCGAGAAAGCTCATAAGAATGGGCTTACAAGGTTTCTTCTGTCTCCTGTCTGCAGCTGAGCCTGGATTATTACTAAACCTAGCTATTCTTGCTGTGAACCCACTTGTGGAAACATTTTTTTAGCTCTCGGATTCCTGCTCTTTTATATTACTATAAAGCTTGTTTCTGTGTTGCTTTGTAATGCACGTATCAGCAGATTTATTGCCCATACCATGTGCTATTTAAAATATCAAGTGTATTATTAGTGTTAGTATGGTGTATATGGTTGTAATGAGGGGAAATGTTGTTCTTAGTATTACACTATGGTTTTGGCAGCATCTTTTCCTTTTTTCTTTTGGCTCAGGGTGAATTGTAGTATTAACAAGGAAATCAATATACTTTTCATTACTTTTTATTTTATTCATAATACTGAGTTATGATTTTGTGTATTTATTTATTTATTTATTTATGCATTTAAGTACTTCTGTCTCACACTTTAGCATGGTATTTTGGGACAGCATACAATATAAGCAATTTAAAACACTTCCAAATTAAAATCATAAATAATTTAAATATGATAAAACTTATTAAACAAAGCAACAGCTAAAACTCCTTTAAAAGCTACAACAATTTAAAACCATGTACCTACAAACTTTGAAGCAAATCACACCACTTCCCAATAACTTCCGAAGTGCCAATGAGATTGATATAAAGCCAGATTTTGGGCTGGCACCAGAGAGAAAGCAATGCTGGCACCAGTTGGACCTGCAAGGGGAAAGCATCCCAGTATTGGGATGCACAACCAGAAGGCCCTCTCTCATATTCTCCCACTTCATGGTGCCCCCATTGGGGCAACACAGAGGAGGGATCTCCTGCAGTACTCAATTCTTGACAGGTATATATGAGAGGTGCTTCCTCAATTTGCAAAGTTCCAAACCATTTACAGTTTCAAATGCCTTTGCCAGCACCTTGAATTCATACTGGCAACAGACAGCCGTGCAGCTTCCTTTAAGACCAGGGTGATGTATTTTCTCTGTGGTACTCCACCCAGCAATCGTTCTGCTTAGAAACCATCTTAACATACACATCTTGCATACTCCTATTATTTTTCCAGTTCCCTTGCTATCTCTTGAATACCAAGGTAGGCTGCTAATTTATCTCACTGGTGACAACAGTGGTGGGGGGAGGAGAATCCGAGGATGTGTGGCTTACTGTGGGGGCACCCCTCTTCAATTTCTAATCTGTACATTCTTCCTACTTACACTTCGATTTCTCCACATAATAATGAAGTATATTGCAGTTCTCAGAGTTTTTTTTTTTTTGGTGAGAAAACCAGTTTAAGAACTTGAAGGCACTGTATGAAAGTCAGAGTATTTGTGGCATGTCATCCAAATGCCCTTTAGTATCTCCTGTTCTTATTGATAAGTTTCTGCTTTCCCATGTAAAATAAAGAATAACATTCAGGTAGAAAGTGAGGCAAAATTCAATTTCCTTAGCAGTATGCAAATAGAAGTGCATATAAAAAAGTTTTTGATGATGTATACCACACAGCACACTTTTTAGCGCAATGCTAAGTAGATGGTAGCTACTGGGTGTATTCCCACCATTTATCAGTGTGATTCTTGGGCAGGGCAGAGAGCAAATTTGGAAACATTCTCTGTCCTCCACGATAGGTTTGAGGTTATTCCAGAAATTTTAAAGCATTCAGCAGAAAAGCATGTGGCTCTGTGTACATATTTGTAATTTAGTTCTTGAAGAAACAGGCATTGCTAAAAGCAACCAAAACAGTTAAGAAGCCATTTTATTACTTGCTATAGGTTTATCTCTCTCCGATCAGCTAGAAAAGCAGGGAGAATGAGAAGTCATAAAAGCAAAAAAGTTCCTAAGAAAGAATAGCTGACCTCCATCCCCTTTAGGTATCTTGTGTTGCTAGATACTGCTGTTTCAGGCATTTATTTTGTTCATCACAGTTTTTGAAAAGTATTAATGTAGACTTGCAGCTGCTATTTTGGCAATACAACAAAGATTCAAAACTATACTGCAAAATAATCATGAAAGGTAAGAAACATGACTAAATGCCAAAAAAAGATAACTTTGTCTGTAACCCAAAATATATTCAGTATATTAACATATACAGTAGAAAACATTTATCAAATGGAAAACCTCACTATACATACATATCTAGCAAGTGACAGTGAATAACAATCAGACCCCACCCCCTGCAATTGGTAAAAGTTAAGGTAAGTCAATTTTCGTATGTCCTTGGCTTCTCAACACAACCAGGTAAGAACCAGTTATAAAGCCTGCCTTTCCTTCAAAGTGTACAGAATCTAGGATCAGAATATGTAATTCTGGCAACGTAAAATATTTCCAGAAAACTGCATAAATGTAATTCATGTCATGTAAAACATGTATTTTCTGTCACATCCACATCTATACCTATGTAATGTATCGCACCTCACTGCCTGCCTCTTGTAGCCATCTGTGCCTGCTCTATCCAGTAATATCATCAAGTTGCGAAGTGATCAGCCAGAGGCAGCCGGCAGCAAATTAGCAAGTGAGAAACCTGAGGTAACAACCTCGTGGTATCCAAAGCCTTGAAACCTTATGTTTTTCAGGGAGAGCGTTGAGGTTTGCTCTTTGTTCTGTATGATAAATGGCATATTCTGTGTAATGCCAATGATAGATGGTACATTGAAAGTTCAGGGGAAATTCCCAACACAAAACCTGACCTTTATTTAGCTCACTACTGCACTATGGATTTGGAATAATTTCACCAAGGTGTGAGGACTTCTCTTTTCATTGTGTTATTACATTAATTCTTTCATTGTAAGTCCTTTTTTAAAATGAGAAAGAAGGCTAAAATTTTACTTGGACCATTTCAATCTTTTCAGTGTCAGTGTGTCTAATCAATAAAAATAACAACTCCTCTGTTGAATCTTAAGGCTCAATACAGGAGATGCTATTTGCATAATTACAAACACTATTTATTTATTTATTTATTTGATTGATATCCCACCTTTCTCTCAATATGAGACTCAAAGTGGTTTGCAATGTAAGTTAAAACAAAATAGCTAAAACAATACTGACAATTTAAAAGGCACTAAAAATCAGTCCAATTAAAACATTAATTTTAAGCATGAATTTAAAACAAAACACATAGTACATATTTTTTTAAAAAAACACATATCACATTCATTGCATGGCCTTCTACCCCAACCATCAGATAAAGGCTAAAGGCCTATTTAAATAATAAGGTCTCTGTCAGTTGGCCAAAAGAGAACAGAAAGGAGCCAACCAAGCTAGCTCAGAAAGGAGTTCCATTCCCTAGGAGCAGTCACCAAGAAGGTTGTCTCTTGTGACCTTACCAGATGGACCTCTAAGCAATGGTGGAGCTTGGAGTGTATGGAGGTGGGGGGAGAGGAGTGGGGGTGTGGCTACAGCACATGGGGTGTGGCTATGGTGTGTGGGGCATGTCTATGGTGCACTGGGTGGGCTACAGGGTGGGGCAGATCTACGGGGCAGGGCTATGGTGTGTGAGGATGTGGCTACAACGGAAGGGGCAGGTCTACAGCGCATGGGGGAGGGCAAGCAAGGAGCTGTGGTGCCCCCAAAAAATTGCCACTGGAGCGCATCACTCTCACCACCCCCCTGTCCCTATGCAACTACCTGTGAAGGTGGTGGGACAGTGAGAAAACCCTGGGCAAAGATTGTAAGACTTGGGCAAGCTCACATGGGAAAAGATGGCTTTCAGATAATCTGGAACCAAATCCAGAACACATTATTTTTTTCACAATTATTTTCTGTTCTGTGAGCCATATGAGTTGATTTGTTGATATTGTTATCTTCATTGTTTGTATGGAATCTCTGGGTCACGGAGCTTCTAAGAGCAAGCTTGGGCATTCTGAAATACATTGACAGGACCAGGAAGAGAAGTGCCCCACACTTCTGTTCCTTCCTCTACATTCCACTAGAAGTAAGACAAAAAGCATTTGTGTTGAAAACATCTTGCAAGAGACATTGAGAACAGACAGTATAAAGTGTGTGCCACCTTCTTCCTACTGCTGAATATCCAACACTATGATAGGACAATAGCTTTTTGTCCACTACTACCATTGTCATGACTGTAATGTGTATTATATTTTAATGCTGAGGTAGATAATAAACATGTTTATTGAAATATAAGGTCCGTAACTGAAAAAACCTGATGTACCATCTCTCAGCCTCAACTCACCATCTGTACAACTGATGAATGTATAAAAATACATGCTTCCCATAATAGGAATGAGATGTGTGTGTGTATTCATTCTGTGACTTAGTCTTGTCTTTTTAAGTGGCAAAGTTACTTGCCCCCCACTTATTTCGAAGGATTTATCTGTCAAAATAGATTTCCATCTGCACGCTATTAAAGCCACATTACGGATATGATATGCTTGGTCTTGTCCCATCTAATTGATGTCAGCCTCTTAGAACACACCCAGTAAATCTGGTTGCGAAAGGCCAAACTGCACAAAAGGAGGGGAGGAATCAAATCAATGGTTCCATGCCTTCCAGATATATCACTTCCTGGAAAGAATTAACTTTGACCAGCTAATAAGTATGAACATTTATTACTCAAAATGTTATCCCTTCTGATCTGACAGACCTGTTTTGGATAATTCGTTAAAGATGACAAAAAGGCTCATATTGCTCTAGTTCATTTTTGACCTTTCTTACTATTAGAAAATTAATTTAAGGAGTGAAACAAATGTATTAGTGTTGTCATAGGAAGAAGATGAATACCTTGCCTTCAAGCTGTTTCTTCATATTAATCCATCACACCATGTAACATGATTGCTTTTTGACACATAACATCTTGCAAAGATATTTTCCACCATCACACCAACTTTTATTAAATCCTGCTCATACATATCTAGTTCTAAAAGTTATTGATACAATGGAATGAATTACTAAAAGCATAGAAACTGCAAATATGTTTCCCTCACCCACGGTTAGCAAAGTTTAATGAGCCCTGGACCTAGTTACAAGACTACCTAGCAGGAAAAAAAATAAAAAATAAAAATAAAAAAGCAAACCCTCCATGTAAGCTTCTAATCTGGACCTGCCCATACCCAGCTTAACCCCAAAAGGATCCTTCAGAAGGTCCCCAACCACAGGAGATGGGCATGCAAGTATCATCCCCTCCCTACAGGATCCTCTATAGGATCCATCCTTATGCCTGTCACAAAAATCAGACAAGGGAGAGACTGTCCCTCTGATCTCTCACCAGTACCCCATAGGTGAGATCAACCATAGCTGAGACCAACATGTCTACCACCATTTGACAAGTGCACACTGTCTAGATGGAATAATGCACACTGTTTGAATGAAATGTTCGCAAGCCGGATAATCAGGGCATCCTTAACTGACCCAAAACATCCAATGGCTCTTGAAGGGGAGAAGGAAAAGAACATATAAACAGATGAGTGGGCATACCCATCCCAAGCTAAGCCTATACCCTAATTTTTCTCAGCTGCTAGGCTGGAGGAAGTGTTAGCTCCAGTCACTCCCTCCTTCCTACAATTCCTCATAGGAGTAAGCCAGCCATTTTGAAAGGAATCCTTTCAAAATGAGTGCAAGGAAGTCTTGGATGTGGGCCATGACAACTATCACAGTTGTGACTGGATTTACAGTAGTCCCAGTGACATATTCCCTGATTATATCCCAAGAGACCCTGCTGGAAAATCACTACCTGGTACCTCACTTAGACACCTTACAACTATCCTGCCTGTCCCTGAAGTGCACCCTACATCATCAGTCATAATTTGTTATTGAAGAGAACTCATACAGCTCTTTCACTATAGAGTGTACTTTTTCTGAAAATGTCACCATATTCTATGGCTGCAGCATTACCCAGCAATACTTGGTCTCAGAGCAAATTTTCCTAATGATTGGAAAGGTGCCAGTCCCCTGCACAATAAGGCAAGTGGACCATGCCCAAGTAACTATATAATGAACTGGTTGTTGTACTCTATCTCATCTTGTACTCTACCTCATCTACCTCATCTCTACTCTAGAGTTGTACTCTACCTCATTTTGCTTCCACTTCTGCCCCACCTTGTTTCTAATCACTGGATGAGAACCCTTCCTGTCATTCCTCAGCCACAAGTTCCAAAAGTGTGTATATATCTACACAGATCCATCAAGTATGCTCTCATGCATCATTCATATCAGATGGCTACCTGGGGCATCTTTGTCAGCCCAAAAGGTTGAGACAATAGACATAGCTCCTGCTCCCAGTTATCCATCTAAAGTATTTTTTGATCCCCATCACTCTAGCGCTACTCTTTAAGGCCCGTGTTGACAGACCAGGCATATGTGCTACAACTGACCAATATTTCTTAAGGGGATGAGCCACTGTATCATTAGAGAGGGGCTCACTTGAAGATTCCCCCCCCATCTGATACTTCCATTCTTTTCTCTATCTTCCTCAGTAAGTCAGCATCAAATGATTGTGGGGAGCTTGCCAGACTCTATTTATAATCAGGTATGGGGAAATGCAGTCCTTGAAGGTTCTCCAAAGCCCCCTGACCTCTCCAAAATTTTAAAATATTTTTCAAGTTATTTTTGACACCCCCTTTCCAGCTCAAAACTCCTTTTGCCACCACAACCCCAGCTCCCCACATATCATTAAACCTTAAGAAGAAAAACAGAAAAAAATTGGTCCAACATGGCTGAAAATTTCATGATGTGACATCTCTTCTGGTCATAGTGTGAATATTGGTGTGGCTCCCTGGGAGGGATGAGGGGAATAAAAACATATCTCCCTGTCTCTTATCTCACCTTTACTTTATATCCCAGCCAAGAGGGCCTCAGTGAAACTTAAGCCACATGGGTCCTACTGTGAAATCCTGCTCGCTGTGTGCTAGTAACTCAACCTGTTATTGATTGAGCACATCAAATCCACATTTCCCCTACTCCATTCCCAGCTAGACAGGAAGTCCACCACAGTCTGAAAAGTGGTGGTCAACATTCTTCCTTTTCATCCCAACACCAGCACAGCAAACAGAGACCAGGTTAGACTGGGACCCTAAACTTCAATTCTCTACACTCCTATGACATTTTATTCTAATCCTACTGGTTCAGGAAAGAACCTAAAACCTGTGAGACTATAAAAACCTCTGGGACTAAAGCCTGCAGCTGAAAATATGTTTGGTCGTTGAACACTTCTAAATTAAGGTTAGATTTCAGTACTGAAATCTGTTTAGCATCTTCCACAGCCTGCTGCACATACAGGCAGAGAAAATGGAAAGCTGCAAATATTTCTTGAATGGTGTTTGAGCTGCGAGGCAGCATTTGAAAAGCGTGTTAGAAAATCACATTAAATCATGAAGGCACACAATAAGAAGTGCATCCAAATAGATGTCTACAAATAATATTGGCTGTGCACACCACCTGTATTGTGGTGACATGAATTAAATCACAAAAGACAGTGATAGTTATGAAGTTAAGCCTTGGAAGAGATTCTTATTCTGTTTCAGGTTTCAGGGAGAAAAGTTAGGCTGTGCATGCAGAGTTAGCAGTTCATTTTCCTTTAATACTCTCATTGCTCTCCCAAGGAAGCACACACATTCCTCCATTGTGTGATTTATACAGCACTATTAACACCTTTTTCAGATGCCTAAGGCATAATCAGGTATGGGGAAATGCTGTCCTTGAAGGTCCTCCAAAGCCCCCTGACCTCTCCAAAATTTTAAAATATTCTGACTGGCCGAATATGTCAGGAGACGGTGAATTTTACTCCTGTACTTAACACTTCGGTTTCCAAGACTGAGACATTTTTGTAACTCTGGAAAGTTTCAGGCTTTGTCCCTTTTTTTCTCAATCCTTTTTACTTCTACCAGTAGGAGGTTTTCTTTTTAAAAAATGTCCCTTCCCTCTCCTCCCTCTACTTCTGTCCGCATGCCTTTGTTCAATTTTGGAGGTGATGGCTACAGACCAGGGTTCAGTTCCCTGCTTGGTCATGGAAACCTATTGGATGACTTTGGGTGCATCACATACTCTCAGCTCCAGAAAATCCCATAATAGGGTCTTAGGGTTGCCATAAGTCAGAAACAAGCTGAATACATACAACAACAGCAGCAGCAGCAGCAGCATTATATTGATAAGCTCTAATAAATGTTATTGCTGTACTGGGAGATGATTGTCCCTGCATGCATACATACAAACTCATATAGATCTGTACAGATCAGAGATCATGGCTCAGAATTCTAAGCTCAGTAGTGGAGCACCCTAACAAAGGTTTTGTGGCAACCAGTCTTTCCTTCCTTCTCCCTTTCATTCTTTTCACCCCTATCCTGCCAAAAGTATCACAGGTTTGAGAGTTCCCCCTCCCACCGGGGAATCGAGTCTTTTTCCAGGGAGGTTTTGGTTAAGTAGGTAAAATATGCAGCCCACGCAGATGACGTTTCTCTGTTTGTCAACAATCGAGAAGAGATTGTTTTAGTTCTGAATGTGTTTGAAGGCTATGAGCGGGCTTCAGAGGCTCAGATTAATTTACAGAAAAGCCATTCGATCTCTTTCTTTAGAGAGGAAGAAATCTTATTTCTATCTCCAGTGAACATTGTAGCAATGAAACAAGAGACACAACATGAAAATGAAAGACTAGAGAAATTAGAGGAGTATAAAATGTTAGGTTTGTTGTTCTTCCTTAAACCTTTTGGGTGGGAAAAGAATTGGCAGCTTTGGTTAGAGAAAATGAAGGAATATTTTGATAAATGGAAACCGTGGAAATTGAATGTTTACCAGAAGGCGGTGTACATCAAAACTTACCTCATGCCTCTGGCCTTGAATTTGGCTGCAGTCTACCCATCCCCGCAAAGCCTGCTGAAGGAAGCTGAAAAATTGGCTTTCCGATTCCTCTGGGGAATGGCCGCTTTTCCCCTGCCTTGGGCGGTGGCCTTTAGGAAAATGGAACAGAGAGGCCTTAACCTACCCGCATTGTGCTTAAAGTTTCTGGCTACTTTTCTCAGCCAGAACTTAGGAAAGTTTAGCCAGTGGGTTCGTCGGCAGGCAGGCCTAAAGGGGTGGGTTGCTCTTTTTGCAGAACATTGGGTGAAGGAGAGCTGGACCGAGAAGTGGTGGAGAGAGGAACCGGTGCCTTTCTGGGTGACAACCACAATGAGACATGCTGGCCCCGACTTCCTCAGGGAGGTCTATGGACAGATTCAGCAAAACGGGGTCTTGGTGAAGTGGTTTCAGACCAAAGGGGGATATATGCGAGACTTGAAGCATTGCGTATACTGGGAAATGGTGGATGTGGTGTTTTTTCAGCCACAGTTGGAAAAAAATGCAAAGAAGGACCATTTGTCTGGATATTTAAAAGAAGTGCCCAGGAACATCAAATGTTTCACGGACCAGAGGATCCCTTTCGGTCTGTGGGACATTCGATGGAGATTTTACCATCAAATCTATTATTTAAAAGGAAACCAACTGTGGCTGAAGGAAGCAGAACAAATATGTCATAGATTTTTGTGTCAGAGACAAGCCTCTGTTAGGGCTTTTCTGCACTTTACGGGGGAAATGGGGCAGCCCATTACTCACTGGACTGGCATGCTCCCCCGACGATCCACGACGATCTGGAGCAGCGCACGCCCGCGCTACACACTCTCCGGAGACAAAAATGGAGGCTTCCGGTTGGCGGAGGCTCACCACCAACCAGAGAAGCTCGCCAGCCAGAAGCCCACCCCCGGAAGATTTGCAGCCTCGCGCTGGCGCGAGCCTGCAAATCTACACTTTAGGGCAGCGATGGACTGAGGCACGCCGGGCTATTGAAAGTCCTCTTTTAATCAGTCTTTCAATACCACGGGGAGCCACCAGTTCTGGGCATTCTGGAGCGGGCTGAAGTCCGGACAAACATTAAGTAGTCTGGACCCAGTTGGCCCCCAAGTGTAAACGTCCTCGCTGGAGAGCGCGCCGCCCTGTTTTAAATACAAAATGCGGAAAAGGCCTTAGTGAAAGTCAAGCCAAGGAGACAACGGAGCACTTTATAAAGGACTGCCCATTGGCCACGGACACTTGGAAGAAGATAGCTGCTGCCCTCAACTGGCTGGCCTTGGCACACCAGGCTTGGGAGGCAATGGCGTCTGGATTGGAGCCAGAAACCAGATTCAGAGGACCGTGTCGACACCTAGGGAAAAAAAGAAAGAGAGGACATAATAAGAGGCCTGTTGATTTGTTCTGGGTTGTTCCCTGGTCAGCCGTAAGACTGGTTAACTTGTACGTTTTGCTGGCTTTGGTTTTCCAGAGAAAAAAAGAGTTAATTACACAGACACAAGCAGATGTTAACGTTGCTGTTCGTTTTGTAGTGAACAAAATAAAAACTCTAAGTGAAAAAGAAAGAGGCAGGATGTCTTCAAAGAGATGGAAGGAGTTCTGGCCATGGTTGGCAGAAACAGCACCTGGCATAACTTGAGGTGTAGGTTATACACTTATAAGTCATAGACATAATTATGTTATTAATTTTATTAATTAATTTTATTTTAATTTCTATTTTAATTTCTATTTTAATTATAGTTTAAATTTTAATTGTAATTTCAATATTATTGTTCTTTGTTCTTTATATATAAATGTGCATAATATGTAAGAAAGTTTGACAGGGAAATAGGACTAGGAATAGTGGTAATAATAAATAATTGTACTGGAAATTGTAATGCTTATACAAAAAATGGGTGCAATTTTGAAAATTTTCTAATAACTTTGGGTACTCTTTTGAAGAAGTGTAACATTTTGTTATATTGTTGTTCTGATAACTTTATTATGTCATTTCATTTGTGAATTTGTACTATTGTACTATAGGCAAACGTGTTTGTAGGATGTTAAAATTTTAATAAAATTACTTAAACCTAAAAAAAAATACTTAAACCTATCCTGCATGTTATAACTTAAATCTGTTTAGTTGCCTTGTGTCTGTGTGTGCACAGGCATCTGCAGGAGAGAGGAAAAGATAGTGGAGGAAAGAGGCTGTGCCTATCTCTCACCATTCAGCTTAATGTGCCAGAAGACACTGTGATTTTGTAGGACTGGGATTTGTGTGTCTGTGTGCACGTGTGTGTGTAGGAGAGATGCAGCAGAGAAAGGGAAAGGGGGTGAAGCGAAGAGGTTGTCTATTAGACTCTCCATTTAGTTTCAGGTGTGTATGGGGGGTGGGATGACAGTGTCAGTGGTCTTCTCCTGTATAGCAATGACAGCACTGCAGCTTGGAGAGCTGTCTTTATAACAGTGTTTCTCTTATCATCTGTGCCTGCTCCTCAGATTATGGCTAACATATGACCAGATTCCCTGGGTGACATTGGAAGTTAGATCTGTAAATCTTTGGCTGTTTCATCCTCCCAGGAATAATTACAGTAGTGTTCTCTCTCCTGAATGAATATTCCTAGTCTAATGAATATTCCTCCCTGATATTCCCCCCATCTACAGGCATCCTGAAGTGTTATGGATGGGTTATTCTGTGTAGAAAAAAATGGAGTTTTTGCAGAAAAAATTCTGTTTTCTCCGCAGGGGGAAAAAAAATCCTGCACAGAAAACTGTGTTCAATGCAGAAAACCTTTTTATTATTATTATTATTTTGGGCAAAATCAATTACAAAATAATTTCTCCACAACCGTTTAGAATGTACAAATACTTGGAGAAAAATTTTCAGTTTTTTCATTTAGCTATAATTCTTTCATTTTTCATTTCATTTCTTTTTTTCTTTTCTTTTTTTTTACCAGAGAATGAATAATAAAGAATATTTTTTCCATCCTGCTGGAACTTTGCTAAGCAGACTGTCATGGACAGACCACCTAATGTCAACCAGAAAGTGCTGGAGAGACAGGTTCCCGGTTCTTTGCAAGGAAGGCTGGGTAATGATGGGGACTAATGACAACAACCAGTTGGCATGCATACTGTGTTTGAAAGAGTCATCAGTATGTGGCCATTGAAGCTTTGGATCAATAGAGAGGATCCTAATTTCTTCTGTATGTTTTGATTATCCCACATTAGTTGTCTGCAGAGGGCTAGTAGACAGACTTCAGGAACCCTTTTCCTAGTTTGTGCTTAGAGGAAAGCAAACAGTCATTATAATTATAGACAGTTGCAAAAACAAGCAAGTCCCATAGAAAATTTTGGTTTTCCCAATTTTAAAACAAATCTGCTCAGGGACCTTTTTCGTGAAGAGCAAATAAAACCCCGGATGCTACTGTTTTCTTAACAAGGGAGTTGTTACCAAATGAATTGTTATCATTCTTTCTGGCAGCAACTTGGCTGACAGCTCTGTCTGTATGTAAATTAACTTTTTTTTTTCTGAGAGCCTTTCATTTTGGCAGCTTCATCAAAAAATCATATTCTGTTTTAAATTATTCCTGCTTCTCCAAAATATCTCCCCTGCCATCCTTAAAAATCATTCATTCTAGCTCTGATTGGGAATTTCTTCTGTACTGAAGTCCTAAAATAAATGGGCTGTTTGTAGTTGGTTGTTGTCCCCTGTGTGTATTAGTAATGCTTATTTATTTGCTTATTTATTTATTTGATTTCCGATGTGGAAAACAGGGGAAATTACAGTATGCAGTATAGAAGGATTGGCAAAACACTATGTGGTAGCGGGGCAGGGGGGAGAGGGAATAGTTGTAATTTGAGTACCCTGTAGTCTCATGCCTTTAGGAAATGATACAGAGTCATTTACCAGAGTCATAAATTATCATCCATTTCAGTTAGAATGTAAGAGTCATAGTGGATCAGACTAAAGGCTTTTTAGTCCGCTGTTTTGTTCACAAAGTAGCCAATATGATGCCTACTGTAAGCCTAAAATGAGTGCAGCAGCATCTTACTCTCATGTTTTCGAGCAACTGATATATAGAGGTCCACTGCCTCTCATCCTGGAGCTATGACCCTATGATAATAGACATTGATGCCCAACCCCAAGGTGAATCTATCGTGTGGTTTTCTGGAGCTGAGAATGTGTGATGCACCCATGATCACCCAGTGGGTTTCCGTGGCCAAGCAGGGAATTGAAACCTGGTCTCTAGAGTCGTAGTCCAACTCTCAAACTATTATATCAAGCTGGATCTCATTGATGCCCATATCCTCTATTAATTTATCTAATCTTCTTTTAAAGCCATCCGGCTAGGAAGTTACCACCATCTCTTATGGTAGTGAACCCTACAGTGTAACTGTGTGCTGCGTGAAGATAATTTTGTTTATCTGTCCTGAATGTTCCACCAGTTAACTTGACTGGATAGCACTGAGTCCTAGTATTATGAGAGAGAGAGAGAAAGGTCCCACCAGCATGTTTTCTCCATGCCAGCTCTATACACCTTTGTCATGTATGTTGTTAGTCACTTTTTTTCTAAGCTACATAGCCCCAAAATGTTGTCCTCACAGGAGTGTTGTTTCAGTCTGTTGATCATGTTTATTACTGTTTTCAACACCTTTTCCAGCAATGCCCTTCTCAAGTACAATCAGCAGAACTGTATCTTCTATTTCAAATGTGCTACACCATAGATTTATATAAGGGCAATGTGTTATTGGCAGTTTAATCTCACTTCCTATATTCTATAATTTTCTATAGATGTTGATTAATTATCTGCATCTTGGAGAGAAGGGGCAATTTGGCCTTTTAACAGAATTCAGTAATTTAAGATAAGATATAGGTTTCCATTGCCTAAATACCCTGAAGGCACCAGATCCCATCTAATTTTGGAGGCTTGGAAGGATCACCCCTCGTTACTACTTGGACTGCCACTGAATACCAGGTGCCATAGGCTATATTTTAAAGGAAGCAAGTGGCAAAACTACATCTGACTATTCCTTCCCTAAGAAAATTCTATGAAATTCAAGGGGTCATTGTAAGTAGACAGGCAACTTGAAAGCACATGCACACTTAGGTTTCCAACTCCATATGTGTTGTGTCCAATATCGAGGGCCCACCTGATTGTTGTTCCTCTTTTGCTATGAATTTTTATATCCTGTTTTACAGACCATGGAGAAATTCAGTAGGATTCCATTAAATTCTAAGTATCTGGATGTAAAACCCAGTAGACACCTGACCACATCATCCTATATTTCAAGAATCCTCCCCAGACAAGAAAGGATCAAGCTTAAGTGTCTTGTTTTGCATACTATCCTTTATGCCTCGCAGGATACACAAGTTTTGAGTGAGGTTGGATCTAGCTTCAGTTGCAGGAGTGATAAATTAGCACTACAAAAGTGGCCAACATCATCACTCTAGTGAAATGCATTCCTTTGTTTAGTTACTTATGGGATGGGAGGCCTATCACCACATCATGAACCACTTCTCCTGGGTCAAGGAGAGATGGTTTCCGAGGAAGAACAGGAGTCCCTCACTGTATAGGGTTCAATTTTTTTAAGTTGGTGTTCTTACTGTAGTGTACAGGTGTTATTATGGCAATAAAAGAAAGATCCCAAACTGCAAGCTATGGTAGCTGAAGTCCAAAACATCTGGGGAAGAAAAAGTTTCCCTGCCTCATTGGGCTGCTGTAAAGACTGCTAAGATAATGTATGGGAACTGGCTTCAACACCTAGGATGATATTACTACTACTACTACTGTTATTATTTAACATATATTATTATTATAAAATATAATTTCACAGTCTACCAGGAGTTACTAACTGGAGCTTTGGATGATCAGTGATTCAGATTCTACCCAAGAATCTAGGAATCAGTGAGATATTGTAAGAAAACAATAAATACATGTTCCAAATATTTATAATATTGTTAGAAGAATTAGTATTATTGGCATTAACTGGCCAATGTCCATAGATCAGGCTCTTGGGTTATCCTAGCCCATTACAAAATATATTTAACATCTCTCCGTATTATCATAAGTAGAAAGAAAATGGAGTGGGGTAAGACCTATATACCCGAAAGGAACCAGATCCTTTCTGATCTTGGAAACTAAAGAGGGTCAGCTCTGGTTAGAACTTAGGTAGGAGACTACCAAGGAATACCAGGTGCTGTAGGATATATATCAGAGGAAGAAATTGGCAAAACGACCTCTGAGTATTTCTTGCCTAAAAAAACCCAATGAAATTCATGGCATCACCAAAAGTCAGCAGGCAACTTGAAAACTTATATGCATATGCACACACACACACACACACACACACACACACACACACAAGTCAAGTGCAGAAAGGTAGCCCATATCCACGTTCTGTTATCCTGAAAAAACTGGAAAAGAGCACGAGAGAAAGGAGTGGGGGAAAGAAAGTGTTGCCTTTCTTTTTCTTTGCATTGTGTTTCCAGCTCAGGTCTTTTCATCCCCCTGCCTCTTATTTTCTTGGTGATCGCAGCTGGAAATTTTGCCCGATTAGGAGAGAGTTTTCCCTCTATTAAGCCTCTGAATCTCCTTCAAGAGTCTGATAGACTGGGCCCTAACGGCAGCCGCTTTACTTCTTTTCAGGCGTCATCCATCAGGCTGACAGTGGCTGCCGATGGGCCAGTCATATTGTCTATATTTCATACACAAACATCAGGCCTGCTGACAGCACTTTGCACACTCGGAAATTGCTTTTGCTGTGAGTTGAATTTCAACGAGAGTGTTTCCTTCCCCGTTTCCCCCCTCTCCTGGTTGCTGTCCCTGCCTCCGTCTCTCTGTGTTTATGACCCTCAGGAGAAGAAGCGCTGCTGTGAATAGATAATGCTGAAAGCACTCTTGTATAGCACAGAAGGTTTTGTGTCTGAAGTATTTAATGTTTACAGCAAATCTGGTGTTTGTTAATTTGCACTTTGATTCATTCTTTAAAAGAACTGTCACTCCATTCTTTTGCTTCTCCTTTATACAGATGTGCAGCAACTCATGCTGTGGTGTCTGCATCTCTGTCTTCTCTCTCTCTCTTTCTCTCTCTGTGTATGGAATGAGTAAATTGGTGGAGGGCTACAGCAGGGAAAAAAGTGAATCATTTTCCACTGTGCCCCATGGCCTGTACAGTGAATATACAGTGGCCATTTGAAATTATTCTGAAAGAGAGGATATAAAATATAGGCTTGTAATTGGAGAAGTGCTGCCCCTTTGCCTTGGATGCTGAATGGATATAATAAATAGCATATGAGGCATATTCAGTGTTTTGTGCATAATCGAATACAAGAGGAAGGACAGGAAAGTCTTCAACAACAACCAGTTGAATGAGTTTTGGCTCAGTTTATTACACTGAACTAACAACATTAGTCAATTCTTTAAAACATAATCATGAAAAAGAAAACCTATGTTACCATGTAAATATTCAAACCACAGAATCATAGAATCATAGAGCTGGAAGGGGCTTTATGGGCCATTGAATCCAACCTTCTGGTCAGTGCTGGTTCTCCAGCTAAAGCACTCCCAGTAAATAGACTCTTTTTGAAGATGTCCAGAGAAGGAGAATCCACCACTGTCTAGGCAATTGGTTCCATTGCTGAACCATTCTTACTATCAAGAAGTTCCTTCTAACATTCAGATGAAATCTACCCACCTGTAACTTCAAGCCATTAGACCAGTGGTTCTCAACCTGTGGGTCCCCAGATGTTCATGGACTTCAGCTCCCAGAAGCCCCAGCCACTACGGTCAATGCTCAGGGCTTCTGGGAGCTGAAGTCCACGAACATCTGGGGACCCACAGGTTGAGAACCACTGCATTAGACGTACGCCTACCATCTGAAGGAGCAGAGAAGTGGCCTGCCCCCTCCTCTTTGTGACAGCCCATCAGGTATTTAAAGAGGCCAATCATGTAATTCCTTTGTCTTTTCTTCACCAGGCTGAATTTGCCCAGCTCCTTCAATCTTTCTTCATATAGTTTGTTCTCCGCTCCTCTTATCACCCTTGTTGCCCTTCTGTGAACCTACTCTAACTTGTCTATATCCTTCTTAAAATGAGGTGCCCAAAACTGAATACAGTACTCCAGATGAGGCCTTTCCAATGCAAAGTATAGTGGGACTATTACTTTCCTCAGGCCCTTTTCGCATGGGCTTTTTCTCGCGCAAGAGCTCTGTGACCCTTGCGGGAGTGGGAGCGTCGCTTCACACGACGCACTCCCACTCGCGTGGCACTCACGAGGCTCGAGCAGCACGAGCGCGTATTTTTTATTTTCGGCTTGAAGTGCGGTGCGCCGTCACAGATGAGCCGGTCGCGCTTCCTCCCCCAGCGCCGCCTACAGCTCCCAGGGTGCGCTGAGGAAGCTGGGGGCATGGCTGAAGAGCGCCAGTCGTGCAAGAAGAAGCCAGCTGCGGTAAGGAGGAGCGGGGGGAGCGGCAGTGTTTTGGGAGAGGGTTCTCGCGCGAGCCACCCTCCCCCGTCGTGCAATCACCGGCGCTGCGAAAAGGGCCTCAGTTTAGAGACTATGCTTCTGTTAATGCAGGATAAATAGCATTTGTATTCTTTGCTCTAGGATCACACTGCTGACTGATCTTCAACTTATGATCAGCAGTAATCCTAAGGTCCTTTTCACATGCAGTGCTGTTGAGCTATTTATTCCCTATCCTTTATTTGTGCATTCAGTTTTTGTTGCTCAAATGTAGAATGTAGCTTTTGTCTCTATTGAATTTCATTCTATTAATTTCTGCCCAATTTTCCGGTTTATTTAGGTCCTTCCTCTCTTTGAGCCTGTTAGCCAGCCCTCCCAGTTTTCTCATCTGCAAACTGGATAAGGATTCCCTTCACTACATCATCTTTGGTAAACATTTTGAAGAGTTAAGGCCCTAGGACAGAACACTGAGGCTCTCTGCTTGAGATCCCTTTCCAGTTTGAATTATAACCATTGATGATGACTCTTTGAACGTGGTTTTCTAACCAATTATAGATTCATCTGACAGTATTTCTATCTATTCCACATTTAATCAGTTCATTAATCAAAATATTATTGGGGTCCTTATCTGAAATTCAGATAAACAACATCCACAGCATCTACTAAACTAATGACCTCATTGAAAAATATGTAAGATTAGTTTGGCAGGATTTGTTCTTGACAAACCCATGCTTGTTCCTACTGATTACTGTACAATTTGTTCCTGATATTGATCTCAGGCTGACTGGTCTGTAGTTTCCTGGATCTTCTTTTTTTGGCTTTTTTGATGAGAAGGACAATATTTGCCCTTCTCCAATCTTCTGGTGCCTCACTCATTCTCCTAGATTTCTCAAAATGATGGCAAATGGTTCAGCAAGTTCTGACAGTACTCTGGGATGCAGTTCATCTGACCCTGCAGATTTGAACTCATTCAGGTTAGCCAGCTGATTCCTGACTAACTGCCTATCATTCTTGATTTGCAATCAAGGTCCCTTGCTAAGGTCTCTGCTGCTGCATGGAAGCACACAGTTCTTTTTTAGGGAGAAAAATGAAACAAAATAAGTATTGAGTAGTTCTTCCTTTTTCTTGTATCTGTTAGCATTTTAAATCCTTACTGAATAGCTACCCCACTATCTCCTTGGTCATTCTGTCGTTTTGAAAAATCCTTTTTTGTTGCTCCTTACTTGCCTAGCCAGTCTCACCTTATTCTGAGCTATAGCTTTCTTTATACTATTCCTGCACATCTATACTCTTCCATGATGATTCACCCTTCTTTTCATTCTTTATACATTTTTTCCTTTTTTATACATTCTTTCCCCTCTCATTTCCTCCCTAAGTTTACTGTTCAGCCATATTTGCCTTTTCAGATGTTTCCTGTTTTTCTTCTTCCATGGTGTGAGAAATAGATGGAAAAATACACAAAAGAATTAAGCATAGGATCAAATGAAGCATATTTATTTTGAATACATGTTTCTGCAGAAGTGGGGGTGCTCACAAAGAGGACCCCTCAGTGTTGAATATAGCTAGTTTTTATTACCTATCCCTGCTGCAAGTTTACCCTCCCCTGGGATCCCATTGGATAGGATCTCAGGAGTTACAGCCTATCCATTTCGCCTAGTAAGTTCCACTTTAGTTTACATCTCCCCTTCCCCACATTTCCATAGCCCCCTCCCCTTATTTACAATTTGAATGATCACACACTTATCATGCATTTCCCTCATGTAGCTCACATTCAAGGTGCCTCATCTGCAGTTTCTAAAAGTCCCTTGGTATAATATCTTAACAGTTTCTACAGCCCCATTACCATGACCCATCTTTGCGTTCTCTGGCATGTCTTCTCAACAATTGTACCTCACTCGTCACAGCAACCCATCCTTGCCTGCTTTGTTATGTCTTATCAACAAGCTTTTAGGCAAAGGGCCTCTTTGTGCTTGCCAGATCAGCTGTTTTGAAGATTCAAGGTCTTAGAGGCCCCTTGATCTCTTGCATTCTCTGTAAAGCAACTTAATTAGACAGTATATTGCAGGAGCTAAAATACATATAGAATATGCTAAATATATGTGAAAATATGTGTTATAAAATAAACTAAGATATATGTTAGTAATACTGTATACTGAGTGCAGAAGCTAAAAATATATCTAAAATATTTGTTATTTCTCTCAATGGCATTGTTTGTGATTGTGCTTTTTGTGGTTCTTTCTTTCAGAATTCCCACCCTTACTAGGTATCATTTTCCTATTTCATGCCTAGCCATAAGATTCTACCCAGTGTTTCCCCAAACTTGTTAAAATTGGCTTTTTGGAAACCAAGGTCAGTGTTTGATTGTACTCTTCTTTGCCTTGTCCAACAAGTGTGAATTCTAGCATTACATATTAACTGCCACCTAAAGTACCAATCATTTTGATTCCAGTGACCAACCTTTCCCTACTGATTAGGAACAAATCCAGGATTGCTGATCCCCTTGTTCCTTCCTCTACCTTTGAAATAGGAAATTATCTGCAAGGCACATCAGGAATTTGTTAGATAGCCTATGCTCAGCAGAGTTAGTCTCCCACCAGATATCAAGGTAATTGAAATCCCTCATAACTTCTAATCATTTCTGAGATTTGTTTCTCTTCTTAGTTTGGTGGCATGTAACTCCTACCACAACATTACATTTATTTCTTTCTCCATTTATTTTTACCTAAATCTTCTCTGATTCTGCAGTTTAATCACTCATATGTATTTCTTTACAAGTGAATTTGTCTTTGACATATAATGCTACTCCTCTGCCTTTCTATTTCCGTCTTTCTTTCTGAACAGATCATATCCTTCACTTGTTATATTCCAATCAGGAATCATCCCACCAGATCTCTATTACCCTATGAAGTCACATTTACCCTCCTGATTCTGTACAGAATTACAGTCATCTCTCCATATTCGCTAGGGTTAGGGGCACAGGACCCCTGTGACAGTGAAAAAAATGTGAATAACTTTAGGCCCTCTCAAACCATATTTAACACAAAAAAAAGTATGATCACCATATTCGACCGCCATGGATTCCTTTGAGACATAGGGTTTCTTCACAAGGCAGATGTGGGTGGCTGGTGGGGCTTACTGCCACCTCGACTGCTGCCCCACACGAGTTTTAATAGGGACTTACAAGTCTCGTTCACAGTTTCTCAGTTTATGAGGCTTGCAATCCCTATTAAAAATGTCATAGGGAGGCAGCAGAGATGACAGCAAACAATCTGTGAATAATCAAATTTGCAAAAGTGAAACCCGCAAATGTGGAGGGCTGACTGTATTACAGTTAGCAAGTTCCATTAAAATCAGTGGGACATCTTGCTAGGTAAACAAAACAAAAAGGAGGGTACAGATGAAGTTTTCATTTGTATTTTCTTTGCTTTACGGAGTTACTAGATGAATAGGTGAATATATTTGCCTATGTTTGCTCAGTTTTTGTAATCTTAAACTTTTCAAAACCTTAGTTTGAGTGTTCGACCAGGAAGATCAGGATTTGAAACTCCACTGAAGCTTAGGGAAACCCCCTGGGCGACCTTGAACAAATTATACTCTCTCAGAGGAAGGCAATGGCAAAGCTCCTCTGAGTAAATCTTGCCAAGAAAACTCTAGGATAGGTTTGCCTCAAGTCAGAGTAGACTCAAAGGCATGTAACAACAGGTCACAAGCTTTGTGGCTCTTTATTCATCCTTTTCATCAAATGTCAGCTACCTAATTAGAATCTCTTGATTTGCTGAGAACTGTGGTATAATTATTTTTTCTTTCCAATGAGATTTGTTGTGGTGAAGTATCTGGAACTGTGACCAGAATGTCAGTAAAGATGCTTAATGGTGAAACAAAAAACACTGGATGTGAGCAATTACTGCAGCTGACCAGTCAGGAATATTGTCTGTCAAAATATCTGATTTATGTCTTGCCATTCAGTTTGCAATCCTAGGAGCATTTCCTTGGGATTAAGCCCCAACAGACTGAGGAATTAGTTTACAGAATACTGAAAAACTCAGGTGAGGTTGGATGGTTCTTACCTGCTATGAAATTAGGATTTTGCTTCAGTACTCCTTTTTTTTCTTAAGCATAAATTGAGCCATGCTGTTACCTTTGGAAATATTTCTTTTAAGTGTCAGCAACCCAGACAATAAACACAGGCATAATGTACATATTGCAATTTGACTAAATTATTTATTTGATTGTATTCAGATTTACTCACATTCACATACACCCCATGGAATCAGTGGGGCTTCAGTTAATAGTGACTAACCTGCCCTGTTGATTTCAGTAGGTTTTCTCTAAGAATAAATAAATCTAGACTCAGCCCATCAGTCATTCAGCTTGCAGCCATCAAAACACTGTGATTAGTAAGACTCTTTCATTGGTTCCAGTTTCTTGTTGTGCTATATTATTCCTTCTGTTAAGATTTCCATTATTGATTAACCTCATTTAGAGATCTCTTTAGAAGTTCTGATTTCGTGAACTTGAGGTCTTCCTTTGAAGTTTTTTTATCTGATCCCACATTTCTAAGATATAACTGTGAAATGTTTGTTTGACATCATTTGCTGCACACAGATGGGTAGTTTAAGTATCTGAATCTCTAGCTTTAAAACAGGGGTGGGCAGAATGTGAGCCCTCAAGTCTATTTTTGCAGCCCCTGAACCCTCCAGACCGCTTACTCCAAAGAGTGAATTGCTTCCCTGTAAACGTCCAGGATCAACAGTTCACCTTTTAAACAGGTTGCAGCACATCCTCACCTACCCACATACACATTGTTCAACATAAACACTAAACATTGCTCAGAGATGGCTCTGGATGAAGAAGATGCCCAAGTATGTGGAGGTAAATGAAAGCCCAATGACATTTATATATGAAATCACTGTGAAAGTGATGTACAAACACTGGAAGACTTTATATTCCTATCTTCCAAAGTTTTTTTTTTAGTTTCAAGTTCCCTCTATTGGTAATATCCAACTTGCAAAGGAAAAACTTCAACATTTCCTTTCTCTTCCCATGGATGGCAGAGACATGAGACTGCTTTGCCATCTAGATCTAGATTTGTGTAAGAGCCACTTGAATTATGTCTAGGACTTCTGATAAGTTTGCAACAGAACAGAACTTCTCTTTGATCTTTAATAAACAAATTGAATTGGAAACTAGAGTTCATCTATTTTTCTTATAGGTCTGAAGATGACTTCACCCATGAGATAACATGGGCAGTACTGAACTAGTCTGGTTGTTAAAGAATTTAAAGGAAGCTCTAAAGACAATCCTGCCCATGTCAACTTGGATTTCCACATATCCAGAACTTAAGCATTATTAAGACTAGAAGTAGTGGTAGTAGCACTGTCTTTAGGGAGCAGACAAAGGGGGTTTTACAGTTTGCTGTACCTTGCATGGTTAGGTAAGCAGACATACCAATTTGTCACAGTGCTATATATGTGGAGAATAACAAATATTGTGGAAGAAAAGGCTGGACAGCAACTATTTTATTTACAATTAGGCTGGTAGCCATTTAAAGCAATTACATTAGGCTTTCTCTGTTCAAATTACTGTCTTAATTAAATGTTTGAGTAATGAATGAATCAAATCACACTGCCTCTCCTTATACAATCCCACTGTAATTTTGTGGTGATTAGATATTTAAATTTCAAACTATAAAACTTTAGTGATTGCGCTGATTATTCTGTTTATAAACCTGGATTTTTACTATTTTAATGTTAAGTACTAATAAGAATTCCTTATCTTATTTAGCACAGTAATAGCCTACATGGCATACAGTTGTACGATTTTCTTCCTTGGGAGGTGGTAAGAAAAAAAAGTTAAACAGGTAACTGTTCAAGAGGATTTGTCTATAGAATGTTTGCCTTCAGGGTAAAGATTTGGAACTAAGACAGGTGATTCACTGGATATCTCAGAGGTATGACTGTATAGTAAGAAATAATTCCAGTTATGTGTAGCCTGCAATTCCCAACTTACATACTCCGAAATAACAGGCCTGATATTTAATGAGGTACCAGTTGCCCAAATGGTGTTGGCTAGATGTCTGTTCAAGATTATCTGATTTTATGTTTCCTCTTCTCTGAAATGCCACATCTCTCCTGCCAGACTCCCTGTGTTGATATGGAAACATGAGTTTTAAAAATGTAATTCATAGTGGGGGGAGTCTAATTATACGTGGCATTTCATCCATCATGGAAAAAGCTCCTTCAGAAGAAAGTAGTAACTTTCTGTCTCCTTAACAACAAAGAACACATCCTGATGGACCTGGATCAGAGGAGATTGCTTATGGTTTGTATGGGATAGTGGTGGTGCTATGTTGCTCTGCTTCAAACTGCAGTGTTTAATAGCAAAGAGCAAATTAAAAATAAATAGCAAGACTAAAGAGCAAGAACACACATGAGTAGGAATTGAAGCTTGGAGAGGATCCTAAAAGCTCTCTCCAGATAAAAAGCAAATAGTCCTTCAAGAAGAAAAAGGAGCTTTTAAAATAGCAACATAATGCCAAACAATCCATTACGTTGAAGCTCTATCCCAATGGCTTCTTCTTTTTTCATATAGAAAAATATTATTACCATGTACACCCCTCCCCATTCATTTCAACTGGCAATAAGAAGATCCGATGCTAGTTAATCAGTCTTTTCCCCTTCTCCATTTCTTGTCCCTGATCCACATCTTATGGAATCCTGGGGTTTGCAGTTTAGGGATGAAGCATTTGGCCAGAATGTAATGGCTGTTAGATCATACCCTTGCCCCATTCATGGACCAATTCCAAAAGACAAATCCTTGCAAAAATAGAGGTATTCTCTGGTATAATTCATCTACAACACAACAATATCACACAACTGGCTTATTATACTGATTGGCTGGAGGGATCTAGTTCCAAATGCCAATATAATCATTTTGCCTCTATAAAAAACCCTGCCTCATGTTTAAGAAAATGTGGGTAAGGTGGTGATGTATATTTCAGTTTGAATTTATGCATTTACTTGTTTATAGAGTTTATATCTTTTACACACACACACACACACACACACACACACACACACACTTCTATATATGTAACATAAATATATAGAAGTTTATATATTAAATATGAGATCCAGTGTCATATAGTAGCTTGAGCACTGGACTACATCTTTGGAGCTCAGCCATGGAAACCCACTGGGTGATCTTGGGCAGGTCACACTCTCGCAGCCTCAGAGGAGGGCAAAGGCAAACTTTTTCTGACAAATCTTGCGAAGAAAACTGTCTAAGGATCTCCGTAAGTTGGAAGCAACTTGAATTCACACAACCACCAACAACAACAATAATGTGCTTAATCGATAGTTCTCTTACAGCAGTGCAGGGCTGGGGAACATTTGACCTTCCAGAGGTTGCTCCCATCAGCTAAGCACAACCAGTAACAATCAATTGGGAGCTTTACTTCCTCATCAAGGAAGACACAACTCCTGCTATACTGCCTAATAGTTTTAGTTACTTATGTAACTTAGGCCCTTTCCACACAGGGAGAAAAACACGGGGTAGGACACCTCACCCGGAGGTCATCCACACCGTGGAGTGCACTAGGGTGGTTAGAAATGTGAAGATTCCACACCTCAAACCACCCTCGCGTTGCCGCGGAGGTGGCGCCGCGTGTTTTATAAAGACCACATTTCATCGCAGCGCCCTGTGTGGAACTGCAGGGGCGTGCAAGCGCGTCCCTGCAGAGCTGCCCGGGGGCGGGCTTCCGGTTGGCGCACTTCTCCGATTAGTGGACAGCCACTGGAAGCTGCCAGCCACCATTTTGGGTGTCCCCGGACGCTGCTGGACGCCGCTGCCATGTACAGCAGCGAACGCGCACTGATCCCCACGGCGATGGAGCTACCCGCATCGAGGTAAGCTCCGTTTCCGCATGCGCCGCCCCGTTTCCCCACGTTTCACGCCCCCCCATGTGGAAAGGGCCTCAGTGTTAGCATTCAGCTATGAAAGGTGTATGTGTGTTTGTGTGTGGAAATGTAGTTTGTGTGATCAGTAGTGAATATAGCACAAGATTATTTCAAACCCTGGAAACCTTTCTTTAAAAATCCATAAATTCTTAATAAGACAGATGTGAGCTGTTATGGTGTTCTGGTTAAAAGCGTGAATTGTGAGTTTTCGGATTCACATCTTACCTCAGTCAGGAAGTCATGGTGTTTATAAACTAGACTTGGTCTAGTCTTTAGTCTCACATTTGCAAAATTGAAGTAACAAGAACAGTGATTAATATTACAGATCTGTTTTAAGAATATCTGGGATAACTTGTAATCTGCTTTGAAAACATAGATAAATATTCATTTCTTTTTTTCTTAGAAAGAAGAAAAAAAACTGAAAAAAAATCTTCTTACTGGCTTAAGAGTATGAGAGATTTTGCACATTTTTGGTGACCTTTGCATTTGGAGATTTTCTTGTGAAAATTTCACAATGCTTTTCTTGCCAGAAAGACTTGGATGGTTTTGCACAGGTCATTGTGCAAAATACAACTTTGTTGCAGGCAATACATTGTTTTGCACAAAATACAATGTTTCCTAATGCAAAATAATAATAATAATAACAGCCACCACCACCACCACTTTTTTTGCTGTTGTTGCAACCAATAATAAACATACTGACTTTTTTTGCTATTCAGCAATTCGTGCAGCAAGTGATTTTTTTAAATACAGGTGTCTTGATGTTCTCAGACATGCTTTTTGTTGGTGTTCTTTATAGCCCTACTCAAATGTTGCACTATTATAAGTGCTATGTTGTATCCTTAATTGCAAAACTTATTTTGAGAATCTGTATGGAAATGGAGTTATAAATATGGGTGATAACTCAAGGGAGGCAAGTTTTGATTGTTGCTTAATACAATAGACCCACATTCACTTTTTGTCATTCATTCCCATGTTGTTTAAGCATGGCAAACTTCCTTCTGCCTTATTGTAAGTTGTGAGAAAAAGGTTTTAAGAAAATTAACAGCTGCAATAATGTGGCAAACACTATAGCATTAAGGTAATATGCTTTAAGGGCACAGAAACACTTTCTGTCTTTCGTTATCAGACTGATTTATCCCCATGGTTTGCTTTCCAATCCTAACTGGAGGCTTCTGGAAGTAAGTTATGGCATGCTATTAAAGATTTAGGCTTTTCCCCACAAGTAATACTTAAAATAGCTATGCTGGATGGAGATAATGGGAGCTGTAGTCCAATATGTCTGAAGAATCACAGGTTGAGGAATGTTGTCTTAATGCAGTAATAAGAAATGCATGAGCAAACACATCAAAGCTGGAAATGTTAATCCAGGGCTTCATATCTACAGTAGAAATAGAAAGAATAGTAACTATTTGTTCCAACATTAAAAAAAAAAATTCAAAAAAAAAATTCAAACCAAGTGACAGGTGGAAAACTCTCTTAAGAAAAATAAAAGATCTGCAAGAATCTTGCACAATTTTGTCTCAGTATTCAAATGTCCCAAAGTATTGCAGAGGAATTATTTTGTGTAAAAAACATGTAGGTTGATTTGTTGATTTGTTTGTATGTATGTATGTAATATATCTTTGCAGAAAACACTATTTTCTGTGCAGGAAACTCTTTTTTCTGTACAGAAAACAGGTTTTTGTGCAAAAAAAGAATCCAATGTGTTTTTCTACACAGAATAATTTCTCCATAATACTTCAGAACTCTGGAATGCAGGGAGAATACTGCGTATATATTTTCTCCCACAGTGGAGAGAAAATTGTTCTAATTGTTCTCACATACATCCTTAAATTATAGGCCCAGTTGCCTTTAACACTGCCAGTTGTTTGCACGATAAGACTGCCTCTAGCTTTCTACTCTTTCCTCCTTCCTGTCCAAGAGATAATCTGCATTATGGAAAAGAGGATATCTTGATTGTGATTGTGCAAGCATGCCTTCTGGTTTAGGTTTTAGCTTCTGGAAACAGTCTCACACATAGTTTGTACTTGTTTATACTTGTGCATGACTCCTCTTCCAAAACAACATTAGCAGCACTTATCTAAAGAGTGTTGGCTTCTGCCATTATTTGTCAGATAGTAAGCCAGCATTTTTCTCCCTTTTCTTAAGCTCATCTGAGTGTATGGCAGGTCAGCTGAAAGCTTGTAACACTTTAAACATCAGTTTGGCCCAATAAAACACATTGTTCGATCAATTCTATGGTTTTCAGATAACATTTCACATAGTCACCTTGTGCTAGATGCCAATCAGGCTTCCAGCTTCAGTCATTTAATTAAACAGGCTTAAGTTAAAATGCACACTCTCAAATACCCAGATGGCAGATCAATTGATCTTTTCCATTACCCCACCCCTGGAGATCTTATCCAGAATGCCAGTAAAAGAGGAAATGTTGGCACTTTCCAACAGCTTTCCCCCTCTTGACCTTTTACTTTTAGGCAATATCTAGAGTAAATTGTAATGCTGCAGCACATTTTCTCTAATTGTTCTCTATTTTGTAAAAAGCTTCCATTATCTGAGAGAGAGCACTTCCCATTTACCCTTGTGTGAAAACTGTGCCTTTGCACAGTGGTTCATAGCAGGTCTTTATAATCTGTAGCATTGTTTGGATTTCTTGCTATCACTCTTCTGCCTAATTTTGGTAATCACACACATGCATACACACACACACACGCACACACCCCATTCAGAAACATTCATCATCTAAAACAGTCTTTCTTTTTTATCTTGCATTTCTTTCTATCAGGTTACCAATAGTAATAGTGTAACCAGAAGTGTTATGTAAAATCCTGCATTGCAGATCTTAGGTCTGATGCAAAGAAGCTCAATAAAGTCTTACACTTTAATCGTGAAGATAAAGATCACAAAACTGGCTTCCAAATGCAGAGCTTTAAGACAAAATAGAAGCAGAGATAATGTGATGATGGAGGAGGGGTCCGAGAGAAGCACTATATTCCAGAAATTTAACAAAGAAAACAGAACCCAGGGGGTGGAGCTGGGCAGGGATTTGATCTTTCTTTTCCATCTGAACTGCCACTTAGGCTTTGTATTCATGGGAGGAAGGGTTGACCGTGGATGCACATGAATCTTTTTTACAGTTTGAAAGACCAAAATGCCATAGCTTTATATACGAATCAATGACATTTACAAGGACTTGGGTAACTACTAATAAAATCAGCAGGGTGCTGCAGTAGCTGTTTTTAAAGTGTGTACAGAAGCACAGCATTTATCACATTGTGTTTAGCCTGACAACTGATCCCATATGACTGTCAAGATTGGTGTTTGGTGTTAGCTGCTCGTGGCAAGTGTATCTGCACAGTGGGTGATCAAAGCTAGTCTAAATCAGATGTAGGACTGATAAAAGTTAGGGTGAATGTGAGGGAACAAGCCAGAAGATTGCTGGGGAAAAAAATCAATTCACAAATGGGTCATTAACTGAGTTGGGGAGTGGAACAGAATAAAAGAATGAGAAGTTTTAAGACAGAAGTATAGGCTACATGATATTAAGTTTAGGATAAAGTTAGAAAACATAAATGTTAGAACAATTTGTCCGCTGCAGAAATGAGGCACACATGGTATCCAAATAGAAATGGGGAAATGTTTTGTTTAATTTTCTCTGGCATTCAGTTTTCTTAAAGACTATTTTTTTTCACTGCTTTTAATATAAATAAATTTGTCAGTGTGGGTAAATTAATTGATAGCAAACTGAAATGAGCTCCCACTTGGACCCAAAAAATTCAAAATCAGTTGATACACCTGTTCCCAAAATGGAGGATCACATTGTACATGCTTGACATAACAAGTGTTAAGCCCTCTCCCTTTTCCAGACATAGGGGAAAAGGTAATAAGGATTGTGGACGAGACTTGTGTATGATTGTATGTGAGAGAGGGAGAGGGAGGGACATGGAGAGATGAAAGTTTAGAGGTTTTTGAAAAGTAGGTTAGCAATGGCATGTGTGAAACATTATCTTTAGGTCTCTTGTAAGTATTACACATTAAAAGAAGGTTGAACTGTTTAATATTAAATGCTTACAGTATTTTTTAATTTGTAAAGTTGGTATCTTCATCAAAGGGCATGTCTTCTAGTCCTTGCTAGAAGGGTTTGCATGAAACAGCTAGGGAGAGAAATAGAATGCCTTGATTCAGCTGAATTTCAAGGACAAGAGTTCTCTTGCTTAAATATATGTTAAGTTGGAGAAGGGCTTCAAGGTTTTGTATTTTGAGGCAGCAATGTCTGTCTCTTCAATTAATCTTTTTGTACCTTTGCCTACAGTTCCTAAGATATAAGATGAACTATTGCACGCTGAAACATTAAGCTGATTGGAACATTTTAGTGGTAGGCAAAGATCTTTCCACAAAGATGAGTTTTTGACCTCTAAGCAGGTTGGGTAGTCTGGTTTCATTTTATTGGTGTATTTTTAAATTGTGTTTTTAATCTCTTTTTTTCCCCATTTAAATTGTATTTGCTTCTCTTTGAATTTTATGAGCTTTAGCTGCCTTGAATATCGCTTTGTGACAAGCAAAGCTTTGATAAGTCTGATGGGGAAAGTCTTCTCAAATTGTTAAGTCGGTAGTGTGTGTGTCTTTGCGTGTGTGTGTGTGTGTGTGCAGATGAGCCATTGTAAGGGCCATTCTGCATGGAGTTGTACAATTTACTGAACTCACAATATGTGGGCAAGATAATAAGAAGCATTATTATTGGAAAAACTGATAAGATAGAATTGAAAGTACTGCCCTCTTTCTTTCTTCTGTTGTTGTCTTTTGTCTGTTTGTCTTCCCCTCCCAAAATGAAAGCTAACTCTAGTACCAGCAAAAAAGTAAAGGGCCTTGGGGAAGTACTGTGTTTGTGATGAAAATATTCTCGGCAATTGCTAGTCTAAAAACTGTCACATCTAATCAGAACTACACATTAGCATCTGACAGTGCAGAACACCTTTCCCCCTCTCTTTTCTGCTCCTACAGATGTTTTTCTGGAGCTAACTCCTGCAGGGTCCTTTATCAGTAATCTTAGAAACATCAGTAGCACTTGACAATGTAACCATCCAACATTCAGAAAACTAAATGGCAGTTATTAAACTGTGTACAGACTTGGCTGAATCCAAGACAATAAACTAAAGAGCAAGAGGCTGTCTGTATCACACTTTCCATACCAATGTGTGAATCAGTTTTCCAAAATGATTTTATTTCTTTCATTGTGGGCTGGCTGAAAAGGTTAATAGTAACTCAAAGGTATATTATCAAATTTATTTAATGTGCAATAGTTCTTTGAAGTGAGTGGTCAAACTTTGCTCTTGTGTACCAGGACATAGTCCTACAGAGTCATATGCTGTTGTGGAATCACAGAAGTAGACTTATAATTCAGTGACCTGAACAGCTGTTAAGGTTGTTAATACTTGACTACTTATTCTTGCAAGTGAGGATAAACACTTTCCACAATTTTCTCCTCACAACAGAGAAAACCAATATTTCGTTCAAGTTTCCAGGGTTTCCAGGAAAGAAAGAAACAACCATAGCCAATGGACACAAATATGGTACAGGTCTAGCATGGTGTAGTGGCTTGAGCACTGGACTGTGACTCCAGAAACCAGGGTTCAAATCAGCTGTGGAATCCTACTGGGTGACCTTGGGCAGGTCACAATCTCTCAGCTTCAGAGGAAGGCAATGGCAAAACTCACTCTGAACAAATCTTGCCAGGAAAAACCCATGGTAGTTTTCCCTAGGATTACCATAGGTTCAAAACAACTTGAAAAGGGCTCAACAAAAACACACTGTGGAGGGAAAACTGCCAATCTGCCAACCTCTGATAGTTTGGGAAGCACTGCTCTAGATGGTTATAGGTTAACCGCACTCAAGTGGAGATTTGAATTTTTCCATACAGGGATGCTGGAACTGATTGAGGTCAAAGCATGCCCAACTATGGCCATTTCCACACTAGACTGTTATAGCGCTGATTCCACTTGCAACATCCTATAGAATCCTGGAGTTTGCAGTTTCGGGAAAGGCCGACCAGCCCCTCCCGAAACTGCAAACCCCAGGATTCCATGGGATGTAGCAAGTGGAATTAGCGCTATAACAGTCTAGTGTGGATATGGTCTATAAGAAGTGCTAGGTTTTATACAGTTTATTTTGTCTCATTTTAGTTCACTTTCATACCATCTTGCAGCTGTTGGCTGTAGGTGTTGGAACAAACTTGATTCTGCAGTGCCAAATGTTCCTTTGGACGTGGGCCATTTGGACACTCTGCAATGCATGGGACACTCTGCAATGCATGGGAATGTTCACTGAGACCATAAAATACCCCCAAGTTCACACAATGTTTGAATTTTTTTAGTCCAATTTGAATACTTATGTATACTTAATGTATACTTAATGTATACAGTGTTCTGGCCTTTAGTGCTGGGTCTAGTAAGATTTCTTTAAAAAAAAATCTGTTTCTAATTTGCCCCATGTCAAATTTTTTCAGGATGAGAATTTTGACCCCTGAATTAGGTCTAAAAGGGTATATTTTAACCAACAGTGAGGGGATGGCTGACAGATAAGCCTGTGAAGGACTCCCTGTAGGCAGCACACTTTGCTATTGTAGCAAGGGAAAAGCAGTAATAAAAGTGTGTGTATGTGGGGGGGATGGCTAGATTTAGTGGTTAGGTGCAAAGTCTTCTGGCCTGCTAAGAGTTTTATTTTGCTATTTTATTTTGCAGTGGCTGGTTTGAACAGTGAATTTGTAGAGGAGAGATGAAACAGGTTGTAAAAAATGATTCAGTAGAGTTGCCAACATTTATTCTGCCAGGGTTCCTGTACATTTAATTGCAGCATGACGATCAATAATTAAACAGCTGAACCCTTTCCTGGCATGGAGATGATGTGATGAAGCCTCAGCTATCAAAATGATCGTGTGCTAAATACACAGAAATTCTGGCTGAATTTTGATTATTCTAAACACTTGAGATGGTAGAAAGAATTGCATCTGTGATTTAAATTTAACTGCTAGCACAAATCAGATTAGGCCTAAGAAAACAAGTGTGGATATACCTTGTTGCGGCCTTATGATTCATCAGTTAATTCAATTGTTTTGCTCCAGTAGGGACTAGCAATTGAACTGAGGCCTGGGTCACAGCTGGCCCATCATTTTGCACCCTCCACAATACCAAGCATACTGTATAAGAAAACATAGCATACCTAGCATGGTCTCCTCTTACTAGAATATTCATGGCACTATTCTGGTTTTCACAAATTTCTGTATAGAATTTCATTATTTTATAGATATCCTCAAAGAATTCTAAGTTGGTGCTGAGACAGGACCTACTCTTCAAAAACCATGTTGTCCAAGGTTTGTGGCTCTATATGTTTAATAGGAGTAGCAATACAGAATTCAGATTCAGGAATCCAGAATAAGAATGCCCACAACTTGCAACATTTGAAATAATTGTTAGCTGAGCACAATATCTCAGCAGTTTTCTTCCATCTTCTTATGTATTTATATATTTGTTTATTCAAACATTAATATCAGTATCTCACCCTGTTTCATAGGATCTCATGACAATATACACATCAAATCATTTCTAAAAATGTAAAAGAAGACTTTCACTTTCACTAACAGAGGCCATTTCCATAGTAGACTGTTATACCGCTATTATTCCACTTTTGACATCCTGTAGAATTCTGGGGTTTGCAGTTTAGGGAGAGATCGGCCGGAATAATAGCACTATAACAGTCTAGTGCAGAAATGGCTAGAGTAAAAGATCATGTAAACAGACTAAAAGCATATTAATCAATCTAACAAGTTAAAAACAAGCTAAACAGATTTAAACCGTGTACAGATTTGGACAAAACCATTCGGTTTTACTAATTTCTTTCTTTTCTTTTTTTAAGGCATGCTTTAACCTGGGCCATTTCAACATTACACAGTTATAGTGCATTATTCCACTTTCAACATCCTGTGGAATCCTGGGGTTTGTAGTTTACTGAGGCCAAAGAGCTCACTGGCTGAGAATTCTAAATGTGCCTCCTTAAACTGCAAACCCCAGGATTCCACAGGATGTTTAAAGTGGAATAATAGCACTATAACAGTGTAGTGCTGTGATAATGGGCTTCCCGTTATCTAGACTTAGCTAAAAGGGGGACACTTCCCTCTTCTGGTAAACCAAGGGTTAATGAGGTCTTGGGATTAGATTACATTTTAGGTGGGTCAGCATCAGAGGTCACAGGGTGAGAACTGACCAATCAAGAAGGAAAGAGGTGGGCATCCTGGAGATGCTTAGAGATCCTTCCAAGGAGAGTTTTTAAAAACTTCTGGGAGGCCATGTGGCCAAAAAGGGAGAAGAACCAAGAGAGATGAGATCTGTGCCAATCGTAGGCAGGCAGGCATGCCTGTCCTCCTGGCTTCTTTCTTCTAAGAACATCTGTGAGTACTAGAATAAAGTAGTTAACAGTGTTAGGGCTGTTTATTATTTTGCAGACTGGTTGATCTTAAGAATGTATCTGTGCTTTTATATCTGTTTTTGTAACTACTTGTAACTTAAGCGTGCCTGGGAGGGGGGAGCCTCTCAAGTATGATATTGTCTTGTTTATTTGCATGCCTGATTAAATACTTTCTGTAAAACCTCTGTTTCTCTCCATTCCCACGTCAGCCTTTGGCACACGCTAGATAAGGCTACTCTCACTCAGAAGCGGGGAGGTGGAAAGATCCTTAAGCTTAGAGATCGTTAATTCTGGACAGGGTCTCACTGTACTGTTCAGTGATTCATAATTCAGTGAGTGGTGGCAGCAAGAATTAATAACGCTGAGGGAATTGCCAGCCTTTGCCAAGGATGAGAGTCAACCTTGGGGGGGCTGGTATGAACCCCAGTTTACGCTGGAATCCCCATTCCAGTATGACAAGTGCAGAAAGGTCCTGGGTACCAGAATGAAGGCAGGTTCAGTGCCAAATAGGCCTCGAAGAGTAGGGCATTATAAAGAAGAGCACCACAGGAAAGAAAATCCTATCCTACATCCTCATGTTATGTATAGCTCCCAGTGATTGGCCACAGAAGTGGATCCCTTCAGTAGACCTTAGTCCTTTGGCAGACTATACATAGCAAGAGGGATCCCATCAAGTGTTGAAATTTCAAGCTGGTTGGGGATATAACATCACCACCAGGACCTTCAGTTGAGACCAGAAATACATTAGAAGCCAGTGCAATCCCTCCCAAACCAGTGTTCTATTATTTCTATATAATGTTTCAGTAAGCACTGTAGCTGCAGCTTCCAAGATATTTTCAAGTGCTGCCCTACGTAGAGTGCATTGCAGTAGTCTAATTGGAAAGCTGCCAACACATGGACTATTATATCTCAGTTATCTCTGTCTAGGAAAGGCTGTAACTGGCAGAACAACTTGTTATTACTTTGTCCTCAAACTCAGAAGAAGCCCTTCAAACTGCTAGAGGGATGCCCTTTCCCACTGAAATGTGCCTAGAATCCACGGCTGTGATGGGATCAGCCTTTGCAGCAGTCTTCACTAAACTGTGGAACAATAACACTATGGTGCAGATGTCTTTGGGAAATGTAATTTCCCAGAGATTTTCCAGTTTCCCAAAATGAAAAAGCTGCAGTGAAAATACAGTTCTCTGGGACCCTGGCTCTTGCTCTGTGTATTCATTAAGAAAGCATACCATCTAATTGTCCTAATTTTGCAGGGACAGCCTCTATTAATTCTCTGTTTTTCTACTTTTTCAGCTGTTTTTATAATGTTCCAGTTTCGTTCTACTCCTCCCATTTCCCTCTGTTGTCCTCAACTTACTTCAGTTGCTACCAACTGAGTTCAAAGTACAAAAGTAATTTGCATTCAGTTAACTCAGTCAAATCCTCTCCTTCCATATCAAAGTGAACACTTGCCAGACAGAAATTACTCCTTTCATGGCTATGAAAACAGATTGTGGATGGTGCACTAACTAGCGTATGTATCCCTCAAATTGGGGGTTACCCCCTGCTTCAGGCACAAATTCTCCCTGGTTGAAAACACATTTATTGTGGGTTTGCTGAGAACCTGAGCAAAGGAATAAGGACAGCTCAGTTCATTGAAATATGTCACTTGTAAGTTCTCTATGCCAGCCAAATAAAGCGGGGAAAAAACTTTCATTTGGTAAATGCCAAGATGTATAAAACAACATCAGATCAATTTTGGAAGTGCCAAGATAAAAAGAGTATGTTCTATCATATGTGGTGGCTCTGTCGGTGAGTTACATCTTTTAACAGTCAAATCATGTGGCAACATTGTTCTTGTCTTCCAGCTAAAGGCACAGTTCTGGGAAGCATGCCACTGGCTGTCTATAAGTCTTGTTTTATGAAATTCCAGGCACCTGGAAGGGTGGATTGAGTTGTCTCTTTAATAGCATACACAAATAAAAACAAGGTTCAGACAATGTAATGAACACAGCAGCCAGCATAACTTTCTTGTCAGCTTGAGAACGAAGAAGTTTCAGGTTTTTTGTATACTACAGAAAAGAAAGGGTGTTAGGAGGTGTGGAGTCATCAAGCAGATAATTGGGCTTGTGTGGCTACTTCCATCCTTCTCTGAAGGGACAGAAAGCTGACATTTCTACTATTTGCTGCACTATATTCAAAATGCAGTTGTCAATCAGTCACTGTGTTGTCCTCCTTGCTAGTTCCATGCAAGCATTATAGACAGGAGATGAGGTAACAGGTGACGGGATGAAGGGGAGGTCCACTACCTGGCAGGAAATTATGTTCTGCAGATAATTTCCAGCTATGAAGCAGCTTTCTTACATGGTATGGTCCTCCTCACAAGCTAAATTTTTTCCTGCCCCCTCCCTCCTTTGTACGGTGAAGGCAGGGTTTTCTTTATTTCTGTAGCATGTTGTGGGGCACAAAATGTGCAGCTGGGAAAAATAAATTATGCACTTGGAAAGCTGGCAGATGTGTAGTTGGGGAAGTGAGAAATAGATTTGTTGCTAGTATTTCTACAAAAGGCTATCTCACCTGGAAGACCCTACCAGTAACAATGCTTCTGTGAGCATAGCCTATTGTCTCATGGGAGCTTGCAGACCAAACTGCACAGTATGGTAGTGTCAAGATGCAGTTGTGTCGATGCTATGCATTTAACTATGCCACCATCAATTTGTGGAAGCTTGCAGTTGCAAAACCTTGAAAAATATTCAAGGTGTGTTAAGAAATCAGGGAGAAAAGATCTACTATTTGAGCAATACCAATGTTGGCAGCACAAATTTGATGAGGCGACATAGGTAGATAACTTTAATTTTGAGTTATGGCTGATTCATAAATTGGTCTCTGCTTTGTAGTATCAGACCTACTGGATTTCAGATGTTAGTAAGCAGTGAAACACTTTTGTTTAGCATTTTTCTGGGGGAGGGGGGAAGTTACCTAATAATTTGTGCATTTGGAAGCACAGGTTCTGGGCTTACATAATTCCCCATTCACAGACCTGTGGTAGAGGTGCAGAGGAGAGGGAAACCACCAATCATCCTCGTGGATCAGCAAGATTAGATGTGTGCTCTGAGCTGACCCTAAAAAGGGCTCCTTCTGCAATGGCCAGTGTGAAACCCAATTAGCCTAGCTGGGTGGTAGATCTTTCCAGGCTATCTGGACTCCAAACTTCTTCTCTCTGGTCTGCCTGAGAAGGTTATAAATGTCTTCCCACTCCAAAGTTGGAGTTCAGTTGTCTCTGGCATTTCCCACTCCATCTCTCTCAATTCAGAGCTGGCATGTGGTTTTCTTCTGTAGGTTGTGGATTGTACTGGCATTTAATTTACTGTTTTATCCTTGATTTCTTCGTGGGATGCTTTTTTGACAAATTTTTGTGTGTGGGTATGGGGGTGGGGGGAGATGACTCTGGTGTGTCTATTTTTTCTTGCTTTCGGGATCTCTTTAAGGGACATTTGAGTGAAGGCTGTCAGGGACAAGGCCAGCTTGAGGACTACCAAATCACCTTCACTCCAAGTGGTGGGGGAAACCACCCAGGAACTTGTGCCTATGTTGAACTCCAGACCTTGACATCCCAAGATACCCTCCCTGCCACCGACAGCTGATCTGGGATGAAGGATGTAATTAGTTAATGGGCAAATTTCTTGATAGGTGTATTTGTTCCATTGTGTTATGCCTAGGTTCTCACAGCTGCTACCAAAAAGAAAAAAAATGTGGCCATGTACAATTTTTGAAGTCTCTCTCTGTCTGTCTCCCCTCTCCCTATGATCTTGTTCCCTTACTGTCTGCTCTTCCCTTGACCACTGGGTTTGTGAATTCTGCTTTAAAAAAATGTTGTGGGAGCTGCTAGGAGCTACATATCACCCTTTTTCTACTTGCAATTTGAATAGAAATGCTCAAAAAGAATAATGTACTCACATAAGCAATTATGTATGTGAGCTTAAACATTCCTAGTGTTCAGTAGTTGTCAACTGTACTGAAGCTGGAGAACACTGAAGTTGCTTCAGCTGTGAGAACTGTGGTTAGGTTTACTTGAGAAATTCAGTCCCAACCAACTTCTGTAAAAAAACCCAACTTTATCTCTGTTTCTGACAGCAAGCCACAGATTGGAATTAGCTATTCACAGATTCATAGACTCATACATGTAGAAAAAAACTTCAGGACCATCTAGTCTAACACTTGTGCATGTTGGACTCTGCAGCTAAAGCATCACTAAGCCATCCAGTCTCATTTTAGAAGGCTCCAGCAATGAAGAGACCACCACCAACTTCTTACCATTAGAGGTTCTTCCTAAGTCAAAATCTTCTTTGCTTGTAATTTTAGTCCATTGGCTTGCATCTATCATGTTCTAGGGGTATTAAAAAGAGTTCACACTTCTGTGAGTATTGTAACACCATGCTTGACAGTTTAAAAACATCACAGTATCAATGGTGCAGCTAGGTCTGTGCCTTGGGGCCAAGCCCAGAGACTGCTTGCTTGCTTGCTTGCTTTATTTATTTATTTGTTTGTTTGTTCGTTCGTTCGTTCGTTCATATTTCACTCTATCTATGAAGACCTCACAGTGGTGTACAATAGAATTAATTTACAGTAGTTTAAAACAATAAGAAAAAAATTGAAAGATAGAGGGCATATCAAACCATTTAACACAAAACAAGGCAATTCAAAACCAGTAAAAACATTTACAAATCTACAGTCCAGGAGGGTCCCCAGTGCTCACTTAGACAGTGGCCATTTCCGCACTAGACTGTTATAGTGTTATTATTCTACTTTCAACATCCTATGGAACCCTGGGGTTCCTTTGGCCCCTCCCTAAACTGCAAACCCCAGGGTTGCATAGGATGTTGAAAGTAGAATAACAACACTATAACAGTCTAGTGCAGAAATGGCCAATGTTAGCTGATCAGTGACATAGGAATGGGGGAGCGGGGGGATGCATTGCCCCAGGCGGCAATGTTTTGGAGGTATCCCAGCTTGTAGCCATGCCCCCGCATGCCCTGGCCATGCCCACACGCACCGTGGCCATGCCCCTACTCACTGCGGCCATGCCCCACACACCATAGCCCCACCCCCTCCCTCTCCCCTCCACACACTCCAAGCTCCACCTCTGTAGTTGATGAGCTAGTGGCTTCAGTGTTCAGATTGGCATGAGCATGTAAGAACCAACCGCAAATGATGCTGCTTAGTGCAGCATCTTTTCTTCTTATCTTTTAAAAAGAAATTGTAATTGGTCACTGTATTATAATCAATCAGTTTATTATTTCTCTTACTTTAGATATACTATATATATACTACTTTAAATGTACTACTTAAGCTTGAGTTGGACTTGATGGCCCTTGTAATCTCTTCCAGCTCTACGATTCTATTATCCTTTTCCACCATAGAATGGTTATTATTCCATTTAAACATGTGTTAACATCATGGCAGTAGAAATGAGTGTACTATGTGTACTATGAGAAACTGCATGTGCTCAAAGCCTCCTTATTTTATTTGTTCATAGTCATAGTTAGCAAACTTCCCTTTCCCTTGTTTGTGAGAGAGATCTAAGAAATCAGGAAAGAAGAAACAGTTTGTCAGTAGTGTTTAGGGAGTAGAAAAGGCAAATGTTATTAAATACACAGACCAAGAGAAAACTATATATATTTAAATATTTAAATATTTAAATTTGTATTCAAATGTGCCTTTTTTAAAAAGGCAGATAATGGCAGAAATGGGGAAAAATAGCATTCTATGTAAAACATGAAGGAGTGATATAGGTAGAAATAGATTTGTCTGTCCCTGTTAGTGAGTTCCCAGCATCATTCATGATCTAATGAAACAGGTTAGAGACTGTGATCTTTAGTTACTCTATGGATCATTTCAACATGTCTTACATTTGACAGTTTGAACCCTTTGCAGTTAGTGAAATTCTTTAACCTACAAACCTTTTCTGTTGTTCCTCAGTTTAAAAGAATTGAGAGATCTCATATTTTGTGTTCTGCAGTTGAGAAAGAAATGAAAGGATGGGTATAACCCAAATTACCACAATTTAAATGTAAATTTTGACTTTTCACGTCTGACTTGAATATCTATTTATTTTTCAAAAAAATGATTCAAACCTGAAGCAAGGAAAAAAATCGAATCTCTTTCTTGCTGATATTGATATATTTTCTGCATAGTAATTTTGCTTTCTTTGTTATTTTTTCACTGTAATTCACTGTAATTTTTTTCTGAGAAAAAGAGGTGATAAGGAGAAGATAGTCTGATTCTAATCAGAACAGAGAGAATGTGCTATCTACTTCATATGTTTTACTTTTTGTCAGTTTTAAAATTGCCAGTTAGGAATTTTGTATCCCTCTTGCTAACTCATGAAGGGACATTTAGAGACTAAAACAGTATTATGTTAACGGGTTTAAACTGTTTTTGGAATTTTAGGCAAAATTATTCTAAACCTGCAGGATGGAGGGACTAATATAAGCATATTTGTTATGGGATGAAAACTCTGAGGGTGGTACAGTATGATTCATCATGTTAAATACCTATCTAGAATCAAAAAGCAAACCAAAAAAACAAAAACAAAACCTCTTCTATCTGCAACAAGGAGAAAAGGGAAACACCTGGCTCCTCAGTTAAAAAACTAACACCCAAGATTAGCCAAATTCTTGTTGTTGTTTATGTTAATCCTACTTTTTTTCCACTTTGGGACTCAAAGTGGCCACAGCACATTTAAGAACACAGCATTAAAAATTCACAGGATGCAAAAGTTAAAACAAAATTAATAAAAAAGTTAAATCTGGGTTCAAGCATATGTTGTTAAATAATTTTACATGTGTACATATGTGAGGCGGTGTTATCTATTGATATTTATCAGCTGCTGGCCCTGGCAACATCGCGCGATTGTGACGATGTTGTCTGAAATGCTCCTCGCAATCGCGCGACGCTCTGGAGGCCCTTTTGCATGACAAATGCCGTGCTAAAAGAGCCTAAGAAAAATAAGGGGAATTTAGATTCAGAGTCCCCCAGCTTAATTGCCTTCCCATTTTGTGTGTTTGTGAGGTGTTAGGGAACATCATCATCATCATAATCACCATCCTCATCTTTATTTATACCCCATTTTTTTCCAGGTTGGGACTCATGAAACATTTCTATACTCAGTATGTGTAACTGGAATTCCCAGTTCATCATCTCTCAATCAAACAGAAGGGCTGCATTCTTTGGTGATTTCACTATGACTTCTATATTATCAATGTTCTTGTGAAAATCCCCTTTTGCCGGCTTATCTGACTTTTACAGCTTTGATCAGAGCTCGTTCAAATGACACACACAAATATATACAAATACACACATACTATAAGTATGAAGTTTAGGCATATTGCCAATAATGAAGTTTAGGCATGTTGCCAATAATGAAAACATGAATGAAATTTGAAAATGAAAATTGAATAAAAGATGCTGGCAGACACATCATGAAATGAGCCTAGGATAGCTGCTTGCCTTCCTTGTCCTCAAAAATTCAACTTGAGTTTTATAGATAGCTCTGTGTCTATGTTTGTGTGTGTATTATGTCAAAAGGTTTTTAAGTTGATAAAAAAAATAGCTAATGCTGAGCTTTTGAAACTGGTGTCTGGAGACATAGGCAGATGTAGGATTTTGAAGGGATGGAGAACAGAAATCTCTTGGCAGGGGGCTGCTATGTAATGACTAAATCATGCCTGCTTCTGCAATACAACAGCATCAGCACAGCAGAAGTATCGCACTGGAAGTAACGATGGCAGGATCAGGCTCAAAACATCAGGAAAACCTCTTGCTTCAATTCTGATAAGTGCAAAGGTAAAGGAAAGCAATTTATGGGATAGGACTTATATGTCTCTTCATGGAGCCTGTGGCATTTTAAAAACTTGGAAATCAGAGTTGCCAAGGAAGCTGTTTCCAGGTATATGATCCTGAAGACCAATGAACATTAAAAGAAAGAGTGGATTAAAAAAAAACTTTTTAAAGAGTAAAATAAATTCATAGATTAGCAAGAGAGAGAGAGAGAGAGAGAGAGAGAGAGAGATCAATTGATCAACTGATTTTCCAGATGAAGCAAATAGGTCAAAATGTTGAAATATTTCTTGCTATAGTTCTGTTTGTTTCTTTTTAAATCTAGGTGACGTTTCTGTTCTCTCAGGTTGTTTTTTTGGCAATTTACAGCATGAGCTGCAACATTCATCTTACACTCTTGACTTGGTTTCTTTTTAATTCCAAGACATATTGTGACAACAACAACAACAACAACAACAATGTATAATTTGCTTCTCCTTTCTTCCATCTCTTTCTCTCTCCCTCTCCCTTTTAAGTATTTCAGTGATATAGTATAGTTGTGAAATGAAAATTTTGCACTGCAGCACAATAACCCAGAAGAAAAAGATATTTTTTAAAAATACAGTGAGGAGAAAATCTCCCTATCAGACTATAGACCACCTCAGCAAACCATGCTGTGGTTAAAAAAAAAAAAAGGAGAAAAAGTTGGAAAAGACTTGGTGCAGATCCAAAAAATATCTACAAAAAGACTTCCCTCCCCAAGGGATGGAACAAATGGTTGCAGAAGCACCAAAAACCTGCAAAATTTGGCAAAACCTAAGGAGTTATATGGCAAGAATTTAACTTGTCTTTTGATCAATCTGTATGAGACATGAACTTGTTCAATGTAAAAAGAAACTGGTGGGCATCATTATGAGGTCAAGGATTATAATATACACAGGAAGCCATGTATTATAAACTGCACAATAAGTCATGTATTATATTTATTATTACAGAGCTTTTACTGTCCATTGCAAACTGTCAAGGCATGGTATTTAGTATTCCAGCTACAGGGGTAAGGAGGATTTGAATGGGGCACTAGAGACTAGATAAAACCTTCTTGCAGCCCATTCAAAAAAAAAAAAAAAGGACATAGATACATACATGTTACTAATAGGATTCCAGGCTATTTCTTTAGAAATGCAGGCAGTATTTGAAAACTAATCAAAAGAAATGAGAAAAGAAATGGAACAACCATGATGTGGTTGTATAAATTTCATACCTTGAAATATGAACCTTTCAGTCCTTTTCATTTTGGAGTGATGTTGCATATTTTGCCACTAGACATGATAATTATAGACTGAATTTCATAGTGGAAAGAAAGTTTCTGCTGAAGAGGGACAAATCAAGGACACTTACAAGGATAGATATATATTTGGACACTGTGAGGGAAAGCAGTTGTTCTCTAAGCAGTGAAAAATCCAACAGAGAATTATCTAAATTGTTTCTCCATTCAGAATAGCACCTACCTAAGGCTGTTTTTGAGTTTTAAGAAAGCTGCTGAGTGTCCATTAAATACAGGTGCTTATGGTTTATCTCTGTTATTGTAACCCAGAATCATGGCACACATTTACTGTATTGGGGCCGTTTCTGCACTACATTGTTACTGTGCAATTATTCCACTTTCAACATCCTGTGGAATTCTGGGGGTTGTAGTTTCCTGAGGCCAAAGAGCTCTCTGGCTGAGAATTCTAAAGGCCCCTCCCTAAACTACAAACCCCAGGATTCCATAGGATGTTGAAAGTGGAATAATAGCACTATAACACTGTAGGGCAGAAATGGCCTGAGTGTATATACTAGGTGCATACTATCTCCAAAATGTGCCAGCAAGATCAAGCCAGGAGGAGACAGGCAGAAAAGAGTCAGCGTTGTTTGTATATGCACTCTGGCTATATAGATCACTATGACTATAGTTTATTGAAGCGCAAGAGCTCTCTGGCTGAGAATTCTAAATGCCCCTCCCTAAACTGCAAACCCCAGGATTCCATAGGACATTGAAAGTGGAATAATAACACCATAGCAGGGTAGTACAGAAATGGCTTTGGTTTACTAGTCCCAATAACCAACAAAGCAGGATGGCACATAACATTCGCTATTACTATATGCTTTTCATTCAAGTTCTCAGAATTACTGATTGTGATGTGCAGGCTTAATCTGTTAATCTGAAGAGGGAAACAATATTCCTTGTGTCCCCCTTTTTTCCTTATTGGAATATACATGGAAGCTGTGTAATAACAATAGTAGGCAAACTAAATATTTTTGGCCAAGTTCAAGAATCTTGCTTTTATATAACCATGGCTTCAGAAACCATGAAGACAAAGCACTGCAGTCTACAATAATACTTTACAATATATGCATTTTTAAAAAACTGTACTATCTGAATCATATACTATCCAAATCTCCAGATATCTGCCCTATCTTTAGATGGAAGTGAGAAAAATTACTGTCAAAAGAGCTATAGTGCTAATTCTGTGTATTGAAAACCCAAGAAGGAGAATTGGGAATGATAATTCCATCCCTTTCTTCTGCAATATCTCAATAAAAGGAACATTTTATTTTTTTCCCCCGAGCTCAGAATTATAGCAGAGAATTAATATAATCCATACTGAAGTGACAGCTAGTTGACGGAGGTACCTTTTTCTACATTGGTTTCCTTTCCTGTGGCTCATGTTTAGGGCTAAATACCGGTACACATTTATCCCTTTGTGTTTTACAGCTTGTATTGATTTTTTTAAAAAAAAACAAACCTCCTCTGCTTAAAAATCATAACTGCATTGAGATATCAACTATGAACTTAGAAATATTAGTTTAGATTTTTCCCCTTGGATCTTTTAATGATCTTCCAAAGTCGTTGAATGCATGAAATGGAAATATAGAAAAGAACCAAATAGTGTATCAAATATACAGGGCTGATGCACAAGGCTGAAGAAGCTGAATAATTATGGCTGGATTTGCAATGTTCCTTTTTTTGTAATAGCTCAAATATTAGATTCCCCCCCCCTTTTTATTTCAAGAGAGCTACATTCAGTAGCATAACTTAGATTTTCTATCCCCTTCAGTGGGTACACCATTAAGAAAGAGAGTCTCAATGAGAATTCACTTTGAGATGGTTTGGAAATATTGACATATGGCACTGAGACAAAAATTCTATTCACATGTTTAATCTACTCACATGACTGAAAGTGGTAAGAGAACATGAGTGTGCCATTTTGATTCCTCCAGTGTACAGTCCTCCTAAACAGGATTACTATTCTCATTTTATTGAATATGAGTAGAAACGTCTGCAGTCAGGAACTGTAATTCAGCTGAGTGAAAGCTCCTTTCAGAGTAGAATAGAATAATCAACAAAAATGCAATCACAGATAAGAAACGGGGATTTCTGAGGGTCAGGGAACTCCAGCATGGAAAATGGTGAATGAGGAGAAGCCATGAGAAGTAGGAATGGAGAGAATATTCAAAAATATTTTTAAAAAGGTGAAAAGAAACCAAAAACATGTTTTTTCAACTGTCAGGAAACTGTGATGAGGAGAAATCTCCCTCCCTTTTTTTTCTGCTTAGAAAACAGCATTTTTTAATATGAAAAATATTGTTTTCTCTGAAGAAAATACTGTAGTTTCAGAGTTACTCTACAGAAAATCTGCACTTTTTTGTTTAGAAAATTGCATTTTTTTGTGCTGTTTCCTAAGCAGAAAATGACCTTTCTACACAAGACAACTATGTGTGAATGTTGCTCAGAATAAGACCTAAACTCCAAATAATCTGAAAAGTGCACAGTTTTCAAAGAATTTTTCACAACAGGAAGGAAATTACTAAAATTACTCATTGCTTCCTTCAGGAATGAAATTAGTGAAAAATTACTTTGTTATTAACAAGAAGACCAGGCCCCAATTTACTGAATAGTCATTTTTTATAGGGTGGTGGAGTGGCAGGGAGCCTCCATCTTCTTTTTGTGTGCAGACTTTTCTTTTCCAGAAGCCAGCATGATTTTGGGGAACAAATAATCTGGGAAATGTTTGGTAGATGGAGGAGTCAATGGCCTGTACCACCTCCCACAGCTCTCATAGAAGGAGTGCACTGTCCTTTTCTTTCCCAACAAAGAAGAGTCAACTGCCTTCCAAGACTCTGTTCCGCTGTTAAACAGCTCTTGCCATCAGGAGTTCTTTCTAACATTTAGTCAAATAATCCTTTCTTGCAATTTGAATAAATTGTCTTGTATCCCATCATCTCAAGCAGCAAAAAACAAACATATTCCCTTTTCCATGTGACAACTTTTACAGAACTGGACTCAGTATTCCATGAGAAGTCTGACAAAAGCACTATAGAGTGGCAGTGTTAGAGCTGGCCCTCCACTTCAAGGGGGTTAGAGGTGCAGGACCTGTGATAGTGGAAAATTCACAACTATCATAAGCCCACCCCCAAACTGTATTTCACACATGAAAAAATAGCTGTACTGGGGGGGTTGGGCCTAACTGCCTATGCATTCCTTTGCTCGTTCACTCATTTGCGTGTAGAGGGAGGAAGGGATGGGATGGGGAGCAGAAAATAGAAAAAAGGGGACACCCTTGCAATCTCCTTCCTCTTTGCTGCCTATGCAAGTGAGTGAACATATATGCATTCCCTTTTCCTGTCCCATCCCCTTCCCCCTCCCACACACACAAACTGAGGAAATGCACATGCTTCCCCTCCTCCCATCCCATTTGAATAATTAAATCCACAAATGCTTAATGCTTAGATAGGTCCACAGCAAAAGGAAAAACAAGGAAATGATAGGATCACTACGTGGAGAAGGTGACCAATTAATAACGGGGGGGGGGGAGTGAGAAGGCAGAACTACTTAATACCTTCTTTGCCTCAGTTTTCTCCCAAAAGAATAGAAGTACCTAACCTGGGGCGTGGGGAGCAGGTGAGGAAGAGGGGGAAATGCAGCACAGAATAAGTAGAGAAGTAGTACAGGAATATATGGCTAAACTAGATGAATTCAAGCCCCCAGGGCCAGATGAACTACATCCGAGGATATTAAAAGAACTGGCAGAAGTGATTTCTGAACCACTTGCAATAATCTTTCAGAACTCTTAGAGAACAGGAAAAGTCCCAGCAGACTGGAAGAGGGCAAATGTCATCCCATCTTCAAGAACGGGAAAAAAGAGGACCCTAATAATTATTGCCCGGTAAGCCTGACATCAATTCCAGGAAAGATCCTAGAGCAGATCATTAAACAGTCAGTTTGTAATTACTTAGAAAGCAATGCCATAATCACTAAAAGCCAGCATGGATTTCTCAGAAATAAGTCATGCCAGACAAATCTTATCTCTTTTTATGATAGGGTTACAAGCTTGATAGACGAAGGGAATGCTGTAGATGTAGCATATCTTGACCTCAGTAAGGCCTTTGATAAAGTTCCCCATGACATTCTTGCAAAGAAGCTAGTAAAATGCGGGCTGTGCAGGGCTACTGTTAGGTGGATTTGTAATTGGTTGACCGACCGCACCCAAAAGGTGATCACGAATGGCTGCTTTTCATCCTGGACAGAAGTGACTAGTGGGGCGCCTCAAGGTTCTGTCCTGGGCCCAGTGCTATTCAACATCTTTATCAATGATTTGGATGAAGGAGTGGAGGGCATGCTGATCAAATTTGCAGATGATACCAAACTGGGAGGGGTTGCTAACACACCAGAGGATACGACCTTGACAGATTGGAGAGCTGGGCCAAAGCTAACAAAATGAATTTCAACAGAGAGAAATGTAGGATCCTGTACTTGGGCAGAAAAAATGAAAGTCACAAGTATAGGATGGGGGATGTGTGGCTGGATAGTAGTACATGTGAAAAGGATCTAGGAGTCCTGGTAGATCACAAGCTGAACATGTGTCAGCAGTGTGACGCGGCAGTCAAGAAAGCCAACATGATTCTTGGTTGCGTCAATACGAGTATGGTGTCTAGATCAAGGGAGGTATTGATACCACTCTATTCTGCATCGGTTAGCCCTCATTTGGAATACTGTGTCCAGTTCTGGCCACCTCAATTCAAGAAGGATATCGACAAGCTGGAACGTGTCCAGAGGAGGGCGACCAAAATGGTGAAGGGTCTGGAAGCCATGCCCTATGAAGAACACCTTTGGGAGCTGGGTATGTTTAGTCTGCAGAAGAGAAGGTTAAGAGGGGCCATTGAAGGGATGTCATGTTGAGGAGGGAGCAGGCTTGTTCTCTGCCGCTCCAGAGACCAGGACAAGGAACAATGGATTCAAGCTGCAGGAAAGGAGATTCCACTTGAACCTCAGGAAGAACTTCCTGATGGTCAGAGCTGTCCGGCAGTGGAATATGCTGCCTCGGAGTGTAGTGGAGTCTCCTTCTTTGGACGTTTTTAAGCAGAGGCTGGATGGCCATCTGTTGGGAATGCTTTGATGGGAGTTCCTGCATAGCAGGGGGTTGGATTCAATGGACCGTGGGGTCTCTTCCAACTCTATGATTCTATTATTCTATGATTAATCTGCGAACGTGGAGGGCCAACTGTACTTCCATTTGTTCTGGCCATTATTCTTCCTTTGATACAGTCTATAATTGCATGAAGTTTTTTTTAAGCTAGCAGGTCAGTCTGGCATGACTTAAAAAAAAACAAAAATACTGGCTCTTAGCAATCATAGCATTCTACTCTAAATGCTCACAGACTTTTCTGGAATCCTTCATGTTCTGAGCATCATGATGACTGACTGGCAATTGTTTAGCTCTCACCCCTTCAAGCTGTAGACAGCTTTTGCTTGCCTCCAGTCTTCAGGTTTCAGCTGTTCTCCAATAATTCTCAAAGACTGTAGGCAGAGATTACATCTTCTTATTTCTTTAGTACCTTTGGATGCAGTTTGTCTGGCCCTCAGGCCTCGAGTTCCTTGGAATCCTACCATGAGATGAAGCCTCTGTGTATCATCTATTCTGTTTGCACCAGACTGAGTGTTGCCTTTCTTCTGGGATAAATCAGGCAAACTACCTCTATCACCCTTCTCCATCTTATCTGTACAGCAGACCTATAACTTCTTTGTTCTTTCTCTTGTGCTGAAGATTGCTGAAATACCTTTTTTTAAAAAAAATATTTTTAATCTGTGTTGCAGATCTGAACTCATTTTGAGATTTAGCCTTTTAGCCCTCCTGACATCCTTTTTACAGATACTGGTTGTTTATCTACTTAGAGCATTTATACAGATTTGTATTCTTTATGATTTGTCTTTTATGCCCCTGTTAAATCTCAGCTCATCCATATGTTTCTATATGTCCATTATGCCAGTTTAGAGTCATTTGGTGAGCATTTCCTTTATGCCTTCATCCAAAGCATTTATAAAGATGTTGAATAAACTGGCCCCAGGACAGATCCATGGATCATTTCTCAAGCTACTTCCCTACTTTCCCCTTCATTTTCCCATGATGCTATTGCCTACAGTATTTTTCTTTTGTCCTCTGAAAAATTGTCTCCCTCCCATGAAGGATTCAACCTAAATCCCTCCTGTTCATTTTGCAAGACTTCTAGCAAACAGATTTTCATAATCCCTGTAAGGACCAGTCCATCTCTTGCTAGGAAGCCCTTCATTGTAGAAACACAGAAAGACTCCAAGAAGTCATTTTTCCCCAGGGCATCTGCATAGTCAGTTATCTCTTGTCTCTTTTGAACTGTGACCTTCAAGAGGAGGGAAGGATGACAAAACCACTGGTGCGATACAGCTGTGGCAATTTCTTTTGTTCCCATACGGATCAAAAAGAAGGGGCAATCAGCAGACATATCATCCTCGCTTCCACTAATGGAAGCCTCCATTGGATCAAAGAACCTTCCATGAAGTGAAGAACATGACAAATTAAACCCCAGTTTTCACTGAAGTAGTTCCATCAGTGACTCATAATCTGACAAATCATTTTTTTTCTCTTTGTTATGTTTTGTTATCCTCCATGTTCTTAGATGGGCATACTCAGTATTATTATGTTTGTCATTTGTTAGGGATAGAACTAAACTAGTTATATATATATCACTTTTTTTCCATTGAAAGTCCATGTATTAGAGATTAATATCTGGATTTAACTTCAGCATGAGGCAAACCTTACTGAGATCCCTTGAGAAACACGGTTATAACACTTCTTTCCTTCTGTATCACAGGTTTCCTCTATTCCAGACACATTTTCCTGTGTAGCAAGTCAACCCACTAAAAAGGGATTGTAGTATAAAGTCAGGACATTATCTTTGAAAAATACCTTATATGCCTTAATTCAACTGTGGTGCCGAGCTCCAAAATAGCCCTTCATGACTATACCCTGTGACACAATGAATACCAGCAATATGAAGTAAAAAGATGAAGGGTAATAGCAGAATAACTCTGCTGCCGTTGGCCATTATAAGGCCAGTAGAGCGTCTTTGTAATTCCAGACAAAGAATCTTTCTGGTAGGAATATTTGTGTTATATTAACAATGGACCAATTGCAGAGTGAATGAATGGGATAGATATTTCCTTTTTTTATATAATCATCATCAAATGTGATTCAGAAAAAGGAATGTGCATAATACTATGACTTCCATTCTCCTAACAGCCACTATTGCTTGGCAACTCTAGCTCACAGAAGTAATGACTAGCACAAACTCAAACATTTTACTGAGGGGGTTGGGCAATTGAGAAACTAGAAGAATAGAAAGGATTATTTGATGGTTGGTCCATTTCCACTGCTCTAATTGAGTCCTGGCTGCAAACCTAGGAAGTATCCAGGTGGGAATATGCTCAAAGCAAATGTGGATGAGTAATTGAAGAGATGAATGTATCACTGAACCTTTGGGATAAGATAGGCTACACATCTGAGTAAATAAATAAATGTGTTTGTGCCACCTGATTGTTTTGTTCATTTTTAAAAGTAGAGTATTTCTCACAGACTCAGTGATTTCAAGCAGCCAATGAGCATGGATAGGGAATGGAAATATTATGCCACTGAACAAAGGCCCAATCTTGCATCATTTCATTCAACGTGCTCAGTGCCCTCCCTGAAAATATCACTGCCTTGTTCATAGGATACAAAGTTAGAGGAGCATTTGGGTCAATTTTGAAAGGAGATTGGAAATAGAAGAAAAGTGTGGAATCAACTTAAGAGCATCAGAGATCATAGCCCAGGTGTCATTCCTTTTTTTACCTGCAGTGCTCCAGAATGAGAATTAGATATTGTCATAAAGCCAAATCCAAGTGATGGCAATGCTTCTTGCCCATTGGCACTGTCTGGATCTTTCTTACAGAGCTTGAAATTGCTATTTTTGGAGTTCAAAAGAGTAACTTTTCCAAGTGCTGCCTTTTAAGAATAAGAAATGATACTCATTAGCACTCAGTAATCCCAGTAGTGCAATTGTTGCCACAGAAACCACAAAATAGGTGTTAGCAAAAAGGTGAACAGATGGTGGTTTTCTAAAACCTTGCCCCCTCTCCAATGCCTCCGCTTGGGTGAAATTTCTGTAAAGAACTTTTACCTTAGTTCTTGAATGGCTTAAAGGGTAAAAATAGTGTAAATTTTAAATCCCATGCAAAGTTGAGTCTGTAAGCATTTACAACAATTTACTTTTGAAATAAACATGACTACATGTATTTTTATGAAAACAAAACAGTGTATTTGTCTTAGTGATAAGTTTACAAAGAAAAAACAAAAAAACCCTGAGTATGCAATTGTAGTATGGTAGCCTGAAAACAGTCAACAACATGCTTCCAAGTCATGTTTTCATGTTTAATATCTCAAAATAGAAATTTGTATCTAAATGGATAAGTAATAGCTGGGAACTTGCACCAAGGTGCATGGACCATAACGCGTTATATTCACAGCTCCACATTTCTCCATTCTCAAGGCAGGTGTCAACCGTGGGGTACCAACCAGGCAGGGGAGGAAGCAGTGGGGACATCCAGTCAGAAGCCTAGCTGCAGTAGAGGGAAGAGAAAAGAGGCTGCTCTTTTATATCTCCAGTGACAATATTTTAAGATAGTTTTTTCACAGCATGTCCTGTTGAGGGAAACTCTGGCAAAGATGTGAATTGGCAAAGGAACAGCAGAAGGCTATCAATAAATTCCATGCTTGTATTTTTTTCTTATTTTTCTTTACTGAATATATTTCTTCTCTTGTCTAACTTATGCTACAGTATTTCTTGTCCCTTGCTTGTTATGCATGTGGTCAGTGGGGTCTGGAGGTTCCTATGTCAGTGGGGTGGTCCATCTGCTCTGGTTTTTGGTTTAAACTGGTTGTTCCCAAGCTTTGGACTTCAACTCCCAGAAGCCCTAGCTATCTTGGCCAATAGTCAGGAATTTTGGGAGCTGAAGTCCAAACATCTGGAGAACCAAAGTTTGGGATCCATTGCTTTAAACTTTAAAGGAGCTATTCAAGGTACCAAACCCATTTTGTGGGAGAGGGATCCACACTTTGGTTGGGCTCTTTAAAGCTCAGGCTAAAATCTAGACTGGATTCTTGAACCCACTGATGGGGGAACCATCTGGCCCCATTCTATGGTGTATCTAAGTAGTGTCTAAGCTTCAGGAAAACAGCTATGGCCTTTTTAAAATTCCTTCAAGTACTAGGGATCAGTGCTTGATTTTTCTTTTAACCTTTACTTGACAAGTAAGTTCCCATTCGTGTTTGCTTTAAACCAACCCAGCTCTCCCACTCCTTTTTCTAAAGGATTGGTGTTACTGCTGTATATTCTTTTTTTTTCTTTATGCAAAGTAGACATGCCCTCAGTTTTGACCACAGGAGTTCCAAAGGACTTCATAACCTTTGTCTACGTTACAGTAGTAAAGCACTATTAGAGCTCCTTTTTTGTACAGAGAATGTTATAATGAAGTGAGAATTTTTGTAAGTCTTCCTTGTGTAGGAGAACAGGTGTATGAATGTGTGGAAAACTAACAGACGTATGAACGTGAGGAAAATTAGCAAGGATTTATTATGTGTAATGGCATCTTTGGAGAAATGATGATTTGTACTAACACATTATATGATTTGTAATAGGTTGGCATGGAATGATCAGATAAGTTGAACATAATAGTTCTGTGCTTCTCAGAGAAATGCTAACTGAATGCTTCTTTCTCTCTGCGTAGATATTTATACCTATGGTGAATCCTAAAATTTCAATATGGATGACTGGTAAATTTCCATTCATGAGTAGCATGAGATGTGTGAACAACATCGCAATGAGAAACATCTGCACAAAAGTGTCAATTTTAGGACTTTGTAAGAGACCTGAAGCAGCACTAATTGGCACACTATCTCAATTCTGACAGAACCGTACCTATTGCTGTACACTTTCATTTTGAAGGATCACCTTGTTGCTTTTATAGCTCAATTTTCTTGTGAAATAATTTTTCTGTTTACGTATGTTTCTATTTTCTCCACAGAAAGTTACCCTGGAATTCTATATTGACATCCATGCTCACTCCACTATGATGAATGGTTTTATGTACGGAAACATCTTTGAAGATGAGGAAAGATTTCAGAGACAGGCTATTTTCCCCAAATTACTCTGCCAAAATGCTGAAGACTTCTCCTTTGTAAGCAAGACTTCTTTTACTGTATTTTTCCCTTTGTAAACATTCTTTAAATGGTGCCTAACACACACCTCTTTCAGACCATGGCAACTGAAATCTATAGTCTTCAAGTAACTTGTGGTGGCTTGACTGTAAGCCAGGATGCTCTGGCTAACCCTGCTATGTGCATGCTACCACTGTTCACTGAAATGCATCTACTTTCAGTGAGGCTCATGGTTCAGGTGGGGGGAGGACCTCACCCCACCATTTTAGGGACAATCATACCTCCTCCCTGACCTTGCCTCCCTTATGATTTCAAGTCAACTGTGACTCATGACAACCCTTCCCTAGGGTTTTCTTGGCAAGATTTTGTTACCCTGTGAATTGGGAGTCCCGGGAGGGGCGCCCAAACTACCAAACAAACTAAGCAAAGTTGGGGGGAATTAGCTGGAGCACTCTCTTGGCTAACGAGAGGCAGGGCAATGCAACAGGATCTTTTACCCTATGTATACAGCGTCAGGTCAGTGAGGAGGCAATTGGTTCAAACAACAATTAAGATTTATTAAACAGTTATTAAAGAAAAGCACAAACACACTCCTAACTAGAAAAGGAAATAGAGTTTCAAGGGGAATGGGTGATACGCCACCTGTCCTGCAGTCCTGAAGAAGCCTGATTGAAGAGGAAGAAACCTGGTATGGCGACCGAGGGGAATCTGCTGAACCGAGTGGCAGCAAGGCAAAGTGAAGTTCAGACGATCCGGCCAGAGTTCCAAAGAGCTCTCTGAGTGGGGGATTTTTATAGGGGAAGGAACAACTGCAGGCTAGTCTGGTCTTGGGCAAAAACAATAGGTTTTGGGTTGGAGACAAAGCCTCCAAAAGTTCAGAATTTGCATGATTAAGTTAAAGTCCGAATTGACAATAGTATGTAAATGTGGCTCACTTGGCAGTTGAGTACCTAGCTCACCGGGGTGACCTCTCAGGGCAGAGGGTCCCTTTGTGGTAGCGTGCATATGTAATGAAGGTGTTTGTTTCGGGAGGTCCCCTAAAGCAGATCTGTCAATATCTGGCTTGATTTGGTGGGAGCAGCAAGTAACAGCCATGCCTAGCTTTGTGCTTGTTCGGCGGGCCTCACAAACACTTGGCTGGTGGCAGAGTAGGGCCGAATTATGATATCAAAATGATATCTTTGACTCACCAAAGGCCAGGCCAGTACACGGTGGTAACAATTTCATCAAAGGAACTCTGCCATTGTCTTTCTCCTGTAGGGCAAAGATAAATCACTCTTGCAAATCATGCATCAAAGTTGTGGATTTCTACAAATGCAAAGAAGTAGATAGTGTTCAAAAACTGAACAAATTGATCTTGGTGCCAAAATATTCCTTGCTCAGGCCACTGTTTGATCTAGGTCTACTCCTGTTCACAACTCTGCTTCTTCAAGGCTGTTCCTATAACAAGTTTGAATTGTTATTCCACAGCATTATATGTTGCCCCACTGGATAAAAGATAAAATAATTGTTTCTCCCTGAGAAAGAAAGATGAGTTTACTTATCGCCTGGGCCTTTTTGATTAGAGGAAAACTTTTATGAAGATGTCAGCAACCAAGTAAACACTTCCTCCCTCTTGTTCCTTATTGGAAGGGTCACATCTAGGGCCAACTGGCAGGCTGCAGTGCGTGCAGGCAGCCAATGTACTGGAGATTATTCTGGGAACTGCTGGCTCTGCTTCTCAAACTAAGTCAGCAGTTCTAAGGTATCACCTCATACAGGAGAGGAATTCACTTGGAACAAGAGCTGAATGCCTACTATTGTTGGGCAAAGTAGTCTTTTGCAAAACAATAACCATACTTTCTGGTTCATCCATAGGAACAGCCATAATTTCTTACTTGGAGAAATGTTTAAAACTGTCCCCTTTCCTCCTCTCTGTGTGATTATCCAGTTTGTATGCATTTACCTCCTTTATTCCTGTTGTGTCTGTGTACATGCAAAGAAGTGTGAATGAATTATACGTTAAAGAATCAACCCTAGTTGGTTGGGGTTTTCATAGAATCATAGAATTATAGAGTTGGAAGAGATCACACTGGCCATCAAGTCCAGCCCTCTGCCATACAAGAATACACCATCAAAGCATTCCTGACAGGTGGCCATCTAGCTTCTGTTTAAAAAACTCCAACGAAGGAGACTCCACCACACTCTGAGGCAGAGCATTCCACCGTTGAACTGCTCTTACCATCAGAAGTTCTTCCTAATGTTTAGGTAGAAGTTTGAAGCCATTGTACTGTATCCTAATCTCTGGAGCAGCAGAAAATAGGCTTGCTCCATCTTCAACATGACATCCCTCCAAATATTTAAACATGGCTATCATTTCAATCTCGACCTTCTCTAGGCTAAACATACCTAGTTCCCTAAGTCTCTTCTCATAGGGCATGGTTTCCAGGACTTCTACATTTTGGTCACCCTTCTCTGGATATGTTCCAGCTTGTCAATATCTTTCCTGAACTGTGGTACCCAGAAGCAGGCATAGTAGTCCAGGTGGGGTCTGACCAAAGCAGAATAGAGTAGTGCTATCATTTCTCTTGACCTTGAGACTTTACTCCTGGTGATGCAACCCAGAATAACATTTGTTTTCTTAACTGCCACATCATTTTGTATGTGGGATCATCAGGAAGGGTGATGGGTGGTTTTGGGTTCACAATCAATCTGCTTCTATTGTATTTTTTTTTAAAAAAGCAATAAAAACCTACAAATAATTTTCCTATAGAGTGCAAAGTCTGTGGGATTAACTTTGTTACTTCTTTATCAGGCATTACTGGTAGAATTCCTTACTTTCTGTTAGTGAAATGCTAGTGTAATATGCATATATGAACTAAACTTTGGACACTTCCTTGCACCTGACAGATCCACCCCTTCTTTTTTGCATGTAGATATGACTTGATGCCAAAACCCCTCAGTGTGTCAAAGCCTGTTCAATCCTGTGAATATCTATGAGCTTTTAAAATTATCAAGCCTTGGTGTTTTCACTGTTGTGGAAGGAGCAGCAGGGAATACAGTTGGCTGGGCTACCAGGATTTCTTTGTTGAAGATATGTGCCACTAAGACACTCTCAGTATAATCTTTTGTGAGTGTGAGGAACAAAGCAGTGACAATTAGAAAGATGTGTATATAAATACACAGCAGGCAGCGAATGCTCCAGAAGAACCAAATACTACACTGTTAATGTAATTGTGTCGGCATTTGAGAAGTGTGGGAATGGGCTACTGTTGTAGCTAATTATTTTCCTGAAACTTCAGGAGGTCTCATTTATGTTGTATGCAGCAGCAGCCATTTGTAAGGATTAGAATACTTCCCTAGAATTGCTTCAAGTGAAAGCTGGTGGCTGCGTGAAGTGTTGTCCATAATTGACTAGCTTCATGTCTTCACACAGTATCAAGACAATGTTCCATTATGTTATCCATTGACAGTATCATTGAAAAGATTACTCTCCTTAAAGTATCTGTCAAGCCTGATTGATTTACAAGGGACAAAGGCACTGAAAGGACTTGAAAGGTGGGTTCTTTCTTCTCCTTCTTTTCCCTCTCTTTTTCTGTTTTCTCTTTTTTCCCCACCAGCGTTTAACATATATAATGGATTGCCTTTGATGTCAAAAACTTATATTCCACTAATAATGAACAAGTTTTTTGAATGCAGGCTCCTTGTATGGAGGTTCACACTAATAATGTGTTTGCAGCAAAATGGAAGGCACTGGTGAAGCAGTCATTTATCTAGTAGCGAGTTTAGACTCAAAAGCAATTTCTGTCAGCACTTTGAGGGACTGAAGCTCAACTGAAGATCAAGACTTCACGTGAGGGCAATCACTTGAAATGTTTATTTTAATTGGCTTAGAAAATGAATATTAGTACGATGTGAACTGTGTTTCTTGTATGAGACACTTACTTCTGTTGGTGACTGATACTCTTAAAAAGCTGGTTGTGCAAAGGCTGTACTTCACCTCTAATGTCTGATTTGGTGTGCCTCCAAATCCAGCCACTCTTGCAGCCCAGCAGTGATTCATATAAAGAGAGTGGTACATTTTTCAGCCTCTGCCATCACACAAATGGTTTTTGCAAAATGAATGTTCTGTCTAGGGATGCACTGGTTGCTTCCTTCATACAGCTGGGTCCTATACATAGCTGGGTTTTGCAGCTATTTGTTAAATCCTGAACAGTTCTCTTGTTGATTTCATTGACTGATATCTTCTGGCAGGAATAACATTGTCAGGAAAAAAAAGAAGATAACTCCAACTGCTCAGTTGATGGTTTTTTTTTAAAATTTTGAAACAAATGAATAATACATACATACATACATACATACATACATACATACATACATATTAACCATCCACTGAACACTTGGAGAAGTATCTCCCCCTTCTCCCTGCAAGGATTCTGTTGGTGGTCACCAGTATTTGTCTCTTAATCAGCTCAGAATTCTACCTGCCTGCTTCCCCTACCTTCTTTTAGTCCATCAGCTTTCTCTCTCCTCTCTCTATATCTCCGCCCTCTGCATGCAGTTATGTAAGCTATGAACGAAACAACCAAGCCCATAATTGTAAACAGGTGGATCATCTTACTCAGATGAACAACCACACACTGAGGGCACAAAACTGAAGTCATATGTGACAGGAGTACTAGTTTGGACAGAGATGACCTTTCCTTAGGTTAGAGGGAAGAGGGCTCCAGCTTCCCATCAGCCTCAGCTAGCATAGCCAGTAGCCAGAGGTCAGGGACAGGCAAGCCAGTTTTGGCATTGGGGGTGGAAATCCCACAAGTGCTCCTTCCATGGTAAAAAAATATACTAAGTATTAATTACATATTTAACCATTTGCTATACTGTTGTGATGGCCAAAGTCAGCTGCTTTTGGTGCCTGCCTGACTCTGTCTGGTGGTAGAGATTGCACTGGTTATGGGAGTTGCAGTCCAATAATATGTGGAAAGCCCCAGGTTTTCCATCCCTGCATTAGATTTTCATACTTTCTGTCTTAAGAAAGCCTTTGTATGTGGGAGCCTTTTATCAGCTTATGCTGGTCTAATAAATGATCTCACCCTATCTGTTTAATTGGCCTGCATGGACAAAAATTAGAAGTCTCCAGTGAGAAGGCTGATGCATCAGTTTTTTTGTGTATCCGCTGATGTAATTATTAAGAGCATTGATGTCATTAATGATGTAAAGGGTAGAGCTGGATTTGGAATGTATTGCTTTGCTAGGCACCACTGCTTTAGTTAGCTGAGTAGTCCTTAAAGACAAGAACCAATCAGCTTGGAGTAGCTAATTATACCCTTTGTAGTGGGAGCAGAGGAATGTATTTGCTCTCTTCTCAGTGAAAACAAACTGACAGGGCTTCATTTTTGTAGCTGTAGACACTGAGATGCCTTAATCAAAGCGAGGGTTATGAACCCATCCTTGGGAATTATGCAACTCTCCAGATGTTGAACTGCAACTTCCAGCATTCCTTACCACTGATTATTCCTGGCTAGGGTTGATGAGAGTTGCATTTCATAAACATCTGGAGGGCCAGATGATTCTTTCCCCATGCTGGAAAGACCTGCTACAGAGTTTTTAACAGTTGACATTTTAGATATTGAAGATCCAGGATTATTCATTTGTAAGAAAGTAAAGAAAAGTGTACTTAGACTGCTGGATGATGAGTTATATCTAGGGTGTTAGGAAGGGTTTTTTTCGGGAGGGGATGTAGTTGTTGGATTCTTGGAATCTATGTGACCAGATTTCACTCATCTGTGCTGAAATGGGGTCCAAAAATATCCTTGTATCATACTGGGTAGCCCCAGTAGCAGGTTGCTGCCAATGTTGAGATAGCAGCAGTAGGATAGCACCCAGCCAGACTTTCGGTGGAGGAAGCAAGTCTCAATGCCCTGCTGCCACTCCAGCACCACAACTTGAGCCTTATAGATGGCCTGCTGGTCTTGGTTGGCCAGCTCAGCTGCATACTTGGTGAAGAGTTTCAGACACCTTGGTCCTGGAAGGCCTTGGCCAGACACTCTGCTTCCTCACCTGTCTTCTCCATCTCCTCCATGCTCAAGTGGCCTGCTATCATGGTCAGCTGGAGGGAGAAAGCAATGTGGTCACTAAGGAGGTGGAAGAAAACAAAATGACAGCATTCTCTGTTATCTACACTTTTTGTTATCCGCAGTTATCCAGGAACATATCCCCTGTGGATATGGGGCACATGCTGTATTAATGATTATCATTGTAGGATGTTGCATGGATACCTTGCCTAGTATACACCATTCCTGTGGCTACTCTAGCAATTTAGTGCGGGAAAGGTACACAATGAAGCTTTCATGTGTGATTTTTCTCGATACAGCTGACCTGCCCAACGCCCTTCCCCCGCCAGCTGTTTATATCAGCCTCTGTATTTTGTCTTTGAAGACACATGTCTTACAGTTGGTCACAAAAAGATCACCACTTTGTGATTTCTGCATTTTTTAGCTCTAATATGTACATATGTTCTTATCAGACATCCATGGCATCTTCAGATGAGTTTTGGAGGGAATCCTGAAATACCCTCCAGCAATGCCAGCAATGGTGTACCAGAGCCAGAATTTGTAGGATTAAAGCCGAGGAACTTTTTGATCAACAGAGACTATAATATCATCCCAACCCAACATCCAAGACTACCTTTTTTCCCCTTGGCATCTGGAGCAATGTATTTTCCTAAGAACAATGTATTGTTTGTGAGCTATTCCAGTTGTAATCCAAAGTATTTTGGAGCGAGTTGGTCTTGTGTCTGTAAAACTCATCAGCCTTACAAAAATATGTCTTCCAGACAGAGAGAAACACTGCTAGAAGTGAGTGTGCATGTTTGAGAGGAAGAAATCAACACAGCTGCCCACATTTTTTGACTCTTCTGTTGTTACTGTCGCGATGAGGGACTGCACTTTGAAATATACCATTATACTGTTGCTGTCAGCATTCTAAACCCTAGTAAATGGACCAGCACCCTGACACTGGTCCCGTGCCTTCAGGATTGGTCTGGATTCAGCTATAATTAAGCATGTTAAAATTCTGCTGATTTCAAATGGAGTAGGACTTAAGCACATCTTCATTTTGTCCCATTAAAACAAGGGGCATTCAGATCTTATTTACTCAGCATCCTCTTTCATGGTTGAAAATATCTCTCAGGTGCTTCCTGAAGTTATCTGTACTACTTTTCAGCTATGTTATCCTTCTGGGCCTAAAAAAGCTACATATAGCAAAGTCAAACTTCACTATATTGCTTGATCTGCTGGCACATTTGAAAATCTGCCACAATTGTAGCTGCATATAGTTTGTTATTTTGCTGTTGAATCTACTAAATTTCTATGGCAATAATATTAGCACTTCCATTTTTTTCCTGTAACAAAATAAAAGAGTAATTGTTATTTGAATAATGAGTAGGAAATGATGCAATGATAAATGCATTCAACCATACAGTGACAAATAATTGCATATATGTGGCAACTTCAAGGTAGTCAAATGCATTGCTTTTACTGGACAGCACCTATTTTATTAGATGAGTAGCCATCTCGGACAGTAAGTTTTGCCCAGGGTGGGACACTGAGGCCTTCCAAATGTTTTCAGCGTAGTGGTCCAATCAACTTTTAACAATCATAACCAATGCTGAGGAATTTTAGGAGCTGTAATCCAAAAACAGCTAGAGAGTCATTATTGACCACATTTGTTCTCACCTAAGAAAGCTCATACCATAACAAACGTGTTAACAGCACACAGAAATGGGCTCGCCAGAATTCTGATATCTGATGGAATTTCTTCATTTCTTCTGTCATTAAAATGACAAGCAGCTATATTCTCCATACTACAGTAAATCTGTTTTGCTGCTGTATTTTCCTTACATGTAAGATAAAGAGAACTTCTTTGTCCATTTCTTACTAGAAATGCCCAAATGTAATAAAAATTACCTCATTTTCTTTTATATAAATGGAATTATAGTAGTATTAGTATTATCACTATTATTACTCCTGCTGCTACTTTGTGATACTTTCCTGTTTGTAGAACATGCCTTAGAGATTTTGGATCCAATGGGCAATTATTTGGGTGAAGCAAGGCAACAGGCGGTAAACGGTATGTGTCTAAATGTGCAGATGCTGGATGCTCAGGAACAATGGCCCCCTGGATATTCCTGACTAAATTAAACCGATTTGTCACATGATGCTAAGTGAATCTAGTCATGTTACCCACAGGCCTTCTCTTCGAATTAATTTGTAGCCCCCAAAAATAAAGGAAGAAATATCCTCACAACTAGATTTTCCTATTTCCCTCTTGCCATTTTGTGTACACATACATTGTTTAAAAGGCCTAGAGGGAAGAAATCCCATGTGTTTAGAGATGAAACCAATTTTCTAAGCAATTTCTGTACTGAAAGACTGTACCAGTAAAAGTTATATTTATAAAAGGTACTAGAAGGGGCCTGGGCTTTGTTATATTTATTTGGAATGAAGATTCCAGGGTCAGATCATATCTCAGTAGTTTTATTCATAGATAAGGAGCAACTAATGTTCTCTCTCTCTTTCTCCCCCTCTCTGTCTGCTACTTGCACAGGCTAGCCTATACCCAAAGCTTTTGTTTGTTCTTGTCATTGTTTTGTTTTGTTTTTGTGGACTCAATAAACATAAACCACTATCTCTTGAAAGGTTATTAACATGGAAAGTATAGAATTGTTTCATCAGTTCATAGACATACACACTCCATTAGTCCAGGGATTCCTGGCTGGACCCAGGAGATCAAGGTTCCCCAGACCAGGCAACCTTCCCACAGGATAGAAGGCACCTAGTATAAGACAAGGCAAAAGAAGTCAAGGAAACTGAACACTCCATTAGAATCATTAATGTGTGAATTGGCCCTATGCATTGAATATATGCTTCCACAGTATTTATTGTTAACCTTCTTGACTCCAGCACAGCTGAGCAGCAATCACATGAAGATGCAGATTCTATTCCCACCAAGTTTAGGGTATCCATCTGGGGAGAAGACAGCAGACCAACAGAAATAGAAGAAATATTGCAAAAGGGACGGAGGGCTTTTAAAGAAAAATCTGTGTCACTTCGTGTTGTTGTGGGTGTTCAAGTTGTTTCCAGGTTTTGCTGGGGCTGAGAGTGTGTGACGCACCCAAGGTCACCCAGTGGGTTTCCATGTCCAAGTGGGCAATCAAACCTTGGTCTCTAGGGTTGTAGTCCAATGCTCAAGCCACTACTAAACACTGTGTGTGGCTTAAAAAGTAATGGATACACTTCTGGGTGTATGAGTTTACTCACTGTATTAAACTTAGCATGTCTCTTTTAGATGATTTCACCACATTCATAATAGATTTTGGAGAGGCAAAAATAAAATGAAATCAAATTACTGCTTAGCTTTAGAACACCTGATTTGTTGCCTGACCCCAGTGTCCCATTTTCCACGATAGTTGTGTGCAATTTAAATAAGAATCTGTCTTACACCAAAACATGCACACATGTATGTATTTAATTTATATCCAATCTTTCTCCCAAATGGGGCCCAGTGAGGCTCACAACATGAAGCAAAACAAAGTACATAAATTAAAACCCAATACTAGTAAATTAAAAAAAACCAATTTAAATAAACAACCATATGAGAGCATCAATATTTTAAAGCATTATAAAATAATCATTTAAAAACATGACAATGACAATAAAAGTACAGCATAAACACACACCATTAAAAGACCTTTCTGCTTAGCCACTTAGATGTCAGATGCCTGTTCAGATTGAAAGCTCTTCACTTGTCCATAGAAGGATTTCTGGGAATGGGCCAGCCTAGCCTCCTTGGGTAGAGAAGTCCAAACCTTGGAAGCAGCTTCCAAGAAGGTATACTATGCCTCCACCAAATGCGCCTCTCTAGAGGATATTAAAACTTGGGCAGAATCATATAGGTCATGCTTGTCCAACCTGCGGTCTGCATGCAGCCCAGAACAGCTTTGAATGCGGCCCAACACAAATTCGTAAACTTTCTTAAAACATTATGAGATTTTTTTGTGATTTTTTTTTTTTTTTTGGTAACTTGATTGTGTGGTTCTCGAGTGCAAAGTCTGCAGACAATAACGGAATGAAATGGAATAATCAAAGTCCACAAATATTGGAGTGTTATCCGTAATTCTCATTTTAACTGCAAACAGTTCGGTCAGAAGAAATGAAAAACTGTTAAAATGAACTAATAAAATAAAGAGCAAGAGGAGTCTGTTGCAATGCCATGTAAAATGTATTATGACAAAGAATTCAAGTGTATATTCTGTACTAGGTATAGCATCGCCATGAGCTGTATGCACTCACTATTTGTACACATGAATGGCTTCAGTTTTATGGCGCATAATTAGGATTATTATATGAGGACTTTTTTGCTTATCTGTGCTGGCAGATATAATGAAAATTATGCATGCTATTGTTAGTGTTAGTGTATTTTATCTGTGACCCAAGACAATTCTTCTTCTTCCAATGTGGCCCAGAGAAGCCAAAAGGTTGGATATCCCTGATATAGAGAGATGTGGTCTTTCAGATACCTAAGCTGCTTTATAGGGCTTTATAGGTCATAACCAGTACTTTGAACTGCATCTGGAAACAAACAATTAGCCAATGAAGCTGGTTCAACAAAGGAATTATATATTCCCTCTAAACTTTTATAAGATCTTGTGAAAGTGATGTGATGACTTTTGCTTGTGATCCAATAAGCAATTAATAGTGAGTACCTATAGGTTTATTGATACTAGTAGTCTGAAGCTAAAGAAATCTCTCTTAACTTCTTCCACAGCTCCCTTGGGTATGTTTCAGGTTCATTTGCTTTAAAATTAAATAAAGAAATTAGGAGGTTTTTATCTCCTTTATAGAAAAACCCACTGAGTTTCATAAAGTTTTAAGTATTGATGACCTTCATTGGTAAAGATCGCGTTGGATCTTACAGAGTGAATAACAGAGGTCCTGTTTTCTCTTCCATTAAGGAATTTATGAACACACTAAGGTGCAGGTAGAAATTACTTAAATTGTCTTAGGCCAGTTCTACCATTATTTATTTTTGCTACATCTTTTTGATGGTTTTTGTTGGTGAGGCTGAGAGTATAAGTCTTCATGGTACAAGAGTGCCTAGATAAAAATGTGTTACATTCAGGCCATTTCCACAGGGGGCGAGGGAATCGCTCCGTGCTGCTACTTACCAGGTGTTATGGCTCCCCGGTCCGGTCCAGGCTGCTCTGGAGCAGTGCGTGCTGGTTGCTCTGCACTGCTCCGGTGTCGAAAATGGCGGCTTCTGGTTGGTCGAGATGCTCGACCAACCGCTGAAGCTCTCCAGCCTAAAGCCTGCCCCCGGCAGATCGCAGGCTCACATTGGTGCGAGCCTGCAAATCTGCACAAGGGAGCAGGCTCTCACTGGTGTGCTCCGTGCTTTTGAAAGACCGAAAGAAACAGGTTTTTCAAAAGCATGCTGGAAAACCACTTGGGGCCGTTCTGGAGCGGGCTGAGGTGCAGATCTATGTTAAAATAGTCTGGACCCAGTCCACTCCCAGGTGCAGACGTCCTCCCTGAAGGACGGACTGCACTGTTTCAAATACCCCGTGTGGAAATGGCCTCAATTAGACAGAGTTGTATATAGATGAATAGGTATTATATACAATTAAAAATGATTGTCAGAAGTCTTACTCAAATATTTGTTGGTTAAAAGGATAGAAAGCTATCCAGCTTCCACAAATGGTCCACAAAGGAAACAAAGGAATGGTCCACAAAGCAAACAAATAAGCATTTAGACAGTGGCACAACCTTCTCCTGGACAATTACTAAGAATTTAGGTCCAACTAGAAATATGTATTCTCTCTGATTAGCAAGTATTACTGTACATAAAGGGATTTCCTCAGAGTACTGTTGGACTTAGGACATTTGGGAAAATTCATTTGTGTACAGAAATATATATTTGTTCTGTTCGGCAAATGTGTTTTGAGGCATAAATGTGTTTTCTGTGCTAAAATAATATTTTGTAAAGGAGATGGTATATTTTCTACAAAATACACTGGCTTTGGCACAAAAAAGCCTCAATAAGCATGTTTTCTGCACAGAAAAATGGCAGAAATTTACTATAATAATAATTAAAAGAAATATCCTATTTAATGATAGGCAAAAAGATGTCATGTATTTCTAACTAACTTGCAAAATGAAACCTTTAAAAAAATAAAATAAGAAGACTGAAAACATATTGAATGCTAATAAAACAGCAGGTAATTCTGAACACCCTTTCCGTGTGTTTCATTTATCAAGGGCTGCCATGAATTCACAGGGAGATGCTTTAGGTTAAGCTTCCAGTCTTAGTTGCAAGTGGCAGAATCTGTCTTTGGTGTGTGTGCTTTTTTTTATTCCCCAAATCACTTCTATATCCCCATTTTCTCAGGTTCAGATTCCTGGCAGCCAGGGTATCACATGGAGTGAATGAGCATATGTTCTAGCCTGAAAAGACAGCTGGCTTCAGGGGGCTGTGATGGGCATGGGAAGTATTTTATTGCTTTGTCAGTAGCTCACCTGCAGTCAAGGCAAAGAATTCACTCTGCTTGGTTGCTGTTACATTCTCACAGTAGGAAACAAATTCATTTCCGACTTTGTGACAGAACTTTGCCATGCTCAAGGTTGGACAGAGAAAAGAAGGGTTAGATATTGGACAGACTCACTGCTCAGAAAACCCTGGTCTGTTTTAAAAATCATATAAATTGGAAAACATAGATAGCTCAAGGTCCTCTATTGCTGCACCATAGGAGAACTAATCACTCACGGAGTTAACGTTTCACTTGCATTGCACAATAACACTCTGACGCATTGCTGCACAATCACAATTCACAATGTTATGTGCATTGGTACATGTTCCACACTAGGCCTGTGTGCACTCTGCAGTGAAGCCTCTGGCCCCATTACAGAATAAGCAAAGGTCCACTGTGGATTGTGTGCATTTCACCTAATGTGCATCTATGCAAATCTGCTTTGCTTTATGATCCTACATTCAGCAGATGATGGCTTGCATCCTGTTAGTGATATATGGCAGATTAAGATGGTTCATCTCAGGAGGTTTATGGATCCAAATGGATTCCTTATGGCTCTTGAGGAGTTCTCTGTTGATTTGGCAGGTGATCCTATTGAAATCCTGGCTGATCTCTGGAACAGGGAAATGGCCAGGGCAGAGGATACAATTTGCTCCTAAACATCCCCTTCTACAGAATGGAGCCAAGCAAGCCCCCAGCTTACGACGAAACTGATGGCAATGAAACAAGTGGGACAGAGACTAGAGCACTGGTGGCAGAACACTTCAAGTGAGTCTGATCTAACACAGGCTAGAGCACATTGGAAAGCCTTCTCTGTGGCAGCAAAGATATAATTCTTCCCTGCCACCATTGCGTCTGAACATCCAGCAGAATTGTCTTGAATGGTCAGGGGCCTTTTGCATTCCGCTCCACAGGAGCGTTGCTCAGTAGACCACTCAGTAGCCCACTGTGAAGAGTCTGCATGACACTTGGCAGATAAAATTGATTGCATCCACTCCAGCTTGGATGCTGTAGTTGATACAGATCCAGTAGATATAATCTTGGCTTCTTCTCATCCAAGGATAAGCGGTATATTTCAATTTGTGCAGCCTGAAGATGTGGACAGGATCCTTGGAGAGGTGAGAGGAACCATATGTGCACTGGAACCTTGCCTGCCCTTCTTGGCTTATAAAAGCAGCAAGAGGAGACTGGCTGAGTGGGTAATAGGAATAGTGAATGCCTCACTGCAGCAATGCAGAATTACATTTAGTCTAAAGGGAGCTGTGCTGAGTCCCCTACTAAACAAAAAACCCAACTACTCTGCATAACTACTGGCCAGTCTCCAGTATTCCTTTTTTTAGCGGGGGGGGAGGTTCTGGCATTGGGGTGGCCTCTCAGCTCCAGGGGTTCCTAGATGATATGGATTACTTAGATCTGTTTCAGTCTGATTTCAGGCATTTTTGTGAGACACAGACAGCTTTGAACACCTTTGTAGATGACCTACACAGGGAAATGGACAATGGGAATGTGTCCCTCTTTGTTATGTTGGACTTTTCAGTAGTTTTCAATACCATCAACCATGATATTCTTCTGAGCCACTTCTTTGGATGGGACTTGGAGGCATTGTTCTGTAGTGGTTCCAGTCCTTCTTGGGCGGCAAATTCAGAAGGTGGTGCTGGGGAATCCTATTCAACCTCGTGACCATTGGCCTGTGGGGTCCCTCAGGGGTAAATTTTGTTTCCCTTGGTGTTCAGCACCTACATGAAATTACTGGGAGAGGTTATCCAGAGTTTTAGAGTTGAATGTCAGCTACATGACACCCAACTGTATCTCTTCTTTCCATCCAGTTCCAAGGAAGCTGTCTCTGTACTAAAGCAATGTCTGGGTGGGATCAAACAAACTGAAACTTAATCCAGACAAGACAGAAGTGTTCCTGATCAGTTAAGAGACAGATCAGGGGATAGGAATTCAGCCTGTGTTGCATGCGATTATACTCCCCCTGAAATCTCGGGTTTTGCCGCTTGGGCATGCTCCTGGACTCAAATCTGAGCATGGATGCCCAGGTTTCAGTTGTGGCCAGGAATGCACTTGCACAGTCAAAACTAGTGCACCAGCTGAGCCCATTCCTTGAGTCATCAAATCTGGCTATAGTGACAGAAGCCTTGATTGCATCCCGTTAGGAGTATTGTGATGTACTGTATGTGGGGCTGCCTTTGGAAAATGTTTAGAAACTTCAACAGGTCCAAAATGATTGGGCTAGCTTGGTGATTGGGACGTGTTATAGGGATCATATGATACCCTTGCTGAAACAATTCCACTGGCTGCCAATCTGTTGCTGGGCAGAATACAAAGTGCTGGCTATGACTTTTAAAGTCCTACATGACTTAAGTCTAGACTATTTGAAAAATCATATCTTCCAATCTGAGCCAGCCTGTGCTCTAAGAGCTGCAGGGCACAGCTTTCTGCCTGTCCCACCACCATCCCAGGCATGTCTGGTAAGGATGTAAGACAGAGAGCCTTCTCAGTGGCTCCTCCTAAGTTATGGAACTCCTCCCCCAGAAGGTCTGGTTGGCCCCTGCCTAAACGCTTTCCACTGGCAGGTAAAGACCTTTTTATTTAAGGGAGCTTTTGGTTTTTAGTGTGTTGTAACAGATGGAGCATTTAATAGGAATGCCATGTTTTTATTTTATTATGTTTTAACCATCTTTTAATGGCTTTTCTACTTATTTTGAATGCTGTTTTTAATTTGTTTTTAACATGTGCTTTTTTAAAAATCAGAAATTTAATTTGTGTTTTAACTTTTGTATTAAGAAATTTTATTTGTGCTCTGCTTCCGAAATGTTGTACACAGCCTTAGAGCCCATGCTGGGAGAAAGGTGGTATATAAACTGAATAAATATATACATATGCAGATGTGGGTTGCATTACACATAAAGAGTGCTTTTATCAGACAATGTGCAACAACCAGATTTGTTCCTATCAGCTGGATATGGTCAATGTGCAATGTCCAGTAAAACACTCTGCATGCGTAATGCAATATACATCTGAGTTTGTCATTAATGGGATTCCAGCCATAGTTTAGGGAATTTGCCAAACTCCAGTCATGAAATAAAGTTGTCCCCTGGCTCTCTTCCAACTGATGATAAAGCTCTATGTGCACAGTAAGCAAGAAGGGTGAGGGCAAGAAGAACATGGCAGAATTGGAGTAGGAGTAAATATAAACATATATACCAAATCTCTGTGCAACCAATCTACCCAAGCCATCCCTGAGCACTGAACATTCTCTCTCGCATAGATTCTAATAATATTTCTTTAGCATGAAGCACTGCAGGGTGCTTTTGAATATTAAAGCATTTAGTATGCTCAGTAATCCCTACAAAACCCACCTTAGCGTTATGTCCTTGTTTAAAATATTTATACTCTGCCTTTCCACTGGAAAGTGCCCAAGTCAACTGTCAAAGCCACACAACTGCAAGCAGTGAAATACCAATTAAAGATACAGAAATACAAAGCAGCAACAACTTCCTAAAACCATTTATTCCTCTTATCCCCGAAGGCACATTTAAAATACATAAATGTTACATACACAATCCTACAGTGATGATGAAGGGATAGTGCTCAGAGATTACATCAAACAACCTAAATAAAATCATGGCAGAGTCAGAGATGTGAATGCACAACAATGTCCTATGCTTGTCTACCTTTGCACTATATACACATTACCACACTTCCCACCAGATTCCAAATATCTTTTTAAATATACCAATAGTACATAAAAATGCGCTTTAATTATACTGTTGGTCTTTGGGTGAGTTTCCTTCCTAGATCCAGATCTTACAGCCTTAACAAATAAGCTGACTATATATGCCATTTCTTATAGATTTTGCAAATAGCAGCTGGAGGGAGAGACAGATTTGAATCAGGACTGCAGTGCTGGAGTGGGAGCCTAATGCTTTCCCAAGATTTTTATTTCCCAGTAAAAATTCCCCTTTCCCAAAACACTATTTGCCTTGTTACAAAAATACTCAGATGCAGCACCATTTGCATTCTTATGAGTGCAGCTGCTTTTTTAGATGCAGAACGCAATTGGATGAGGGAGAGGTGTAGTTGAATTGGTTTTAAACATGCTGAGGGCTGCATGGCTAACTCAGTGCTTATATTGATATTCATGAAAGGGAACATAGAAAAGATGTAAGACAAGTATTGTTCAGACAGAGCGATCAACCCTCAGTGTTCATCCTAGATCTCATCATGAAGCATGAGAGGGGGAGAGTTTGTGAAGCTACTTTTAAAAGGCCATTTCTGTACTACACATTTCTGCACTGTTATAACTATAAGTTGTAGTGCTATTATTGCACTTTCAACATCCTGTGGAATTCTGGGGTTTGTAGTTTACTGAGGCCAAAAATGCCCCTCTCTAAACTGCAAACCCCAGGATTCCATAGGATGTTGAAAATGGAATAATAGCATTATAACAGTGTAGTGCAGAAATGGCCAAAATTAGTAACTGTTTCAGTACCAAGGTTCAATAGGAGTAGCTTCCAGTTATCCTTACAGTTGTAAAAAAGGAACTATTTCTTTTTCCCCAAAATAAAAAGGATAATTTTTTTAGGTTATTTTTCTAAAAAAATGAAACAACAATGCTATCAGCTACTGAAATACAAAGCCCATTGTCCTCTCAATCCGCTTCACTTTTGCCTCAACACTCATAAAGCAGCAGGAGAAAGCACAATGTGAGCTAGTACTTGAAACATATAGTTCTCCTCCACTAATTAGTAAAGCCATGCTTGTGTAACTATAAAAGTTAGGAAAAGCTACGGTTACATAACAAATTGAGTGAATTTTTCTTTTAAGCTACAACCATAACTTACTATCATATAATGACATTATGCCTTTATTTTTTGGAAAAGGGAATAATAAATTACAAGTAACTAGTTATTTGTAGATAACTATTTCAAAATTCCATAGAGGAAAGACTTCCAGGACAACCATTTGTCAAACACTTGACATCAGGTTGTCAGAAATGTGAATTTTGTGTGGACTTTTTTCCTAGACAAGTACCTTTGGAAAGTTTTATTTTGTTTTTTGGTCTCCAGACATAAAGTTCTTTCTCATCTTCTTCTTTACAGTCAAGTACCTCCTTCAATCGAGATGCTGTTAAGGCAGGGACAGGACGTCGCTTCCTTGGTGGTTTACTGGATGACACCTCTTACTGTTACACGCTGGAAGTTTCTTTCTACAGTTACATAGTTGGAGGTACTACTTCTACAGTCCCGTATACAGAAGAATCATGTATCCTTTAAAGATTGTTCTCCTTTACTCTTTCAAGATCAGAGAATCCAAGGTAACTAGACTCTTTTCTTTTTTAAAAAAACACCATAGTGTAGTAAATATAATTGGATCCTAACTTAAAGCACATTGCAAATGGAAGCTCTTGTCTCTTCCTCTTTCCTCTTTCCCTTGTGCACCCTAAAAAGCAGCAATGGAGGGTCAGAGAGTAAAACGCTAGGAGCTCTCAGGGCACAGAATTATCAGCTGAAAATGCACTCCCTTCCCGAAAGTCTGCTCAATACCGTGTTGTTTACGGTGGCTCTTCAACTTTGAGGTAGGCTTTTCAGGGGTCATATGAGCTGCACAGAAGTGAATAGAAAACTTCATTTCCATGACTTTCCTTAGGTTAACTTCTTTGGGGGATTAAACCTATCTCTGTTTCTATGTTGTAGAATTATGCATATGTCCCCGCTTTGTTCACACACACAATGGTGTACTGTTCTAAATGCTTACAGTTACAGTTTCCTTCTAATCACAAGTGGTAAGTTTGTTTCATCTTGAACTTCTTGGTCTGATTTTACATGGAGTGAGAGAATTTCACTCACTGATTCAAGGAAGACTGTGCTTTTCTTTATTACACATTCTCTCCATGATTTACATCTCACGCTTGCTCAGTTCCCTGTTAAAAATTGTTCTTCCTTTTATTTCCTTTTTGAAGGTGGGTGGATGAGGCTTGGCATCTTTATGTCTGTACAGGATCAACTTGTCTTATGCAGATAGAGCTACATCACTTTGCTTCATACATCATTGCCATCAGCCAGCCAGAGCAGAAAATAAGTTGTAGATAGCAATGATTATCTTTGGTGATGAGGTACAGAAAGGCTGAGACTGCAGTTTGATTTCCATAAGCACGGATGACCCTGCTGTGCTAAAAGTAGCACAAGTTGGTTTGAACAGGCAAATGTGGGAAATGTCAGCCTAGCCCATGTATTAAAGCTGGGAAACTTACCCTGCTTTGATGTATGACTCTTCTTTTTCCTTCTGAAGAAAAGCCCTATCTTCCCCTGAATTAAACTGTAGTTCGTCATCATCCCCTACCTACTTTTGATCTTACATTCTACCTTCCACGACCCTGGTCGAGAATGAATGGGGTTGGGAATTTGGAAAGAAGGCTTGCAAGTTCTCTGCAAATCATCCCTGCAGAAGGTAAATTAATTGGAGCACGAATGATTCATTTGAACACTGATTCATTATAAATTGGATGACCCTCCAGAGTGCCCATACGTGGGTAGCAAATAAATTGGTGGAAAATATGGTGCTGATTCTATTTTATTTAATTTAAAACATTGTTATAATCCCAAAGCAGTTCGTGGTGTTAGAAAGCAAGAAAACATAATACCTACCATATGATAAAAAACAATACAATAGTAAAATATTTCATTTAAATCACTAGGAGAAACTAAGAAGGGTAGCAATCAGGAAAATATGTAAGCAAACAAGAGCAACAACAAAAAGTTCATCAGTTGGAAGCATAAACACCTCTACTTTAGAAGCCCACCTGATCTCAGAGGGACAATGATTCCACATAGTGAGCATAGAACCGTAGAATTATGAACTGGAAGGAACCGCAAGGGCCATCTACTGCAACCTTTGCTATGCTGGAATACACAAGCAAAGTACTCCTGTGAGATGATTGTCCAATGTCTGTTTAAAAACATATCAAAAAAGGAGGAGTCTGCAACTCTTTGAAGAAGGTTATTTCACTCTGACACACTTCTTATAGCCAAGAGGTTCCTCCCAATGCTTATGTGGAATCTCTCTTGTAATTTGAATCAAGTGGTTTGTGTTCTAGTCTCTGAAGCACCAGAAAATAACCTTATCCCATTTTCCACATGACATCCCTTCAAATAATTAAAGATGGCTATCATAACCTCTCTGTCATCTCTGCTCCCAGCTGAACATACCCAGCTCCCTAAGATGTTCCTCATAAGGCTTGGTTTATAGCCCTCTGACTATATACTGGTCACTCACTTCTTGAACTGTTGTTCACAGAACTGGACAAATAAAATCTGACCAAAACAGAATAAAGTGGTACTATTACTTCCCTTGATCTGGACACTATACTACCACAGGTATTGCTTAGAATTGTGTTGGGCTTTTTTTTTTTTTTTTTTGGTCACTGCATCACAATTGCTGGCTCATCTTTAGCTCATGGTCTATTTAGATCCTAGATGCTTTCTATGTGTACTGCTGTCAAGCCATATGCTACCCATCCTTATTTGTGCATTTCATTTTTTCCTGCTTAAATGTAGCATGTGTTGCCTGTCAACTTATGGTAACTCCATGAATTCATAGGGATTTCTTAGGCAAGGAATACTCAGAGGGGGATTTGAAATTTAGCTTACAGCACATAATATTCCTTTGTGGTCTCCCATCCAAGTACTAACCAGAGCTGTAGTACCTTACTTGCATTCCACTGAAGTTCAGTTTATTAGTGTCAGTCCCAGGTCCATACTGGTATTTATGTCAAACACAATAGCAACTGGTCTAATAATGAGCTACAAATCTGCTAAATAATAATACTGTCTAGCTTACATTTCACCATCTTGTCTGCAGGAATATCATATGGGACTTTGTCAAGAACCTTACTAAAATCAAGGTGTGGTACATCCACAGCAAACCCCTGGTCTACCAAGCTTGTAACTATCTAAAAGAGAGATAAGGTTAGTGTAGCATATTTTATTTTTGAGAAAACCGTACTAGCTCATCATAGCATTCCTTTCTAAGTGCTCATGGACTCACTCTTTAATTATCTGTTCTAGAACTTTTCCTGGTACTGACCTGAAGCTGACTAGTTGGTAGTTGCTCAGCCTTTCTTCCCCCTTTTTGGGGTTGAGACAACATCCACCCTCCTCCAGTCTGGTGGGAACTCTCCTGTGCTCAAAGATAACTGACAATGGCTCTAAAATTGTATCTGAAAATTCCTTTAGTAGCCCTGGATGTATTTCTTATGGCCCTGAAGACCTGAATTCATTTAGAGTAGCTATCTATTACTGTGGTTGTTTTTAAACCTATTCTGTCTGAAATCCTCTTAGTGCATCATCTGTTCATTTGCTTTCAGCAGTATGAGCTCTGTTTTCCTTCGGGTTAGGATCAAATCCAAAATAGCATATCCCATTGTTTCCTCCTCTGCCTTCTTCACAGTGAAATTGTCTGCAAAGTAAGTGAGGCATTTGTTGGACCTCACATGCATGGCAAAGTTTGACTTCCAACAAATGCCAGGATGGTAGAAGTCTCCTGTTACAACCTTATTCTATCTCTCCCTTTTGAACATTCTAGAAAGGCATAATCTAAGGTTTATTCTGTCTTGCAGGTCTATCATAGACATCCATAGTGATGTCATTCCTTTCACTTTAATTACAGAATCATAGAATCATAGAGCTTGAAAAGACCGCAAGGGCCATTGAATCCAACCCCCTGCCATACAAGAACACACCATCAAAGTATTCCTGACAGATGGCCATCCAGTTTCTGTTGGCCATAACTTGTAATCTTAGGTTATAGTACAATTGGTTTGTTGTTGTGTGCTTTCAAGTCTTTTCTGACTTATGGCAACCCTAAGATGACGGGATTTTGGGGATGAAAGTGTGTGATGTACCCAAGGTCATCCAGTGGGTTTCCATGAGTGAGCAGGGAACTGAACCCTAGCCTCCAGGATCATAGGTTAATGCTCAAAGCACTATACCATACTGGCTGTCATTTACAATTGGTGATTTTTTTTTTAATGGCTTTGTGAGAAAGCATTTTTCAATTAATTCTCTTGAGAAGAATGATGTGTACCATATTATAGTTTTGTTAAAAAAATGAGTAAAAGATAATTTGATAATATTAGCTCAGATAGCAGTTTTACATATGAAATGTGCTGGAGATCTACAATAAAGTCCATGGAATGGATCTAGATCAGATTGGTCACTCTAATTAGCAAAGGGTATCTTGATTTTAGTAGTATATAACACCATTTCCACACGAGACTGTTATAGCGCTTTGATTCCACTTTCAACATCCTATGGAATCCTGGAGTTTGCAGTTTCAGGAGGGGCCAGCCAGCCAGACCCACCTAGTCTTGAACCAAACCAATAGAATATATCTTTTGAGTGAAGATGGGAAGAAGAAGCAGTTACTATGTCTATACCCATGAACTTCAAGTTGTAATTAAGACTTGTGCCTGTTATGAGAGCCAGCATGGTGTAGAGGTCTGAGTGTTTGACTATGACTCTGGAGGCACGGGTTCAATTCCCTGCTTGGCCATTGAAACCCATTGGGTGACCTTGGGTGTGTTACACACTCTTTCAGCCCCAGAAGACCTTAGGATAAGCTCTCTTTCAGGTCACCATAAGTTGGAAAAGACTTGAAGGCACACAACAATAACAATACTGTGCCTATTGATGACTGCTCACCCATTTTAGTGTTCAATAAGAAAATAGCTTGCCTTTTTTTGCTACTGCTTTGATGCATTTTTTTTTCTTGTTAGGATTTCTTAAACTGATTCCAATCAATCAGAAGTCATCTAGCAAGTAGGTCGACATCATAGTGCTTTGTATCTAATTAGATGTGGCTACATATAATACCGATATAACTTAGGACCAGCAAAGCTGTTAAGAATGAGGTGATGCTTTTTGCATCAGTCATTCTTAAGTTTAACTTCCCTCATTCTCTATTAATGAACTTTTTTACTTAAAATCTGATTACTGATGCCTATTACCAGGACCTCTTTCATCCTACAGAGAGCAATGCTATATTCCACTTTATCTGTTGAGGCAAAATCTTGTGAAATCTTAGGATATGCAATTTAGGAAGGCAGATTTAAAACTGTTAACCAAAGAGTTCTAGGGTTCCATAATATGTTGCCATGGCAGTAAAAAAGGAATTATTGTGCTATAAGTGTGTCATATAAAAAAGACACAGATATGCTCTCAGACCACATGTGTGAACTCACACCATATCAGAATGTACATACTGATTGCATTAGGGCAGTGGTTCTCAACCTGTGGGTCCTCAGATGTTCGTGGACTTCAGCTCCCAGAAGCCCTGAGCACTGACCATAGTGGTTGGGGCTTCTGGGAGCTGAAGTCCACGAACATCTGGGGACCCACAGGTTGAGAACCACTGCATTAGGGAATAGCAAATACTAAAACAGAGTTTCATACCTGGCAAAAAATGACCAAAGAACTTACTAAGTGGTAAAAACAACACAATTGCTTCAGAATGAAGACTTGTTAACTCAGAAGAGGAAAATCTCAAGACTAAGCCCCTTTTCGCACGTTACCTGTTTACGCGGCTGGGCGGGGCATCTCGCGCAAAAACCTCAACAGGAACGCTGCCGCTTCCCTGCTGCTTGAGTTCTGCAGCAGCTTCCTGGTTGCACGAGCGCCGCGTGAATGCCTCGCCCCTTCCTACTGCAGCGCAACTTGGGAATTGCAGGCTAGCGCTGAGGCAAGAAGTGCAACCGGCCCAGCTCCCGACGCACTGCACACCAGGTAAGTGCACGCGGGCCCGGGGAGCATTGTGTGACCGCGCACCATTTTGGCTTTAAGCTGAAAATGAAAAGGTGCGTGCACGGTCCGTGTCAGTCCCTTGAGCGTCGCATAAATGGGAGTGTGTCATGCAGACCGCTCCTCCCATTTATGCGACGCTCAAGGGGCCCTCTCGCTTTAGAAACAGCGTGCAAAAAGGGCGTAAGAAGATTTGGAGTTAAGCAATGAAGTTCAGAGTTTGCTAAGAAGCGAAGGAGGAAAAAAAGAGAGAGGTCCAAAAGAGGAGGAGGAACAATAAAGACCCTTTCCACAGCCACATAAACACCAGAGAAAAGGAAGGTTAGTGAGGGGAGATTTTGAGAAAAAGGAAATTTCCTCTCCTGTATCTCATTAGACTTTCCTGAGGAGTTTCAGGGAATGCTTTACTTCAAGGAGCAAATCTCCAGACCCAGGAGGCAGGAAACTAACAGAGATGGAGTGTGCTAGTGAGCCAATAATATGGCTTATAGTCATAGATGGAATTAGGGAACAGATCCCTCCCCAAGCATAAACTGGCTTTGGTCTCTGGGGTAATTTTGCCTAATTCTGGGGTAGAGAAAAAAAAATCAGCTCAGGAAGATCCTCCTGGACAAAAGAATCAAAGGCACAGCAGTGTGACCATCCAGCTTTCCTGGGAGATATTACTAAATAACAGATTTAAGAAAAGGAAGTATTGTCTCAGGCAAGCATCCATTCAAGAAACTTTACAAAGTCCTTGCATCTGACCTACCTTGCTGAGATGGAAGAAATCATGGTTATGTTTAGACTAATAAGGAGAAAGTGTGTTGAGCTGATCATCCATGCCTCGCTATCAGTATGATTTTCTGTTCACAATACATTACTTGTGAGCTGCAGCTAGAGAGGCCTTCTCAGCAAGGCATTTTTTTGTCCTGAGTTAGATAGACTCAAACAGCTCCAGGTAGAACACACATGTGTCTCGGCAGGGGTGTTGTAAAAATACAGTCATCTTTGCAACATGCTCATGCTGACCTTGAACTACCCATGGGCTTGGCTCATAAACTGTGCAAGGAACAGCAAGAATGAAAATGCTTCCCATTTCTTGAATTTCAAGTATCGGTGGTGAGAGACTCTCTAGTATGCTCCCCAGGCTCCTAACTACTGTTAACCTATTTTCATAGCACTAGACCTCCTCGTTTTACAAACTGTATTATGTTGTTTGTTCCAACATTTTTTAAAAATGCAAATATTAAAAAACAAGGAAGGAAGGAAGGAAGGAAGGAAGGAAGGAAGGAAGGACAAACAAACCTCTAAGAACCTCGTCCCCCTTGACCATACTCTGAACTTGTACCTTTTCTCCCCCCAGTGTGTGTGTTTATGCATGCAAGGGAATTTTAAGTTGCATATACTGCCTTTAGCTTGTTTTAAATTATTCTAAATAGACTGTGTTTGTTTTTTAATCGGACAAGCCAAGTCCAGATCAAAGGAAGCAAGTAGCATATTTGCATTAGAGTTTAGTTTGCTTTTGAAAGAAGTAGAAGAAATATCAAGGTGCTGGACATTAAAAAACAAGTAACACAAGGATTTTTTCAGTTCTTTATTTCTAAAAGACTTACCCTCACTTTCTTTTATATGTAAGCAAATTGGAAGGAAACTAAGCAGATGGAACGGATAGGTAAATTCTTGGGTGTTCAGGGAACCATAAAAATGCTATTAAACCTGTAGTTAAAATAATTCTTTGGTAAATGTTAAATTCCTATTAGTAACACTTGCTAAACTTAAATGCAGTGGAAAGGCCAATACTAAGCTAAAAAAAAAAAAGATGCAATGTAAGACTTAAAAGACATTGGCAGTTTACAGAACTTATCTGAGGAGAGCAAAGTTTAGGGCAGTGGCCATGGCAGATCAGAGATTAAGCTCAGCAACTGGTTGAAGGTGTCCCTGTCCTTTGGAAACTCTCTGAAGTGCAAGTAAAAATTGGGTTGGGGAGGATGAATCCTGGAATGACACATGGGGGAAAATACGTTAATAAAAAATCTGTGCATCACTGCTTCTCCTTAAGATGTTCTGCCATGTTCCATCATTATGAAAACAGCTCTGAAATCCAAAGCGTTAATGTAATATGTGTGTGTTGTGAAGATTAAAGGAAAATATGAGAACAAATCAGATACATATAAGATGCATTTTGATAAAAATTAGGATTCAGTTTTTTATATGAATTAAACTTTGAGAAAGCCTTCTCTAGAGTTGTCGTGAAAGATGATTATATGTTGAATGCCTTAAACCTGTTTTTTTTTAAAAAAAAAATACACAATCTTGATCTATAGTCATAGTGCATAGTGGATACAGAAACAATGAGGACTCTTTTCTGCTGTCTCCTCCTGGGTTGGTCTTGCTTGCACATTTTGGAGATAGTATGCACCTAGTATGTACACTCTTAGGCCATTTCTGCCCTACAGTGTTATAGTGCTATTATTCGACTTTCAACATCCTATGGAATCCTGGGGTTTGCAGTTTGGGAGGGGCATTTAGAATTCTCAGCCAGAGAGCTCTTGGGCCTCCCTAAATTACAAACCACAGAATTCCACAGGATGTTGAAAGTGGAATAATAACATTATAACGGTGTAATGCAGAAATGGCCTCAATCTTTACCACTAAATTATATCTAAACATTAGTGGGCCTGCATGCAGTCATGTAGGGACGTGGGGGTGGAGGGATGATTCACCCCGACCGGCAATGTTTTTGGGGCATCCCGGCCCATAGCCATGCCCCCGCACGCCCTGGCCGTGCCCCTATGCACCACAGCCATGCCCCTCGCACTGTAGCCCTGCCCCCTCCCGCCCCCCCATACACTCCGAGCTCTACCACTGCCTGCATGCACTGGACACTCTATACATATGCTCCGTTTTCAAATTATGCAGGACATGTGAAACAAGTTAGACCTTGGGATGGGGTAGAGAAGTGTGATGCTGCTATTTGGTTTACATTAGTATACCAGCTTTGGTAAGTTTGCAGAACACAGCACTTAGCTCCTGACATGAGCCATTGTACCTGCTCTTTCAGTTTTTCAAGGTAGGAGAAACTGCTGGGCACAGTTTGTTTATATTATTTGGGTTAGTTATCATCACTCATGTTTTGAATCATTCTTAATACCTGTTCTAAATACACAAGGGTCTATGGGCAAACCAGTCCCCAGACTAGTGGAGAGACTAAAATCAATTCCAATTTTCAGTTCAGCATATTTATGAAAAAGCTGGTCTGAGAGAAGCTCAAAAATGATCAGTTGCTTTACAGTAAAAGGAACATATATATATATATAGAGAGAGAGAGAGAGAGAGAGAGAGAGAATATTTATAAAGAATCAAAAAATACTTAAGTGGTTCCCACAGTTCCTATCAAAAAACAAGCTGACTAGTGAGGTGACAGTGTTTCCTTTATTTGTATTTCTTTATATTTTGTAAGCTCCTTAAGACCCAGTTTTTTTGAGGGGGAGGAGGGATGGGGCATATACAGAGTAACAGAATAGAATAGAATAGAATAGAATTTTGTTGTCACTGTGGTTTGGTATGTACCGTTTGGTCAGAGGAATTTCTGAAAAGAAGTAGTTGAGTCATTGATTCATCCACATTTTCCCCACACATACATGCAGAAACCTCTTCTACGGAAAGTCAAATATGAGTGGTATAAAAAAGGATTTTTTTTCAAACTATGTATTATCTTTCAAACAGGGAAATGAAATACAGGTTGCATGTCTTCTGTCAGTTGGTTTCCATTCTGTAAAAAGTAAACCTGAATCTAGTTATCACTTAACTCTAATCAAAATGCTGTTAGCCTCCACTTGCTCTATTTAGCTAGTTTATAAAAAAATATCAGCCCAGCAAGGCAAGTGTAAGATCCCAGTGACTTGCTTTTGACTATTATCTGAAAATGATTGCCTTATATTCATATTAAAGCAAACACTGTTTTTACCCTTACAAATATTTTAACAATATAAGTTTCTGATTTTACTGTGCATATTCTCAGCTTTGCATCCAAACTCTTGAAATATCCTTGCTTTCCCTCACTCTCTGCTCCCTTTTGTTCTTCCTCCCTCACCCCCGAGCACGTGTCACATCTAGTTGCATGCAACATTTCGGAAAACGATTTTCTCTTACTATTCTTCAGGAGTTATAGTCAATGTTCCAGTAGGAATATTATAGTAGTTAAACATGAGGATCATTTTATTTTGGTGCAAACATTCCTCTTTTCCTTCTCTTGATCTCTGCTGAATCTGTAACCTGGAAACAGTGGCTGTGGTTACTGGCAGTGACCATCTTAGCTGATTCCAGGATAATACAAACAGAAAGCCAAGTAGAGACATATTTCATTTTCAGAAATTGTTGGTTTTATTTAAACTAATCTCTGAAGTAGGAATGAAAAGTCCTTGATAATGTTGGGAGTTCCCAGGAAATACTTTGGGATGAAGGAAATGTCACATGGATCTCCAAAACAAAACTGGTTAGTACAGGATCAAATCCTCGGATTTTCACCAACATTTTCTTATATGGGAAGCTCTCAGTGGGACTTTTTGTGACAGCAGTAAAGCTTTTTCTACATTTGGAACTAGTATAATTTCTATCATCCAAATTCCAAAGAATATGGGAAAAATACATTCCTATTTGGGTACATTTCACAAGAGAATGCATTCAATATTGATTTAATTTAGCTATAATGCTCTTATTTTTCACTTTTGCCTTTATAGTCTTCAGATACTTTAATTAATGATAACACAGAGCATCTTGCTGGGTATGATTTCCCCCCCTCTCTCTGGCCTACTTCCTTTAGAATGTGATTGGAGAAGTTAAGAAAGAAATTGAATTCACCATTAACACAGCAAACAAAGTTCTAGTGAATTCAGCATAACCTGCTAATGAATGCTTCAAACAGCAGAGACTGTGTTACAGTTGCTGTATCTTTACTTCTATGGGTCAAAATAGATTACACATTTATCACATTTTTGCAGACTTGTGAAAAAACATCTGTTGGTTATAGCAGGTGATTTTCCTGATACTTTGTTTCATGACTGGTCATTGGAAGATGGAGCATAGACTTAATTTGCAAGTCTCATCTAAGCCCTGTTATCTTTGAGGAAATCCGGTTGTGGAAGGGAAAACAGGTTAATAACAGTGAATATTTTTTTTTTTGGTTAAAATCTAGTTTGTCTGTGTTCCTTTTGGTCAAATACAGTTAGTCCTTTATGGTGGGCGCAGTGCTCTAAATGGTATGATTTCTTAAAAAACTTACAGTCTAACCCTCCGTATTCACATTTGTGATCCGTTCTTGAAATCTCAACTGATCAAACTCTAGGATAGATTTTGAATAATAAGGGTGACAATTTTTCAGGATCTGAGTAGATTCCTCCTCCTCCTCCTCCTTTTTATATTCTACCTTATCTCTTAGGACTCAAGGTGACTTACAGAACTTAAGACAGAGGATTCCAACATACAAAAATTAAAATATAATTACCTGTGAGTAGGTTTAAAATCAATTTAAAGGTATAGCTATTAAAAAAGAAAAGCGTGTTTATACAACACAGCACATTGTTAAAGTCCCTTTCCCCATGAGCATTCAGTAATAGCCTAAGGCCATTTCCGCACTAGACTGTTATAGTGCTATTATTTCACTTTCGCCATCCTATCGGATCCTGAGGTTTGCAGTTTAGGGAGGGGCCTTGACTGCAAACCTAAACTGCCAACCCCAAGATTCCATCAGAATCTTGAAAGAGGAATAATAGCAGTATAACAGTCTAGTACGGAAATGGCCTAGGTATCTACTCCAGAGAAAAATACTCCCAGATTTACTAATTCTCTCCCCATCTAAAAGTTTTGAGTGGGCAACATCGATGATGACTGGTGTATTTTCAATATATCTAAAAACTTTTCTGCAACACTGTGGGGAAATGGAAATGGGTACCTCAATTTGCCACATCTACTTCAAGGTGGAGAAGGAGGCTGATTGTTTTGGTAGTTCTAAGGAGCTGTGATACTGGACCTGATATTTGATCCACAAAATGGTTCAAAAGAAGGGGGACCATTATCAACCATACTAGCTTCCTTCTCTCTCTCTCTCTCTCTCTCTCTTTTCTTTCTCTCTCTCTCTTACACACACACACTGAAACACGCACACATACATAAACCAGTATTTGAAGCTGCCAGCAGCAGTAGTAGAGTTCTCAATGTTGGCTCTTCTTCACTCCAGTATGTTGGGAACAATGTTAGCTGGAAGAGAAAGAAAAAAAGACAGACAGACAATAGGGAACAGCAATGCATGTTATCATTATTCTGATTGGGAAGGGGACAAAACACAATTTTGCATTTTCAGATGTATGTTTGGCTTTATCATGAGTGCTATTAAGTCCTTGAAAACTACATTTCACAGGGGTACTTTTGAATTGGGCCTTTGATGCAGTAGCATTTTCAGATATAATGGAAGCTGCAGTACCAGCCCTTCCCATCTCAGGCTCCTAAATCCCCAGTGTCAGAAAAATGCTGAAGAAGCCTGAGAATAAGTGAGCGTGGAAGTAATGCAACTTATTACTCAAGGAGCATTTCTTTAGGAAAAAGAAAGAAAAGAGATTATTTTAATCAAGTCCATTTTGAATTAAGATGTAGGCAGAAACCTTCTATGAGCACAGTATTCATTTTTGTTGCTGGTGCTTTTATATTAACAAGCTAACATAATACTGATTATTTCATTAGTGTATCATCTAAGTGTATCAAACATTCTAGGTTGCTAATTATTCATTCTTAGAAAAAACCCCACATAGCTTCAATAAGTTTTGCAGACTGTGCCCATTTCCACACTAGATTGTTACAGTGCTATTATTCTACTTTCACCATCCTATGGAATCCTAGGGTTTGCAGTTTAGGGAGGGGCCTCCCTAAACTGCAAACTCCAGGATTCCATAGGATGTTGAAAGTGGAATAATAGCACTGTAGCAGTCTAGTGCAGAAATGGCCTTAGTCTATCTATGCCCACCCTCTGGTGCCTAACATATCATCATGATTGTTGAGTATTTGTTTTCCTGTCTTATCCCCTAATTTTCTGGACACGGAACTTCTAAGCTGTCCCGGAGTGCATGCAGTAGTAAGGTACCTAAATCCCACAGAGTCAGGAATAGAAGCTTGAGGCTGTTCATAAATCCCTGTCTTTTAGCGGAACCACAAATGCTAGGCTAAGTACAATTCTTGTTTTGATTCCCCTTTTATATGCCAACCACTCACCTGGACTTAAAAAGACACACACAAGTACTTCTGGATATACCTTTCTACTGTTTGACTACTAGGAGAATAGAAGTGGATAGAGTCAAGTAATGGAGCTGGACAAAGATGAGCCTTCAGTCTCTCAAAATTTTGTCTGAGTTACACAGTCCAGGGAAGCAGGTGTAAGCTTCAGGATTTGTCACAACTTCTGATGGGGGAGCTGAAGCTGAATGAATGGCTGCTCGTAAGGGACTATCTTTGATCATCTCTGGTTAATTCTTTTTTCACTCCCTGTTGGTATTCACCTAGACTCTCTACTCAGATAACATCTCTGTCCAGTACAGTAATATGTAAGGCTGAAAACTGGTTCTCCAGTAGGAAAACACTGCACAGGGTTCCCCAAATATAACAGCAAGGTGGGCTTTTATACTCATCTTTTTCAGTCAATCGTAATAAGTTCAATTGAATCTGCCTGAGAGGTATTGTCAGTATTGTAATACACTAAACACTCTGTCCTACGTGCATATCCTTAAGTGATATAGTCTGAAATAACAGTAATAACAATCTGAGTGAATTCTTCAGATGCTTTTAGCTTGTTTCTATAGGAATAGGTCTGTTAGGGATGGGGAGAAATTATTTAGAGTCTTGAAAGAAGTTATCCGTTTTGTACCTTTCAGGACTCATTACAAGAAAGTGTATACTTTGCCATATATTTTAAAAATATGAATGGCTAAAGTGCATGCAGTTGAAAAATATAGATAGGTGTGTGACTGAATGGGAAAACTGCAAAAAATGTGTACATTAGGAAAATTGTATATGAAAAATGTGTACGGACCTCGGTCACCTTCTATGCCCTTAAGAGGGACAGCTTTTACTGAGAAACAGGCAAATGACCAGACGTTTCTTGGTTCAAAGGCTAAAGGCTAGATTTATTTAAGCACAAAAGTATAAAAAGTATAAAAGTCTGCTGCAGCAGGGTGCCAGTAGGTTCAGAACAAAGGCAAGGGGTTTGGCAAAGCCTTTTTGTCCATGTCTACAGTATACACTCCCACTGTGGCATTTTCCTACAAATCACAGACCACCTCCCATATAAGGTAGTGTCCAGAGAGACACTTCAAGTGAGGTAGAACCACGAGTCAGCAGATGAGGGGGTCTAAGGCTCCTCTGTGTACGTGACTACTTCACTAGCTTATAATGGAGATTGTCCTTCTCTCGCTCACACCTCCATGTCCCAAGTAAAAACAAAGTATTACAACCTGATGAGATGATACAGGTGAGATTTGGAGAAACACAATGAAATCTAGACTGACGGTTGTTTTTTACACTTGTAAAACCAATGATATTGGTTGTCTCAGAATTTCATCAGTGGCTATGTTGGCTGGAGGATTCTGAGAGGTGTAGTTCAAAAAAGTAATTTCTCTAAGCTCTGGATTAAGTTTTGGAATATGTGGGTGTTTTTCATACTTCTCCATTGACATGAGCAAAGCAAGGTGTGAACTGTTGATCCTCCAGTCAATTGAAGTATGCAACATACGTAATGCAACCATTAAAAATGTATTTGAGACCAGGAAAGGTATTGCACTGGATTGCATTTCTGTTGCTGTTTTTTGGCCAGCTTTGCACACTAAGACTCTTCCCATTTTCATCTTTATTGTGTCTTCTCTTTCTTTCGAGGCAAAGCTCCCTCCCTAATTTGGTTCCATTTTCCAAGCTTTCATGGAAGACAGCATTTATTCAGCCCAGGGCCAGGGCAAGTGTGAATCTTGAGAACTATCAATATCTTTTCTTGAGATGATAAATGGCCTGCCAATAAGCCAAGGCAGCTGCCAGCTCTGTCTGAGAAATGCACCTTCAGCCCCAGTTTCTCCGTGCTTGGCTTATTTATGTGCCTGCTATCTTTAAACACTTAAACTGGATGGACTGAAAGAGCCTTGAAGTTATTCTAAAACTGCAGTTTTTTGTGTGTGAGATAGACATGGACACAACAATCTAGTGGCTCACCAATACATCCACAAAAGATTCAGATGCTTGAACTGGAAATCTGGTGACACCAGGTAGCCGGATAGAAAAGAAGCTGTAATCTGGGAATTTATGTGTGTGTGGAGGAGGGAATTTGCTGTTGGGGGAAACCTAAGATGACTTTAAAAGATATGGATTGGTTTTTTACGCAATAAAAAGTTGCTGTGCTAGAAGTTTTGGGGGAATAACAGGTAAGGGTGTCCTTGAAGCTATTCCCCCACGAAGTACAATTAAGAGAAAAGGCATTTCTGCTAAGGACATGAGAATTAGTGAGGGAGTTTTAAGTGAATATACAAAGACTTTGCTGCCCAGCTTGTAACCATCCGAGTCAAATGTTTCTTGTTGTCTATGTATTGTGGCCTGACAGGTTCCTTAACAACCTCTCCTCCCTGTTTGGGCAACACTAGACCTCCAAGGGTTTATTGTAAAATTGAACCAGGCATTTATTAAGCTTCCAGTTAAATGCTACAGAACTGATTTGTGTTGACATTGCTGGATCATAAGCTGTCCGAGCCTCATCTAGGAGATCAGTCGGGACCTATGAAAGTTGACTTCTCTGTTGTTCAACTCTTGGAGAACATAATGTCATGCATGCAACACATTACCTCTGGCCAGTACGACCACCACTATCTTATAGAACGTCAACTTTGTAAATATATATCATTCCAGATAAGGGATGGATGAATATGTGAATTTCAGTTTCCCTTTGCTTTTCCATTTTTTTTCACTCTTATTTGTTTCAGCCAATGTCTATGTTAGTTTGAAATTTTTGTTAAACCCACAGAATAATACACATTTTTGCTTACATTTCTCCTAATATAAATAGTTTGCAAACAATTTTCCCAAATATAATTTATTGTTTGGTCCAGTTTTTTACAAATGTGTGTTTAATTGATTGTATTCCTTACCAGCTCTTCCTGAAGCAGGGTGAGTAGGAGACACAAAAGAAAAAGACAGAACATGTCTTAGAGGAGCCAGGTGTCAGTACCTCCTGAGATCACTTTTGCATCTCTTAGCTGCAGGTGTATGCAGTATCTGTGCCTTTTACATTGCTGCTACCCCATTGGTCCCTTCTTTCTCCCACCCTTCCGTCATTCCAGGCAAGTCTTCCCACTATCTTGAAACCTCAGAAGACAACATTTTATAGAGGTGGCTTGGGACTAATCTACTACTTTGGCTGACTGGGTGGGGCATCCCAGAGAGACCGTTTTGATATTGGGCCCCACAGACTGAGTTATGTTTCCTTGGTGATTCCAGTTTGGTCCATTGTTTCTGATAATTTCCACGTTTTGTTCACATTTTCCAATCATAAGCACATTTTTGTACAGAATATATATATACTTGGGAACTATTATGAGTATAATTTCACTTATGTTTCAGAGTGGTTTGGGAAGTACAGCTTAAACAACATCACTTTTAAATTGAAATAAAATGCCAGTTTTCCCCAACCCAGGCACATGGGTGGGTGGTAGTTGTGTGAGAAAACTGTTTGTAGGTGGACAGATATATGTGCAAATTAGGATGGCATTTAAAGTGAAGAGGCAAATAGGGAATCCAATTGTGAACTGCTTGCTTTGTACATCTTTCTCTGTCTCTATGCCCTGCTCATTGTAACCCAAAATATAACTAAGCAGTTTTCTTTTTCCTCCATCACCTTCATTCTGGGGTCATTCCTAAACAGCATAGATGGCTTTTATCTGTAGTTAAAGTGCCCTCTTGTGGCACAAAGGAGATTTTTCTCTAAAGGTACTCATAGGAACAATACTGGGATAGCTCCTTTGTTGCTGTGATATAAAGTGAAGTCGCTGTTTCATTTTTGTCTTTATAGCTCCAGTTTCACTTGGGAGGCAGTGATGATGGTCAATGTTTATCAGGCTGAATCGGGCATTTCTGTAATAGCTAGAGAAAATGAACTGTCTATATTACAGCTTTAATAGACTGAATTCCTCCTTTTCTTGTTCACTGAAGCCAATAAATCCTTTTGTTTGGGATTACAGACATTGCTATAAACAAATGGAAGACATTTGTCTCTGCTCCATTCCTCTCTTTGGACTGCATCTTGATCAAGCCTAAACTGAACAGTAGCCTGTCAGATTCTGCCAGGGTCATCCTCTATGCGTAAGCCTTGGCTTCATTCATTCTCTTACTGCAGCAGGCTGTGGCAAATAAAACTCTCTTTAATGTTAACAGGAGTTTTACTAGTAATTTCACTAGGGCCATTGGTTAGTATTTCTTAGAAAAAGAGCCATCTGAAGAGAGACAGTTTTATGAACATTGCCTGAGAAAGAGTGATCATCGTAGGTATCCAATTGTGGACACGTTTGCCAATGTGAATTCAAGGTTAGCAGTCATTGTATAAGGTTGCTGAGGGATTTAAATTAGCATGTAATAAAAGAAAGGGGTTGCTTTGCTCTTAACGTCTTCCTCTCATCCCTTTTTGTTGCATAGGTTTCTGTATTCCCTCAATATGTAAGGAACATTTTACATTGTATTTGATTATAGCTGAAGTTCATGATTGTAAGGAACAGTTGATCTGGGTATATATATTTTTAATTATTCTTAATATAGAAGGACAATTGTGTTTCCCATTGGGATTTTGTAATAAGTTATTTCTCTATCTATCCTGCAGACTTTATGAAATATTGATTTTGGCTTTCTCTTCCCATTACACTGGGAAATTCAGGAAAGCTTCCTTTCCAGAAGGCCATAGAATAATGTGAGCATAGCTTGTGTTTCTAAGAGTATAACAACCACCAGTATATATGAAGGTGCAGAGGCAAATACATAGATGCTAACAGATTTAATAGTTAATCTGAAACCACCTCTTTGGATTTGTTACTGAAAACTCTGAACTGCTGCTTGCTTCAGATAGAGATGAGATGTGAAACCTGCTAATTTTATTCACAAAAGAAGCACAAGTAAATTTTTCAATTTTCTTCCCCCTGAAACAAAGTCTGCTCAGTTTTTGGAGAGTATTCACAGTTCAGGACTTATTAAATTTGCATGTGGTATCTTTGAATAGAAAACAACATTTTCTGTATAGAAAATGAATTACTACACAGGAATATTATTTTGTACACAGAAAATGCTGCAGTTGGGAACGTATTCTATGTAATATTTGCACTTTTTTTGGACAGAAAACAGAATTTTTTGCACAGGAAACAGCATTTTTGTGCACAGAAAATTAATATTTCTGTACAGATATTATCTTCTACGCAGAAAATTCAATGCCTTGTGGAGAAAATGTTGAAGCTTCTTACCAGTGTTTCCCGACACTTAACTGAAACATTTTCACCAATTTTTTAAATATTTGCAAATTTTTTGTCCATCCTTACTTTCAGATCAGTACATTAAGCAGATCTGGATCTAGGTATTACAACCATTGTAGTACATTTTAAATGGAACAGATCCTTTCTTACTGTCCTGAAACTACTTCTTAATGCAGTTCAGAATTCTTTACAAATTGTTCGCATGTGAGTCAGAGGGTGAAGGTCAAGAACCCATGACAAAATGGTGAAAGTGACTTCTCTTTTATTTAGTGGTGGAGTAATGTTTGGAATACTACTTTGTAGAAGTACCTGCTTGCTTTGCTGAGTAGATTTCTTAATGGGAAATGGCATTACTGTTGTCATTAAAAGTAACTCATGACATTATTAGTACCTCTACTGTGTTCCATGTTAGTGCTGAAGGTTGCTGTGGTGGGGTGAAGGGTTCTCCCCCCTCCCACTGTTAAACTGCTGTCTTGTGCAATAAAGAACGGTGCAGGGCACACTCAGACACTGAAATCCATGGGCATTTCTGCCCTACACTGTTACAGCGCTGTTATTCCACTTTCAACATCCTGTGGAATTCTGGGGTTTGTAGTTTACTGAAGCCAAAGAGCTCTCTGGCTGAGAATTCTAAATGCCCATCCCTAAGCTGCAAATCCCAGGATGCCATAGGATGTTGAAAGTGGAATAATAGCAGTATAACAGTGTCATGTGGAAATGGCCTATATTACTTTTGCTCAGTGACATAATGCTTCTGCCTCTACAGGAAGTATGAGCAGTTCCCAGCCACACATTCTGTAGCCGCTATAGTACTGCGTCCTGAGTAAATGACATAACAGCATCAGAAGCAGCAGATAGGATCATGTAGTGTTCTCAAACCCTTAAAAACAGAAAAGAACCACTTCAACCAGTACTGCACTTACTCTAACAAGTCACAAGAATTTGCTTTCCACATTATAACCAGAGCCTAACACTGCTGACAGTCATTCCATTGACCTCTAAAATAAACTTTCTTACTTCTCACTACTTTGAACTTATGGGTAACAGTGCCACTATTAATACATTAAATCCAAACTCTGAGTAAGTGTACATTGCAGAAATATGTCATCCTAGGAAGAAAAAGTTCTGTACTCTTCTTGGCAGGCACTGCACGATGGCAGTCAAGGTGTTTGTGTGGGTGAGGGGCATCTGGATCAACACCATGCAAGTCTACAGCTTCTGACAGGTTCTCTGTTCCATAGAGAATATGTAATAATCTGTGAATGATCTAGAGATTTTAAACCGAAGAGTCATCACTAAAAGAGAGCAGTTCTAGAACTTCAACCTCTCATTTTAATCCTATAAATAAACACTAAACCTTTACATAACTTGGGCAGGTTTTTTCCCCCTCTTTAATCCTAAAGGGAAGATATATTCTTTATAATCGTCTACAGTACACTTGTAATGGACATACTGCCTGTTTCTCCCTTGAGGAAGTGCTCCACCCTTTTCTGTTTTCTCATTTTCAAAATCCACCAGTGCTGCAATCTGTTCAGTAACTCCCTTCTGGGATTATTTATTGTCAAAACAGCAATCAGTGCATAGTTTTTAAACAGACTCAAAAACTCTGTTGGCATCTCCTTTAGGATATTTTCCAGGCAGCACATTTGTTTGATACCAAAGCTGTTGTAAATCAGCCTGTGGTGTTCACTGATGTCACCTATTAATCCACAGCTCTTGTTGAGGCCTCTTCCTTTTAATACTACGAGAGCTGTTGAGGGTTTTATTTGTGAGGTGCTGAATTGTGTGATTGAACCCTCCTCACCACAGGTTAAGATACAGATGTTGATGGTAGTTGTTCCGAGGTAGGAGGAAGCATAGTTAAAAAATGAATTTGTAAGTATTTAGCCCCTGTATTATTGTGTGAAATTACAGCTACCATTTTTTCCTTCATTTTCCAGACAGAATATAGATATGTAATATGATGTAGTCACTCCCATTTCAAAAAGTGATTGTTAAATGCAGTGGTTCCGTAAGAAATTTTGAAGTTCAGATGCTCATAATGATGGTCCCCATGGCTACCGACCAACCCCTGAGGATCCAGAGATCTAGGCAGCTGTATTGATTATTTACAACAAACCAGTTCTAGCAGTTTTCATCTCCACAAGAGGTTGATCCAAAAGCATGTTGATCTAAAAGCTAATGCCCATTCAAAACCAAACCAGGCCAAAATAATTTGTATTGCTACAGGGATAGCTCCTAAAAAATATTTTTCTGCTGAATTAAAAACAAAACACCATCCCTATACCATTGTGTGTGACTTGCAGCTATGTTCAAGGGGATGGGGCAAGGCCATCATCCTTGCTAATCCAAAAGTCCTGCTGCTCTAATCTTGTGATCTTTGATTCCACTGGCTAAATGCAGATTTGCTTACCATTGGCATTGGTTCATGGGAACTATTCTGGTAAGTTATTGTGCTGTAGTGGTATGTTTGAAACACTGCAGGAAAAAAGGCAGCATGGTATACAATGGTATACTTAGCTAACTTTAGATTCTAGGGAGGGGAGGTCTGTGGAAATGTATTGGTTTAATGACAATAGCAAATGATTAGCATGGTGGACTCTCTTGGGGCCTTTCCACACTGTGCTTTTATAGTGCTATTATTCCACTTTCAAGATCCTGTGAAATTCTGGGGTTTGTAGTTTCCTGAGGCCAAAGAGCTCTCTGGCTGAGAAGTCTAAAGGACCCTGTCTAAACTGCAAACCGCAGGATTCCATAGGATGTTGAAAGTGGAATAATAGCACCATAACAGTGTAGTGCAGAAATGGTCTTAAAGTTTTTTAAATTGAGCTTACATGGGGTAATTGGACAGTGGATTCCTGTACTAGTAGTAGGTTGGACTAGATGGCCCTTGGATTCCTTTCCAACTCTATTGTTCTCTTTCAAGATAGTTCTGCTGCATTGGAGGTCCCATATGTTCATTCTGGTGTGTGGACTCATTGATATCTGGACTTCAGTACCAAATGCACTGTTATTGAATTTGGGCATTGGATACTTAGTTCCCAACCTCACCTCAAATCCTTGGACAAGCTTGTTGTGATTCAGTGTACCTTACAGTGTTGAGGGATTAAATAAATAAGGATTTATTACCACCTGCCCTGTAGCTCAGGAAAGAAGGTGCATTTAAAAACAACACCTAACTGAATTAGAGATGGCATTGAGGAAATGCTGATTGTTTGCTACGGTCCTTAAGCTGGCAGTAGAGTGAAAAGGTGACCCAGTACTCTTAACAGCCTTGTTGCACCAGCAAAATGTTTTGCTACAATTAAACAGACTAATTCACCTGAGGTTGGTCCTGCTGCCCTTTGCAGTTGCTTTTACACCTGTGGGACAATGCTAATTAGTCAAAGCGCAGCACAAGATCATCTTAATTAAAATATTTTCTTTTCATGTCTAGATAGCTTCACTGAGTGGCAAAGGACCTTTCTGCTACTGCCCTGCTTTACATTAACAGGCAATCTGATTCTCCTTATTTCATTTCTTGCATGTCTTTTCTGCATAAGGCCACTTCACCTGTGATACACCCAGTGCATCTCCAGGTTGTCCACAGACCTCTGCCTCTGCCTCTCCTTTCAAAAATAGCAGTGTTCAGTGTGCTGGACACATTGAAAGTGTGCTTGCCATGAAAAATGTGTGAAGCTGCCTATTGAGAGTGAGCGCCAGTGCATATATTTACTGAAGGACTGATAATGAAGTAACATGCTGGGAGAGTGGCATGAACTTGTCCCATCAACCAGGGTAACAATGAATATAGTTAATGCCAAATGTAAGCTGAGCCTTTGATGTGAATCCCTAATCTCATGGAGGCCCAGTTCAGAGATCTTATTCCAGAATAATAATGCAAACTTGGCCTCTGTACTAACAGACACTGATATGGAGGGGCCAACTCAGGAGGTTGAATGCATGACACAGGAAGGGGCTCCCACTTCATTCTAGTTTATGCTCTTTTTATAAAATAAATAATCAGAGCTGTGTTTCTTGGATGTTTTCTGTATGTTTTTGCCTTCAAGTTGCCTATCAACTTAGGGCTATCCAATGAATTTCACAGGCTTTTCTTAGGCAAGGAATAGTCAGACAAGGCCATTTCCACACTACACTGTTATAGTGCTATTATTCGACTTTCAACGTCCTATGGAATCCTGGGGTTTGCAGTTTAGAGAGGGGCATTTAGAATTCTCAGCCAGAGAGTTCTTAGGCCTCAGTAAACTACAAACTCCAGAATTCCACAGGATGTTTAAAGTGGAATAATAGCACAGTAACAGTGTAGTGCAGAAATGGCCATGGTTTTGCCAGTTATTTCTTCTGAATACCGCGTATTTATTTTAGTAGGGGAGATTTGGAGCCTATGTAAAAAATAATGTCAGATGGATGAGATCAAGTGAACAACATAAACATATAACCAAACGAATTAGAATTCATTTTTTAAAAAAGAAGGTATTCATTAATTAAATAGAAATATAAGAAGTAGACTGATTTCTTGAGATGGCTCACTTCAAATGGCTGCTTGAAAATTTAAATTCATATTTACAAAAATACATGCATACAAATGACATCAAGAAAAGAACACCATAGTTTGTACTGTGTGTTTCCTCAATGAAAAAAAAAATAGCAGAAAACACCATAGAAAAGTAGTAATAAAAAAGGCAGAATGCAGACCAGTATCATAAGATTGCTGAGAACAGGGTGTTTTTGCAAGGCTATAATAGTGTAACTTTTACCTAAAACAGTATATGTCTCATAAACCGGGTGGTCAGCTGAGAAAACACCTAGGGCAATTGGACCATATAAGTCATCAGTAGGTTATTTTAGGATGGCCTGCTTCTCAAACCTCTTGATGCTACTTAGAAGTACCTGACCCACATTGTAATTGAAAATGTAGAAACTAGATTGAGGGAAGGGGATTAAATATTTCTATTCATACAGAATACATTTGTTCCATTTTGGGTTGGATTTTTGCCTCTGTCGGTTAAGCCAAGTCCCCCGAATTGCCTAAATGTACGCATAGGCATAAAACAATTGGGTTATTGACAGGGGACATAATGTGGTTTTGGGAATTATTATTATTTATTATAACATTATGTGGATGTAGAATAATCCTATGGTTTTGAAGATCCCCTCAAACCTATGGTAGTTCTAAATCTAATATGCTTAAAGTACATACGTTCTGCTGAATATCCTTTTTAGGAAAATTGAGTCCCATTGTTTTCAAATGGAATTATTTTGTATTTCTTCAGCAAGTATGAAGGTAAACGGTTCTGTGGTTGTGTGTGCCAAATGCAATCACATCTAAAACATGAGGCTCAAACAGCTCAAGACTGAAATCTTTCTGGCCCCAGAAGATTACAGTCTTGAGTTGCACAGTGCTATATGCATCTTAAAATGATTTCCACAGGTTCCAACTCATGCTTTATACAATTGCTTTTATGTTATGTCATGTTATGTTAAAATTCACTTTTGGAAGTACCTCTCTGTGGATATCTCCAGCTTGCTCTGATCATCTTAGTTAATAGTCAGTTGTATTTCTTGAAATTGCCTAGTGTTCTGGGCTGTTAAACACAAGACAGAGCCTGCTACAGGGGACAAAGTAAAACTAACCACATGATAGGTTAATTGTGTGGTTTGTAGGCATATCAGAGCTCTCCCCCTTTCAATCCTGGGGAGACAGTTTGCAACCATGGTCCTGGCAAATTTTTTTTTAAAAAATCACTCACATTCTCCTCTTCTCCTTCCATTGACACTAGCGATAAGGAAAATTCTCCCAGTGAGAACAGTGGGAGCTCCCCTCACCACCGCCACTGCAGTGTAGGGTGATTTTTGTAAGGGATCATTGCCAGATAGGAAGGGGTAAAATCTTATGATGAAGTCCCAGTTGAAACCTCACCTTCCCACACAGAACACCCAAAGACATTTTGCAGCCTGAGTTGGAAAGGACAACATGCCCCTTTTCCGCAAGTTAAAGTACAGAAGCTGATTCTTATCTGAACACTAGCAATGAGATAGTGTCTTACACCACACCTAAGGAAGCAATCTAGTTTAGCAAGGGCTAGGATAGGTTGTATGCTCTGTCTTAGAAGAGAAGGAAATGGTTGGGGAGTTCAGGAAGAATAGCCATACAGAAAGCCATACAGAATGCCCGCTCCCAGCATCTGCCGCCTGAGGCAGTTATTCTGCCTTGTGGTAAGAGTTGTGGCACAACTGTTAGAGCCAACTTAGAGGCACAACTGGAGCCAAAGCTGGTTTAATTCAAGTGCCAAGTTAAAAGCATGGCTTTTTATTAAAGCCTCTAGGCTAGGGTCTGATGGCATTATCCAAATCCATACCTGCCCATCATTTTAAACTTGTCTCACTTCTTGACATTTAACATTTTAAATATTGGTTAATGTGCTTTTAAGCTACTTAATTTTTTTCTTGTTTAAATCCGTTTTTAATTTTTTACTGTTTCAAATTATTTAAACAGATTTTCTTGTACAATGCCATGAGATTTTATGATCTAGGGTGGATATAAATATTTTTATTTTAAAAATAATGACGGGATCAATTCCTTTCCAATTTTCTGTTTGATTAAAAGAAACTGATGTGTTGAGCTGGTACAAAAATTCTGATTGTAGTGGGAGTTGACAGGAAAATATTCTGGAAAAAACAAAACGTGTATGACTCTTCAAAAATTAAAATTGGATACAAAAAAACCTAGGACTTCTTAGTATTTTTAGGGCACATCCACACTGTGTAAAAAGACCAGAAAGTGCCAGATTTTGTACCTGTTCTTTCTGATTTTATTTTGGAGATCTATACACATTTTGTTTATCCCAGAATATTTTCTGTCAGCTCCTGGTACAATCAGAGACTTTTTATATCCCCCAGGTCAGTTTATTTTAACCCAGCATAACATTGGAAAGAACAAGGAGAAAATCTGAGACTTTTCAATCAGTCTGGACATGTCTGTTATCAGTCCGGATGTGCCCTTACTAGATCAAGAAATTTCACTTTTCTTAAATGTAGAGCAACCTTGCTCTGCTGCATAGGGTGCTATACAGTGCTGCTTAAACGAATGGATAGCGCTCTTTTATGACACAAACTCTTCTGCCTCAAAAGATTATATTTTTGTGGCTATGGAATAACACTAAAGGCCACAATGGGAGCTTAGACCAGGCCTCATTGTGTATTATAGTGAACCACCTGTACGTTGAACTTTTCAGGAACTAAAGCTCATTGCAAACTGGACACCAAGCAAAAATTAAAAGGAAAACAGCCAGGGAGCTAAGGCATTCATTCCTCTTCACCTGCTGGGCCTGCCAATTAACCCTGCCAGGAACCCAAAAACCAGACTAGAAGTGTTGACTGAAAATGAGCTAGGCAAGGAGGCAGAAACATTGAGAAAACCAAACAGTTCCATAAGAAATCTAATCGGCTCCCTATCCAGCCAGGGGGAAAAAATACCTGAGTTGTGTAGCAGGGAACAGCATGATACAATTTGCAAACTCCACTACACTTTAGAAACTGCTGTGGGAGTGGGGACAAAAATACTGAAGAGACCCTGTTGGAATCTGGAGCTGTGCTATATGTCCGCGGTGTTTGTTTGTGAAGAGCCCCATGGATTTATGTAGTATGTTTATAAGACTCTAAAAATCTGTGAGTTGATACTGCTAATGCTAATCAGTAGGGTTTTTTTGTTTTTGTTTTAATCCCTGTTTTTCTTATCACAGTCTGCAAAAGCCTTGTGCACCTTTTTCTGCTTTATTCTGGGGCCAGCTTCCTTCTGGACTTCCTTTGTTTTCTAACAGGTGTACTCTCTCCGTCTTCATGTGGGCAAAACTCTTACTGAATAACCACACTACTACTTGTAATCAGACAAGTGTGGGAAAGACACCAGGGCCGTGTGAGTTCTTCTGTACAGTGTAGCAAAGTGGATTTTCCTTCTGCTAGAATTTGAATTTCCATTCCCAGTGCTTGGATGGTGTTGTATTAAGGGCTGTGATAGGAAAAAATGAGTTAAGTACATGCCTCATATCTGATCCCGATATTTACAAAAACATTTGACATCTTCCTACCTGCTTGCCCTTCTGCATTTTTGAATTGTGTCAGATGCAGCCCACATGGCAACAATTTAAGTGTGGCATTGCAGTACTGAGCTAGGACATTGTGCGATGGAAAAAAAAGTTCATGTACAGAATTAAATCCAATGCCAATAACATGGAAGACATACCAGGAAGGACTTTTCTAATGTAGTATCTTTTGTGTGATTGCAGGTCATCAAAGGTGTAGTTTAAAACATTGGGAGGATGTGCTAGAGCTTCTCCATTTCAAAAATGCAATGAATCTGAGTCTTCATCTTCCATCAGTACTTTCTTCCATGTTACTGTGTAATACAGGCTAGCACAGGCCTTTATTCTGGTCTTCCAGAAAAAACTCTTAGATTTAGGTGGCTTTTCATCATGTTTCCTCAAAACATAAAGAGCAACTCTTGTTTCAAAGTGCCCCAGGCTTGTTAAACTACCTGGAACTAATGCCACTGCTGCAGGGTGATTTGTTTCTGAAATTTTCCTCTGACAGGCCTCTAACATGGATCTTGCACTGGCTGATCTTGATGACCTTTGAAGCAAAGACCCTGGATCTAAAGAGCAGTGAAGGCCCAGAGCAAAGTACACCTCCAGACTCAAGCCATAGACAGTTAATGTTCCTTCTCTAAGGCCATGAAATCAATCTTCTAGGTCAATTTGTGGCCTGCCTCAGTATTATGTTTATGCATTTCTGAGAGGGCTGTTTGCAGCCTCACTTACATCAGTGAATCTTTCCATTTTTTTTATTTTTTTTATTTTTATTTATTTATTTTTTTATTTTGCTGATTTCACCTCATAAGAGTAACCACTTTATGAGTCTCATAAACTTGTGGAATCAAAATAGCAAAAGTGAAACCAACACTTTCTTTGACTAGTTTTCAGGGCCCAACATTCTACTGCTGACACCTTAGAGCAGAAAAGAAGGGAAAGATGTATCAGTGCTATCCCAATGCATGCCAGGAAATCTTCATAGGAAAAAATTGGGTACTAAGCACATAGTCTCTCATTAATCACAGTGCTTAGCCCAGATGGTCTTTGCTTCTGCCTCTGTCCATCCTCTGTCTTTTCTATTACAGTGATTCACCAAAATGTTTATTTGTGAGCCTCCTTTGCATTCATGATATGCAGACTTTGCTTAGTAAGAAGGTAGTTGAAGGAGTTCAGGTATTCTGAAGGGACTGACAAAAATCTGAGAGGACCAAAAAGCCAGATTAGGTGCCTTCTCTATGAATATGCTATGACTTCTGCTTGTCCTTCGCCCTTTTCACACGCTGTTTCTAAAGCGAGAGGGCCCGTTGAGAGTCGTGTAAATGGGAGGAGTGGTCTGCATGATGCATTCCCATTTACGCAATGCTCAAGGGCCTGACGCGGACCGCACACGCACCTTTTCATTTTCGGCTTAAAGCCGAAAATGGTGCATGGTCACGCAATACTCCCGGGGCCCGCGCGCACTTACTTGGTGTGCATCAGGAACTGGGCCGGTCGTGCTTCCTGCCTCAGAGCTAGCCTACAATTCCCAGGTTGCGCTGTGGTAGGAAGGGGCGGGGCATTCGCGCGGCGCTCATGCGACCAGGAAGCTGCTGCAGAACTCAAGCAGCAGGGAAGTGGCAGCGTTCCTGCTGAGGCTTTTTGCGCGAGATGCCCCACCCAGCCACGCGAATGGGTAACGTGCAAAAAGGGCACTTGTTTGGAAGGAGAAAAGAGAACTAGAACTATAGGTTTACAAGATTTGTATGCTATTCCAATTATTCTTTTTAGTTACTGTGAAAATCATTTGGAAGAAAAACTTTTGGTTCATGTACTTCTTCCATCATGTGATTCAAACACAAGTTTGAATATGTCCACATGGAATACAAGTTTCTCTATTATTCTATATGCTGAAGGCCAATTTATATGTACATATGAGGTAATACTCAATGCAGTAACTTGAGGGATACTATGTTCATAAGAAGACCAATTTATATGTACATTTGAGATAATCAGTTCAGTAACTTGAGGGATATTATGTTCATAAGAAAGGTAAATCTTTCATGACAATTTGGTATCTGTTTCACATCATGAAACAAATGCAGTAATTATGTGACAAAAATGGTTATAGGAAATTGACATTGACTCTACTGCTCATCAAAAGGTCAGCTTCCCATACTTGTTTCAGGATCCTGTCATTATCAACTGGGAAACTGTTATGGAACTGTCTTGTACTAATTGTCCAGTTAGCCCAGTGTTTTTGTCTGGCTGTTGAGGTGCTTCGATAGAAGTCCATTCTCTGCTACTCAACCTCCTTTAATTGGAGATGCAAAGTACTGAGCATAAGATTACTTATATGGCACTGAGGCCAAGACTGGTCATCCAAGAAGACATGTGTAGGCCATCTCCTTATATGGCCCTTGCCCCATCTCTCATTATTGTCTTACTTCCTGGCCCTTTAACTGATAACACTAGGCCTAGGGATAGAAAGAATATTCAAAAATATTTGAAAAGTGCTCAAAAACATATTTTTGAGTATTGAGAAACCCCAATGAGAAGAATCCTGGACTGATGTGAATCTTTGCAGTTTGGGACTTCTTCTGCACAAAATTCACATGTGATTGTTTTGCACTGAAAACAGCATTTTCTGTGTGGAAAATAATATTTCAGTGCAGAAATATACATTCTTGAACTGCCAATGCCTGCAATGGGGGCGGGGGGGGGGGTATTCTAAGTTAAAAATCGTACATGGGTGATTTGCATAGAAGAGAGCATTTTTTTGCATAGAAAACAGCATTTGCCAATACCTCTGTTGAAATATTATTTTCCAGGAAGAAAATACTATTTCTTGCATAGAAAATGCAGTCTTTTTCTCAAAACAACTGTATTCACAATTCACAAAATATGTGAATTTTGTGCAGAATAAGTCCAAAACCTATATGGTTTTCAAAGACTTCTCACAGTGGGAAGAAAACTGATGAAATTACTCATTTCTTGAGAAGAAACCTTGGCCCTTTCATCAGCCTGCGTTGTGCTGGTGACATCTGGTGCAGAGGGGAGTGTAAAAGGAGCGCTCCCCTCCATACCAGCTGCCTCCGTGAATGGAGGATGCATGATGGCACTGCCTTTTCCTTCTGCAGTGCAGCTGGGTACTGTCTCAGGCTATGCTGGAGCAGGAAGCACAGCCATTCCACTTCCAGCCATTGCTGAGATTTGCATGGGTATACTTGTGGGGTGGATCTGATCTGGTTCTGCCTGCCTGGGCACTTGCCATAGGACCATCCCAGATGGACACATTGTTAAGAAGGGATCTTTGTTCCATTTTCATTGTCAGGTGGCCTCTCACATCTGAGACAGATTCTGAGGTTGTCCACTTAGACAGACTAGGGATGTTGCAGTGTCTAACAGTGTCTAACAGTAAAGAACCTCAGGACAGTACTTCTGTGGGTAATCAGTATCCATGTAAAGGCAGTCATGTGTTGTCCAGCTCAAGACTTCAAAGCTTCAGTGACAACCATGAGTCTATTTCAAGACCAATACATACTCTTGACTCATGTTCTGTAGGGCCATTGATTGGGAAATGTATGAACAAAGTGTTAAGACTAGATAAGCCTTTTCTCTGATCCCAAATGGTTCTTCATATGTTGTTATATACGACAGTGCTTCTCAGGCTATCTGATGTGGGGGAGGTCAACATTTTTTTTTTCTATTGCAGGAGGGACTGGCACCCTATTTGTGGTCATTGGCTAAAGTTTTTCCTTTCTTTCTTGGAAACTTGCCAGCATCTGGCAGCCAGTGTCTCAAGGACCCATACCAGTCCAGGATCCACCACTTTGAGTACCACTGTTATATAAGACTAATGGTCTGAAAATGGGAGGGGACATTCAAGAAACTCTGTTGTCTTGATTATACCAATCTCTGGTGAGGGTTCCCCATGGTGACAGATCTCATCTGTAGGGAGGGAGAATTCATTAAGACAGCTTATCCATGATGAGTTTTGGAATTTAAGAGAATGTTGTGGAGAAAACAGACCAAGCATATCTGTGTTATAGTGGCAAATGCTTTTTTGTATAAGGCAGCAGTTCCTGAGAAAGAACATACAATTTCCACTCTTGTGTTCTGAAAGACATTTGCAGCAATGAGTTGAATTAAGACTATGCAAACATCTCACCTTGAAGAAAATAATTAACTTGAATATTCAGTGTTGTTTGCTGGCATGGTGGAAATAGAACTAAATGGGAATGCTTTCCACATCTGTAGTTTGAGTTATATTTAAACTGGACTGGATTTCTGCAAAGTTGCAGAAATCACATAAGTTTTCCCATATCAAGTGGGAAGCTATCTATGCAATGTACATATTTTCCTAATACATTTTAACCTGACAGTCATGTTACTTTTCTTTAAGTGTGTCCTCCACTGCTTCCTTCTCTATTAAAGTGTTTGAAAAGCCAACAGTGAATTGTCCTTGTCTTACAATAGGAACACTGGAAAAGCCAAAGTTAAAGGTGATCTTCCAGGGATCTCTTTACTATTTGACTTTTGATTCAAGTGCTTTATTGCACAGAGAAGGTTTGAAGCTTGAGCTGATTTGTTTTTAAGGGGTCAAACAGAGGGATTTATCTGATATAGGACATCTGCATTTAGTTCTTTTTATTATCTTTCTTTTCACAGTGGCAGGTCTTTACAATGGCTTAGGATTTTTTATGTAGTAGCATTTCAATACTAGTGTAGAGGTCAGATGTTTTTTGCCTTTGCCAAAAATTACAGAATTCATGGATTTTTAATGGGGACACCTTTTAAGTTAGCAATGGACAGGTTGCTGGGTCTGAGTTTGGGGGCTAGTTTTAGTTTCTGGAGTTACTAGTCATTTTAATGCAGTGGAAGGAGCTTGGGAAGGTTTGTGACTGCTCCAATAATGTTAGCATTTTAGTGTATCCTTCCAACAAGGTGTGGTATGGGGTGGAGGGGGAGAATATGTTGGATGACTGGTGGATATTGGAATTCTAATAGAAAAAAAGTAGTTTTGGGAAGGCTGATATCTGTCTTCTTTTGCTTTGCTTTGCTTTGCTGTCTTCTGTGCCAAGTATAAAGGACTTCTGGCATGAAAACTATGTAAAATTTGCAAATGTAATGAACAGCTGAGAGTCAATCCACCTGACAGAGGGGAAAAGAGTTTGCCTCTGATACCAGTCTGATGACAGGGGACAGGGAATGGAGCTTGTTTCCAGTCTGCAGGTTGGCATAAATCATTTGTCATCCAGGAGAAGAGACTTATACAACATGAAGGAGCTTACCTTTCAGATTAGAGACAGCCTTTCCCCTGCTCATTAGTGAACAGGGGTTAGGAAGTAGGCAATACATGCTGTGTGTAGAAAAGTTATGCATGAATAGTGTGGATGGAATGTATGTGCCTATCTATGTGCATGAGAGAAAGGGGAGAGACTGTCTGGGAGTGTTTTGGGGACACATGGAAACAGTGGTAACTTTGGGCCATGATTTTGGCCACTGCTGGCCTGTGGCTTCTATTTTTCTGGTCCAGGTCCCCCTCAAAGTTCCCACATTCCTAATTTATGAATCTTTTTCAGTACAATTCCAATGTGAAATGTTGCTTGAATCATGCACCTTCTTCCTGTTTTTAATTCTGGATTTCCCCCGTCCTTACAAAAAGCCCAGATGCTCTATGCAACATTTGAAGTCCTGATTTTTGTATACAGTTTGTTTGACCAAAGTGGGCTTCCTTGCCCCTTTTTATCTCAGCAGCACCTCAGCTCCCTAAAATTTATTGCAGTGTCAGCTAAGGGGATATGCTGAATGGAGTAAGTGATGGTGTATGCTGTGGAGGAAGAAGATTTTAACTGGTTGGAAGGGGCCTTGAGTTAGTGAAGCCCTTGCACTAAAAGAAGGCAGATCCTTCATTCAACCCAGTAATTATGTGGTCAAACCTAGTGATCATGCTTTCCTTTTTGTATTTATGGTGTAATTTGAAGTGCTGTGTGAAAGTCCCCCAGAAACATAAGCCACTATCGAGGTCTCTAAATATACGTATTTCAAGATTCTAGTATCTAGAGTAGATAGAAATGTTTTCAGTGCAGATCTATGGATCAGCATGTCTTACCATCACGCAAGGTGGTCTCTATATAATTCATGCACTTCCATCTCACTTGTGGAAGTGAGGCTAGAATGAGTGTAAGCTATGCAAACCACAGAGCGGGAGGTGCATTGTACTAGTGCCATAAAATCTATGGGCTTGCATCTGTGCCAGATTTGCCTGAGTTCAGTTTAGTTCATGAGTGTTGAAACAATAGTATAGGGTACATCTGTGAGATTTCCTCATTCTTTCAACTAGGTGGTGATGAAATTTCTAGTCTTCAGACCAGCAAGGCAAGGATATTTCTTTGTTAAAACCTCTCTTTTTCCTTTACTTTCTTTACTAGGAGTGGGGATCATAATAATGGACAGATTTGCAGCTCTATGTTCTTATCCCTCATGTGAAAATACATTTCCTGGTTATGCCATATTAAGAAAGAACTTCTTCCCCTTCCTTTCCCCTCCATTCCATGGATGGTGCAAAAGTGTGCCTGCTGAGTTCCTTGGTAAATCCTAGTCTGCCTTCTGTTTTTCTTATTTTTTTTAATGCATCTCTTTTGCATTTGTCAACATTAAGGCTCATTTGCTGAGCATCAGCCAAACAATGTGGCTGGATGAATGAGGGTCTAATATTTATGTGTATGTCTATATGTCTATGTCTATGTCTATATGTATGTATAAAATTTATATTTGCTGGCTTTCTTATCTTCTTTTCTTCCCCGCTCCCCCACATTGATGCCCAATTCCATGTTGTCAGCAGACTTAAACAGTTTGCAGTCAGCTTCTCAGAGCCATTTATATAAATTAAGCCTAGCAGGGCTCCCGGGATCGCACAGCAATGAACATTACTTTGCATTTGTTGACTTTAATTTTCACATTGCCGTATGTTGACCCACTTCTAGAGTAGCTGTAAACTGTTGGTTGCTTTTTGGCTGTGTTTTCTCAGCCCTGCCAGCAAAACTGAGAAGCCTAAAAATTCCGTCTCTCAGAATCATTTGCATAACCTAAAACAGCAGCAAGAAAGTCATATTCACTGACCTAATTGAGAGAGGAAGAAACTGGCAAAACTACCTCTGAGCATTCCTTGCCTAAGAAACCCTGTGAGATTCATGGGGTCATCATAAGTGGACAAGTGACTTGAAAGCACATATACACACACAATTCAGCCATTTCATCTGATTTCTGCTCCTTAGCTTAATCTGTATCCCTAATTATGTTGCCACCATGACTCACAGCTGCTTTCTGTAAAATATGTTACTTTCTCCATAGAATTCAGATAAAGCTGTCTATAAAATCTGCTGGCAAAAGAGGAAGCAGTCACCTCTTGAATGGAATTTAAAAGTAGAATGTTGGATTGGGGATTTATGAGTTATAAATCTTAGAAATGACAAATCCACACAATTGAATCCTGCCTGCAAAGAGAATTAGCTCCTGCCAGTGCCCTTCTCACCAGACCAGAGTGCTTTTTGTCATAGTCATAAAAGAAACAGTCTGTAAAACTATACCAGTGGAAAAGATGTTGATGGGCCAGTTTTATCCTCTTATCACTACCATATCGTCCAAGAGAAATGTAGGGTCCCTGTTACATCATTCAGAAGTCCACTTTTTTATCTTAAGTCAGTCATTTTTGCAGAAATTTAATTGCATGATTACATAGCATTACATATTTCTGGTTCCTAACTTCTCTGAGTAGTTAGAATTGTAACCAGCAACAGTGCAACAAGGTTCAGTACCAACGTGGTATAGTGGTTAACAGTTTTGGCCTGCAACTTCGGGGATCCAGGTACAAGTCCACACTGAGCTAGGAAAACAGATAGGATGATTCTCAGTCGCTCACAGGGTTGTTGTGAAGATAAAGTGGGGAAGAAGAAAACCATCTAGAGATCATTGAAGGAAAGGTAGAATTTAAATTTAACAAATTAATAAGGAGTTTCCTGTGAATGGCAGAGAGAAAGTACTGGAACTGAATGGCTTTTTAAACTTTAATGCCTTGGCTTTATTTACAAACACACAAATAAAGCAGGGGTGGAAGCAAAGATGCAGCTCAGGTGCAGTAGATGGAAAATCTCCCAGAGGAGTTCTAGGGCAGCCTTCCAAAGCTGCAGGCTTAGGCTATTTCTGTACTAGACGCTATTAGCGCAATATACCATTACAGTTGTGGCATTGTCATTCATGCGATGATAGCAGATTAGGAACGCTATTTTCTGCACGCTTCTGTCTTAAGCGGATGAGTAGTGTATTGCCACTGGTGCCCCTTCTGCAATACAGCATCCTTGGCCACTCTCTTGCCCCACCTTCACCCCGCCCCACTGCTCCAATTGGTCAGGGGGGTTGTTTTTCTTCTGAAGCTGTACTAAACACGCCAGTACACTATTGCATTTTTATGCTACAATGCCTAAAAATGTATTTTTAAAAAAGTTTTAACTCAAAGAAGAACTTTGAGATAAACATGGAGAGGTGATAAATTTCGAAGTTACCACGCCATGAGAGTCCCTGAGGAGGGGACAAGCTGGGCATGCCCACAGCTTGCCCCTGGTGGATCCACGACAAAAGGAAGCACTATCAAGAGCTATTACAGTTCCTCAGTGAGCTGGCTAATGGGATTGAAGTGCTAAAGGAGGTGCTTAAAAGATTTTTTTTCTGGAAATAGAATACAGTGGTTTTGCAACTCTTGGAGATGGGGTAGTAGCTGGATGGCAACGATGTCATGCAGTAGCATGTCTCCTGACCCGAAATCAACCTGCTGCTGTGGCGGTATAGCGACATCATATGGAAATGAATTTAGTTTCATTAGTTCTGACTAGAAATTCCTATTTTGTGTTCTTCCTTTTTCTGCTGTACCCCCCTCCCTTGTTTCTTATAGTCTTACCTTCTTAATACTGGTCTCTGTTTCACCCCTGCAGTTGAAACTGCTGGTTCAGGAAGACCCACAGTCATTTAAAAGCATTTCTAAAGTTTTCCTTAGAAAGATTTCCCCAGCACAGGGGGAATATATGTTGTACCCTCAGATAGCTAAGTTACTTCTGGCCATTAAGAAAACTGGTATCTGATTTGTGTGGTTCTTGCAACATACTGATTCCTAGAATCATAAGAACAAAGGAAGTTGGGGGGTATAAAAGAAGTATATCAAGAGGTTTCTCTTAAAATGAAAGCGCACAGCAAATCAGGGTGCCTATGAAATGGAGCTTTGGACCGTTGGGTTCTTTTGCTATGACTATAGTGACTTCTCACATTCAACAGAACAGGAGTACTGTATCCATCATTTGTAGAATGCAAGTGATGAGTACATACAGAGAGTGTAGATTCCACTGATAGAGAGAAGAGGGGAGTTACTACACAATTTTAAGACGTAATTTAAAGTGTAATTCCCAAATTTCTCTGCCCTTTCTCTCTTTTGTAAGAGCCTCACTGTGATTATGAATGGGTGCTGGAAGTGTGGCCCCCCCATAAGAAAAAAGAAAAAAAGGACAGGCTGTCTTCAGCTGGACTAGTTCATTTCTCTTGGGAAAAAGCAGGCTGGGTTGTCTTTCAGTACACGAAAAAAGGTGAGCCCTTTTCTGTTAATGTGAATATAAAAGAAAAGCCTGAAGAGAAGAAATGCCCATTTGAGGGGCAGAAAGTCACAGCATTTCTGCTGTTACTTTCCGGGAACAAAAATAGCAAGAACAGGTCCCAGCTGCTGGCCACTGTGGGTTTGAAAAGGTTATCAAGACATTATGGGATATAAACAGCAGAGCTATTAGCTCTGAGCTGTGAAAAGTTTCTAACCTTCACAGCGAAAACCTTAAATTATTTTTGAAGTGTTAATGAAAGTCAGCTCTCCAAAGATGGATGTGGAGCAAAGAATTGCATCAGACAAATGGCAAGTAACATATTAATAGTTATTGCTTCAGAAAGCCTGAAAGTGGGACAGGCGGGGGGAGGTCTGAAGTGACTGAAAAGCCAACCACCTTCATGTGGATCTCTCTGGTGTAAAAAGAAGAAAACCCAATGGGTGTTCATCATATCAAGCTCATGAGGAAGCTTTTCTTTCTTTAATAGTTCAGTGGAGGGAATCAGACTAGAGACCAACGTTTTCCAGTCTGAACTGGAGTTGTGCATTATTGCCCCATGGTTCCTTCAGAATTCATCCTTTACCTTTCTGGCTTTGTCCTCAGTGAAAGCATGCGAGTGGACTTCAATGTTTAACTTCCACACTCAGAGGAAGCAGTGTGCTTAGCAGTGACCCATGGTCCAAATATCATGCTTCACCGTTTGGGGTTGAGGAGCTCCCCAGCTTGGGCTGCATATTACCAGTGAGTGTTCCAGAATCTGCTGCTTTGATTGTTCACTTCACTTTCAAAATATGAACACTGGAGCCATTTTGCGCTACACATTTTGAGCATTATGATTCCACTTTAGCTCCCACAGCTGCATCCTATGGAACCCTGGAACTTAATGTTTGGAGAGATACTGGAGCTCTCTGGCTGAGAATTATCCCTAAACTGCAAATTTCAAGATTCCACAGGATATTGCCATAGCAGTTGAAGTGGAATCATAATGCTTTAACTGTGTATTGAGAAAGGAGTCCAGGCTATTCATCAGCATTCTGGGTATCTTTTTTTTAAAATGTATCCTTCCTTTCTCCCTTGCAAGATCCAAAGTAGCATACAGCATAGATTGAAAAAAGAATACAGCTAAAACTAGCCTGTGCATAAAGGGCTACCTCTTCTACCCACTTTATCTTTTTAGCCCTACACATTTACATGCTCAAACAGTAGGGCTGGCTCTGCCATTATGTGAAGTGAAGCAGTAAAGGTAGCAAACTCTGTGTGTGAGAAAAGGCTAGAAATTTTTTTGTTATTTAAGTTATTGTTTTATTTTACTGTGAAGCATAGAAGAGAAGCACTTGTGGGGTTTTCTGCCCAAATGATTTGGCTGAACCGGGGAACCAGCCAGCTTGACTTGGGTGTGAGGAGTGGAGTGGAGAGTATTTGCTGCTCAGCCTCAGGCATCACAATGCCACAAACTGGTCCTGTCAAATATATTTGTTTTTTCTCCCCAACTTTGCACTTGGTTCCTGTTTGCATGTATTAAGATAGAAACAAAGTTAATTTGCCAGAGATCTCTCAGCTTTTGAAGACAGCAGGATCTCAATCTTGTCTCTCACACACATGTCTACTTCATTTTCCCAAGGGCCCAGATAACCTTCCATAAAGTTCTTGGAATCTCTTCTACTGAAGCAGTTCACATGGCTGTTTTTTGCATAGTAGTGTTTTCATCTCATCCTAGTTGCCCTGTTCACACATTCACTGAATGCATGGTGATGACTGAGAGGCAAGAAGTGGAATACAGTTGGCCCTCCATATGCACAGATTCTGTATCCATGTATTCAACCAAACATGGCTTGAAAATACTCCCACCCCCTCCCAAAAAAAAGAATCCCAAAAGCAAACTTTGATTTTGCCATTTATATAAGGGCTGCCATTTTACTATACCATTATACATAATGGGACTTGAGAATCCATTAATTTTGGTATCCACGGGGGGGTGGTCCTAGCAGATACAGAGAGCCCACTGGATGTCCATTACTCCTGTCCTCCAGTACTCCACCTGAAGGTGTTAATAAGAGCCTACCCACAATCTTATTGTTTCTATGTAAGATCTTTCTGCATGATTGAGAAGTTTAAAAAATCAGTCCCTGATTACATATAAGCTTTGTTCAGACCTTTGTCTAAACAAGTCAGGGGCAGAGTGTGTTTCTGCTATTCCGGTCATTTCCACCCTACACTGTTACGGTGCTATTATTCCACTTTCAATATCCTGTGGAATTCTGGGATTTGTAGTTTACTGAGACCAAAGAGCTCTCTATCTGAGAATTCTAAATGCCCTTCCCTAAACTGTAAACCCCAGGATTCCATAGGATATTGAAAATGGAATAATAGGACTATAACAGTGTAGTGTGGAAATGGCTTCCCACAACATACATGCAGTGAAGGCATGATGAACAAGGCCCATATCTCTGACATATGAACAACTGTATAAAAGCCGTTGGCTTTCTGCAGAACTCTGTCTGTTTCCATGACAGGTGTCCCTTTTTTTATCTTCTCAGAGCAAAAGAAAAAACAGCATGTAACCTTTACAATATCTCTGTAATCCTTTCATACGTAATAATGTCCTAACCTTTTTTATTACTCATGAGACAATGAAGGCTTTGATGAATTTCAGTTCAATGCAGAGCTCTCTATGTGGGCCAATGTCTAATTATAAAGAAGAGAAACCTCTCTACGATACAGAGCAGCTTGAAGGATCAGGATTTCTGCTTGTTCTGCCAAAGTCAATAAAAGCTTTGTCCAGCTTCCCTGTCAAGGCAGATGAAGCAAAACTCTGCTGTACTTATAAATCAATAGTAAAGACCATGTGTAGCAATGAGGGGCATCCAATTTTTCAATGACTGCAAGGGTCTTCAATGCCTGTATAGTGGCTAAAATTAATGTCTGTGGGATCATCAAATGAACTATGAGGTTAATAATTGAGGTACTTGGCCTGCCAATTAATGGCATCTTAAGCCATTGTGTCTAGATTGTTGGTTTTTTTAAATGTAATTGTTCCTTTTCTTCTTTCCTTCTCAAACAAAAGACAGTATTCAATCTCTTTCAGAAATCTGATTGTTGCTCCCAATAGGGATGCAATTCTTTACTAATTTTCTTCTAGAAGGAAGCAACAAGCAATTTTAACAATTTTTGTCCTGTTGTGAGAACATCTTTGAAAACACTGTTTTCAAAGTCTGTTCATAATTTAACACTTATTCTGCACAAAATTTGCATGTGGTTGTTCTGCAAAGAAAACAACATTTTCTGAGCAGGAAACACATTTTCTGCACACTGGCACTCTGTGTTATTATACCCACTCTGAATAAGAGACAATAAGCATATTTGGGTAAATTGTGGTGTGAATGGCCAGATTAATTTTTTACAAAACTGGAAAAAGATTGTACTGTAGTAAGGTCTGAAGATACTTTGTTATAGTAGTAGTTGTGTGCCTTCAAATTGTTTCTGACTTATGGTGACCCTAAAGTAATTTTATCATGAGGTTTCCTTGACAAGATTTATTCAGAGGGAGTTGCCATTGCCTTCCTGTAAGGCTGAAAGAGTGCCTGAGCTCACTCAGTGGGTTTCTTTGACCAAACAAACTCTTGTCTCCCAGAATCCTAGTCCAGCACTCAAACCACAACTAGTTATGCCCAAAAGAATTCTTAATTCATCTGTGATTTTAACCTATGTAAACTGGTTTTTATGCTGTTCATGAACTTACTTCCAATACACACTTGGTATCTTTTCTCTTGGATTTTAACCAATACTGCTATATTTATGGAAAACTTTGGCCTACCAAGTTAGAGATGTTCTATTAATATTAGCTCTGAGAAGCAGCTCATTATTGCCTTTGTTTATTTGATTGTACCTATAATTAGTGCATTATCTGATGGGGACCATAAACTGATGTAATTATGGTTCATTAGAATGTTGATTGATAATGGCTTGTGACTACAACGTGTGTTATGAGACTTGCTTTTTTCCCCTGACTGGGGTTATTAATTATAGGGTGTTGGAGTCTGTGTATCCATTAAGACTCCACTGAGGTGCACATAAATGCAGTTTATGCAAACTTTTCTTATCTGGTGTAAATCTGTAGAAAGCACTCTATTTGGAATGCTGCTATATTGCTTGTGATGGAAACTAAAGCTTAAGTAGAGGTTCTGTTGCACTAAGTTTTCCTAGAGAAAAACTCTCTAAGACAGAATTTAGACTGAGCCCAAATCCAGCTTTTGGATTGATCTCCCAAAGCTAGCCAAAACAATGTTAGTGCAAATCACTGTAAAGGAAATGGGTTTTCCAGTAGCCCATGATGCTAAGTAAATATTACAAAGAGTAAATTAGGGGGGAAATCCTATACATGGCTAATATGACATTCCACTGACTCTTTTGATGGGTAGCTTTTGCATAGCATAGTTTTACAACTAAACAATACAAAAGACAAAATACACCCAAGAATGTACTGTAAGGCATGACTTTGGACACATACTTTGATTGAACAGGTACAGTGAAGGAAACCTCATTTTCTGGAAGGCTAGGGAAGAACTACAAAAGCCCTTCAGATGTATAATAAATAGAATGATGGTCAGGTCTTCAGCTTCATCTTGCTGGTTAGGATCTGACCTTTTCATCTGCCTCTGTGTTTCACCACCAAAATTAATAGTACCTCCAGATAAAGCACACATTTTTTAATAAATGCCTATTATTTAGGCATTTTGTCAAAAAATCTGCAACATGATATGAAAATCTATTTCTACAGAGGATGGAGAAGTAGCTAATGCACTCCTTAATGCTAAGGATGATTGAATAGGCAAGAGCGGGCAGTGCTTAATAAAAAGTAGGCAGGGATTCAAACTGTGACTTCAAGAGATTGAGTCTATAGATCTTCATTAGAGCTTTATGCCTTAAAAAGTGGTAATGGTTCCAAAGTTTTTGTTTTTTTCAAAAAGACTTGAGTTGCATGCTAACTTTTTTGCCACTATTTCTGTATAATGGAAATTTTCATCGCAATTACTACTAGTAGTAGTAGCAGTAAAAAATACAGTATCACAAATATGCTTAGCACTTTACAGAACAGTTTCTTATCCAAAGATCTTATGATCTCCAGTTTTTAGATGCTAAACTTTGACCCAAATGAAAGAAATACAAGGGTAGGGCTAAAGAATAAAGGTATACATTTGCTTTGCATGTACAAATATGAAAAAATCAGGGCCTTTCTACACTACACTGTTATACTGCTATTATTCCACTTTCAACATCTGAACTGTCCTGCTGGGGACACAGCTTTAAGAACTGGAGGGCCACCAAAAGTTGTATATCAGAAATAAGGCTGTATGATTTTAATAGAAATTTTTATATATGATATGTTTAAATCTCAGTGTTTTCTATCAAATTTTAAACTTAACTTATTAAGCTGTTTTTAAAATGCACTTATATATAATTAATTAAACCCTGTGCTTTATTTTAACACAGATTGTTTATATTTTTATATTATATTTTTACTTGTGTGCAGAATGTATACAACAATGTACCTGTGTATAGAATGTATTTCACCTCATGATCTATTGACCACAATAAAGGCTTGATGATGATGATGATGATGATGAGAATTCTCGGATAGAGAGCTCTGTGGCCTCAGTAAACTACAAAGCCCAGAATTCCACAGGATGTTGAAAGTGGATTAATAGCACTGATTGTACTATAGCAGTGTAGTGCAGAAAGGCCTTCAGTGTGGTGTCATGGTTTTAGTGTTAGGATGAGGAAACCCACTGGGTAATACTCTTTCAGCCCCAAGAGAAAGCAATTACAAACCTTCTCCGACAAAATCTTGCCAAGAAAAAAAAAACCCTCAAGATTGTTGTGAATTTGAAATGACCTAAAGGCACATAACAACAAGGATGTGCACAGAGGCTTTGATTTAGTTTTAGAAGGGAATGAAGACTAAACATTCCAACAACAGTTTGAGAGTTCAGACACAAAAATGAACTTCATGACATGTGTACTGGTAGCTTCTTTCCCTTTCCTCCCCTCTCTTCTTCACCATGTCAGCCCGCAAGGTCACAAAAGCAGAAAGGAAGTAGGAGAAGAATATATTTAAACTAGCAAGAAATTAGAATTTATGTAAGTTTATTACTGTCAGTTCTATGTATGTGTTGTGCAATGGTATAATTTGTTGATTATCTTTTTGATTTTTCCACATTGTTTATGTTGTGTAATTTGTATTGTTTTGTTTATGTATTTTTGTATGTGTATTTTTGTTTAAGAATAAAGTTAAAATTGTAATTAAAAAAAAACAAAAGCAGAAAGGACAAGGGGAGATGCCATTCTCCCAAGGGCTACTGCAAATGAGCTAAGGTTGTTTGGAATCCTTTCAGAACAAAAAAGGATATAAACAAAAGACCTCAACAGTGGGATGATAGTAAAAGAGACAAAATGTTTCCTTAACTTCAATACTTATGCAAATATACAAAGCGAGATGAAGGATCTTTTGGATCAGCCTTCTTACCAACAAAATATACCTAAGATTTTGAGAGCTGATATGGATAATGGTATAATAAGACTACATAGAAGGAAATTTAGAAAAGGATGAATTTATACTGGATAAAACTGGTAGATTTTTTCTTCTGCAGAAGCATTCAGCTGCATGAAGAGAGATATGGAAGTCTAAGAAACAGAGGATGAATTGTGTGTTGCAAGACAGGGTATATTGTTACACAGATGAAATATAGGGTTGTAAATCTTCTACTGCTTCATTCTTGCTCATGAGGACAAATCATTTCCTTGGTTTTTTTCCCTGCTGCAGAAAACATGAAGATTTCCATGCGGCTTTTATCTAGTATTTGCACATCTTGAAGTGTTTTGGGATTCTGTGCAAATGCTGCGCAAACATTTTGATAAAAAGTGTGCTTCTTGAAACAGTTTTTTTTAATGGAAAAATTTTGTTCATTTGCATTTTTGTACAAAAAAAAGTATATTTCTGCAGAGAATAATTTCCTAAAACATTTGGAGATGTGCAAATGCAGTGTGAAAGCTGTATAAAATTCTCACCTTTGCAATATTCTTCCTGACTGGCTTTCCCAAGTGTCAGAAAACCCTTTTATGGGCCAAGAATATTATTTTGATCTCTAATGACATAGGATGCCCCAATAGATGAACTAGGATATATAAAAACAATAGTTTGTGGAACTGCAAATATGGGCAGATTAAATGAAGTAGCTTAAATGAAGTAGTTTCATAGCACAACAGTGTAATAACTAAAATACCTGTATGATTGCAAACACTAGGGATATAATAAAATTATCTTCCAGAAGTTATTGATATATGTGTTGAGGAAGTGACTGGCAAGTTGCTAAATAAAGCTAGGATTGTTCTAGGGAGACATGTGGAAACATTTATGACTCCTATTATTAGAGAATAATTATTTAAGGCAGTAGATATTGCTTGAATGGATAAACTGACATACAGTAGAGTCTCGGTTATCCAACCCAAATGGGCGGCCGCAGGGTCGGATAACCGAAAGGGTCGGATTACCCGGCCGCCCGTGGTGGCTGCCATTTTGGGGGCGTGTTGGGGGCATGTCGGGGTGTGTCGGGGCGTGTCTGGGGGCGTGGAAATGCCCACAGCCACACCCCCAGGCCATCGCGACGTCGGTTTATCTGGAGGGTCGGATAACCGCAGGTCGGATAACTGAGACTCTACTGTATATAGAAAAGATTCCTTAAGGTAAATGGTTCTATCTCCCCCTGTGGCTCTGCTACATTTTGCTGTGAAACAGTATTTTTTGTGTTTTAATAGACTGGACACTTTTGCAATTGAAGTTTGGAACAAAACAAAGTAAATTAATGAAAGTAAAATTGAAAATGATGTACCAAATTGGTCATTTTCTCTTTGGATTGCCATTTGGGAGCAGCCCAGTTAGTTCCGTTGGTTGGTGGATGGAGCTGAGGTAACCTCTTCTGGCCCCAGGTCTAGCTGAGCTGGTACTGGATCAAAAGCAGCAGGAAAAGTAAAGACAGGCACACTTATTTTGGAGGTTTAATGTTCCATGTTTGCTATCCAGCTATCTGCCAAACATGTTGAGCTGGCCACTGCCATTAATCTAGGATCTCAGTGCTATTGGGAGGGTGGTTGGTGACTCAAAGAAATAGTGATGTTTTGAAAGTAGCAACGGAAAGATAACATTTATATATACATTGTATTAAGAATTCTTGCAACAATCATATAAGGAGTTTTGTACTGTTGCCATTCATATATTATTCTATATGGTATTAAGAAACAATAAGAAAGAGAGATATCTACCAGTGAGAAGTAGTGGTTGTATAAAGTTACCCAGTGTGTCCATGATTAAAACTATGAATTGAACTATGGACACCTAGCTTACAATTAAGAGAACTGTGCTTGTAACTACTGGACTCAATTTTACCACATTCTGTAGAATTAATAGCATTCCAGACCTTATTATATTTCATATTGGTAGGAATCAGCTAAAACTTGCTACTGACTTTAACTTCTGGTTTTGACTTATTTGTTTCTATCTAGTCTAGGCCTCTTTCACACTACAGAGTTACAGAAATTTGATGCCACTTTAAAGGTTATGACTTCCTCCTATGACATCCTTGGATTTATAGTTTCCTGAGGTATTTAGAATTTTCTGCCAGAGACCTCTAGTGCCTCACCAAGCCCCAAATCCCAGAATTCCGTGTTATGGATGTGTGGCAATCAAAATGGTGTTGAAGTGCTTTAACTGTGTAGGGTATAATCTAACACCTGCACTTATTTTTAAATCTCTCAGGCAGGGCTGACAAGGTGGTCTTGTTTCAGCCAGCTTAAATACATCTTCTATGCTCAGTTCCATATGCACTATCCAGCATATCCAAGAGGGCAATGCTATTATTAATATGCAGCTATTCTGTCTTGGAAACTGTGAGAACTCTAAAGTTTATATTCTCACTGAATGTGAGTCCATCCATCATGGATATTCTTGGATATGTACACTATGCACACTACAAGTATTGTGTGTGCAAAGAAGGCCCTTTCCGCAGCTTACTTGATTCCAGCGTGGGCGCGTGGGGATCATGCGAGCAGCCCCTTGCAAGAGGCACTCGTGTCCCCTCTGCTTCTTCTCTGCAGCAGCTCCCTGCTGGCCGGCAGGAAGCATGAGGGCTCTGCCTCTTTCTTCCGCAGCACAGCACAGTGCAGCGCAGCGCAGCGCAGCGCAGCTGGGTACTTTCCCAGGCTGTGTGGGGGAGGAAGTGTGAGGGCTGCGTCTCCAGAGGCTTCGCACTCAAAGTAAGTGCATGTGGGGCCCTGGAGCAAAGCGTGATCATGCATCATTTTTGGCAATAAGCCGAAAATGATATATTGCACGATCGCCACCTACTGGCCCTGGCAGTATTGTGCAATTGTGAGGACGTCATGTGAAATGGTCCTTGCAATCATGCGACACTCCAGAGGCCCTTTTGCATGAGAAATGGCATGCGAAAAGGGCTGAAGATATCAAGCTGTCAGTGATGAGTAAGGCAAGTTGTCCTCTAATATAATCCTCTCATTCTCTTTCTCTCTCTCTGTCTCTCTCTGTTTCTCTCTCTTTCTTTCTTCCAGGGTGTGATTCTCCACTTGGTCATGAATACCGACTAGGTGACCTTGGGCATGTCACACATTCTCAGCCCCCCAGAGAACCCCGTGATAGGTTTCCCTTAAGGTCACCATAAGTTGGAAATGACTAGAAGGCACAAAATAACAACAAAAGGCCTTTAAAATTCTCAAAAGATTTCAGCACTGTCCTAAAAGTCTATGATCCATGTGTACCATATTCCAAAGCCTTCTGCTTTTATTTCTCAGTGCCTAGTAGAGGAGAAAAACAAACTCCGTATGGCAGTGCACTTTTGAGAAGGACAATTTGTTTTCCACAATTGTTTCCAGCCATGGTATAAATTATTTGGAAAAATTGATACTGCATACATTAAGGAGTGTGATTTCTCCCCCTCTCTTTTTCATCCCATTTTTTGGTTCTGATTAGACAAATGAATCATGCGAGTGAGCATTCCCTGTGATGCTGCTAATTGATGGTACGGTATAAAATTGTATTGCAGCGAGCAAATACTTTCAGCCTCCCTGTGCTTGCTGCATTGGCCCATGATTAGCAAAGCTTTGAAATCCTGATTTTAAATTACCATTCTTTTGACTGCTGTTCATGACGTTAATTAGCTGTGTTAATTGGTTGTTTTGATACTTGAGGAGCAAAATAGTCCATCGTTATTTTTTGGAAAGCCAAAATTATTAGGAGTTTGGCAAGAACATGGGTTTTTTTTTAGTATTTTTAAATGCTGCACTCTTCCTGGGTTTTCTCTGTTGTGGTTGTTGATGATGGCATTTCCCCCCCCAAAGCCCCCTATCTGAGTAATCAGCATAGGAGTCAATGGTACATGTTTGAATGTGCTCTCCAACAGTGATCTGTGGGACATTGCTGTCTCCAAAATTACTGAATTGCTGTAGACAAAATGCAGTCATGCCAACATCATTTGTGATGTGGGGATGGGGATAACAGATGACAGGGGATATGTGCCTGAAACTATTCAGCTGGCAATGGTCCTGTTAGAGCCACACAGCAGGTAATTCAGAATTGAGATAATAGTTTTGAAATCACAATGCTTGAGGTCATTTGGACAGGAAACTCTCAGTTTTACCACAACAAAGCAGCCCAGAGGAAGTGATGCTTATCAACACACCTGTCCTACAGACTTCCAGGTTATAAGCAGTATGGGCCATTACTAGATATAATCTATATAAACATCTACTACTGCAAGAAATTGCTAGAGAATTTTTTTTTTCACCCCTGCTGTGTAGTACCTTTGTAACTTTCCCAATATCAACAGACTGGGATATTTTCAGACAAGTGGTTGACAATCTCTCCATTAACTTACGGACTTCCCATATCCCTTCTTGTTCCTTCTCTAAAATTATCCAGAGTTGACTTTTTATTTTGCAGACTCTGCTGTTTCCAGGCAATATTGCTAACATTTGTGGAAATGATGTCCTGATTTAACCTTTGTGACTCCAATACAGATTTGAGTTCGGTTCCTGCATTCAAGAGGGTGAATCAAAGTTGAAGCCTGCTGAAAGAGGTCCAGTGACTCATAGGAGGACAAAAACCTTTTGGTTATCCTTTCTTTTATGTTAAAAATAGCAAGGTTTTTCCTTATTTTGCATCTTTGCCTGGATTTGTATATAGGTATTGCTTTTGGTCCTAGAGGAATTGTCACTTAATAATGAGTATGGAAACCTAAGAGTTGTTGTCATTATGTGCCTTCATGTCAGCTCTGACTTATGGTAACTAAGGGTTTTCTTGGCAAGATTTATTCAGAGCAGGTTTGCCATTGCCCAAGGTCACCCTGTGAGTTTCCATACTTGAGCAGGGATTCAAACCCTGGTCTCCTGTAGCACTCAGACCACTACATGCTGGCTTAGACTTGAGAATACTGAAGGTAAATTATGACAAAGGATATAGCAGTGCATGCAAAACAGAAATGGGACCAGATTCAGATACCTGTAGCTTAGGCTCATTTTGCCATGGTTGGCATGCTGTTGTTTTTCATGTCAGACTGCATTTCCTCAGGATTGCCATAATCTGGATCAGTTGTAGCTAGACTCCTGGAGGTGCATATGTGAATAGTTGCATCTTTTTCATTGTTGTGCAAGGATAACAAGGAAAATAGACAAAAGTCTGCCAGTTTTGAGCAGCCTATTTCTCCAGTGGCTTACGTCCACCATGACTACTGCACCATAGTTGTTGCTTTTTTTCCACCCCTTCTCTTCTTTTTTGCCTCTGCCAGCATTGTTACATCAGCATAACACACCACTTGGAATCTGGCCTAGGTGAATGTTATGGACCACCTCCTATTTATGGTTGATTACTTGCATGTTTCATTCCCATTTGAGCATCACAGGATTCTTCCATCCTCCATTACCTCCCGTTTAAAATATTTCTTTATTATCAACAGTGCTGTAGTTATAGAGTGGATTGTCTTTGAGTTTGTCTGGCCTACTTTTTTTAAAGCCTATATACAGTACATGTGACCCACTAATGGGTCATATTTATGGAGTGTAAGCTGATGATACTTTATCAGTTAAGGCAGCATTAATTTGTTTTAAGTAGATATGCTCCCATATATATTGCATTGCCATGCTAGACCCAATATCGAGGTCTCCACATGAGGTGATCCACTAGTTCATGGCAGAATTTCATATAGAATATGAAAGCAAAATGCTATTTCTACCCAAAGGGTTTGTTCACAATTGATGTTGCAAAGTAAGGAGTCTTGGAATAGTTTAGAAGATCTGGAGATGTAGAAAGGGTGAATTATGGCACTTTGCTCCTTCTGTTGTAGACTTCTGTGGAGTTCCATAGCTTGCAGATTTTCCCAGCAAAGTCTGAAAAAGCGTAATTGTCCAGTTTACTTGTCTCTGTAAAAGCAAAAGGCTATTGTGCTTTGATCATTTCAATTTGAAAAGAATGTAATGATTTCTTTGGTGAAATTGGTGTTTCTTTCAGCCTTTCTGAGTCATCATGTAGCCCTATCAATTACTGTCATTCCAAACTGTAATATGACGACAAGATTATTTTCTATGGGGTTGAAAGCAAGAGTGAAGGAAAAAAAGTTTCCAACAATAGAGGATATCTCTAAGTGGTGCACTAATTCTTATGCATCATTTATACACAGAACACTGTCTAATGATCTTGCTCTTAAATATATAGAGTCAGCCCTCTATTTTCATGGGGGTTAGAGATACAGGACCCCCATGAAAGTGGAAAACCATGAATATCGTAAGCGCTCCCACCCCCACCCCCCAATTTAACACGCACACAAAAGCACCAGTACTTGCATGGTGGCTGGGCCCTGGCCTATGTGCGCTCCCTTACTCACTCATACAGGCAAGAGAGGGAAGGAGATGGGGTGGATGGAGTGGAAGGAGGGAGAAAAGGGACATTCATCACATCCCTTTCCTCCTCCTGCCCTCATGAATGAGTTAGTGAATGTACATGCCCTCCCTCTTCCAGTCTCTTCCCCTTCCTCCCACCTGTGTGAGTGAGCAAATGTGCAGATGTTTCATTTGAGAAAATATATTGGGTTAATTTAAACTTATGTGGGAAGTAGGAATGAAAAGTCCTTGGTAATGTTGGGAATTCCAAGGAAATACTACAGGATGAAGAAAACAACATGTGGATCTCTAAAAGAAAATCAGGAACAAACCCTGGGACTTTCAGAGACTCCCCTCCCCTCATCTGGAAGGGCTTGTAGATAATCTAAAAAATTTTCCCCCCTGCAAAGGGAAGTTGTCCACTGTTGGCTGAGAATTCTACTGGTTTAGATATTCACCTTGTTTGAGATGGTATTGTGCTCCCTCTTAAGAATTAACATGGTACAGCTTGGAAATGCTTCTGGGCCCAGGGTTGGTCCTGGATGTCCAGGGAGTGGAAGTGGGCCAGGAGCATTTTTCTGTAGCTTTTCATGTTGTGCATTCCTTCCTAAAAAAAATTGGACCTTTTCATCATCATTAAGTTCTTGGTAGATCTGTTACTCCAGAGTGAATTTTTGTAACATCAGTTACTTGTAGCCGAATAGTATCTAGAAGATTCAGATGATTCAGCTGGGCTGTGGTCCATTTTTTTAGGCTTTCAGACAATAATGTACCAGTTATCTGCCTAGATTATCTAGGTCCTGGATATCTTTCCATATCAGCCAACTGGGGGGAGGTACCCCAAAACATTTAAGATGCAATTGATTGTCCCTGGTATTTTACATATTGCCAGTGAAGACATAAGACACAGGTTTCTCAGCAGGAGTGTGCTTGTGGAATGCTAAAGAAATCAGCATGCATACCTCATGCCTCACAAGCAGTGAAAACATGGCTTTTAAGGGGGCTTTTGATCTGAACTTTCTGCTGCACTATGATCTTTGTATTGCTTTATTCTTTTTTTCCCACCTGTGGCTGTTTTCAACTATTCCCCCCCCACTTTTTTTTTTTTTTACTATTTATTATTTTGCTATTGTTAGCCATCTTGTAGGTCGTTTATTGGAAATTAGAATTAGAATACTAGTAGTTTTAAAAATAAAATAGAATAACTTCTTCACTTAATAAACAGAAGTGTGCTGCTGAGAAGTCTGCAATTTTATTCAGAATGACCCTACAAACTCCAAAATGCATGATTAAACCAGCACTTCTTGTTGCTTGTATACAGTGGCAATAAAGGGGGATAAGCACTGTGTTATGTTCATTCATTTTTATTTTTCATTTGCCTTCTTGTCATATATTTCAAAGAAAAATAAGAGGCGGAAGAATGAATTTGTGCAAAAAAAAAAAATACAACTGTTTATCCTGTAATACTATATACAACAAAGCAAGCTGCATTCTGTGCAGCTTTCTTATAAGTAGAATGATCTTCTCTCCCTCCTCCTCCTTTCCTCTCTTCCCTGCAAATCAATAAAATCTCATATAGTAGACATTTTCACAGACACACACAACAAAACAATATATATAGGATTGTATGCATACGTGTGCACACATACACACACGCACACACACATGCATGCAAATATATATATATATATATATATATAGGATTGTTTGGTGCATGTGTGCCAGTCAAAATCCCATATAGAAGAATGCTCACACCATTTTGACTGGCACACATGCACCAAACAATCCTATATATATATATATGCATGCATGTGTGTGTGCGTGTGTGTGTGCGTGTGCGCGTATGCATACAATCCTATATATATTGTTTTGTTGTGTGTGTCTGTGAAAATGTCTACTATATGAGATTTTATTGATTTGCAGAGAAGGTATTTTTCTGTCAGTGTGGAGCTTTTAGCCTGTAAACTTTATTTGCAGTAAAGTGTGAAGCAATGTAATCCAGCAAAGCTGGCAGGTTGTCTGCCATTGGAGGAATCTGACAGTTTCTCTGCTATTATTCAAGCTCTTCCTCTCCTCCAAACTCTTTCTCTTTTACTGTGTGGGAGGATTGATTGCCAGGTAGCTCAGTAAATAGGTTGTGAAAATATCACTTAAATGACTTGATATTACAGGTGACTTGAAGGAGCTGTGAAAACAGTGTCAATTAAGGTATGTGTACATGTGTGTGTGTGTTTGGCAATGGTTTCTGAATGCTTTTGGAAATAGAAGCACCTATCATAGAAAATGTTACACAGGAGGCACTTAAAGCGACACCATGAAAGTGCAATGTAATCAATTGCTACTGAAAATCTTCATCTGGAAAAGAGAAACTAGCAGATGTCGATGTCTTTTAAGTCAAACAGTGTTGTGTTAGTCTGTCCAAACTGGGAAGCAATCTAATCACTCACAGTGAAGTGTGGCTTTCTGCATATTTGAACTAAGGGCACTGTACCATCATGGATGTGAACTGGCTTAACACCTCAGGGTGGTTTGGGAAAGTCACAACATTTCTGGTTAGTTACTATAATTTAGTGCAGAACTACTCAAAATGGTGGCTCATGCAGTCTCTAGAAAGAAAGAAACAACTGTAGCTAATGGGTACAATTTTGGTACTTGTCCTGGCACATTGGAGAAAAAAAATACCATCCCCCTCATAAGAAAGCATTAGATTCTCTAATCCAGTGGATCATGCAATTGGCTTGACATTATAAAAGCATTATTCTGTTGTCCCTTGGTAAATCTCTTATGGACTTGATTTAAATTAACAGTATTGGTCCTTAAGTTATTTGATGGCAGTGTGGCGGTATGACAATCATGTTGGAAAATTCTGGCATTCTCTCCCCCACCTTGCTCTAGGACATATGGGGCTTAGCTAGCTCAGTTTCTTTTCCCTTTGCCTTTTGCCTTCACAACCAAAACCTTGTGTTATTTGAATGCATGGCTATGGTATCTGGATGACCAGACCGTGTGACCCAGGATAGACCCTGAGGTTATTGGTCTTACATAAAAAAAAAACACACTTCTCTCTCTTCGCTCTTTTTGCCATTTTTGCTTCTACAACCTTTTTTCTCACCATGCTTGCCTCTCCACCAAGAAGATGGTGAATTAAGAATGAAGCTACTATCTTACTTAATCTTTTTGTTAGCTAGTTAGGATCTAGGTTCTCCAATGCATATGTGATCATAAAATTCATTAGTAAACTTTTCTAAATTTGTAATCCAAAACTGCATGCCTTGTTTTGCTTTCTAAGTCAGTTCAAGGAAGCCACACAGAGATTGGGACATGCTTTTTCTGCAACTCTACTAAAGGAAGGCTGATTCCTAACAGTTTTAGCTTTCATAGAATTTCCCCCAAAGGGAAACTCCCAACAAGTCAAATTGTGGCTTGCAGGTTATGGATGTCCAACAGGACTCATAGATTAAAATATCAAAAGTCTAAGTTGTAGATCTGTTTTCAGAAAAAAAACTGTTCCTGGAATCATTCCATCTGAAATCGTTAACGTAAACGTTGTGTTTAGGCTAGATTTCTGGTAGAAGACTAGTGTGACAGTTTACAATGATATTTGGTATGAGTTTTATTTGATCATAGGTCAGTGGTTCTCAACCTTCCTAATGCCGCAACTCTTTAATACAGTTCCTCATGTTGTAGTGACCCCCAACCATAAAATTATTTATTTATTATTTACAATACCTCCCCCCCCCCGGGAAAGGCCGCCTCACTGGCCAGGAACGGGGTGGGCAGGCAGGGAGGGAAAGAGGAGCCGCACATCTCCCCTGGGAAGAAACTCTGAGACCCCCCCCCGGGCTCTGCTTCTGCTTCACTCTCGTTTCCGCTGGGGGGGCAGTGTGGGAAAAGTTTCCAGATGAAGATACTCTCCACAACTAATTTGGAACCTGAGCAAGTTGCTTTTCAACTTCTGGACTGCAATTCTCAGAGTCCAGTGGCCAATCTGGTTGGGAGATTTGAAGTGTTGCAGTCCAAAGAAAGCTAATTCCCCCCTCTTCCTCCCCAAAGCTCTGGTTTTTCATTCCTGGTTGGGGATTTCTCTTCAACTTCCTTCCCATACCAGCCTGGTGTTGAAATCACAGAGGAAATTGGGAAGGTAAGGATGAACAAGAGAGATAAAGACTAACGCTGATTTTCTCATTTTAACCAACCAAGATGCCATAAAGAAAAGTATTAGAAACTCTGAGTGGTCCAGAAGAAACCCTACAAGCCAATGCACTGAACTTATTAAGACCCCATCAGACAGCCCAAAGGCTGTTCTTCAGCTCTGGGCCTAAACCTGATTGTTAGTTCCAATTAAAGCAGAACCACTTTGTAAATTAGCTTTATCCACACCAATCAATGGGTTTACGTTAATTAGGATGAATAAATGGGCAGAGTGCATGACAAATAAAGTTAGGCCATTTCCACACTAGCCTGTTATAGCACGATGATTCCACTTTCAACATCCTCTGGAATCCTGGGGTTTGCAGTTTCAGGCAGGGCCAGCTGGCCGGCCCCTCCCGAAACTGCAAACCCCAGGTTTCCAGAGGATGTTGAAAGTGGAATCATCACTTTATAACAGGCTAGTGCAGAAATGGCCTTAGTCACAACCCCATCCTGTCCCCACAAACTAGCCAATGCTGAGATTCTCAGTGATTCCTTGAAGAAAGCCACGTGGGGCATCCTGGGACGTGCTCCTGAGTAGACACGCTCTGGGCCAGCTTGCAAAAGCCTGGAGGAAGCGGCAGGGTGTGTGTGTGTGTGTGTGTGTGTGTGTGTGTGTGTGCAGAGTAATTTTTTGTGCAAGGTGGAAATGACTAGCATTTAACCCCTGGGCTTGTGGATATTTACTCACAAGGAGGTCCTGGAGAGATTCAGTGTAGCCTTACTCTGGAGTAAGCAAGATGAGGATGCCAGCCACGTGGTACATTGAAACAGACACCTTCTGTTTCTTTTTTTTTTTATAAAAAGTTTGTGGGGAAAAAAGAGAGAGATTTATTTATAAATTTCTCACCCTGGGACTATGCAAACACTATCATACACTTCAAAAATGCCATCCTGTACAGAATTATTGTTTTCTCTCGTTTTTTAAAAAAAAAAACCAAAAAAAACTCCAGTTAAAAAGTGATCATACAGTGACCCACAAACAGCTTCAATATAAGCCTAAAATTCTTTAACACATTAATTAACATAATTAAAAAGGAAGGTATTTGCCATCTAGAATGGGGGGAAGGGTAGAAGGAAACACACCGCAGAGAAAACCTCTCTCTTTGAAGAAATTAAGGGATCAGCTTCCATCAGCCACCCAGTTTCAGCCACGATATACATTCCCCCCCTGAGAAATATTTCAGGAGAGGAGAGGAGGGGCTGCCTCTGGGTCCAGGGATGCACAAAGCAGACCCCTGTGGCCCCCTTTCTCTCTTTTAATCCAGGGGGGGGGAAATTAGGGAAGGGGAAAATCTCCATTTTGGCACAAGAAGGTCACAGCAGCACTGCAGGAGCCAAAACGTAGAAGATGGGAGCACAGGGGACCTTTTATTTCCCCCAAAAGGGTGTGGGGATGGGGGGAGAACACCTCCCCACCCATGAGGAGGACAACAGCTGTGGGGTTTGCATAGAAAGAAAGATTGCAATGGGGAGGGGGCGGAGATCCAACCCTATGCATTCAAGTTTGCAGTCAATCCAAAGCTGGTTTACTAAAAAATTTTGAGCCGGTGCCCCCCTATTCAGCTCGGGACCACATTGGGGAACCTCAAAAGGGAAGACAGAATAAAATTGGCCAAGAGGTTCCAACCCTCTCCAAATCCCACTGGCCAGTCCTTTTCCAGGGCAACAAATCCACTCCCCCCACAAATAATTATGTGTATTCCTAGCCCATTTCTCATGGGGAGGGGATAATCTCCAAGGGGAAAGAGAAGCCCCCATGGAAAGAAAGGGAAAGACAAACAAAGAACTCTGTCATTCTTTTTCCCACCCACCCCCGTGCCCAAAAAGGCTTCACAGTCTTTGAAGGCTGACTTTTTCTTTATATGTATGTATGTATGTATATATATATATATACATATATAATTTTCTATATAAAAATATATAAATATGTGTTAACATCTTTACAGACACTCCCAAGAGAGTTTTTCTTTTTCCTTTCCTTTAAAAAAATTGGGTTTCAAACCAAGACCTTTTTTTCTTCTTCTCTTCCTAACACCTAACCCTAGATCTTGGACTTCTCAACACAACTACTACTTTAATATTTTAATTAATAATAATAATAATAACCATGTCATAAATGTTATGACATTTTATTGTGGCAGATCCATTTATTATAAAAAGAAAGAGGAGGAAATTATGTGCAACTCTAAAAACAGATCCCGAGGGAGGAGGGAGAAAATGAGACTCCAGCCCCCTCCACCAAGAATCCCCAAAACCACAAAGAGAGGGGTTGCTTTTTGCAGGGAGAGGTTAGGGAGCACCCACAGATGCTGGTGGAGTTGGAAGGATTTATAGAGGAAGAGAAAGGGGCCAGTAAAATCTCTCTTGCTTTGCTTTTTTTTGGGGGGACAAGGAGGGATTGCAACGAGACAGCAGAAAAATAAGTCAGCGCAATGAGGGAGGGAAGGAATTGCTGCAGAATCCCACCGGAGAAAGGAGGCACCATACAATTCCTCCCAACAAGAAAAAAAGCTGTATTTCCAAACCACTAAAAGAGAAATCCCTTCAAACGCAACACCTGGTTCACAAACACAGACACATACCCACACCCGCAGAAATGCAACCTCTTCGCACATGCACACAGACTGACATGATAAATAGCCGAACGCATAGGCCAAAACGAAATGGGAAAGGGGTGGGATTTTGCCCAAAGGGGGGGCGAGGGTCCTGGAAAGGGGAGAAAGGGGCTCCTCAGTGCAGAGGCGGAAAGGCGGTGGGTCTCTGCCCCCGTGGGGGGTACAAAAGGGACAGAGCAGCAGCAGCAGCAGCAAAAATGGACAGAGTGCGCATCGACCGGGGGTTTCCTTGGGCCCAGAGCCCCCAGCGGAGGCTCGGACAGTCCCCTCCCCCCAAAGAGAACCCTCACCACTCTGTCGGTCTTTAAAAGGAGCTCCTTCCCAGACGTAGCCCTTCTTTCCCCCGTCTTTGGAAACATCCCAGGCCAGACCAGGCAGGGGGTCCCCATGGAGGGAGGCAAAGGGGGACCTCGGGGGGGCAGTTTCCTTCCCAACCGCCCTGCTCCCGCCTTCAGGTGGCAGGGGGCACCCTCGCCCTTTCCCAGGAGGGCCTCCAAGTGGCCATTGCCCGGCTCCCCCCACCCCGCTCCTCACTTTTGAAAAGTAGGCCATGGTCCCCCAAGGAAAGAAAGAGGCGCTCGCCCCCCCAGGACCGGGCAGGAAGGAGGGCGGCCACGGGGGGGGAAGCAACAAGGCTGGAGGGGGACACTGAAAACAAATCAGGAGGGAGGGTGGGGGCTGGGGAGATGGATCTCCCACCTGCCTGGAAGTGGTGGGAAGGAGATCAGAAATGTTGCACGGGGGGAAGGAAAGTAAGGGGGTGTTGTCCCTTGTCTGAAGGCACCGGGCAGCTCCTGCAACTGGTGGGGTGCTGAGAGGGGCGCAGTGAATACTCTGGGGGACAACCGAGGTAGATGGAGGGCAACAAGGGGGGGCGAGCAATGAGCTGCTTTACAGTAGAGCAAACGCCAAACTTCACGGAAGATGGAAAACAGCTCCTCTCTCCCTCCCAAAAAACCGACTTTCAGGACTTTCTCTCCACCCCCCAAAAAATCTCTGTTGCAAGGAAATCTGACCCACACCGATGCTCAAGCACCAGGGAAGAACAACCACGTTTCACAGCAGCTTCGACATGTTTCTGGTGTCTCTCTCTCGCCGCCCCCCCGGCCTGGTTAAGGCAGCCAGAAGACCCGGGCATTGGGGCATTGTGGGGGGGCAGCTGGCAGTCCACTCCAGAGTCCTCTTGGGGTGGGGGCACCACAGGGCAGGAGAGGGAGAAAGACCTCCGGCCTCCATGGCAGCTCCTGGCCGACCCACCTTCCTCCCTGTTCCTCCTCCTCAGAGTCCAGTCTTCGTTCCGGGGGGGGGCAAGAGGCCTCCAGGGCTCCTCCTTCCCAGGGTGCAGTCCAGGGCCGGCCGGAAACTGTTCCTCCTCCTTTGCCAGCCTCTCTGGCCGGGGAAGGGGTCTGAGTGGTCAGGGGGCGGTGGCCGGCAGCGGTGGCTGGGGGCCCTGGTCCCCGGCCGGCAGCGGTGGCTGGGGGCCCTGGTCCCTCGGTCCTCGTGGGCACACCGGGCCCTCCGTGCCACCCTTCCTTCCTTCCTTTCCGTCCAACTGTCCGTCGGCGGGGTCCTCACTGGGAGGGGTGTCCGCTGCCACCACGGCCTCCCGCTGCTTCCCCCGCCGCTCTCGCTCCTCTGCCTCCCCCGGTGGTGTACTTGGTAATGTGCGGAAAAGGCCCAGGAGTGGTGGTGTGCAAGCGTGAGCCATGCACTCGCGCCCTCCTGCCCCCTTTGGCAGGGCTTGTGCTCCCGCCAAAGGGGGAGGAAGAGGCGAGTGCGTGGCTCACACTTGCGCACCACCAGCAAGGAGGGAATGGAGCCTAAGACCATCGGAAATATGTATTTTCCAATGGTCTTAGGCGACCCCTGTGAAAGGGTCGTTTGACCCCCAAAGGGGTCGTGACCCACAGGTTGAGAACCACTGCACTAGAAGCTTCTAATGCAGCTATGCCATCCCCCCCCCCCAGAAGTCCTTCAGTGTATAGCTGCATGAATTTTGGGAGTAAAATGACTATTGTTGGTGGCTTCTGGTCTGAGCAGATGCCTCACCTCACCAATTTGGAGTAAGATTCCTACTTCCCAGGCTATGGGCCACTTGTGGTGGTTTGCCTTCTCTGTATTTGAAGGATTGTATCCTTTATTTATTTATTTATTTGTTATTGTATCTTACTTTGTATTGTTTGTTTTTGTTCTTTTTATTTATTTTTATGAATAAATAGTAACATTGCTCAAGAACAATACACAATTTACATAATTAGGTACTTTAAAAAAAAGAAAAACAAGAGAAAGCAAGAAAAATGTCCTAGAAAAAAGAAAGAGTAACAGAAGGATGGAAGGAAGGAAGGAAGGAAGGAAGGAAGGAAGGAAGGAAGGAAGGAAGGAAGGAGGGACGGACAGACAGAGACTCCTTTCCCAAACAAGGATGGGTGCTTTCAGGGAAAAAAAAAAAGCCTTCTCCTTGGGAAATTAATAAGATTATCATTTTCTCTACAGTGTAAAACAAACATCTTTAGACTTTAGTTTAAATAAGAATAGATACACAAGTAACTGTAGAAGTAAATGCAAATAAAGTACAAGTAAATATACTGGACTTACTCTTCCAAGTTTGTTGTTGATAAATTCCCCCATTTAGATTTCCAAAGGGGGATTAGAAGCTTCCATTCTTGCCTGGACTGTTCTGTAGTTTTTTTTTGATAATGAAATTGTTTATATGTATAGCTCTGCCATTTCATAAAGCTTTATAACCCAATTGAAAGAATATGAAGGTTTAAAACATAAACATAAAACATGTTTAAAAACATTTTTATTTTATATTATTTTAATATTTTATACTATTTATATTTTATATTATTTATTTCAAATTATTTTTATTTTATATTAAATACTAATATATAAATATTATATAAATATAAATATATAAATATTATCTATCTCTTATTCATATATTTTATGTTTTAAAACATATTTATGTTTAAAACATAAAGACTGCATCTTTTATGTCAGTGTATCTCATCTTGGTGAATCCTTACAGTAAGATTTCATAGTAGTTTCAAATGGCAAGCAGAGGAAAGCTGCAAGGTTCTTCCCCACTTGCCTGCAACAAGATGCTGTTACAGCGTACCAGCTGATATGTGGGAGATTAATATTGGCAGCTTACATAAAGATTGAATTAATTTAGTTTTTGAAGTTAGTTGGATTTGAAGCCTGTGGGACTTGGATTATGATAAATTTCTCCTACGGTACTACCCTTTCAAGTTCTAAGAATTCTGTATATACCCTGCATCTACATCACCATGCATGAAGCAAGCATAGGCTTCTCTCCCATAATCTCTTTTCCAGTGACTGTCTAAAATTTGGTAGCAGATGACATTCTCATGTGATTGCTGAAAAGGCTAGATAAAGTTTGTGCATTTCTGAAAATTTAAGAGATGTCTGAGTAAATCATGGCATTGACAGTCAGTAAAATATAACCAGCATTCGTATGGATTTCAACATATTTGGATGTCGAGTGTGACCCAAAAACATGTGGCAGCAATCTGTTGCCAGCCAAGTGGCAAACTATACATACACTGGAGATCCATCATTGGATATCTCAAGGGGTTTTTCATTTGAAATACTAGCAGTGAAGGGGCTGGGATGGCCAAATTCTCTTGAACAGTGAGGAGAAGAAGTTTTTAATCTTTTCCTGAATCTCATTGTTCCATTCAAAAAATCACCTTTGCCAGAGTGAAAAAATATAGACCATTTCCGCACAGGGTAAGTAGAACCTCTGATGGAGGTTGTCCGCACCTTGGGAGCGGACTGGGTCAGACTACTTGTCGAAGTTCCACACCAAACTCTGCTCCGGAGCGACCCGAAGTGGTCGCGCAGCGTGCTTTTTAAAAACCTGTTTTTACAGGTTTTTCAAAAGCATGGAGCGCGCCACTCTGTTCCCGCGCTCTGGTGCAGATTTGCAGGCGCACACCAGTGCAAGCCTGCAGATCTGCCAGGGGCGGGCTTTAGGCTGGTGAGCTTCAGCAGTTGGTGGGGAGCCTCCACCAACCAGTAGCCACCATTTTGGATGCCGGAGCAGTGCGGAGCAATGAGCTCACACTGCTCCTCATCAGGACGGACCCAAACAGACCCACCGAAAAGCCAGTGAGTAGCGGCAGGGACCGTTTCCCTCGCCACATGCGGAAAGGGCCATAGTCTCTTTTGCTGGAAGTTTTGAAGTACAGGCATTCATCATATTTCCATAGTCTTTCCCTGAAGGAGAGACTAAAAAAATAGACAGTTGTGTTACTCTACTTTAATAAAGTAGTTCTAGTACTTTCATTCTTCACCAAGAATGATCTTTTGTAAAGGTAATGTGTTTTAATTACCCATTTGATATCAAGCCACCCCCAAATACTCTGAGTTACAGCAAGGATAGCTGGTAATACACTGTTGCTGAAAAAAAAATCCATTTTTCCTTTGCTACTGTAATTATTGCAGCTAAAATGAGAGTGAACAAGGGAAGCCAAAGAGTGTGGCAGATGGTATCATTGCCTTTGTTAATGAAGAAGTCATGATGCTTAGACCCTGTGAGCCCTAGCTCCACGTTAGCAGTACAGTCTTCTTAAGAATATAAGAGCTCCACTAGATCAAACCAAAGAATCCTTATTGTCTCCTTACTATTTTTTCCCCTTTTTGTTCCCTTTTTCATATTCCAGCAAAACTGCTATTCTTTGAGAGACTTCTTGCCTCTGACAGCTTCCTTAACTCTGCTTGTTAACCATACTGATGTGCTTTCTGGACATGGTTGTACTTTTCCTGAACTGTCATTGGCATGTTCATCATTGTGTATCCCTGGACACATAGGTTACTTAAAATGTCTTACACAAAAGGGATGTACATGCAGGAATTTAGTTGTATGTGAAAACCCATAGGCTTCAAGTCCAACTCCAACTGCTCTAGAGTTAATTACAGTCCATTCCTAATCTTGCCACCACCACTAAATTCAGCTGTTATAATATTTGCTCTTAAAAAATTCTGGCCTGGCAATAATGTGATTAGCTAAGCTTTTGAGATACCAGCAGTTTTTCTGGGTCTCTTTTCTTTCACTTATTCTTTAAGAGAGAGAGAGAGAGAGAGAGAGATAAGAAAATCCAATTCTAGATGCAGTATCAGCCCTGGTCCAATCATAAGGAGGTGTTATAAGCCTGTTCGAGACACCAATGGACAGTTGACTGCTCCCAGTAAACATAACACAATTTAGTGCAATTTTCCACAGTTGACATATGTTGATCAATATAGGACTTAGAATTTAACAAGCATGCAATTTCAATTAAACTGAATTACTGAGGAGTATAGTCATCACCATACCCAGAGAAAGGTGTTTTAGCAAATGAAACAGCTTACCCCCACCCTCGCTGTCCTCATGCTGTGCTACAGCTGGTCTGTGAATTAAAAAGTAAGCTTTAGCTTTCAACTTTCATCAACACTTAATTCTTAAGCAAACCATGTCATTAAGGTAAATTGTTTCTTTTCCCTCCCCCTCTTTTCCCTCAGGTTGTACTACATTTTTTCACAGCATAAAGGAGGGATACTTGTTACAAAAGCCAGCAAACGTACCATCCATTAGATGATTATTACTTAATACCAAACTCTGTGGTCCATAACTAATAATGCTGCATTGTTTCTTAGTCAGCTCGACTGAAATACAAATAGTGTCACACATACCCATATCCCCAAGCAAAGACCATTAGGTCTGTGTATCACTTGATCAATGTATCTCTTACCTATTGTGCACAGACCTAGCTAGTCTATTTGGATGTTCAGGTCTGGAGAGGGATAAGAATTTTCCATGTTTTGCAATTCAAATATTCCCAGTAATACACGTTCCTTATCTCCCTCAAAATCTAGGGGATAGACCAGCCATGTTTGTTTCATGTGTGCCTATTGGTGAGCATTAACATCAGGCAATGACAACGCCCCATTGAATAAATCTTTCCAAGAAAACCCCTTGATAGAGTCACCTTAGGGTCACAATAAGTTGGAAATTATTTGAAGGAGCACAACACACACACACATACAAAGTCAAAGGAATTCTGGCTGTGTGTTAATTGACTTGGGATTCAGCTGTCCCTTTTTGGATTTTATAATAGTTTTGACTTTTCTTGTCTGCAAGATTTTATTGCTGCTTTTAATATTATTATTTTGCTGTAAGCAGTGTTTTTGATTCAAAACAGAAGTGTATTTTGAGTATACATGTAATTGGTACATTTTGGTATCAAAGTATGTGGGCTGTATCAGGTACAAAGCAACTGTCATACCTATAGATTGGAAAGTTTCTTTTTGGCAACTGTGTCTCCCATAATCCCCAAGTCAACATGGATCCTAGTCATGCCTGAAAGATTATGGGAGTTTTAGTCTCAAAAAGTAACATTTCCAAACTATGAGCTCATTATGTATGGTTTGCTCTTTGTATGCATTCAGCTTCCTTTCACTATCACATTCACGTTTATACACATGTTTCTGTTCACTCTCCATTTAAACTATGGACATGTTAACGTACACATATAGTTTTGAAAAAGAGTTCTTTATTGTTTCCATAACAGTGAAGAGTACATTCATTTTCAGACATCAGACTCTGATATCATCACTACAATCCTGTGAGATAGAATAAGGCATTTAAAAAGAGTGTGTGTCTCATAGCCGTCTGTGAGCTTATTGGCCCAAGTGAAATTTTAAACAGAGATTTCGTAAACCCAGGTCTAGGGATGGGTGGTAACTTTATCTGAGTTTGGTTTTGATAAGTTCACTAATATGCAAAATTCATCATATTTGCAATGGCAACAACTTGATGTTAAAAAATATGAATGCAAGGGTGCGTGTGAAAAAGACAGATTTATCTATCCATGCCTGGGGCTATGGGTTCTTAACTCTGAAAAAATCATGATTTAAACCTCTCCCTATGTATTGAGACATGTCCGAGAAGTTCATCTTTAACATGTATATAGCAACACATATAGCATGGCCCTCTTGTTGGGAATAGATTTGCTTGTTTACTTTGGTGGTACAAATGGATACCAATTTCATTTCAGCTGATTTTTTCTAAAAAAAAAAAAAAGCCAAAGTTTGCAAACTTCATATTTGGGATAGAAAGAATATGAGGTTTAATGCACAATCCTTTTCTGCCTCAAAATCTAGGGAGTAAAGACAATTTAGTTATGAGAGAAAGCAAAACAGACAGATACTCTATCCCAACCCAAGTATTCTAACTAATGCACCAAATAGGTTCTGGGTCCATGCCTCATGTGTTGTCTGACCTGCTAGAGAATCGTTTCCACCTCAACAATTCCAAGCCCTTCTCTCAACCCCACCCCCATAGTCTGGGAGGTCTTAGTAAATGCATATGGGGCCACATAATGCAAATGAATACTGGGCAGATGTTTGCAGGATTCACTTGAAGCCCAGTTTGTTTGTGGTCTCTTCTGCTTTTCTGTTTACCATGGTAGCAGACACTGTAAATTCAAGTGTGAAGGAACCATGCCTGAGCAATTATCTTCTGTCACAGGAGTTGCAATCTGCATCATTAGCCAGGCATTAATGTTGGCAGAAGAACAAGACAAGGAGAAGCCATGTTTAATATAAATACCAGCAAATGGCAGCAGGCCTAAGTATGCATTTTAACTCCCTTCATTCCTTTATCATCTCCACATTAGGCTGTACTTAACAGAGTTAAATAAGACGTGCAGCATAATTAAGGGAATGCAGTACAGATCCCTATTATCTGTCTATCTTACATGGTTGTTCCAGAATAAGCACTCTGAGGTTTAAGGCAGAAGCAGACAATGGTTTTGTTTCATTTGGATAATAAGAGCTGGTGATTTGATGCAGGCATTGTTTCCTCTGAGTACACAGTCCTTTTAGTCAAACTGGTTTTGATAGCAGTATAAAAACCTGTGAAAGCAGATGTGAGTGTGGTAAGCAAGCATGCCTTGAGCAACACCTCTATCGTATTATCCTTGACTCTCTTAAAAAGGCTGTCAACCCAAACACCAGTGGTTAGTTTGTCACAATAAAATCACTGCCACAATTAATGCCAGCTCCTCTGAAATATAAGGCATTGCATGATGCAGCACAGCAGCTGTCTCCAACAGTTTCCTGCTTTTAACAGAACCCAAGAGAACTGCAAAGTGGCAATTAGAGTATAGGAATATATTTTTCTTAGAAAAGTAGAACTGGTGAGAAACAGTGACTGAAGCAAATATTTGTGAATTTGACACAGTAATTCAAAGATAAATGATTTCATGAAACTGCTGTGTCTCTGATTCTTTTTTGAATCTTCAGTACATTAACTTGGGAATAAGCCTCTTGTTTTCTGATAAACATGAGGAGTATTGATCTCTGGCACACACACCCCAAAAATGACGCGAGGCATCTTTTAAACTTTTGTGTCTGCTCTTGAATAAACCTCTTTTGGGATTTTATGGCATATCCTTGGTTATTTTGCCATTTCAATTAAAAATCAATGAATTGAAACCACCCATTTGATTTAATGGAAATTATTGTTGTCATTTCAAGCCAGACTTATTAAAGGAAATCTGAAATCCCTGATTACCATAATTTATTAGAATGGAGATTGGAATGAAAGTAATCAGAGAAAATGACACACTTTTGCCTTAACAGCTGTAGGAAGTGGGGCATATAGACCTAACAGTGAAAGAAAGAACACTTTTAACTTGGAACAGCTATATGTAGTGATTTAAAAAAGCAGCTTATGTATGTTTCTGGATAACATGTGGCCCTAATAATGATAAAGTCATATAGCTTGTTACTTTAGTTCTACCTTTAGTTGTTGTGGTTGTGGTTGTTGTTGTTGTTGTGTGCCTTCAACTCATTTCTGACTCAAGGTGACACTAAAGCAAACCTATCATGGGGTTTTGGGGGGTTGTGTGTGTGTGACATACTCAAATTCACCCAGTGGGTTTCCTTGGCTGAGCAAGGAATCAAACCCTGGTCTCCAGGGTCATAGTCGAAAGCTCAAAGCGCTACACCATGGTAGCTCTCTATCATCTCTACCTACAGAATATTTCATCCCCTTGCCAAGCAAAACCGAAGCAGACAGTATGTATTAATGACATATTGTTGAATTCCCATATGTAAGAAATTCGCTTATTCTTTCTTGTAGCACCATTTTAATGTGATGCAACACAGATGGAACTCTGGTAATTTAAATTTATGTATTTGCTTTGAAGAGGCAGTGAGTTTGAGGCCCTTTCCGCACGTGGAGGGGGAAACAGAGGAAAATGTTTTAAAACGGAGCTTACTGGCAGCCGGGTAAGTCCGTCGCCATGCAGAGCAGCGCGATCTCGCTGTTCTGCAATCCTCCGGCATCCAAAATGGCGGCTTCTGGCTGGCGGAGGCTCTCCACCAACCGGAGAAGCTCGCCAGCCTAAAGCCCGCCCCTGGCAGATCTGCAGGCACGCACTAGTGCGCGCCTGCAAATGTGCACCGGAGCGCAGCGACGGAGCTGCACAGGGCTGCGCGCTCCGTGCTTTTTAAAAACCTTTGAAAAGAGGTTTTTAAAAAACACACCACACCACCAGTTCAAGTCGCTTCGGAGCGGATTGAGGTGCAGAACTACAAAAAATAGTCCGCCCCAATCCACTCCACGGTGCAGAAGACCTCCATTGGAGGTCGCTCTGCACCGTTTTAATACCCCGGTGTGGAAAGGGCCTAACTGTTAGCAGGGAAAAAAGAACAATTTAAGGAGCAGTTAAAAGTGTGAGGGATCAAAATGAAAAGGCATGGACAATTGCGGTGTCAATGGGGCAGTGAATCTGTTCTGGAATTTAGTCTGAACTTTAAATGAACTTTCAAAGGTGTACTCTCCCCAGATAGGTCTGGCAATTTGGATAGATCCTTGAAAGTTCAGACTAAAGTGTGCAGTGAATTCACTGCTCTAGTGACATTGGAAACAGGCATTCCCCCTTGTGAAAACCATTTTCCAAGTCAGAGAGAATTTTTGATGAGATGAAGGTTCATAGTAAACTGCAAATGTAAGAGGAAGAAGGAGGGGGAAAGTGAGAGAGAGAAAGAGGAGGTGAGAGGGGGAGAGACAGAAAGAGAGATTAATTCCGCTCTTGAATGAGAAGTGTGTTTGAGACTGACAGATGGGCTGTAAATACTCCAAACCAAGGACAGGAGCTGAGAAAAAGACAGTTTTGTGATTGAGGTATGATTGTGATTGAGGTAGTAGGTTTCTCATCCAAGGTGACTGTTTTCACACTGGGGTGGAAGCAGATGTGAAGAGGGGAAGAGAACTCAGAACAAAGGTGCTGCACTTCACATCAGTCTAGACTAAGACTGAATCTTTAGACTTGATAAGTGATACTCAGGTCCCCACGGGCTTCTACCTGCAGGGTCAGATTCACTGCCTGCTTTCTAAGTGAGACATTGGGAAGGTAACAGAATGGTGGCAAAAAGAGACTCTTCAGTCCTTGTTAAAATTATTGAGCTGTCTAGAAGTGGTGAGCAAAGTAGCCATGCGACTGGCAGTTAATCACTTTGTGGTGAAATGTGACTGGTGCTGATAATAACAACAACCACAACTCTTCAGTAGCAATTCTGCCTGAAAAGTCTGTATTCTAAGAAAAAGGAAAAGGCTGGGAAAGTTTTTCACATCTGGGGAACAATTTCTGTACAGTTTCTTTCAGAATAAAATTCTCTCATCCCACCCAGCACTCATCCATTCTTTCATATTCTTCATGTGCTAACAAGTACAGTTTTGCTGGAAACAGAGCACAATAGTTTTGTTCAGTATGGCAATATGGGTATATAGCATTTACAAATGCACTGGAGACACTTTACAAAATAATCAGCCCCTGTCCAAGTGGCAGAAATCTGAAAATACAATCAGAATGAAAGGCGGTGGGTAGGGTAGTACAGGAACTTAATGTGAACATATTTCTTTTTCAGTACACTATGGGGGCTGAAAAGTCAGGTCAATCCTGTGTTTCTACTTCTAAGTCCTGCTGTGTTCAAAGGTTTTACTCTTGGGTAAGTAAATAGAGGATGGCAACCTGGGAATAATTTCTTGACATTTTAGAGGCTCTGAATTTGATAGCTGTACTGTCTCCTGAACCTTGGGACTGTTAGGTGTCAATATCCAAAGTGGCATTAGTAGTAAAATGTGGGCTGGACAGAGCTACTGTCAAATGGATCTGTAACTGGTTGACTGACCATTCCCAAAGGGTGCTCAGCAATGGCTGCTTTTCATCCTAGAGAGAAGTGACTAGCGGGGTGCCACAGGGTTCTGTCCTGGGCCCAGTGCTATTCAACATCTTCATCAATGACTTGGATGAAGGAATAGAGGGCATGCTCACCAAATTTGCAGATGACACCAAATTGGGAGGGGTTGCTAATACGCCAGAGGACAGGATCAAAATTCAAAATAACCTGGACAGATTGGAGAGCTGGGCCAAGGCTAACAAAATGAAATTCAACAGAGAGAAGTGTAAGATCCAACACTTAGGTAGAAAAAATGGAATACAGAAATATAAGATGGGGGACACGTGGCTGGACAGCAGTACGTGTGAAAGGGATCTAGGAGTCTTAATAGATCACAAGCTGAACATGAGTCAGCAGTGTGATGCGGCAGCCAAGAAAGCCAATGCAATTCTCGGCTGCATCAATAGGAGTATGGTGTCTAGATCGAGAGAGGTACTGGTACTGCTCTACTCTGCTTTGGTTAGACCTCATCTTGAATACTGTGTCCAGTTCTGGGCACCCCAATTCAAGAAGGACATGGTCAAGCTGGAGCAAGTCCAGAGGAGGGTGACCAAAATGGTGAAGGGTCTGGAAGCCATGCCCTATGAGGATAGACTTAGAGAGCTGGGTATGTTTAGTCTGCAAAAGAGAAGGTTAAGAGGGGACATGATAGCCCTGTTTAAATATTTGAAGGGATGCCATGTAGAGGAGGGAGAGGGCTTGTTTTCTGCTGCTCCAGAGACCAGGACAAGGAGCAATGGATTCAAGCTGCAGGAAAGGAGATTCCATCTGAACCTCAGGAAGAACTTCCTGACAGTCAGGGCTGTCCGGCAGTGGAATACGCTGCCTCGGAGTGTAGTGAAGTCTCCTTCTTTGGAGGTTTTTAAACAGAGGCTGGATGGCCATCTGTCAGGAGTGCTTTGAGGGTGTTCCTGCATGGCAGGGGGTTGGACTGGATGGCCCATGTGGTCTCTTCCATGATTAAGAGACTGATCAAATATCAAACCCACTTGACTGGTTTTTTTTAAGTCATATCTCTGTATTATCATTTAACCCCACTCTTACTATGTAGGCCAAATATTCAAGAAATACCTGGTGTTGGCATGTCAAAAGAAAGAGAAGATTGTAAGAAAGATATGAAATAAAATTATGGGAACCATCAAGGATACCAAATTAGTTTAGGTTCTTTTTTCATCCTTGCACAATATGAATAGTATTTTAAAATCCTACATAATTGTGTGTGTGCATGTGTGCGCGTGCCTTTCAAGTTGCCTGTCAATTTCTGGTAATGCCAGGAATGTCATGAGGTTTTCTTAGGAAAGGAATACCCAGAGGTGGTTTTGCTAGGTCCTTTCTCTGAAATATAGCCTACAGAACCTGCTATTCATTAGCAATCTCCCATCCATGTGCTAATCAAGGCTAACTCTACTTATCTTCCAAGATCAGACAGGATCTGGTGTTGTTGGGATATTTAGGCCCCATATTGGTGGTATCTCCCAAATAATTTTAAATTGCCTGCCAGAATGAGGTGAGCTGGTCTCCACTTGTCTAGTTGCATGGGGAATCTGGGAGTTGTGATCCAAAAAGTACCTTTGAGTGCTCTTTAATTAAGGTATGAGACATGCATGCCTGTTCAGCCATCAGGCCCCAGTCAGACCTGAATTTTTGCTCTGGAATCTCATGAAATGTTCCTACAGCTGTGTCCTGTTAAGAGTTCACTGCATAAACCTCCACACAACAGTTTGACCTAACGATGAGCACCTTACTTGCTGGTCTGTTTCCCACATCCTCTAGTCCGACAAAAATTGATCCACTCCCAATCATAAATGAGTTTACACAGGTTTAACTTTGAAATGAAAAATAGGATAATTGTGTAGGGCTCACTCTCATTTTCAGTCCATGAGACCACATTAGCCACAGCAGAACAAACTGACTCTGTCACTCTAGCTTTTAATCTTCTTCAGTTTCAGCTCAAAACAGTCCTTTAGTTCAGCTTGCTTATGCTTCTTCCTTCCTCTTGATTGCTTTCTGCACTTTCTTTATTTGCCCATATTGCCTTGCTTTGCCACAAAGTGTATTTATTTCTAGCTGGCACACATAAATGCGCAGACGTACATTCAATTACCTTTGAACAATTTCCATTTACTTTCTGGTTTTTTGCTTTTCTCCTGTTCAATTTCACCCCAGCTCCTGCATTCTTCTGACTGTGTTCGACTGACGTGCACTCTTCTAGCTCTTCTTTAACTAAGGACCTGCACTAAATTCTGGTCAGTGGAATTGAGATGCTATCCTTTTGTATAATACATCTTCTGCTGGGACTGTACACTGGCTGAAAAGCACACACAAAAGTACTATTGATTTAGCATTAGCATTTTTTTTGTTATTTATATTTGCATTCAAATACACGTGACATCACTTACCTTTTCTCCCTTTAAGAATTTTCTTAAAAATTGGGCTTTATGTATAATACTTCCCAGTGCAGATCAGGGGGAGGGGAAGCTTTCCTACCCTAGATCCACAGAATTCTCCTGCCTGGCTGCATATGTATGTTATGTTTCCTATACTAAGAATAAAATTGTCTAGTTATTCTGCTAAGGTTCAAGTGCACAATTTTGTTCAGTTCGTATTTCTACTTGGTCTTACTCTTTCCCGTTCTAAATCCTAATTTACACAGTAAGTCTAAGCTTTGTCCTCAAACATCATTATCTGTGCCCAGGATAACAGTGAGATCTGTTAGCAGATTTTCCTCATTTGTTTTCAGAAGGAAAAAACAACAACAACAACTCTGAGGGTTTCCATGGCCCAGCAGAGAATTGAACCCTGGTATCCAGGACTGTAATCCAACCCTCAAACCATTACACCATGCTGGTTCTCAAAGTTTTCTTACCCTCCCTGTTTTTCCATATTTATAGCAAAGTCTTAGCCTCTTTAATTATTTTCACCTCTTTGATAAAACCTTAAATCTTTTTAAAAGACTGCTTGTTTTAATTGAAAAATTTCAATCAATCTACACCCCTCCTCATCCTGAATAGCTCCACATGCACTAAATAATCTGTACTGAGGCTTTTTGCAATAAAGAAATAAATAATTCTGAATTGGCTGTATTCTACTTGATCTCTAGGCTTTAAATCACCGTGGTTTGCACTGAGCTCAGCCAAAATGCTAAACACACCAGAGCGTGACTATTACTTAGAGACTGTAAGTCTTTTTTAAAAGGTACAGCATCAGATACTGTCATCCTTTTTCCCAGGGGAACTCTATGGTGATGGAGCTTGCTGGTTCCTTGCAAGCAAATTGGCTTCCATTCCACTTCACCTGCTCTTACCTTATTGGTGAAGAAAATGCTTTAGACATTGGAAAAGTTGGGCCAGCATAGCCCAAACAGTTGTACTACAGCCTTCTCAAGAGATTTCTGAGAAAGTAGATGGTCATCTATTTGATAATGTATAAACTGAGAGCCTCTATCTGGCAGGGGAATAAATTAAACAAGCAATGAGATCCCTTCCATTCTTGTTATCCTATGACAGCATAAGCCAGCACCTAGTAGGGGACACCATGGAAACTTTTCTCTTTAATTCAGTCCAGGCTTAAGATTTCCTAACAGTTTTCATTCAGTCTATTTTATTTTAGCTCAGTGTGTCAAGTCACATTTACTAAGGCAATTCCTTACTACTTCTTTGCGATGTATTGTACTACTGTCTTCAGTCAGGCAGAACATCTGAACGTTGCCCCTGATTTCTAGGGATTATTCTGTGCATGCAAGATTTGCTTCTTCTGTGTTCAAGATCTATTAACAGCACAAGAACATGGTTAAATTGGCCTCTGTAGCAATATCCTAACACTGTAGACTAAACACACAGGGAGGAAGAGTGTACTGTCTCCAACCTTCTCCTTGTGTCTTTCTGTCCATCTCTTGATGTAGAGAGCAACTTTCTGAAGAGGACAACCTCCTTTACATGTGAAGGCTCTGGACTGTGTGGAGAGCCTTCATACATATATTCATACGTACATACTTATATTCAGAAAAATGAAGTATGTAAGAAGAGTAAAAGAAAAACATGACAAAGGGGTGGGGCTAGCACACACAGCCTAATCTCTATGACTGGGTTTTCATGCATATAACATGAGTATTTAGTATGAAATTTCCATGACTTCAGTTGTGTATGTTGGAATCAATCAGCTTGGGCTAGTGACTGACAACTGTTTTCAAAACCCTGATTATAGTTGCTAGCAGGTGAGTAAGGTTGTAGTCTAGTTGTAGTTGTCTATGAATGTTTCTCATTGAATGCAATGGGCATTACTTCTGAGTAAAATCATAGTTGCAAGGGACTCCTAGGGCCATCTAGTTCCTATATTGGAGAAATACATAGGTAAAGCACTTCTGAGAGATGGCCTCTGGTTAAAGGCCACCTATGAAGGAGACTTGGCCACTCTCTTGGACACAGTCCAGTCTGCTGCCAAACAGCTCTTACTGATCTGAAATGTTTGGAGCAAATCTCTTTTTCTTCTCATTTGAATCCACTGGTTCATGTCCCAGTCTATAGAGTTATAGAAAATAAACTTACTCCACTTTCTACATGATGTCCCTCAAGATGTTTAAAGATGAGTATCATGTCGTCTCTTAATGTTCCCTTCTCCATACAAAACATACCCAGCTCCCTAAGCCATTTCTCCCAGGGCTTGGTTTCCAGACTTTTTACCATTGTGGTTGCTCTCTTCTGGATTAGGTTCTTGTTTCACAATATCCTGAGCTGTGGGGTCAGACCTGGATACAGTATTGCAGATGAGGTCAGACCCAGCAGAATGCAGTGGTATTACTGCTTCTCTCAACCTGGACATTATACTTCTGTTGATGATATCTATAATTGCTCTTTCCTGTCCTGTCCTGTCCTGTCCTGTCCTGTGGAATCATGTTTAGCTTGTGATGTATTAAGACCCCTAGATCTTTTTCATATGAACTTTTGTCAAGCCAAGAGTTGCCTATCTTATTTTCATGCATATTGTTTTCCTGCCTAAATGTAGTACTTTGCATTTGTCTGCACAGAAGTCTATTCTGTTACTTTCCAAGCAATCAAATCGGTCGAGGTCATTTTGAATTCTGATTCTATCCTCTGGGTATTAGCTACTCCTCCTAATTTGATACCATCTGCAAATTCCATGAGCATGCCCTCTATTCCGTTATCAAGCAGTTAATAAAGAGGTTGTACAACACTGGCCCAGACAGAACCCTGAGGCATCCTGCTAGATGCTTCTCTCCAGGATGAAGAGAAGCAATTGATGAGCACTCTTTGGGTTCATATAACTCTGTCAAACATGTATTAATCCACCAAACAACTGCATTGTCTAGCCCATATTTTACCAGCTTATCTGCAAGAAGATCATGGGAGAGCATGTGAAAAGCCTTACTAAAATCAAAATATACTACCTTCTCAGAATTCTTGCTTTACCACAAATTTGTAACACTAACAAAAATAAATGAAAAGATTAGTCTGGCATGATTTCTTTTTGAGAAAGCCATATTAGCTCGTAGTAATTGCAGCACTCCTTTCTAAGTTCTCTCAGAATGACTGTTTAATTACCTGTTCTAACACCTTGTTGTTGTTGTTGTTTTGTTAACCTTACTGCCCAGTAGCTACTGGAGTCTCCCCCGCTTGAAGATAGGGACAGCATTCACCTTCCTCAAGTCTGCTGGTGCCTTTCCTGTGCTCCAGGAATTCTCAAAGATTATCTGCAGAGGCTCTGGAACTGTGTCTGAAAGTTCCTTTATTAGCCCTGGATATAGTTCATCTGGCCCTGGAGACTTGAATCCATTTACCATAGCTAGCTATTACTGTACCATCATTTTAAATATACTGGGCTGTACCCCTTTCTGCATAATTTGTTCTGTTTTTACAAGGTTCAGCATTGCTTTCATTCTGAAAGAACAGTGAGGCAAAGTGGACAGTGAGTAATTCCGTTTTCTCTCTTTCCGGTAGAATAATTTCACATGGTTCTGTTTCCTTGTCCTTTCTCTTCCTCCAGCAAGAGCAACCCCCACCCCCACTTTTTTACTTTGAATCTCTCTAGCATGTCCAAGGTCATTTTAAGTTTTAGTTTTTCTGACTTTCCTTCTACAAGCATTGGCTATCTGTATTCCTCCTTGATGATTTCACCCTTTTTTCATTTCATGTAGAAGTCCTTTTTAAATCTCAGTCTATCTGAAATTTCTTTGTACATACATCCTGTTTTTTTAAAAAAAAGACACTCCGTACTTTACTTTCTTGATGGAATAGTCAAATTGTTACCATGCATCATGAATACTTCCCATTGAATATTTCTAACAATGGGACCTCACTCTGTATTTCCTTAAGCCTCCTGAAATCGGCTTTGTTGAAGTCCAGGGTGTATATGTCTGACTACATTTGGCTTCCCTTTTCCTCTATATGACAAATCACTCCCAGCCAAGGGAAACTGTCAACAAGGCAACTAGGAAGTTTGTTGGACCTTATATTTTTGGCAGAATTTGTCTTTCAAGAAATATCAGGGTGGTTGAAGTCTCCCACTGTTGCTGTTGTGTGCCTTCAAGTGATTTCAGACATAAGGTGACCTATCACAAGATTTTCTTGGCATAATTTGCTCAGAGGGGGTTTGCCATTGCCTTTCTCTCTAGCGGAGAGAGTGTGACTTTCCCAAGGTCACCCAGTGGGTTTTCATGGCTGAGCAGGAATTTGAACCCTGGTCTTCCAGTGTCCTAGTCCAACACTCAAGCCAACGTACTACATTGACAATCTCTGAAGTTTCCTGCTACTATTATATATGTATATGTATATATCTCTTCTTGAAAGTTATTATCCAAGTCTTCAGTCTGACCTGTAGGTCTGTAGTAGACCTCCACAGTGATTTCACTGTCTTTTTCCACCTCTTAATTTTTTACCCAAAAGTTCTCAATCTGTTTCCCACATTTTAAGTCATGAATCTCCTTGCAGGTATATGCATCCTTGACGCATAATGCTTCTTCTCCTCCTTTCCTATTTGGTTTGTTTCTTTGAAACAGGTTAGTCCCCACCATTACTACATTGCAATCATGCGACTCAGCCAGCCAGCTTTTTGCAATGCCTATTAATTCATACTTGCCTTCCTATGTTAAGATTTCAAGTTTTCCCTATGCTGTTTGTATTAGTGTGAAGACATCTAGGACCATGAGATATTCTCTCTAGCAGCTTCTTTTTTGCTTGTTTTTCCTGCCTGTTGCTGGGTTCTTGTACTATCACCCAGTTCTCCCTTATCACTGCAGTGGGGAATAGGCCATTTTTTACAGGGATCACTGTGTTGGGCAGGTGAGGATCAAACCTTTGCACCTCAGTGGCAATTCCCTACACAGCAGTTAGGCCTTTAAAAGCTCCTGTTGGCAGCATTTGCACGGATAGGGGTTTGGGGCGTGGAGGGTCAGTCTTCCTCTCTCCTTCCTAGTAGCCACAATGCTGCTCCCCAAAATACTTGCAAAAGCTGCACATAGGCATTTTTTTAAAATCTACTGGCATCAATGAAGATTTCAAAATGCTTTATTGAAGGAAAAGTGGGAGATAAGAGCTGGATGGAAGCTGTCTGGGTACCTTCCACAGACTCTGCTAAGCCAGCTGGGCAAAGGTTGTCAATACCTACAATATACACTTGCCTGAGACTACCTTCTATTAAACTCAGTAGGACATACTTCTGAATGGATATGCATAGGAATGTACTATAAAAGGATTGTTCTTTGAATCAGTTTGTAGGTGGATGATTGAAAATTAGTTGTAGCATCCTACAAGAACATACATTTTGAAATACAATTCATAAATCTCTATAAATGTGTTGTAGAGAGACTTCTATTTAGAAAAAACAAATAAATCAGTAAAATTAAATCACTGGAAAATCAATATGTGTCTCTTTTACTTCACACAGAGTGTTTGTGAAACTGGTTCCCTGTTTGACTGTTTTTTAAATCAAATGAACAAGCAAAACAAGGGCCTAAATCCAATTGCCTGTACCAATTGGAGCAGGCCCATTGAATCAATTGTTGAATGTAAGTTAATACTTACATAAATACCATTGAGTCAACAGTCTACTTTAATTCAGACATTACAAACAGGATTTTGTCCAATATCTGCAAACAATAAGTTAATACATAAGAAAAAGGCTTGGCTTGAACTCTTTTATGACAAGGGTTTTCTGCTGTGTAATTGGTGAGGTGTATTCACATGCATAGCGCATAGTCTGAAATCTGAAATTTCTGGAAGGTTATACCTCCCCCCTCCCCAGCACCTTCTGAATGAGCAGCTTAGCTCTGGATTCTGTATTATGAGAAGAGAGATAGGTTTTAAATGGTCCTGGGCAGGTTCCCTCTTCACTATCCTTTAAGTTCACCAGGAGGCAGTGACGCAGACAGCTGCAGTGCTGTAGACAATAGCAAGGACTAGGTACACATTCAAACATATGGGCTAATATTCTGAAAAGTAGCACCATTGAGGTGGCTGGTCAATTTCTTCAGAATGCCCCTCAGTTTGAAACCTACTGTGAGACCCAGAGGCAGAATGGGAGACAAAGATGGTGGTGGCTCCAGCAGTTGTTATTATTGTCATCATTGTGGTTATCATCCTCATCCTCATCATCCTCTCATCTTTCCCCTTAAAAGAAGGACTCAAGGGGGCTGATAAATTAAAACAAATACATACAGTTTTAAAGCATCCAAAAGGCTAAGATTAAAAAGTGATTAATACCAATAGCATTAAAATGTCAATAGCATTAAAAAACATGTTGAACCATACAATTAAAACAAAAATCATCTTAGAAACAGTATAGTCAAAGTCCCTTTAATACACCCTCTCTACATATAGACAACTGAATATATTGGTGATAAATAGGTACCATAGTTACCAGAGGGAAGGAAATTCTTCCAATAAACACCTCAATTTCTGTAATGGTAAGAAGTCACTTTCCAACCAAGCTGGCATATTCAATATAGCAGTGATATCTAGTGTTTGCTCTTTCCTTCTCTGCATGCACCTTCCCCCTCTCGCCCCTTCCCTCTTCTCTCTTTTCATAATTTAACGGCTTGCATAAAACAAAGAAGTGCACAGGTCTGTCAAATGGCACCTCCAGCCTAGAAGGTCATAGTTCTTAATCCTCTTAGGGGATAGACTTGGATGAGTTCCATAAACTAATAACCCAGCCAATAGCATTTCAAGTTGATGGAGGTGCTGTCCTCTAGAAGAGACATAAAAGTTAAGATCCAATCCATTTGATAGACACCCACAGGACCTATCAAATATTGAACGGAGCTGCTAACTGGTTTTGCCTTTGTCAAATCCTTATCTCTGCAGAAGCCTCCCTTACTGTGGCATAGAAATGACACAACAGATCTTATGAAAATGAGATTGTGGGTTTGAAAGGAGTCTAATTATGTCCAATAATTGCCACTGCTTTGGAAAACAGGGGGGAGGGAGGACTGGAAAGTCAACCCACAGTGCTGAAAGCAGAATAACCCTGCATTTTAAAAAGCAAAACAAGCTGACGGATGGATCATAATGCCACTGGTCTCTGCAGCAGTGACATTATTAAATGATCAGTGAGCTATTAAAGCTACAGTGCTTAGTATCTCCCCTAAAGACTCATAGTGCTAACAGGTTTCCAAATTGAGGTTTTTATTGCTGGCAGAAGGCTCTGTGTGCAGTTCTTGAAGCTGCAATTATGGGGGGATGGTTGTGAACAGACTGACACTAAACAGGAGCAACAAATCTTTTTGAGTGAAAAGTGGCAATGGACGACTCCCCAAGTGTTTCAATATGACAGCAAAGGGTACTATAGAAATTGAAAGAATATGGTATAATAAGGAACTGAAACTAGTAAGAGATTTGGGGATTTGACTTGGATTTAAATAAGGATCAAGATTTTATGTGTCCTTATCTGACCATCTGATAGTTTTACAGGAAATGGTTATCTTTCCCTAGGGCATTAAGGGCTATCCCTCTCTGTCATATTCCTTCCAAAGGTCTTGATGCTGCTCTCTAGCAGAATATGCTATTTGTTCTGCTTCTCCAAGAGCAAAACTTTTACCATACCTTTTGGCCAGGGAAAAAAGAGGACCATTAAAGCATCAGCCGGTAGTCATTATAAGACAGTGGTTCTCAACCTGTGGGTCCCCAGATGTTTGTGGACTTCAGCTCCCAGAAGCCCTGAGCATTGACCATAGTGGCTGGGGCTTCTGGGAGCTGAAGTCCAAAAACATCTGGGGACCACAGGTTGAGAACCACTGTTATAGACCTTCAAACAGATTAATACCCACGCCATGGAGCGACGATCTAGTAGAAAAGATGGTGTTGGCAATTGTACTTGGAAGTGCAAGATTCCATCAATTCATCTAGAGAAGAACAGTAAATGTAGAGAGTTAAGACAAATCTTTAGAGGTAATTTTCAGAAAATTATTGCATTAACACACTTCTGCACATCCAAAGATAATAAATAGTATAACAGATATATCAACCACAAATGGTATGTAAGCATTGAACAAAGCAAAGAAACAGTTGGTTATGTTTTTCTAGGGCAGTGGTTCTCAACCTGTGGGTCCCCAGATGTTCGTGGACTTCAGCTCCCAGAAGCCCTGAGCATTGACCATAGTGGCTGGGGCTTCTGGGAGCTGAAGTCCACGAACATCTGGGACCCCAGGTTAGAACCACTGTTCTAGGGTGTACTGGGAACAAGGAATAAATACTGAGGAACCTGTTAATGCTGTAGGCTCCATGATAGTTTCATATGGAAACTATAGCAGTAACAGTGTCTTAGAGATTCTCAAAAATACTGTTTTTCAGAGATGGACTGATTAGAGAGGATGCTACAGAAGATATCCATGCTATTAGGATTTAATTGTATATGTAGAACAGATTATGATTAAAGACAGAGGCATCACACATATATTCTTAGTAAAGAAATGTTCCAGACCACACATGCAGAATCATAAGTATCTATGCATCTTTATTTATAAGGAACTCAGTTGGATTTTCACCCACTTAAGTATGCAAAGATTTGGAGCTTCCCCTCCTCCCTCTCTCTCTCTGTCTCATATGCATACAAAAGTTCCTTTGAATTTCATGGGAGCTTATTCCCAGTATATATGATGGCATTAATTGTTCTTGTCATGTGCCATAAAATTGAATTCAAGCAATTGATGCCAAACTTTTGGCAAGGGAGGGAACTGCAAAAGATATTGTGTTGCCCTCTAAAATTCCAAAAAAGATCTCAGCTGAAGAACCTGAAAACTGACTTGGTTTTCCTACTTCAGATATTTTCTGCTGGGACCTACCTTCCCCAAGAAGGTCTCTCTAGGGAAGGAGTTCCAAAGTCTGGGAGCAGCTACTGAGAAGGCCTTCTCTCTTGTTCCCACCAAACATACCTGAGAGGTTAGTGGAACAGATGTTCTTAAGAGTCATACTGAGCCCATATAGGAAGATATGTTCCTTCAAATAACCTGGGCCCAAGAAGATTCTGACCAGCCAAAATGTCACAAAAGTGAGCAAGGCTCACAGTTTTCAGGCCAGAATTCTCTTGGGGAACTAAAGTGTGTGAGTTTTTCATACTACCAAGCTTAATATTTTCTAAGTTCCCATTTAATCTGGAAAAAGGAATCAGAAGAAATTTGATCTGGACAATTTGGACCTATACCTCATTCCACTGGGTTGTAGAACTATACTTATAGTGGATAGTCCTCTTCATAGCTGTTTAAGAAGTAGGTTTCTTGTTTTAATTACTCTGTCAGAACCTCAGTTGGTAGGAGTAGAAAGGTGGGTAAATCTGATTGACATCAGAGAAACATAAACAAAATGACAAGGAAGAAATGATTTAATGTCTTTGAACATGGGGAAAGTGTTGTTTCTAGCCATATCTTGAAGACTGCAAACTGATGGAGTAAAAGGGTCAGATAATTTGCTGTCTGGGGTGAAAGCAAGATGGTACTTTCTCCTGTTCTATGTATATAAGGCAACAAAACTGTAAGTTACATCTACCTCCACCACTGAAAGAAACATCATCGTCTCTGTCCATCTACAGCGGTCTAGCTAAATGCACAGTTCAGGACCGCTTTCTCCCAGCCTGTGCCATCTGAAGCAACTTCTTCACTCAACCTAATGGTAGTACTAGCCCTGCTGAGCAATATAAGATCAGACAGTAATATTTATTCAGATTCATGAAGCAGATTTCTACACTGGATGTACAGATTACTAACCCGAGTGTAATTTAGCTTGGTAGGAGGATTCACACCAACGTGGGTGGTAAAATATTGGGGACTATGGGGCACTAGAGGTTGTATAAACAGTAACAAAGAGTCTAGCGGCAGCTTTAAACTGTAACAAGTTTAACTTTGAAAAAGTCTTTAAGTATGCCACTAGACTTTTTGTAGTTTTTATACCTGTGATAAATAAGCAAGGCTTTCCCTTCCCACTTCTCATCTCTCAGGTCTGTGCATTGGCAGGTTTTTCAAATTTGATGCAGAAGCCAGCTATTTTCTTCTCTTTTTCATTTAAAACAAAGCTACATCACTTCCCCTAAATGGTGCCTTTTCAGTGCTTGGCAGCCTGCCTACCAAATACTTTGAATTATGGACAGAAATAGGAGTTAATGGTATATGGATGTGCCCGTATGGCTGCTCTCAGGCTGTGGAACTCCCTGCCACAGGAGATTTGGTTGATTCCCTATCTGCTCTCTTTCTGCTGGCAAATCTTTCTATTTGGGCAGGCCTTTGGCTCTTGGTCTAGGTGGCAGAAAGGTACTCTAGCGGAGTATGTTGTGCTTTTATTTTAAAAGTGTTTTTAACTGTTTTAACTTTGTACTTTTAACAGAAATGTTTGTTTAATTGCTCTTTAACTATTGTAGAACAAGATTTTATTTATACTTTGTTTCAATTTGTTGTAAGACCCCTTGGGGTCTGTTACAGAAGCAAGCCTGGGAAATAAGTAAGATGTAAATAAATAACTGCACAATTATAGCACTTTGATTCCAATTTAACTGGAATTCTGGGATTTGTAGTCTGATGAAGGATTTAGAATCTCTATTGCATTCCCTTCCCTAGTGTTAGAGGTGTCTGGTGGAGAAGTCACAAAATTACAAATTACAAATTTACAAATTACAAATCTCAGGATTTTATAGAATTGAGCAGAACACTTGAAGTGGTATAAAACTGATATAATTGTTTAGTGTGGGTACATATATGGCTTCATTCCCAAGGCTCTTCCTGGGAGCAAAAGATGGCTATCCCATGGGCTCTAAGTACTTCCCCATAAAAGCATTTTGAGACTGGTTTTCAACTTGCTTGGTGACTAAACGTTGACCAAGAATTTAGCTTTAAGCACATTTTATTAATTTATTTATATACATTATTTATCATTATAACTTGCCTTTAACTGCAGACCCTGCCAGGATGGCATATAACACAATGATTAACAAAAAAAAAAAAAAGATCATAAGACAACAAGAACAAATACTATGAAGCACGTGCACTAATAGAATCCAATTATAGGCCAAGCTAAACCAGTGCCTCTTTAGGGCTCATCTGAAGGACTATAGTGATGGAGGCTGACAGACATTGGTTTAAACAGTGTTCCACAAGCACAGGGTAAGAATGGCTCTCCTCAGAAAAAGAAAAAAAAATAACACTTGGCCACATCAAACCTAATTAGCTTAGCTTAGATTTATCTTATGACTTGCACTGCTGTAATGATGTCACGTTTTGGAGAGAGTTGTTTCATCCTTCCTCTGGATGTCCTGGTGGAAAAATGAATAATTTTGAGCCAATGATGGATGAAACAGCTGTGTTCCCAGGTATCCCTACATCACCAGTCTGAGATAAGCTGGGGTCTGAGGACAGAATAAATAAAACTAGTAGGACAATGTGTCACTGAGACCTCACAAAAAAATTTGGACTCTGAACTGTATCATGGCAAAAAGAAAGCCTACATGATACAGGAACTAATCATTTATCTCGATTTTTCCTTTAAAAGCAGGAATATGAATGATAGATTGAACAAAACAGTTATTACTGGGTCAGTTTATGTATTATGCCAAATACATCTCCTTGTTCTTCTGGTCCTCTGTACAACTCAGCAGACAGTCATTAAAACCAGTCATGGAGTGCAGCAGATGAAACGAATACAGCATATAAAATAGACACTTTGCTTAAGAACCTCTGTCCAATAAAACAAGAAACTATCTAAAAAGGAAGGGTTTTATCATACAGTCAAACAATGTAAGAGAAGAAGCTGACTAACCTTCCTTGGACAGTTGAACAGTTCGGATGTAGCCAAGGTAAACCTTTCTCTTATCCCCATCAGCAACAGAGTACAGTTTTGCTAACCACTTCAGTATCCAATAAAGTTTGTGTGCTCTCCACTCAAATCTCCAGTAGCCTCATTTTACAATGTTTACAGAAGGAAATATTTCAGGAGTGGAAAAGTGGTGTCTTCTTCTCCATTCCTGTGGCCAAGTGAGAGCACTCCATCTTCTCCATTGTTGAAGGGCCTTTGGGACATGGCAGGAGTGGGAGATAGGTGCTTTCACCTTTTAGAGATTAGCTTAGTTCACTCAGTTGTGAACATGCCCAAAGCAGTACTTCTCAAAACATGGTTAGCTGGGATGTGGGTTTGCTCCCTCCTCACTTGTGAGAGCAGAAGTTTGGCAGTAATGGGCCATTTCTGCACTATACTGTTATAGTGCTATTATTCCACTTTCAACATCCTATGGAATCCTGGGTACACAGTTGGTTGGGAGGAGAATTTAGAATTCTCAGCCAAAGAGCTCTTTGGCCACAGTAAACTACAAGCCCCAGAATTCCACAGGATGTTGAAAGTGGAATAATAGCACTAAAACAGTGTAGTACAGAAATGGCCTTAGAGTATTTTACATTCTGTCATCTTCATTGACCCAGGGAATTATATATTCCCCTGTTAGTGTTGCATTAATAAATATGGCAGCACTGCAGCTGATATGCATGTCCACCCGCTGTACTATTTCTCTGTTTTGCCTTTGTTCCAGCCTGCTTCCTATTCTATTTTCTGCCATCCTTTCTATCCATGTTTATCTTCAAATGTCCTCCCTATGGCCTGTGTTAATTGAATCTGACCCTGTAATGGATGCCAAGGCCCTGATTAATGGCTACTACCTGTTAGACCTAAACTAGCTGGAAGAGATCTGACAACAGATACTTGTTTGCTGGCCATCAGCAAACTGGTTGATAAAGCTGAAATGTTTTAGTCATACATCTTAATATAAATCAGTGGTAGACATATCCTCCACTTACTCATCTGTCTTACTCATCTGAAGGCAAACTAGTCAAGACAAACAGTGTTGATTATGCACTGATGTCAAACTTTGGTTGAAGTGATTATTCATTTTTCTTTCTAATTAGCCTTCCTTGGCTTGAAATTAAAGCTCCGTTATCTTCAGGAGTCTGAACCCTTGTTTTTAAAGTCAGTAAATATGATGGTAAATCTGGACTGTGCCACTTGAGAACGTAAAGGGTACTTCACATGACTGAATTCTTTTGTACAGAAACAACAAACACCTTACACATAGAAAACTGCCATGTAGAAGGTAATAGCAACCTTTTCCTTGACATACTATTTTACTGTGTGTAATGGGTGGGGAAGGGGAAGCATTCCATCATGTAAACCTCCACCTAGAATCTCAAGTGGAATAGTCCAGGCATCAGTTTATCCCCTTATCTATTGTATGCAAGTCAAAGGCTTGATAGAAGAAAACAAAACTGTTAAAACATGAACTTTGTGAGCAGGAATTGATCCTGCATATCTACCACTTTGGCATCTCTACCAATTGAACTGGAATAATTCAGGGGCTTTAGGGTCATTTCTACAATTAGGCCTCAAAGGACCCTTCCTAAACTGCAAATCCCAGGATTCCATAGGATCTTGAAAGTGGAATAATAGCACTATAACAGTCCAGCGTGAGAATGGCCAAAGACTAAAGATTATCTCACACTAGTTGTTTTCTTCGTTTAAAAAAATAAATAATCATGAGTTGGAGTGTGAACCATGCATCTTGTATTCATTTGTTTCACTTCCCTAATAGGAGAGGAAGATAATGAAAACTTCATTTAGAATTTTTTTTTTAACATGACTGGAAACCATATGGGTATATTTCTGAAAATTCACAGTGGGCAATAGTTGATAAGAATTTTACTACATTACACAAATAAAGTTTCCCAATTGGCAAAAAGCTAACAATATAACGCCTGTATCTGCCAAAATATAGATCCTCATAAAGTCACTCTCTATCATCATATTTTGTGTATATATAGCAGAAAGTTCTGGAAAATTCTTGAAAAATTGCTTTATCACTCCCAAAGTATCCAGCATTTGTCCACTTATCCCCAGTTCTGATATTTTTCTGCTCTTTCATCCATTCTGGATCAGTGGGGTGTAGAAGATTGCAGCTGGAATCCTGGTGGTGCAGTACACAGATACTCGTTTCCATTGTGTGTGTGATTGTATTTTTTTAGTTCTTGCACAATGGTCATATTTGCTTCATGGCTGTGCAAGCAGACGGATGCATATGTTTTTCTTACTCAGCTGTTGCATTTATTCCTGCTGGTGCATAACTGTTTGTTGGTACTGTCAGTTTACCACTCGATTCAGTGTGGAGCCAGCCTGAACTTTAGCTTCATTCTCCCTTGTGCAATGAGACCAAGGGCATTAGGAAATATGTGATTGGTTGTGCAATGTCACAATAAGTGGGGTGTAGTACAGCCACTGCATATTTCTGTGAGTGTATTTTGTACTATGGAACTGCAGTGTAGGATCTCAGCCTAGATGCTCAGCAGAGCTACATGATCAAATTCTTCAGGATGTGGTCTTGCATGGGCTGAACATCCTCTGTAGAATGGGCAAATCACATGACTATTTGTGTAATTGTTAATAATTATTGTGTTGCTGTTGCTGTAGTTGTTTCTTACTCACTTCCCCTATGAATTGAATCCAGTGGGAGTCTGCTTTACTATTAAACTGTTTGTGTGAAAATGAAGCCAGGTGACACTGACCAAAAGCATCTTCAGGTCTGATGCAAAAGTGTAAGTTGGTGGCCCTTTCCCAATATATTTCACCCATAGAAGCCAATTAGATTATTTGTCTGATTGAGATTTCACCTTTCAATCAGTACTGGGCAGCTCAGAACAAGATTTAAAGGGCAGTAAAGTGCATACATAACTACTTGTACAGATCACCAGCAGCCAATCAGTTGATGAAAATAGTGTCATAGCTTAGGGAACAGTGGTCATTTCCACACTACACTGTTATAGTGCTATTATTCCACTTTCAACATCCTGTGGAATTCTGGGGCTTGTAGTTTACTGTGGCCAAAGAACTCTCTGGTTGAGAATTCTAAATGACCCTCTTTAAACTGCAAACCCCAGGATTCCCTAGGATGTTGAAAGTAGAATAATAACAGTATAACTGGTAGCGCAGAAATGGCCAAAGACTCAGCATGGAAAAGTAGAAAGCCTCCCTCTGTCATCTACTGTTGGAGGGCCCATTCTTTTTAAAATGCTGGCATAGACTCCCATTCTCTCCCTCCATCTTTCTTACACACACACACACACACACACACACACCTTTGCTTTGCCAGGGATTGTCTCTTCTATAGAGGAAGGAGGAGAAGACAGTGTCGGTGAAGTATTTCTCCATAGGTGTGCAAGGACTGCCAGATCCACTACTATGGCCATTTCCACACGGGCATATAGCTCGCACTGGGACGACCTCACCTGGAGGTCATCTACACCGCGGGGTGTGCTAGGGTGGTTTGAAAAGGTGAGGTTCTACAGCTAAAAGCGCCCTCGCGTGGCCGTGGGGTGGTGCCGTGTGTTTTATAAAGACCACCTTTCAAGTGGTCTTTTTAAAACAAGAGCGCACTAGCCCGTCGCAGTGCCCAGTGAAGAACTGCAGGGGCACGCAAGCGCATCCCTGCAGAGCTGCCTGGGGGCGGGCTTCCAGCTGGTGCGCTGCCCCAATTGGTGGAGCACCGCCAGAAGCCGCCAGCCGCCATTTTGGGCGCCACTGGACACCGCCGGACACCAGCGGCGTGTAGAGCGGCAAACGCACGCTGCTCCCCATGGGGACGGAGCCACACGGATTAAGGTAAGCTCCGTTCCTGCGTGCGCCGCCCCGTTTCCCCGCGTTTCATGCCCCCCCATGTGGAAAGGGCCTATGTTCCTTTTCCCTCACTTTCTCTTTCCATGGTAGGAGCTAGGGGATGAAGGAAAGCAGCTGCCAGCAGCCCACACTGGCTAGTGGCCCAGAAGCTTGGCTCTCCTTAATGTAGCCTACCTACACATTTGCCATAGAATAGTCTTTGGCTGCTTTGGTGAGTTTAGGTTATCTTGAGAGGCTGGTTCCATGCCACCTAGAAGAACCACCAACACGCTTATGATTTGATTCATATGGAAGTATATAGTCTTATAGAAAGGCTAGATGGAAGCTGTGTAGGATTTTATAGGACATAAACTACACTATTAATTGTGCTTAGAAGCAAACTGTTAGCTGTTATAACAAGCAATTTGTGTATTTCCTATGACCAGCCCAAGTTAAATGTTAAACAGCAATGTCAAGACAGCATCTTCCACTTCATCCAAGGAAATCAGGCAATGGTTGGGGTGAGTAGAGGCAGCTTTGTGACACCATATTCTGTCCTCCAGCTGATGAGAATGGGCAAGGTTCCTTAGGAGGAATACCTGATGAGACTGATCCAGATACAAGCAGCATCTACTGCCTGATGTGTCTGTCTTACTAATGGTAAGGGCAGCAGCCATGGCACTAATCACCATGTAGGTCATTCCTGACAAAAACATCTCTTTTGCATTTTTACTCTAAAATTTGCTTGTGCATCATATCGTGGTAATTTACCTTTATGGTGGATTTAGCTTTTTAAATACCATTTTAAACAATTTTCCTTAATTAAGCACTCTCAGATATGAAACTAGGAAGGAATGTGGCCAGAACATTTCTGGATTACTACAGACTGAATACCATTACAGAAAGACCTTTGGCACCCATTTCAAGTACATGGTAAGATTTTTTTTAAATCTATCCATCTGGTTTTACATTTTCTTTATTAGTTGTTGTTGTTGTTGTTAAAAAAATTGGTTACAGAGGGCCTTTCCGCACAACACTGTTATAGTGCTATTATTCCACTGTCAGCATCCTGTGGAATTCTGGGGTTTGTGGTTTACTGAGCCCAAAGAACTGTCTGGCTGAGAATTCTAAATGCCCCTCCCTAAACTGCAAACCCCAGGATTTTGTAGGATGTTGAAAGTAGAATAACAGCACTATAACAGAGCAGTGCAGAAAGGTCCAAAATTACAGTTGTATGCTAGTCTTGGTTGCGAATGGCATTGCCAAAATTTGTTCATCGCTTGATAATCCTGTGTCTTAAGGGTTCTGAAAAGAGCCTTGCAGGAAGGAGGGGACCAACGTGTATGAATTTAGTCTTCACTTCTTATATGAATTATGGAAAATCTAGACTCTTCAGAAGCGGGTTGAGAACTTATTTAGAGAGCTTTTCTCGGTGTATTATATTTTAGAAATTGTTACCCTGTTTACTGGAGGTCCTGGGAGGGACTCCAAAATGTGCTCTACTATAGGTGGGGAAAATTAGCTCAGAGCGCTGCTTTAGCATTACGAGAGGCAGGTAACTTAGCAGGATCTTGTAACCCAATGTTTACAGGGTCAGACCAAGTCAAGAAGCAGACCAGTTTGAAAATAATGAATGATCTTTATTAAATACAGGCACACAATGTAAGCAACACAAGCACACAGATAACTAAGGAAAATAAAGGTGTAAGATAGCGGATTTTCAGAGGGATAGTTGGTTCGGGTGATAGACACCTGTTCCTGAAGCCTGGAAGAAGATAGGGAGCGATGCTGGGGTTTGGTGTAACTCAGCACGTGGAGCTGAGGGGAAGCTCGCCAAGCAATGCGGCAGCAAGGCGGTTGGTACTCGGGAGCGATCCGAGGAAGGTCTCGGAATCAGGGGTTTGTATAGGGTGAATTGGGACTGCAGGCTATGCCTTACCCGGGTAAAACAATGAGTTTTGGGTGTGAGACAATGTCTCGGAAAGGTCACAACTTTGCATGATGGAATCAGAGCTGTATTAACAATAGTGTGGCCAGTATGCAAATGCGCAGTGCTTACCAGTGGACAGCACAACCTTTGTCCAGTAGCCTGCTTGGGGCAGGAAGCCTTTGTTAGTATCGCACATATGTAAGGAGGTGTTTGCCGGAGAGGTCCCTGAAGCAATGAACTGGCTGTGTCTGGCCTGCCTGGGTGGAGAATGGAATGTCCAGCAATTATCGGCCATGCCTGTTTGCGTGCTTGTCTGGTGGCCTCGCAAACACCTGGAGCGGGGTGGCAGGGAAGAGCCAAATTGTTTGATATCAAAATGATATCGGGTGCTATCTCCGGGTAGGCCTAGACTGCAGTAACAGAATCTTCAGATCCCTTTTGAGAATTTATGCTAATATTATCAAAAAATTTTTACCTCCCCAGAGTTTAGTTTCTTTAGGACCAACTCCTAGAAATCTCTAATGTTCCTAAACACAGAGATTTGTGAAGTCTTGGATAAAAAAAAAGGGAGAGGTGAAAAATTATTCCAATACACTCCAATATTTCAAAGGTGAAAAGCAGGACACAATAGAACAGTGGGTCTCAACCTGTGGGTCCCCAGATGTTCATGGACTTCAGCTCCCAGAAGCCCCAGCCACTATGGTCAATGCTCAGGGCTTCTGGGAGCTGAAGTCCATGAACATCTGGGGACCCACAGGTTGAGAACCACTGCAATAGAATGTGGTCAGGATGGCAAAATGTATTAATAAGGAAGACCAGACAAGCTAGAAGAGGCTGCAGCAGTTTGCTCATCAGTTTGTCACTCCATTTGTCACAAAAATAAAAGCACATTTGAAATGAATGTGGTTATCAAAATTGTAATTATTTTCTGCCAAAGGTATACTTTTAGATTTAATATACTCAGACATGATATCTTAATGAGCAAAGTGGTTGATAAATAATGCATTTGATGTTTCTTAAATACAGCAACTTTAGATTTCTCAAGGGTACTTTAAAAAGTATTGCATATTTTTCTAGATTTCCTCAAATGGAAGATGTTTTCCATGGCTTCAAAATTTCCAGAAATTTATTTAGACATTTGTTTGCCCAGCTGTTTGCCTACTTAATAATGATTTCCCCCCTAAGCTTCCCAAGTTAAATTGTAAAGGTTGCCTTGAAGGTAAAGGTTATGATCCCATAAAGGTACTAATGAATTGAAAGCTATACTGAGAAGTGCTCGTTATATTATGGAGTAACAATGATGAACGTTATGAATTTCAGGTTAAACAACTGAGATCTATAAAGCGTTTTTTTTTTGTTCAGGTTGCTTGAACAAAAAAGAATTTTAGCTAAGTAAACATGAAAAATAAAATCAAACTCCAGGTATAGAAATTATAAAGATCCTCAGTGAATTAGGTTTGCCAGGTGTGCCTTACCAGTTACATAGGGACATGGGGGTGGGGGAGGCAATTCACCCCAGGCAGCAATGTTTTTGAGGCATCTTGGCCCATAGCCACGCCCCCACACTCGGCAGCCATGCCCCCGTGCACAGTGGCTATGACCCTCTCACTGTAACCCCGCCCCCTCTCGCTCCTCCCTCCACACAGTCCAAGTTCTGCCACTTTCCCTTACTATAAGGCAGTGGTTCTCAACCTGTGGGTCCCCAGATGTTTGTGGACTTCAGCTCCCAGAAGCCCCAGCCACTATGGTCAATGCTCAGGGCTTCTGGGAGCTGAAGTCCAAAAACATCTGGGGACCCACAGGTTGAGAACCACTGCTATAAGGGATGCCCCTTACTGGTGGGCAGTACCTTCTTGGACTGGCAGGTATCCCTTATTAGAAGGGTTGTTCCCTATTTTAGGGTTGGAACGCATTTCTTTTTACAGGAATAGAACAAGATGCCAAAAATTCCTGTTTTGGGGGATGTAGATCTCTCACAAACACAGAAACAGCTCCATCATGTAATTTATGAATGTGGACAATATGTTCATGTTATGGAGAAACAAATGGACTGCCCTAGGCCAGGAAAGACTAGGGAAAAATGGGAGCAATATCAAAACTAGAAGGGATCGGAAACTGACTTCTGGATTTGATTCTTTCATTTTGTTGTATTTTGCTTTGCCTTTTGAGGCAGGGAGATGGAGTTTTTAAGGCATTGGAGAAGGCTTGTTAACAGATACCACCATTCCTGAAGGCCTCTAGAAGCTTCAAAACACTTTTTTTTTACCTTGTCAGTGAAGGAAGCAATGTTGTGGACTGCATAAGCTACGCTTATAAAGACGGACAAAACTATTTATGCCTTGTCAGTTTCTCATGTTTCTTGTCTTGAGCTTGTTCTGTCCTGTTTATCAAGACAAATTTATGACTTTTTTAAAAACCCACATAAAAAATCTTATGCATTTTGTGCACATCTCCCAATTTTATATAATATATTAATATTTGCAAAGAATTTTAATTAATGTAATTATGTTTTGCGAATGTTTGTTTCCTGGGTGCGGCAATTCTTTCCATTCAGTTGGAGTTTCATTTCTAAAAAGTGCCCTCCTGTGATCCTGCTAGCAAGATGGAGAAGAAGAAGGAATGAATATTTGTTCATTTTGCACCAAGATTTTGTGTCTTTTTTGTTTGTTTATTTGAAAAAAATATGTGTTTCTCATTTATTACTTGCAGTAGAAGAGAAATCATTTAAGCCAATTCCAGGGCTGGTCTAAATGTCTGCCCTTGTTGGGGCCACACTGAGGTAACCCTCAACATTTCACAGATGGAAGCTGGGACACATGTGGCCAAGGAACATTGGAGTATGGTCAAGATGGCAAAAGTTATGAATGAGGAAGAACAAAAAGCTGGGAAAGGCTCCAACACTTTGGAGGACAAGATTCCACCTCTTCTTTTCTTCTCTCTCCCCCCACTGATTTAGCTGAGTTCAGACTACTTTTGCTCTTTGAACTCTATTTGCAGCAATTGAAGTAATCTGAGGACAATGGGAAAATGGGAGGAGGAGAGAGAAACCAGGACGTTTTAACAGCAGCTGTAAAAGTGAGAAAACTGAGAATTAACGAGGGCTGTCCCTTCTAAATCAGAAAAGTTGGAAGGTATGATAAATGGGGGGTTTGGGATCCTGCATATCAAAGCCACTGTGTTGTTTGTCTGCATCACACGTCCCAATCCTCCCACTTGCCACCTCTCTCAGTGTTGGAGCTCTGATGTCAGAGAAATGAAGGCTGCAGGCGCAGAAATAACCTGCCTGTGAAATGCTCTAGTTAATTGGAAAACAGGCTTTCTGAACCATTTAGTAAATCCAATTTAATTAAATGTCATTTCAGACTGAGAGTATTTTCATAAAATACACATTCTTCCATTTCTGATGATGAGGAAATGACTCAGTTTCAAGATTACATTTCAGTACCATAAGATGCCACCGCTATTTTAAGAACTCCTTGTGTCATGGAGGCATGGTGAAGGCCATGTTTTTTGGTCTTTTAGCTCTAGTAAATATAAAAGCAGTTTCTATAGTTAAGGAACAGTCTTGAGCTTTTTGAACTTTCCTTCAGGTTCTATAACCTATGAAAACCTGTAACCCAGCACCAAGATCACAACAGCTCCTCTGAAAGAGGTGTGCCATACTGTCATGGGCTGTTACAGAATTTCCCAAGACTAGAAAACTGCTTTTTAAGAGCAATTTATTCCTGTTAATTTATGGTATTTGCAATTGATCTGTTGCTCTTACTCATTACAATTTTAAAAAAGTAACTAGTTCCATGATCCCCCCCCCATTGCTTTCTACTTTTGTGGTAATTTTTAAACAAACACAAAACCTGAAAATGGTATAAAACCTGAAAAAAATTGTGTCAAATGCATCTAAACGTATTGTCTAACAGTAAACCAAGACCGTTAATGTTTTCATTAGTGAAGTAATTTCATTCCCATTACGTTAAAAATGTTACTGTGATGCCAAGAGAAGTAACTTCTTGCAGATAATTAGATTGTTTATAACTTATTACTTCCAAGCAGGCATTTTAAAAAGATCTCAATTTTCCCAGGTTCATAAGTGGAAGATTCTCCATTATATATACTCCTAACTTTCAGATTGTGTTGAAAATGTGTTTTTTTTTAAAGAGGAAGTCAACAGAGGTGCAAATACATTTATACACATCAATATCCTAGCAGTTTTCATTGTCCTCCCTACAACCAGGAAATGCCTGAATTAAAAAGAAGAAAAATCTTCAAAATATGCAATAGTTCTGGTATTTCAAAAGATATGTATTTGGGGATGATGATTATGACGATGATGATGGTGATGATTTTGGTTTGCAGTAACTTGTCAAAGGCATTAAAACATGGACAGGAATCATGTGGCTTACTGATTAAATTTCATGCATCCATTTATCATCACTGGGTGTTGAAAAGCCGTGACTGGTGTCCATTTAGACCTACAGCTTTTCCTTAAAAATTCCTTCCTCCAAGCTCTGGAAATGATAGAGCTGGAAGGGAATAATTGAGTAGACACATAGAGGATTGTGGTGTGACTTTATGGTCTCTGCTATCTATCAGTTTTACATTTTCATATACTGTTCAGATGCTCATTTGGAAGCCTGCCTCACACTCTAACAGGTCAATGTAATTTGGGGCAAGGGAAAGATGCTGGCATCTCAGACAACTTAAGTGTGATTTTTGTAGAGCCGCAGATTGCAAGAGGAATGGCATAGCTATTACAGCTTAAAGGCAAATTATATGTTTTGCCTCAGAAATTAATTTTTGTTTTCCCCCTTGTCTATTGATAATTATAATCTGTCAGTTTTACTCCTACGTGTGCCTGAACATTTTAAATGCAGATCTCTGTCCTTGTAGCTGCTGCTAGAGGCAGTTGGAAGGGGGGGACCTTTCAATTTTAAACTGTGACACATTTGCGTGGGCTCAGTGAAAAGGATCCATTTACAGAATTCAGAAAGATTTGCATTGCTTGGACAGCTTCCAGCAGAGGGCTCACCAAAATACCCTATTACAACAATCAAGGGCTTAGAAATCAAAATGCTGGCTGGAACAATGCAGCCCCCTTTTTAACCTGGACTGCATGGATGCAAACGCCATAGAGCAAGATTTGTCTTTTGGCAAAGCCACAAAGGAAAGAAAAGGGGCGAGGGTGAACATCTTCATCTTAGGAGAATGCCAGAAGCTGTTCTGACTCACAGACCACAGTCTGTGTCTCAGCTGCTTTAGGACTGCTTTCTCTTTAGTTACCTATAGCTGGCAAACAGCTGAATTAGAGCTGTGCTCTCTCCAAGTAGGTGGGGGTGCAGAATGTACAGTGGGATCCACTAGCAGATCTCTATATGATTTGCAGGAGATCTGCAGGCTGCTTAAGAATTCCTGGAAGAAAAGCAAGATAAATAGATAGAGAAATAAATTTTATGTATGTATGTGTGTATGTATGTGACCTCAATTCTCATGGTCTCAGTTCCAGCTCATGCCAGGAATTTAGGGCAGGTTCATATGGGAGGGGGCAATCTTTCAGGTACAAGCTTGCCCCACTTATCTGACAGGTTAGGGATTGGAGTAGTGTCAGAAAATGGAATTGGTTGAAAAACAGAACCCAGGTACTATACTGTAGGGAGCATGAAGGACTTACAGAGGCTCACTCGGAACCAAAGGCATGTGGGCTGCTTGTAAAGTTTCTCAGTTGGTTCAGCTTCCAATTTCTGTCTTCTCTCTTCCTCTCATTTTCCTCCTTTGTCCTCAGCTTATTTCAATTGCTGCAAATGGAGTTTAAGTTACCAAAGCAGTTTACACTTAATTAACTAAGCAAGTGGGAGAGCAGAAGAAAGGCTGGACTCTTGTCCCTTCACAGAAGGCTCAGGCAACAGCAAACTACTGCTGCCTTTTCTCACTTTTGTGTTTTTTCACCATCTTGAACACACTCTGATGTTGCTTGGCCACATGTTGATACAGGGACTGCTGTTTCTACTTTCTCTTGTCCCATGTGCCTTGGAACTGACTTGGCAATGTAGGAAGGAGGCAGGTAGCTGTCGTCCCAGAATTGCAGTTGAGATCCCTTGCCAGAACCTGGGGAATGTGTGCTTTCTCCACAATTAGAGAATGATTCTGTTACTGGGCCTTAGGGTGGGGAGTCAGAAGGTGACAGAGGCTTGACCAATTTGGGGATGATAAGAAAAATGTTTATGCATTCGTAAACCCAACTTTCAGCCAAAACAGGGTGAAAAATACTTGTGGGAAGGGCTTAGGCATATTAATTGAATATCTAGAGTCCCACACACAGCTAAACAGAGATGGGGCTCTGTCTACACTATCAGGGAGTCGGTCAGTAGGAGATTCTGGGCTGCATGGAAGAAGCACTCAGTACATATCTGCTGTTTGTTCAAGGACTCCATTTAGGCACTCAATGTGTGTTCATGACAACTGACTGCTGAACCAGACTTCTTGAAAAAAATTTGGTTAATAGATTACATCTCTTTTTAGGATATTTTTTCAAAGTAATCTGTTATTTATTTATTTACTTAAAATATTTACTAACCCCCTTAGATCTGCAGATTCTGAAGGCACATAAAAGTAACAAGGCATACAATATAACGAATGCATAAAATCAAAATGATTTTTTACATATTGTTCCTGAAGTAAATGATGATGGTGGTGGTGGTGGTGATGATGGTGATGATGGTTTGGCTAACAATTTTGCTCTTAAAGTTCTGGCAAAAAATTTGTCCTAAGATTGTCTAACAGAGGCAGCTCCAGCATTGTCAAATGCATTTTTCTATATCTTCCTTCTCTTCTTCATCTATTGACAGGAAGGAAAAAGCATCCTCCTATCGATGTGTCTACCATCGAGGCCAAGGAAATAACCAAGGTGCCAGCAAGACGGAGAAGAGATCCCAAACAACTCTTAAGGAGCACACTCATTCATCATAATACACTGAAGAGAGAGGCTTTTTAGAGAAGGTGGAACTAGCACTTTCTGCTGGGAGCAGAAGCACATTTCTCCTTCCTTCTAGCCAATTATTTTTTCAGAGATGGAGAAGAAATGCTTTCCTTATAAATGCTACTGTTGATTTTGTTCTCAGTTGATTTAACTGCAAGTTTTTCTCCTCAAGAGCAAACCAATCGATCTACAAAATTTATTCTTTTCTGCCACATTAAAACTTATATTGTACAAAGCATGCAAAAGCCAGCCCTCCTCTGGTTGCACTGAAGCACTGAGTAGAGCCGAGGAAAGCTTTGCTTGATGCTGCATGATTTTTACATTTATTGGTCTTAAATGTAAAGCATCATTTGCAAGTCCTGCATGTTAAAGTGATTCATTTACATGGGTGCAAGTCATGCTAGTGCTCTCTGGAACACCATGATGTGCCATTATAATATCTAGAAACCATTTTCTGTTTTGTTTTTTGCCTTTGGTTTTCTCGTTAAATTGAAGTATTAAAACATGTGTGAAAGGCTTTATTCTGTGCCTGTACTGGGACATTCCAAAAGGGAGTTGAACTTGTTAGTCAAGCAGGACCGGTTAGATATATTTAGCATCATGAAGAGGTCTGCCTTTGTATAACTTTCTCCCCCTTGTTCTGAATAAGCGTCACAGCCATCTGAGATGGAAGAAGACATCTGTGGCCTTCCTGATGTTTTATACTTCATTTTCCATAACCTGCTACAATTGGCCAAGCATGGGCAGTCGGTGGGGGGTGGGTAGATTGAAGCAAGCTGAAATCCAGAATATCCAGACGGCCAAAAGTTCCACATTCCTTATCTAGAATGAATGGGAAATACTCCCTGGTGCAAAATACTGGTACACCTGGGTATCACAGTATTCTGCCTTTTAAGTAGCATCATCACCCCTCATCCAACAATCTGAGTGCCTAGCCCTGTCAATAACTTAGCAATCACACCAATCTGTTCTTTGGAATTAGGAGACCAAAATACAGGCTTAGCCCCTGAACAGTTATCAGTATGATGGGCAGTCTTCTGGCTCAGGTTTAGGCACACAGCTCTGGCAACTAAAGCAGGAGAAGTTCTGTGAATTCTGCATATGATCCTTTCCAGAGATGCATATGTGCTCACAATCCAATTTCTAAGTCCTAAGTTCTAAGTTTCTAAGCCAAATTGGAGTGTTTTTGTAAAAAGACAAGATGTGGAAACATGTGAGTCAAGAAATACGAAGACTACCACCACTACCATCTCCGTTAGAAAAGCAAGTTGATGAAATCTCTTCCATGCTGTTTTCATTTTAAGGTTGAAGGTTAAATTGTGTACATTTTCAGGGATGAGAAAGTGCTGTAATAAATACACTGAAGCTTCACAGTTTTGGGTTCTTGCATCTATAAGCAGAATAATGACTAGCTCAGACAGCTTGATAATTAAAATGACCTTTTGGCAATCTACTTTAAAAGGCAGGCAGAAAGGGAAATAAAAAGTCTTGTGAATTTAAAGTACTGTTGGTTTATGACTGATGTTGCAAGGTTTTTTTAAAAGGTTTCAGTGGAAAATTTCCAAACAGGTTTGTAAAGCAGGTCCACGTGTGTGTGTGTTAATTAAATATTTTAATTGTAACAGAACACTTTGACAATTTCTTGTTGTTGCTTTCTCGATGCATTTATGTTGTGTTATGTACAAGGTCAGGTTAAACATGTTAATTTACGCTGGAGCACTGAATAAAAAATTAAATGCAATTGCCATTTATATTTGATATTTCTGTCGTTCGAAAAAGGAAAAAGGAGGGAGAAAAAGCATCTAGCAGTATCTTTGTGACTGATTTATTTAAGCATGAGCTTTTGTGGGTATCACCCCACTTTTTCAGATGCACTGATGGACAGGTATAAAAGCCACAGGTATTTAAGCACAGCTACACACTTGGGAGTGGGACAGAATAGTGTACAAAAAGCTTGGGGGAATGGCTGGGATGCAAAAAAGTGGTGCTCAGGATAGAATACCAGCCAAAAGCCACTCCCCTCTCTCGCCATCCACCGCTGTATTTTAAACTTGTGTGCACCACAATCGTCCTTCCACCTTCCAGTCTGGATGCCATCTCCCATTTTCTTCTCCTTCAAGGTTTGTTAATTCTTCTTTCAGCCAAACTAGACTGCTTCTGTTTCTGTTAATTTTCCTTGTATGCTACTGATGTAGAGCAGATCGAGACCTGTGGGAACTGCCATTATTATATCTCCATCTCATAGAACTTTCCATTCTTCACCTTTGTAGTCTATTAGTGTCTTCCCTGCTTGCTTGGAAGATAGGCTGTGCAGAATCTCAATCTGGCTCAAAGTATGGAATCCAGAGGCTCCGGGCTTTGTTCCTTTTTTCCCCGTTTTAAAGTTTTTCTAATACTCACCAGGCTTAAGTAAACATTGCAAATGAAAATACCAATTGGAAAAGCTAAAAAAAATAGGGCCTGTAATGTCTGTAGCTACCTACTCATGATTCCTTGTATCCTTCCATAGTTCTATACTGATTTGCTCGAAACTGTTTTGAGTTTGGCAAAAGAGTCTGAACATCCACCGAAACCCAAATATTATATTGAAAATCTGTCATGCAAAGTAAGCAAGAATATGCCAGATAGTAGCATACTCTGTTAAACTGTATGGGAATAAGTGATATTGACACATTTAGCATTTGTATGAATCTCTGCTCCATCCTGGAGAGAATCTGTTGCCTTCATTAGAATGGCAAGACATGGCTCAAAAACCTGCAGAGTAATAATAATCAGAGCCTGGAAAAGCTGCTTTTTTGGATTTATAACATCCAGAATCCCCTGCCAATATGGCCACTGGTTATTCTTTCTAGGTTATTCTGAGCTCTGCAGGTCAAAAATTAAGCTTAACAAAGCTCTGGTAATAAGGTGTCTCTAGAAATCGGTTGAACTGCCTGATTTATAATGTCAGATTTCAACTGGCATAGTTGAACCAATTTCTAGAGACATTTTAGGGAGAAGTGAAGCTCTTTGGACTTTCACCTACTGCAATATAGGCAAATTACCTGAACGAAAAGGGCACAGCTCCTCTTGTATCACGCAATGGACAGCTCTGCATGAAGTGTCAACAGATTATACAAGCAACATAGGTAAGCCCAACATTTCATTGTTCTCTCTCTCTTTCAATGTCTTTCTCTCTTAATGTTTGTCCTGAATTTTTCCCAAACATAATCACTGGAATTGAGAGCACACAGTCAGAAGGAATAATGTGTTTTGCCTTCAGAAATGTGTTGGTTCCAAACATGATGCTATCCATAGCCAAGTGGTGGAAATTACATGCAGCATGGAGTGCACGTCAGTGAATTGGATAGCTTTATCTTCCATTTATACCTTATGCCTTTTATACCTTTCTTTCACGTCTTTTCTGCTTGTTCTTACTCTTGGTTCCCTTGGACCCTCACCTCTGCCCACATTCTTATCCTCACCTTAACCTCATATCTATGCCTCCTTCCCTTTCTCCATGCTATTACTATCCCTATAGTAATGCTTGTGGCCTAAATGATATTTTCCTAGACTCATCATGGCCTCTTATGCTTGGAAGATTATGTTTGTCACCAGTTACAGTCAATATTGTACATGATTTTTTGGTCAGGCGACGGGGTTAGGGGGAGAATTGTTCCAATATGCAAAGAGGAAGACGACTGGTATCTAGCTGGGGCTGTCACAAATGTCATTCAGTCAGCATTGTGTTTTCTTGAATGAGACATTTAGAGGTGTCTTGCAGGTGAAAGGACCCTAACAGACTTCACAAGCCGAGCAGATTCATCCCATCTCTTTCAGCTTTCTGATGGTATATTTCCCACTACTTGAATAGTAAATCTGAATAACGTGTATTTGAGCACATGTAACATTATTACTAAAATCGTGTGACTGTGTTACTGCTCAAAGCAATTGACAGTTTTAGAGAGTTGTTATGGGATGGATAATATGCCTCCTGTACTATTTTGGGGAACATCTTGGAAGGCTGTGGACTTCTCATCAATGCTTACAAGAAAAAAAAAAAATGAGCTGACATTTTATCAGGAAAATTTTAGAAGACAGAATTTGCTGCCTCACTGCATGGGATAAAGAAAATACTGTGTATGAATCTTCTCGCTTCCACAACTATTAGGATGGCATTGTTACATCCTGTGAAATTGGTTTGGAGTACAACTCATCACCCAAGTCGAGTAACGGTAAATTATCTCCCACCACATTAAAAAAAAAGAAAAGAAAAGAAAGTTAATTTGTTTTCGGGATATTTTCTGCTCTCATGACAACTAAATCCAAAGACAGAACTGTAACACATAGCCTAAGATGAATTTGACTCTCCCTATAAGGGGAATTAGATACTGGGGAGCAGGGAGACAGACTGCATTTGCAACTATTATTTTTTCTGTCATGCTACCAAACACCTTGACTGGCAAACTGCAAACCTGTTATAGAAGCACAAAATGGGTTGACTCCTTCACCAAGGGAACATTAATGCAATCTCAGGTTGTGTCAATTTCTGCCAATATTGTATATGAAATTCCCAGGAGAATGTCATACAGAGGGAAGAGGAATCTTTCTATAATCATTTTATGAAATGTACTGGTGTGGATAAAATGAACAGAGTTTAAAATTACCAGTCTGGCTATCTCTAAAGGACAGGTGAAGTCTTCTGGCTATCACAGCTCCATACTATTGCAAATGGAAAAGCCCTGAAGTAATTGAATAGTTCATCTGCTAGAAACCACTGTGAACTCCTATAACTGAAAAAAGAAACAATACACATACACACAAATATACGGGGGGGAGAACAGCACATTCAGGAGCAAAAAGCATGCTGCTGTTACCTGCAAATAGCACAGACATAGCTGTGGCTGGTAATTTTCAGAAGACAGGTCTCTCTCTCTCTCCCCCCTTCTCCTCCCCTCCTTCCTCCATAGTCCAGTTCTGATATAATGTGAAACCATGGTTTTCCATGAAGGGCAATGGTTCCTCAAGTTGGGTTTCCAGAAATTGGCAAATACAGATTGGCATTAATTGGTGAAAATCAATTAATTTATTAGTTAAGTTAGGAATTTTCTAACAGAAAGTGGCAACTTAATTAAATATATTTTTAAACTCTCAGAGAGAAAAAAAGGAGGGGAGGGAAGAGAGATTATACCCAAACATTAGGATGAACTGTTTCATTGTAAGAGTTATTCAACAGTGAAATAGACTGCCTTGGAGGGGTGCGGGTGGATTCTTTCTTTTTTTTTTTTTTTTTTTTGAGGTCTTTAAACAGAAATTGGATGGCCATAATTGTTGGTACGTTTGACCCAGAGAGAAATTCAGCCACTCTGGACTATAGGATCCCAACAGAAGACACATAGAAAACCAGATCTGGGTTTAACCACTATTCATGTAACATTTATTAAGACATGAAATACAAAAATCACATTTCCATATCAAGAGCTTTCTTTCACTCACACATTCACATTTCACATTCATTCTACATACTCACAAGACAGTCCTTCGCCGAACATTAGCCAGATGTCCTTGAAGGTATGGATGCCCTCTGCTGCAGCCAAGGGTCATGAAAGTGAGTTGAAAATCTTCCCCTCTTTATAGTCATGTCTCTCACTTCTTGAGAAAAGGACATGTTTTGCTGGTTGCCAGGGTTCCAGGGCTTTCATTGTATAAAGGCAATCAAGCAATTAAAAGAATAGTTCATATCATTCTGTGCTGTCCTAATAAAAGGTTGCTTGCAGAAGAATTGGTCATATATCATGTTGTCAGGAAATGTATCAAATGCCTCAGTGGTTCTCGGCCATGCAGGGTAGGGTAGGGTCAGAAATACATCACCGCTTGCCCGTCTGAGGGTGTGCCAGGCTTTCACGGCTCCTTGTTTCTTCTGCCTTTACACCTAAGAATTTAACTGTTTTCTTAATAAAGGTATTGATCACCGTTGAATATCGTGAATTCGTGAAGGCGGGTGAAACATAAAGACAATCAAATAAGATATGCATTGTAGGCAACATCACATGGCAATTAAGGAAGCCACACTTCTGGATCTGTGCATCTCAAGAGTATATTCTGTTGGTGCCAAGTCCTTATTAAATCCTTATTGTTTTGCAAACTTTCTTCTCAAGTCAAATCAGCATTCCGTGAGTTCTCAGTTCCACAGTTCAAAGAATCCTCGCCTCACAATCCAAATCCCTCCTTACAACAATGCACTGCGCACAGCCATTTCAGTCTGGTTCAGGACCGTACTTTTCCCCTCTGGAACCCATTCGTTCATCACAATGTCTCAAGAGTACTAACTGTGCTAAAAAGTCAACACATTTTATATATCCCACTTGTCTCTTTACCCAAAGCCTAGTTCTCTTGGATTTTTGCAAAATTTCTTCTTATTTTCTGTTAATCTTTTAGGAGTGAGGAACTACAATGTATAAGTCATAAGATCCAAACTACTTATTTTATGATTAGTGTATGATAGTTTTGTTAATTCCAGGACTAAAAGATTAAAACTAACAAGTACAGGGGCCAGCTTGAAAGAAGGGAGGTGTTTGTCCACATGGCCCTTTTCTGTTCTACACACAGAACCCTGCATAGGGATCTGTCCTCTGTCCCAGAAAACTGAATTTTGGAGTTCTTTACCCAGGATTTTTGAAGGAATGTGAGTGGGAATCAGCAAGTTAAAAAGAGAGCAGGACTACGGAGAAGAGTATATAAGGAAGCAGAAAGGGAAAGCAAGGAAGGGTTTTTGGTGAGGTGGATGAGAAATATGGTTTTCAAAAATTCATATGGCTGTTTCCTTTTCTCTCAAGGTCAAAACAGAGATGAACAGAAGGTTGGATGGAGTGAAATCATGACTGGTAAGACTTTTAGTGCAGTTATTTCACTTAAATTTAATTGATAATTTCACCTATTTTAGCAGCTAAGTTTTTCCTCAGTCTAATGTAAATTCAATTGAATTAAATTTTAGTTTACTGACAATTAACCAAATGCATTGACATTTTTCTGTTAACTTGCCTACCTTTGGGTAGACTGTTGTTCCCTGAAGCCCTGACTATTGGCTGTGCTATGTAGTATCAGAGCTGTAGTTCAGTAGCATCATGTTTGGAAATTACTGCACTAAGAAAACAGACCTATAGCTCATTCGCGAGAGTCAAATAGTCAAGTTGAAACCCTGGTTCTCAAACCAAGTTGAGTTTTCTAAATTCAGATGCCAAAGGGAACTTTGCTTAAAAAATATTAGAAATTCTTATCCTCCGATGAAGAATAGTGTGAGGTTTTCCTCTGATCCTGCTACTGCTACCAAATGTGAGGGCTTCCACTTATTCCCACCTATGCCATCAATGTATGGTTTTTCTCCTGATCCACTGTTGTGGTCACCAACTATGGAGACCTCCCAGATACCCTCGTGATTCCTATGTGAGACTTTATTCATCTTATTTCCCCACTGAACACCAACACCCTGTATTAACTGCTGCCACCACAGTCACTACATCTGAACTCAAACTTTCCAGTATGTAGTGTTCTCAGAGAATCAAGCATATACTATAAAAATAATAATTTATTAAACAGAAATTGAAGATAATATCACAGATTACTTCTTAATACATACAGATCCTGACTGACATTAACTCTAATACACATCTCTCTCATACTCATATTCTCACTAACTTGAATCCTGACTCTAGTTCTCCTCTGTGTCTGACCCTAACCCTCATAACTACTCAAACTCCCACACCCCACTAATTCCTAATCTTGAAAGACTCCCTCCCAAGAGACTCCTGACGAATTGAGACAAAGTCCTCTCAGACATTCCACCAGTCCTCAAACTCACAACACTGCATTTCTCCCCATAGAACCTTACCTGATAACATCTACTGCACAGTGTGTGTGTGTCTTTATATAACTATAATTTTCCTTACTTTATTTAGTAAATGCAACTACATTTTCAAAACATTACAGACAATATCATAATCCTCATAATCCTCATCAAATGATGAATCAGTTTACAGCAAAGTTAGATGTCACAAAGTTGTCTCTTTTTGCTATTATTTTAAAACTGAAAAGAATAATTAAAATGTTGTAGCTGGGAACAGAAGAGCGCCAGGGAGAAGGGAAACCAAGCCATTTAATATTTTTCCTTTGTGCTGATAGCAGTTTGTAATCTGAGCAGAAGAACATCTCATCCTGGAGTGATTGGATGAAACCCTCTTCAGACTATTGAACAACTATGTCTCCTTCTGTTCATTCAATAAAAATCTCTCTCTCCCTCTACTGCTCTCTCATTCCCTCTCTCTCTCACACACACTCTCACACACACAGACACACACACACACACACCAATTGCTTTACCACCCATAGGAGAAGAAATATGGGATCCTATCTCCTCTCTCTTATAGGAAAGAAAATTTACAGGGGTGACTTTCAGTGGATATATAGAAGGAGGGAAAGAGATTCAACAAATCTCACTTTTTCATTTGCGATCACAGCAGTTTAAGAGTATATCTGCCCTATGTACTTATATCAGTTCAGTAGCACTTCAGCTATCATGGTTCCATCCCACAGAGTCCTGATAGGTTGCTGAGACACTGAGAGTTCTCTGCTGGAGCACTCCAGTGCATTTCCTGAACTGGGTAGTGTAGTCTTTGGCCTGCTATGCCAGTGGAACTCACAATACTTTGCCGGCATGGAAAACACCCTGGTGGAAATCAAGCTGGCAAAATGACCAGAACAGGGATGAATCATGAATGACACAAGATGGCATAAGAGAGGGATGTGCATGTGTCATATCCAGACAATGCTCCTTTTGCACCTGGGAGGGAGGGAGGAATTAAAATATAGGAAACTCATATTAATGATCCTTCTGCCACTGTTGCCATGAAATAATTAGACAATTTGGCATCCAATTACAGTTTACCTTCTACCATTTCTCACATAGAGAGATCACAACTTAAAGGATAAGATATATGGTATGGGGCAATAGCTGTCTGACCTTATGTCATGCTCAGTCAGACACAGTATCAAACTGGCATCACATGCATCTTGGCGTATTTTTCTTATCCCTTCCTCTGAACCTTAAGACGACTAAATCATAGACATCAAGAGTCTATGTACTCCAAGTGAAGACAGGCAGACCAGCTAATGTTTTATAGATGAAGATTTCCACATTAGAAATCCAGATAGCAACCCCCGGCTGGTTTCTTGTGAGCCAATTTTGACTATTTTTGTGCCATTTCAGAAATGCTAGATTAACCACGGAGGTTATTCTGTTTCCTTGTTTTTAATTTTGTCTGCCAACTTACAAAATGAGTTGTAAAATGATAATTTTGGCCCTCCAATGCCATCATTAGTACAATAGTCAAAACTGAATTCTGGTTTCCAAAACAGAAATCTAATAGCATTTTTAGCAAAATGTTTTCAGCAGAATGACCCTTGATTCACTAGAGGTAACAGTAGCACTAATAAATGCATGCTTTGTCCCACTGAGTAGCCCACCAAGGAGATGAGGATACAGTGGTGATGAGCCATTGACCATTGTGGTTAGGGAACTCTGGAAATGTAGTACAAAAAAAAAAAAAAGGTAATATTTTTCAAGCCCTCCGTAAGTGTCAACATTTTCTTTTGATTGGCTAATGACATGTTTTTGACAGAGGGAAAAAGCATTTGTAAGTTTTAGTCATCTTGATTCACTCAGATAAACAAACAACAAAAAGATGGCCTTTTGGTCAGTTAACTATTGTAATTTTACCTTATTAAATAGTTCAAACTAACTGTATAATTGAAATGATGTTCTCCAGTGCAGGTCAACTCTTGCAGTCTATGGCTCGAATCTTATTGACAGTTTCTATCAACAAGATTTATTTACAATATGGGTTGGCTAACTATTGAATAGTTGATTCAATGGGTCAGCTCCACTAGGGACAACCAACAGGGTTCTCGCTACTTAGTGGCAATCCTGCTGATTTCTCTAACATGTAATGTATGACTGATAGCAGAAAGGGACTATTAGTGTAGACTAGTTTCCCTATACATAAATATCTTAAAGGTACCAAATCCTGTCTGATCTTGGCAGCTAAGCAGTGTCAACACTGGTTAGTACTTTGATGGGAGACCAGCAACAAACACCAGATGCTGTAGCCTGTATTTCAAAGGAAGGAATTGGCAAGCCACCTCTAAGTATTCCTTTCCTAAGAAAACCCTATGAAAAATTCATGGGGTTGCCATAAGTTGATGGGCAAATTGAAGGCACACACACACATAAATAACACAAGACAGCTCATTGTTTAGAACATCATCTCAACACCTGGTGTGATTCAAGAGATCATAGATTCATCCCAATAATGCCATCAGCACTGATAGCCCTGGGAATAGTGCTCATTGAAAATGCACTTTGAATCTGTGATTAATCAAGTGTTTAATCACACTGGCTAATCAATGAAGACTTTCAGCCTTACCTAGTATGTCAATACTATAAGCAGTTGAACAGAGGCCTAGATCATTAATAGCCGGCTTTCTATAGTTTGATCAGTTTGTGATATATAATGTTGTTTGTATGCGCATTCAAATTAAATAGCTAATTGTTGTTGAATTGTGTATTTCAGATTAATAACAGCAATTATGTTTGCCACTCTTTTGCACATGGAATCTGTATGTGGACTGCATTTGTATGAAACTCAGGGAGCAGGCAGCAACCATTTTAAGACTGATTAATCACTGGCATGTCTTCTCTCTTTCTTCCTTCTCATCTTTATTTCTTATTTATGGATGATATAGTAGGATGAATTTTAATCAGCTCTTACCCTCTTGCTGTGTTCATCATGATTTTCACTCCAACTCGCAGATGTTAACCATTTAGGGACACCTGGAGGAAGCAGAGCTGCTAGAGTAATATTGAGATCAGATGATAACTTTGTACTATTACTGATTTATTTAATACCTAAATGGGAAGAATGGCACAAAGGTCTCACCTTGAGGGATTAGGAGGAATAAAGATATATGTTTAATTAATGATCCCACAAAAGTGCCATGGATTGCTTAAGTAGGTTTATTGGCAGTGTGCCCCCCAATCTGCATTTCTGAAACATCGCAAAACTTCACTTGAGCAAACATGAATTAGAAGAATCCAATCTGAGTACAATTATAGGCTGACAGAAATTGTTATCATCTATACTTATATAATAGTGCTGCCATATTGGTCATAATCTAAATAACCAAGAGACGTGGCAGCTGGATGAGATGAAATTTAGAACTAATTTTGACCCACATTCGCTCTACAGCAAATAATTTTGAGTGAGCTACAAAGACTTAAAAAAGACTTAAAAGTTGCCTAAATACCATAAAGGCATCGCATCCTGTCTGTTCTTGGAAGCTGAACAGGGTCAACCCTGGTTAGTACTTGGATGGGAGACCACCAATTAATACCATGTGCTATAGGCCTCAGAGGAAGGGACTGGCAAAACCACCTCTGAGTATTCCTTCCCTATGAAAACCCTATGATATTCATGGGTTGCCATAAGTCAACAGAAAACTTGAAGACATATACATATACATACACACACACACACGGGGGGGGGGGAGTAAAAGTGAAAAAAAAATAACCAAAGTACTCTGCTTTTACACAACAGTAAGGAATGTGTGGATCTCCAGATATTGTTGGACTACAACTCCAAACAGCTTTAGCCAGCATAGACAAGGGGCTGCTGTAACATCTGGAGGGCCATACATTCTCCATTCCTGCTTCACTTGCTAGAAGATCCAATAAACTCCAGCTATAATTGAGCCATCTAAATCTTTTACTTCTGCTCTTCACACTTTGGGCCTTTCTGCACTACACTGTTACAGTGCTATTATACCACTTTCAACATCCTGTGGAATTCTGAGATTTGTAGTTTACTGAGGCCAAAGAGCTCTCTGGCTCTATAACAGTGTACTGCAGGAAGGCCCCTTGAACAAAAATGCACCTTTTTCACTATGAGAGAAAGAGAGAGAATTCCATTTTGTCTCAACTGTTCTTAGTGCTTTTGTGTCTTGAGTAACCAGAAGGACTGATTCTCCCTCAGACATTCCATTTTCCTTAATGGAGGTAGCAACATTGTGCATGTTTTTCTTTGTGCCTCTAGAACTTTTCCCTCCACTGAAGCAAATGGAAATCTCACTTATAGGCAGTGAACATCCTTATGTGAAGGAACAGATGGATGTAGGAAAAAGTGTGCAGACACTACTGGCTTTACTTTGCAACTAGCAATATTACTTGGTTGTCTGAAACACTGTGTATTTTTCATTCCTTCTGGTATGTCTCTGATGTTATTACTGGTCTTCCACATCCATTTCTTCCTGTGATGCTATAAGGTGAATAATCATAATTAATATGTTAGGAATGTTTTGGTATGGAGTATGAGGCCTCAGTTGAAGTTGACTACTTTCAGAGCACTTTGAGTGAACATATGTAGTGAATAAGAGACTGAACTTAAAATCACGAAATGACCAGTTCAACTCCTACCTTCACCATGAATTTACTAGGCTAGAATACAAAATTCAACCCATGGTTCTTTTCATAGAGATTGTGGTATTGCATTGTGTGGCATGGCATGGCATGGCATTGCAATGCATTGTTTATTGTACTGTATTGCCTTTTCTCCAAAGCCAGGACTGAAGGTGGATGTTTTTAAAGCAGCAGAAATTATTGGGCTTGGATTTCATTTTTCCTCAAGAATAGAGACATCCTACGATTCTGGATTAGTATTATGTGCTCCTCTTTATTCCCAAGCCTTTTTAATTTATTTTAGTGAAGGAGAGAATGCATGCACAGAGATAAGAGCCAGTTACTCCTATGTAACTATGTAACTCCTGTGCTAATAACTACTTGCAATGCTGTCTCCGTATCAATTTCCTTCAGTCCCAGAGCTAGGAAAAATTTATACTATAAATCCCAGAATCCCTGAGCTAGCATGGCTTCTGGCACCATATCAGGCTCTCCTTTTTTTCCACTTCATTTTCACAACTATGAAGTAGGTCAACCCAAGGATGGGGCACAGTCCTATGGTCACTCAGTGCATTTCATGGCTCAATGTAGTCCTGAACCTCAGTTTTCCACTATTACCACTGTGCGATCTGTACAATACATGGGTTTGATAGCATAAAAAGGAGGAAGGATGAGGGAGGAAAAAGAAATGTGGCAGCCCCTTTAAGACTTTTGTTTGTTTGTTTCAGCTTTCATGGATATAAACCTACTTTTTTGGATGCAGTACCAAGTGGTATTAAGGCCTCAGTTATAAAGCATATTTATACAGTTGTGGGAATGTGAGAGAATACACAGGATTCAGAAAGATACAAATCTTGACCTTGCCCTAAATTTTCAAAGGACTGCATAAGGCAGTGGTTCTCAACCTGTGGGTCCCCAGATGTTTGTGGACTTCAGCTCTCAAAAGCCCCAGCCACTATGGTCAATGCTCAGGGCTTTTGGGAGCTGAAGTCTAGAAACATCTGGGGACCCACAGGTTGAGAACCACTGGCATAAGGCAATAAAGACTATTGCTATCCTGTGTGTCCAACGCAGAGCATAGCATGAAATATATCACATTGGAGAAGGGCAAGTAAATGTACCTCTGATGTTGTGAATGGTGTTATTGGCCCTGTAATATTGCTCTCAAGGTAGGTAGGTTTGGTTTGGGTTTTGTGCCAAGAGCAACTACATAAAATATTAACGTTTTGCTCCAAGAACAGATATGCTAGAGCTGTGTCAAAGGGAACACAGTGAGAGTCAGGGGGAAGTCCTAGATGAATTACAGAACATTTGCTTTGCAAGTAGTAAGTCCCAGTGCTTATCTGGCATATTTAGGTCAGATTTCTGTTTGTGTTTTTGCCAGTCCAAATGCATAGCAGTGGGCTAGACGGACCAGGCAGTCTGAACTGGTAGAAAGCACTTTCCTCTGGCTGTGCGAGCCCTTAGATATGAACTCTAATTCAGCCTCCCACTTCGAATTCAGTGGCTGACAAGCACAGAACTGTAAGCCACAGCCAGACACGGCTGTTCCTGATGTATTCAAGTGGGGTTTAAGCTGACAGATCTTCAGCGAGTGACGAGCAATGTGTGTGGGTGTTTATAAGAAAACGAAAAAGTGAGTCTGTGACTGAGCAGAGAGCTGAGCAGGGAGCTGCAGTATTACTGTGTGACACTGAATCTAATTGTTTTGCCTTCAGCAGCTGAAAGAGGAGAAAATTTGATTTTAGCAATAAGGCCCAGCTTGGTTTCACTCAAAAACCAAGAAGTTAACAGATATTTGCCATAAAAATTAAGAGGCAATTCCTCTCTTACAAAGGTGAGCAAATTGATTGAGTAGTACAGATAACTCCTCCTCACCTTGATGCTTTTGTTCAACTTGAGAAGTTACTGTTTTAAATTGTTAGCTGCTGCATTTCTAAAAGGTTAAAATAAAATAATGAAGAGGATGATAAAATAAAAACAAGCCAAACCAAAATGCTTTGGTTTGGTTTCTGACTGCTGCCTTTTTGTGTTACTTGAAAAAGAAACAAGCAAACAGATACTTTTAGACAAGGAATAAACTTAATCCACAGTGGTGAATTGTGCAGAATGGTCAGGAACACAGTGGTGTCATATGTGATCACTAGACCTTTATTAGAAGTAGTTCACCTTCAGAGAGAAATACATAGTTTGGAAAATTACTTTTAAAATAATTATTCACTGTTATGATCATATCTCAACTACCATTACAGGTTTTTATGCTTTCACATATAACAAAAAGAATTAAAATGGATACTTTTAGTTATATTTTAAAGAAAATATGACTTTTAAAGCATGAAGCTCTTGGGATATGTCACACACCACCTCCAGCATGTAGTGAGGGCACATCCTATTACCATAAAAGTGACTTGTAAAAAGTTAGAGTTCCACTGCAAAATGAAGACATTTCTTGTTAAGTTACAAGTGTAATGTAGCTTAATTGTACTTTCATTATTGGAGAAAGGAACTAATTATATGTAACTCATTATCAATGACCAGTTACATCTATAAAAACCTGAATAGCACTTTATTTCTATTTCTGGACAATATCTATGCATGTGAGATTCCATGGAAAAATTCAATGTTTCTGCATTTTAAAAGGAAGAGCAAGGACACAACCCTAAATACTAGGGTGAGTTGGCTATAGTTGGTTGCAGCTTTAGCACTCTTTTTGATTTGAAAAAGAACCTTTCTTTCTCAGAAACAGTGATGGTATCATGTGCCCAAATCTGTACACATAATAAATAAGTACACATCAAAAATACACAAATAAGTACACATCAACAATATCCCCCTTTCTGATAAAGAGTTATTTTGCACAACAAATTGCCACTGAAAGTGCTAATAAAAGCTTCAGAGCTCTTATAGCAGAGACCTTGTCAGCTGAATGTCCTTACTGAAACTAGGATTATTTTGAATGTAGCATTGCTGCAATTTCAAATGATAAACATAAGGGCAGGTTTTTTAACTATTATCTTTGGAAAATAAATCAAAACACCAAGATGAAACACCAGATGCAAATATGAATATTTTTACATACTCACCTGCTTACATTCTTCCTTGTAGGACAAAGCATTAGAATGACCATTATCAGTTTATTAGCTATTTTTCTGTAGAGTTATAGCCAAAGCAATTATCAGAGGAAAGGCCAACAGAAATTAGAATATAAAAACTGACATGCTAAAACAACTAAAAAAAACAGCAGAATGATCAAAACACAATGCATCAAGTCAGTCAATATTTTAGGGTGGTTCTGTAACAGAAAAATGCCTTTAGTTACATTCAGAATCTATGAAGAGAGGTAGAGTTCTCTGGGGAGGGAGCGCCAGAAAGTAATATGTGGATCTATAAAAGTCTGGAGTTGGAATTTCACCTAGGAAAGGGACATATTGAGCCATGGCATCAACTAAAAGATGGCTCACCTGTGGTAGAGAATCAGTATTTCAATCTCCAGACTTCTCTGACAAAGTTCCATGATAGGCCATGAGGTGCTACCTATTGTGGAATGGAAACAGTCAGCTCTTAGGACAGTTGGGCTGGCCATTTGTGTTGTTTCAAAACCTGGCTACACCTGGATCATACATCCCATTTGCTCATGGATGTTACTACAGGAACAAGGATCCTACAGAATGTTCTGGTGGTCTAGGTGAGAAGTAGAACTGATGGCAGAAGCCAGTTAAGTACTGGTACTCCTGTTTGTCCAAACTGAGGTGACCAAGTTTCAGTATTTTTTTCCCTGATGGCTCTCCAAGGGGTGTACTAGTTTCTGGGAAACCAAGAAAGGCCAAAGGACCATTGCCACAGCTAGAATTAGTGCATGTCCAGTATTCACCCTAAATTGCTGCTCTGTGAAGACTATATTAACTTGCATGACAGAATTTATTTCTTTGAGACAGTCAGAAGATGGAGAACACCTTTGATCCAGGTTAAGACCTGTATAGTTTGCATCACTGCACACAAGTCATTTGTGTCAAATAAAATATGAACTACCAGATGGAACTACTGGATAAAACTAGCACTTTATTGAATGAATTCCTAATAATTGCTTAGAAATACTGGATTGCTGAGAGGCATCAATGTTTTGATGTGTTGTCTGACCTTGAAAGAAGAATGAAATGTTCTCTCACATGCTTAAAAAACAAGGATATGAGCCTTCATGAGCCTCCAATTTCAGCTGCACTCCTTGGCCAAGGTTGAGGGCTTTACCCTGCTGAAGACTGCATGGAGGAGAGGTTGTAACACACCGCTGGTATCTTTTGCTTACGTCTCACTGTGGATGAGAGGAACAACAGCAACAACAAAAAGCAGGAAGGACTCCAGCTATCTGTGATATAGTTCGTTTCCCCATCTTCGTGGCTTCTAAACAAGCAGTGGCCAAAAAGATAGAGGTTTGGCTTGAATAGCTTCCTAGGCCTAATCTGGACCTATTTAAAGATTCCTGAAAGAATAAACAGTACATTAAACACACAGAAAACTGGAGCCAGCAAAGATGCTGTTGAGCCCAAATCTTCACTTCATCAAATCATGCAGGTATGTGATCAAGATTCCTAGCCTGTGGCTAAGAAACTGAATGGGGAACTAGGAAATTCCATGGTTCAAATTGCATTTCAGCTATGAATTTGCTGAGGAAAACATGCCTATGTGTACTTGAGAGCAAACTGTAGTGAACATATTGGGGCAACCTGATCTCCATACATGAGATCACGTTGCTACTAGTTTAGAAAAGCTGGATTGTTCAGCATCGTTACCTTATCTACTATATAAAAGTCAAAGTTTCTGAGTGATCTTCTCTGTTTGCCAGCAGCACGCAGGCACAGACCTCATATGATTGGCTGTGTTAGGTGAGAAAACCTCAGATGATTGGCTCGCTGTGAAGATTTTATGGAACCCTGAGGTTGGTAGTTCAGGGAGGGGCCTTTAGAATTCTCAGCTAGAGAGCTCTGAATAGGCCAGTTGCTATTGTAATAAATAACTTGGAGAAAAAGAAAAGTCACAAAGAAATTAGGCACAGGATCAAATGAATCACATTTATTTTAAATGTTCATTCTGCAGAAGGGGGTGCCCATAAAGAGCCCCCCCCCCCAATGCTGAATACCTCATGTTTTATTCCCTATCCCAACGCAAGTTTTCCCTCCCCTGGGATCCCATTGGATAGAACCCCAAGGGTCACAAGCCTATCAGTCAACTAAAAAGTTACATTTTCCCTTTCACCATATTTACAGCACATGTGATCACGCATTAATCATGCATCTCCCTTGTGCATCATGTTACATCCCAGATGTCTTATCAGCAGTTTCAAAGTACCCCTTTGCGCTCAGCCATGTCCCCATAAATCAGTCTACTCCTTACATAGGCCTTGTCTTGTCCTCCTTTCAGAGGCCTTGCCTTGTCCTCCTATATGTTATCTGAGAAATATCAGTTACCCTTCAAGGTCTTTGGGAGGCCTTACCGTCTCTGAAAATCTTCCTTATTAGACTTATTTTATTACTGGAGCTCAAACACAAAATATACCAAAATATATGTGTAAATATGTCTAAAATGTGTTACACTTATAAGCTAATACATATATGTGAGTAATACATGTTAATAATACTGCAGAAACTAAAATGTATTTTATTTCTCTCACTATGGAGACGAGGCCTAGCAGAAAGTCTCCTCAACAAACCCAACCTCTGTACGTTAACAACTCTGAATACAGACTGGATTGGGGAATATAGGCAAAAGTTACAGGTACTGAACAACACAGTTTGGGGAATTACAGACACAGGATCTCAAATCTGTGTATTTCAACCGCATGTAACTCCTAAGGTAAGGTAAGGTAATTTCTAAGGTATTTCTAACAACTGTTACCTATGAGAAAATAAAATCCCGAGAAATATCGGGTAAATACGCTGGTCCCTAACATAGGAATTATATTTGCTGACTCACTGGCAAAAGTTATGGAGATTACTGGGATATTATATATGAAGTACTTTAAATTACTATGTGAATACTATTTTAATTCTTTTAGAAACATCTCTAGAAAGATTCTCTTAAAACCTCCACGGTTCTCTTTGATCATATTCAGTTGGCTCAGTCAATGAATTATAAAGTATTCAGTACCTAAAACAGATTTAACTAAAGAAAAGAATAAACTGGTCACTTGAATAGCAGAGGTGTTTGCTATACATTGAGAGCTACCTGACTAAAAAATAAAGTAGATACCGGTACATCTCACTGTATCCACTAAGTACAAACTACTGAATACTGAGGCTACATTTAAAGCAGTGCTTACACAACTTTAAATCTACTGGTACAATTGTAGTTCAGTATTACTTGTTTATTAGCTAAATGCATCTGATCTCAGAGGCCTGCATGACAAGTTCATTACATATCAATTTAATTAGCCAATTTACATTTAATTTACATTTCAATTAATGTCTTTAGCAACAAAACGTTGCATTAATAGGGTAATTGCCTGTTAGGCAATATGTAAAAGAATAAATAGCCACATTCTGAGGAAGCATTCCTATTTTCCACATTTTATTACCATAAATAACCTAAATAATTATTGCTCTTAAGGGGCCACGTCCCAGTTTCCTTCTGGGCCTAATTATAAAGACTTAGTACCTCATTAAGCAAAATGGTTTTGAAGTCACAGAAAAGCATTACTCTAATCGTGACTCATTACTTTCTATGAATGAGGAGGGGGCTAAGAAGCTGCAAAGCAGCACATTTAGACAATTTTTTTTATGTGGTAGACAAGCAGGAACCCCTTTGTGAAGCAGCATTTCCACTGGTGTAGGTGTTTCTGTTGCGAGCCTAGCTTTACCACATTTATACAAGAACTGTAATTAAATGAAAAAGGAAAAAAACCAAATCCAAAAGCTAAGAGAGGTCACACTAGATCCTGGAATAGCTCAGTACATCATGGTCCAGTAATTTTTCTCCTCCGAAACTGAAGTCACTTTGTTTGAGCTTCAAATGATTGAAGATTTATACGCATCAAAGGTCAAACTCTGTTGGCAATACTTGAAAGGCATGCAATGCAGAGCAGCACTAATCTTATGCAAAGTCATACAGTTCTTGATCTTCCACAGACTTAAGAGACATGAACAATAATATATGGGCTGAAAACCTAGTTAGTCAGCAACCGCTATGGCAGGGTCAGCTCAAAGGAGCATCACAACAGAAACTGAGAGAGTATTCTGGAAGCCTCTGTGATATCACAGAGGATTTTTCTGGAGCAAACATACTATCATATTGTGTAAGAAACGGCCAGTACTAGAAGCCAAACTGGCAGTCATATGTACTGTTTGCCAAAGTGGCAAACCTATGTACTGTTTCCAGCCTACAGCTTTCCACAGGGAGGAGAAGGCACAATTCCTGCACTTCTACAGGTCATTCTGAGGCATCCTTTCAGCTTACATGGGAGTTGGTTATAATGAAAAGAATGCAAAAGACTGTATTTGCATGCTGATTCTAGCACTCTGACATGACCTTGGAGGACTGGACTATAGTGCTTTGTCTTCTGATGTACTTGATCTAGCCAACCCTATTTATGGAATGAGGAGAAGGAGATCCCATGACAGAACTTCAAAGTGGTAACAACAAAAATGGACATTTTAACATATGTCGTAAAAATGTCGTAAAAATGTCAAAAGGCTAAAAAAGATGGAAGAATTTGATAGAACCTACAAGGGAGGAATGGTTATTGATATTAATTGAACTAGGAGAAATGGATAAATTATCTTGGCCATTTCTGCACTAGAACTGTTATTGTGCTATTATTCCACTTTCAACATCCTATGGAATCCTGGGGTTTGCAGGCCTTTGATGTTGAAAGTAAACAATAGCACTATAGCAGTCTAGTTGCAGAAACGGCCCTTGTCTGACTAGAAAAAAGTCACTGGAGCCATTTCAGAAGGATTTGGAAACTCCTTATAGACTTTTTGCAGAAAAAAATAAAAGGATCTTGTAACTCATAATTGGTTTTGACAGTTAGTATGATTTTATTAATGGAAAAAGTGAAAGATGTCATTTTAGGTGGAGAGGCTTGTTTATACCATATGTGTGTATAACCACCAAAGAGAAATTTGGAAGCCCAGTCACATAGGCAGGGGGGCAGTGTGCTCTGGGCAGCATTTTTTTGGGGCACTGCACTCCTTGCCTGCCTCCCTGCACACCGTAGCCCTGCCCCCATGTGCCGTAGCCCCACTCCCATGTGCTGTAGCCCCACCCACGTGCACCATAGCCATGGCCCCATGCCTCTGCCCCCGCCCCTACCCCACTTGTGCCAAGCTACGCCACTGTGAAAGCCAAGCTTTCTTTTTGTCTATATATCTTTTTATATCATACTTTCATTTATTCTTATTTTCTTTGCCTCTTCTTCCTTCTCTTTTTTTTCAGATTATCTGTAATTTTTACTGTACTTTGAAAAACACTTAATAAAAATTATCATAAAAAAAGTATTTTTGCAATGTGATCTCTACTTTCTCTTCCTTTCCTGAATCCAGCAAGACATCTGGCATTTCTTGCTCTATATATGGCAAAAGTTTTTATTGTAAAATTTTGAGCATCTCTCTGTTCGCATAGGAAATAAATGCACTGTTGCAATGGTTACTGCAATCCCTGGTGTCCCCTTTTTTGAAGATGTATACTGAGAGTTTCTAATCTGTGGGGCATTGTTTTATTTTCCATATTTGATGGACACATTTTAGTTCGTAGTAGAATAGATTCTGTCTCTGAAGCTTGAAGCAATTCTATTGGTATGCCACTTATTCCTGATAATTTATGTCTTCCAAATGTCCTGGGTACAGCTTCCAGTTTACTTTCTAAATGTAGATTCATCTTCAAATGGTTCTTCCTTGAATGAATCTGTAATCCTTCTATCTCTTTTATAAAGTTCTTCAGTATGTTGTTTCCATCATCTTTTTATTTCTACTTGGTCATGTAATATGCTCCCCTGCTGGTTGTAGAGCATCCCCACACATGGTTTAAATTTCCCTTTTGATTTCTTGGCTCTTATGGAAAAGGTCTCTTGTTCCTCCCTTTTTTATTATGATCTTCTGTTTCTTTGCATTGATTATTATGGTAGTTCTCCTTGTCCCTGCAAACAAATCATTGATCACTTGCATTCAGAGTTCTGACTCTATTACTGTCTCCTTTTACTTTTGCTTCTCATTTGTCTGTAACTGCTTGAAGAATTTCATCTGTTATTCACTGACAGTCTCTTTCTTTTTGGCTGCAGATAGTGTTCTTCTGCCTTTGGATTTCTTCTACTTCCTGGTCAAATAAGCTTAATAGTGTAACTCTATTTTTTACAGTATCTTTACATTATATGGGGATGTTCTTCAGGTTTTGGCATGGTGGTTGGTTTAGCGTTCTTCTTTACTCTATTTTTTGATATTAGCAGTTCATACTTTGTGCCACAATCTGAGAGAGAATGGAGCTCTATTTTCTGTTTCCAATTACGTAGTCTATTTGATTTCTATATTAGCCATCAGGTGGTGTCCATGTATACAGTTGCCTCTTGGACTGCTTGAAGAATGTGTCTGTGATGAACAAACTGTTGGCCTTGCAAAATTCAGTCAGTTACTCTCCTGCTTTATTTCTTGATCCTAGGCAAAAATTTTCCTATAGTCTTTAATTCTGTCCTGTTTCCTTCTCTTTTTCATTCCAATCACCTAATAAATCTTGTTTTGGTGTGTGATCAATTTCTCCAGCACAGAATCTTTCCATTTCTTTTCTGTCTCTGTAGTTCAGTGGTTCTCAACCTGTGGGTTGTGACCCCTTTGGGGGTCAAATGACCCTTTCACAGGGGTCGCCTAAGACCATCGGAAAATACGTATTTCCGATGGTCTTAGGCTCCATTCCCTCCTTGGTGGTGGTGCACAAGTGTGAGCCACATGCTTGCGTCCTCCTGCCCCCTTTGAAGTACCTTACTAAAGAAAATTTTCTTGGCATCGAGCGAGAGTGATTTGGAAGGGCAATCTCCGACCAGCCACTCCGAGGCTCAAACAAAGCTAAAAACATCTAGTATAAGGAAGTCTGAGAAGGCAAGAATTAAAAAGAAGGTGAAAGGAAAATTACCTGGTAATGCAGTTAAGTCTGTTAAGGGCGGGGAAGGGCTCCCAACAGCTCCTTTAACTTCCGGTCGCCATGTTGAAAGGAGGTGTTCAGAAAGCAAGGGAGGGGGCTATGAAAGGAAAGAGCTCTCCTGACCAATCCCAGCTCGCCAGCAACACAACCAATCACACTCAAGCATGCGAGCAGCCTCTGCCAGGAGAAATGGCAGCCTCTCAGTCAGCAGTTCCTTGCCCTTCTGTATTAGCGAATACAGTAGCACAGGGCAATTTGGCATTGTGCATGGTGTCATTGTTCACTAGGAGTCAAACTGCAATGCCTATGGAACGTAAAGAAGTAAGATTTGAACCTCCCATGTCCTCAGTGTCTTCCCAGGGGAACGTGTCTGAGTGTAGTAGGGAGGTGGTAAGACAAATGATTGCTGAAGAAATGGAGGTGCATGTTAATAGGCAAACAATATTAGTGAAATGATTTCACAAAATACATAACAAGTTTAAAAAACATATTGCAAGTTGGACAATTCACTGAATTTGAATGTAATGTCATTATTAAGCAGTCAACAAACTACTTCAATGAATCCTTCATTTTCACGTGATTTTCCTGATGATACAAAAGTTATTCAAGCTGAATCAAATGATGCTGATGTGTGTTTACCAAAAAAGTCTACCTGTAGGTCCAAAGTGACTAGAGTTGAGGAATCTGCTTTGTCACACTCTGAACAAATCAACACTGAATCTGAAAGTGATGAGGAACCAGATTTGGCAGATACTCATGGGGATAATGACTCTAAATCAGATGGTTCTATTTCCGAGGAGGAGGATGCAGAAGATGATAATAAAGTGAGATTATTTTCCTCAGATTCTTTTAAAAATTTGCTGAAAAAGGTGTTGCATCAATTGTAAGGAATAAGCCTACAAAATCTAGTGTTATTCCTATGCCAGATTTATTTTTGGATTTAATTCAGTCTGAATGCAGTGAAACCAAATCTTCAAACTTTATATCATTTACGGTGGACTAAATATCAGATATTTACATTACAATTCATAACAGCAGCAAAATTACAGTTATGAAGTAGCAACAAAAATAATTTTATGGTTGGGGGTCACCACAACATGAGGAACTGTATTAAAGGGTCATGGCATTAGGAAGGTTGAGAACCACTGCTGTAGTTGGATTACAAACTTGGTTGATGGGTATATTGATGGGTTTTCCCTGAAGTCTTATTGATATAATTCTTAGACTTCACATGATATCCTTTGACTGCTTTTGCTACATCCCTTCTCAATATTAATGCCAACCCATTTCTTCTTAGATTTTCATTTTCTGAGTAAAACACTGTGTAATTATCTGACTCAAAATATCCCATTCTTGTCCAGTTTAGCTCGCTTACCCCAAGTATTGCAAACTTTATACACTGCATTTCTTGTTTTACTATGTCTAGCTTCCTCTGATTCAAGCTTCTAATATTTCATGTTCCTATAATATGTGTTGATCAGCTACAGACTTTCTTTTCACCTTTGGACATGTCAACATCTGAAGTCTTTTTGGTTTGAGTTCATTTGTGTCATTAGACACAGTGCTGCTCATAGTTGTCCTCTACTCTACCTCACTAGCTTGTTGAGTGCCATTCAGCCTGGGAATTTAATCTCATCCTAGGGGTTTCATGGTGAAAGACATTCAAAAGGGGTTTACCATGCCTCCTTCTACACAGTACTAACAAGCATTAGCTATGCTGCCACTGCTGTTGTCTATGCGAGATCTTCTGCCAGTGTCATTGCCTACTACTGCTGCTGCCCAGTAGCCGTTTGACACATTTAGTCTGGCTCCTCAGCAAAAGCCTGTCTGACATGGGAGCCCCTACCAGTAGCACAGTTACTTTAAGCATAGCCTCTTGCTCCACAGGAGTACAGAATCCCACCACAGTGGAAAGTGCCATGGGTACCTAGGGACACCTAGATAACTCAGGGGGTGCAGGACAATCTATGTAGCACCTATAGCTCAGATATACATCATGCTTTTTCTTGATCCCTAAAATTGCAATCTTGCTACGCCTAATGTCTATGGGAACATTTTATGCTCAAAATATGTTTACCTCAATAATGTGTGGTTGACTTTCTCTTCTTCACTCATCACTAAATTTCCAGCTTTGCTTTCTATCACATCTTCTGCTAATAGTGGTCATAGTGTTGATGATGATGTACATTCAAAGCACACACAGTTTACCTCAGAAATTTCCTACACTTTTCTCCTGACTCTTTCTTCCTCGGTGACAGTGATCTGCAAAGGTTTACTCTGTGATGTTTAATGATTAACATTTGCCCAAAATACAACTGTCCAGACTAGAGCCATCCTAATCAATTCCTTGATTGTTGAGCAAGAATAATTTCAGATGAGATTTTATGACAATGGAAAAGCATATAACAGCAGGGGTGTTACTTTTTTCATTTTCTCACTATCATTACTTTGGAACATGCCTTAGCCAGCCCAGCACTTTTCTCTCCCTCTCTCTCTCTTTTTCCCCTGCTTTTCAAATACAAAATGGTGCACACATAAGAAATAAAAAGCTCTAATTTATTCTACAAAAGTGTTCATCAAGTAAGAGACAGGACTCGAGAAAAAGATTAAGAGCTTACATTTTTCATTTGACTTATTTCACATAAAATTTTATAGAGAATAAAATGATGGGAGGCAAAGAAGCAATGATATTTCTGTTTTATCTCTGTCTGAGGCCCATAAATCTTCCTGAAGTATCATTAATTATAGCAGCGCCTTTCATGACGCTATTGTTAAGGGTCTAGCTGCCTTTGCATTATAAGCCCCCTATTTTCATGGGCTTATATGAGTAAAAGAATTGTTTTAGGCTAAACTTCGCTTAGGCAGCGTATCTGCTGAGCAAAATTATTAATTTATAAATATATATATTTATAGAAAGAGAGAGAAAGAGAGAAAGAGATTTTTTTAAACAAAAAGCAATCACCAACTTGGCATTACAGTTTAATACAATAATGTATGCACTTTAGCTCTGCTAGAGACACAAGTGCAATCTGATCTTCGATCTAATGTTTAGTGACATAACTCAATTTATTCCATGGATAAATTTACTAGGCTACCTGATGTACCTCTATGTGGCTGGCTCTAAATCAGCAGCAGTAGTAATACTGTGATCTTGAGCTAGAGATACAAACCTGTATCTCTTTTATCACATACTTTAGTTGGTTATGTACAGGCTGTATGAGTGGTTCAGGCACATCTGTTTGTTTTGAGAGGACCTTCCTGTTATTTGCTTCTGGTTTTCTTTCTGTCATCTTCTGCTCTGGGCATTAATTCCTACTAATAGTTTAAAGCATCTGAAGAAAACTCCTTCTTTTGTTTCTCTCACACAAGCACACATATTTCCCCACCTCCCTCTTTTACACACATCTACATATACTCTCCATCCCCTCTCTCTCTCTCTCAGATAGACACACAAAAATACATTCTGTCCACTTCTTTCTCTCATTCTCTCTCTCTCATATATACATACTCCTCTCTCCATATTTGTCTCTCATCTCTTTCTACCTCATACACAGGCACACACAGACATAAGGAACCGCATACTATCCCCGACCTCTATCTCGCTCTGGACCTCAACCTCTTAGGGCTCCTGTAGGTAGTAAGCTCCTAACATCTCAAGGTCTGAGCTGCTCAGAAACTATTCTAACTCACTCACTCCTGCAACTCAGCCTCATCTTTTCCTAAAGAGGCAGGGTGCAATTTTCTACAAACAAACCATGTGGTACTTAGCTTTTAAATCAATCCTTGATTGTTCAGAGATAAAGATTAGACTGGGAATCAGCTGGGTTGTCTGTGGCAAATCCAAGGGAGAAAAAATGACCATTGGAGAGTATGCTTCCCTTCATGCTGGTTTACTCATCTAAATTCTCCTTCCCTATGTTGTTGTTAGTCCTGTGCGGAGAAAAATATACAGATATACTTTGGAGCATCACCTGTCATCACCTATATAGCTCTTAGCTGAAACCCCTCTAGTGTAACATCAAGAATCTGTATCTTGATTATTGGGACTTATAACCATCAGGCAGCAAGCAGCCTAAATCAGCTAGATCTGTGTGAGTTAAGTGAGATCAAGCCAAGTAGGCTGGATTGAGTCAGTCAAGTTACAGTGCGTCAGGTCCAGTCAAGTAATGGCTGAAGTCAATCTGCTCAAAGTGAATCAGATTCTGTCAAGTAAGTCAGATTAGGTCAGAGTAATGCTAAGCAAGACATGGCATTTCAGTCCACAACAAATACAGTCCAAGGATATCGAGGAAAACAGCCATCAGGACCACAAATAGCTCCCAATGCACATTTCTACCTGACCTGAAGAAAGACGTCCCAGAAAAGAATTAGAGTCAACTGAAATCTTTTTGGGGAAAATGCAGGACTAGGGAGGGGTTAAAAGGATTATGTCAATTACCATGCAAAATTAGGGACATGGTCACAGAAGCAGCTGAGTAACCACACTTTTGGTTCTGGACTATTTAGGTTCTTCATTTTACTTTCTTTACATATACTCACTTTCAAGCCACACATCAATTAAATCAATTGAGGCACTTTCAGCAAGTAAGAAAGATGAGTGTTCATAGTCAAAGAACTTTTTCTTTCATTAATTTATTCCAATATATGTTTATCCACCCAACGTACATCCATGGTTCTGTCTCATGTTTATGGCTTTGGTAGTTACAGTGTCAGTCAGCAACATTTTAAAGAAGGCAGACAGCTTGCCTGGCATCAGCACAAAAGCTTCAAGAAGTAAAAAGATCTGTTTGAACTGTTGCTCACAACATTCTTAAGCTATGCACTGTAATACCATCTGCTGTAAAACATATGATTTTAGGGAATATAAGCTCTTGTATCCATTCTGTTAAAGTATGCAATGAATGTAGATTCTCCACTTGTGAGGAAGCTGAAGTGAATTGGGTCTTTATATGAGTAAAGAATATCAGAGTTTCTTAAAACATGACCAACTCTTTCCTTTTGTACAGAAAGCAAAAGGATTATGTAAAAATACTGTTTGTGAATACTTCTAAAACCCTTAAGTAATCTCTATCCTCTAATCTCATCTATAATCTATCATTGTACCTTCCTTGTTTCATTACACTTTGATAATGTGATTCATTTTGCTCCCTCTAGATGCAGTTGTAATCTTTTTTCTCATAATGTTCTGTCTATCTTTGTTGGATTGTTTCATTTTAACATTTTTTGGCTTCTTCTCTTGACTAAACAAATTTGTACAAATTGCAGTTTGGTTACTGTGAAATGTACTATTAATCTGGTAATTAATTAATCAGAGATGAACAGATGAAATGCCATACCAGATAAGACACACAGTCCATCAAGTCTTGTGGATTTTTTTCTTTCAGTGGACACCATTAGAACTGGCAAAGAAAGACTAAAATACAAGCAAATAGGCTAATGCTGAAGTTAACCATCAGGGATAATTTTGTGCTTTATGGTTGCTTTTAGGTAAAATGTATATGTACATTTTGCTAATATTAATATACCATAATGTGAGATGCAGAACTATAGGGATTCTGCTTACAGCGTGAAGCTCTCCACGTCTCCCTAGAGGTAAGTTTCATTTAGTTCAATAGATCTCATTCCCAGGGAAGTATAGCTAAAATTGCAGCCTAAGTATCACTGCACATAGTATGCCTTATTGATAGATGAGGAACATAAAGGACACATGGTGCCGTGGCTCTGCTATGGGGACGGGATGGCAGTGGTCCACAGGTTGTGTTTTTGCGTGTCACAGTCCCACTGCCATCCCGCCTCCACCCGTCATGATTGTGAGATGTTTGCTTAATGGAATAAATCCGTTAAGTGCTGCAATTGTGTGACACTCCCGTCCTTCCTGGCCATGTGGAAGGGCAGGAAGCACAATGGAGGCACTTCCTTCCTCAGCACAGCATGGGAAAGAATTTGGCTGTGCTGTGGAAGGCAAGTGCATGTGGCTCACACTCCCTTCAGCAGAGAGTCGGTTGGATGTGGAGGGGAGTGTTCCTGTTGCTCTCCCTTCCCAGCAAAGGTACTGCCAGGATTGCAATGGGAAGACAATGGGATTAGTTAATGTGCAAAAATCGCCTAAGTCTTTACCACTATTGCATTTCTCAATAGTGATATGATTTAGATACATGAGGGAACATAAATACAGTTTATTTATAAAAGACAAATGACTAGAAACCTGTAAATGTACATTAATGGGGTACAAATAGTGTCTGTCGGTGCTAAAACTGAAACAGATCAGTGTCTTATTATTATTGACCAATAATTATTATTACTGAAGGAAGGAAAAAAATTAAATCACACAGCAGCTTCACACAAGAAATATATAGATAGGTACAGTGGCAAGAACAGAAATAGAGATAATTTACTGATCATGTTAAAACACATTTATAGGCCTTTGAGGCAACTTCATCAGCAAATGATCCATATTTCAGGTAGTGCACAAAGCAGTTTATGGAAGTATTAATGTTATGAAAGAGTAGTTGTAAACACCATGGCACATATTCTGTGCAGCTGTAGACCATGAACATTGATAGGACGGATGGTGTAAGTCATAACAGTAAAACCGGTAGCTTGTGTTTACCTATTCTGGGAGGTGGTGCTCAGCCTCTTCTGGATGGCGATGTTCTTCCCCAGGAATGGGGAACATGAGGCCTTTGCTATTCAACTGGACTGCAAAATCACATAGTCTCTCATCATTTGGCCAGTTGCTGATAGGGTCTGTAGTCCAACATCTGAAAGATGGTACATTCATCAACCCTGATGATAACATTTGCATCTTGCAGGGACTATTAGATCTAGCACTGTCTCATGAGGCCCAATTAGTATTCATAATACAGTGTGCCTTTTCTTAGGTATGGCTGTTGCTACAATTTCAAATCTTTGGTCACTATAATCCTGTGTCCCCATCACATTCAGATTAGACTGTGCCAATGTGAAATGCATGGGTCTGTCTTTGAAATGTCAGGGAAACTTCAGTTGGTCCATAAAACAGGTATTAGAAACACAAAATACAGCTACTCAAGAAGCTTTAGTTGGCCCACAAGCCATGTGTTAGACTATTAGTGGGGCCTCACAGGTAGATTACATCTCACCAATCTTAAAGTAACTTCATTGGTTGCAGTCCTGTTTGGAGCATATTGCTGGTTTCAACTTTACAAGGCTACACAGCTTGGGAACTGGATATCTGAAAGACAGTTGCTTTCACATGGAACTTGCCTGGCTCTTGAGGATCTTCATAGCTTAGATATGTGGTGATCAGAAAACAGTCCTTTGAAGTTGTGATGCCCCATTTCACAATTACGGTCCCAATGGGGTGGGGCAGAGGAAGGATCTCAGATCACTACCTGCCAGTAATAAAATGTTCTCCAGAAAGATAGTCATGTGCTATGGGTTTTATATGATGGGTTCTAGGTGTGGTTTTATTTCCTGGCCATTTTAATTTTCTGTCCGAGTCTGCTACTATTTGCAGAAAATTTAATATGTTGTATTACTAAATTTATCTGCTTCTTGTTGCTTGGCTGTATTTTAAGAACTTTTTAAATAGTTTTATTTATTAATGAAGACAATGAGATGCCTTGAAAGCAATATAAATTCTGAAGTGGATTAATTTATTTGATACATGTGTCAAATTGTACTAATTTCCAGGACTTTCCTCCTGGAAATGCAGCCCTCTTACTGCAACTGGTCACATCTGACTCGAAGGAGGAATCCCAATTATCTGCAGTGTAACATGTGGTTCTGCAAGCTTTAATTCGTAGCTTAACTAATAGCTGATGGCCAGTTTTTCTCAGAAGAGTTGCAAGCTTATTTATTCATTTACACCTTGAATCTAAAGTAGTGTAGGGTTCCCAAGCACTCCCACCCAGATACTACCCGCTGCAGAGAGCATCTTTTCACTCTACACAATTATAGCAACATGACACCACTTTAACTGCCCTAGGAACATTCTGTGAAATCCTGGGGTGTGTAGTCCAGGCAGGGATATTTAGAATGAGCTAGACAGCAAATCACCAACCCCAAAAAACCATAGGATATCACCATATTAGCTAAACTGGAATCATACCTTGAAAAGGCTGCAATTTAGTCCTTGCATTATTTCTAAATCTAGATCCTCTGTATCCTCTGAGATCCTATTACAACAGGAAGCAAGCAAGCAAAAATTAAAGACAGCCTATCCTTCTGCAAAAGAGGTGCTGCTATTATCAAGCGGTGCTTTTTATTATTTTAAAAAAGCATCTGTGTCGACATTGGTACTATATAAAAATGATACTCTTTTTTACATTTAGATAATCTGTACACCAAATCATTTAATAGGTTAAGGATTAATCCTCCAAATTTTAAAAGCCTAATAATTTTTATGAGGGAAATCACACTAAAGTGAAGAAACGTGACCTGCAAATTACAGTTTTGAACAATGGAAAATGTTGATACTGCAATTCCTTTTTATGTGAGATTTTTTTTCTTCTGTAGTGTCTTTCCGTAATTCCTCATCCACCTTAGGAGGAATCTTCCCCTCCACTTAAAAAAAAAATCACTGCTACATATATTACTTTAAAAAATGAACTGGAAATATTTATCAACGTTTACACGAACCAGCTTTGCGCGTTAACTCTACAGCCTCTCTAAACGTAACCTTCTCCACAGTTGCCCCTCACATGACGGTTTGCAGGAGGGATAATCGGAACCGGAAGTGATGGTCACTCGGAACTCGTTTTTAAAAAGGTTGGTCCCTTTGCCCTCCACAGCAGCGAGGGTTCCGTTAGCCACGCCCCCTACCGCCGCCCAGGCCCCACCCCGGTTAGCGTTCCGGCTGCCATGGAAACGGAGTGTGGCGGGCGCAGGCGGGGCCTAGCCGTGCGCCGCATCCTGTGAGCTGCGCCGGCGGCGGGCAGAGGATCCCCTCTTCCACCTCGCCAGCCTGCGCTGCTGGCGGGTGGGTCGAGGGGGAGATCAACCCCGATGCCGCCGCGCAAGGGGTTCGTCTGCGTCCTGGAACTTCACATCCGCACGGTGAGGAAGAGGAGGAGGGACCCCACTCACCGCGTGGGACTGTGGATGATGGGGCGGGGGAAGGATTAAACGAAGGAGGAAGGCCGAATCTCACTTGGACGGGATGGCGGGAGCGAGAAAATGGAGGCGGACAGGCGGGTGGGTCCTTTTTCAGGGGGGGATAGAGCGACAGGAAATGAGAGGAACCGAGATTGTGGCGGGATGCCGTCGCCAGTTGCAGCCTCAGAGCATTCCAGCGTCTTCTGCCCGTGTAGGAAGCAGTTGGGAGATTATTATTTTGGCCACTACAGCTCCCAGAATCCTCCCAGCCAGGGCAATTGAGCTCCGAAAAGTAGCATCAGCTGTAGAGTATGTGGCTCTGGAAGGAAGAAGTACGGGAGGGTGCTACTTAGGGCTCGAGTGAGGAGCTGGTTGCCTCCAGGAGAAAAAACTCCTGGAAAAAAACCCCCTGAGTCTTAAGCCATTTCCGCACTAGCCTGTTATAGCGCGATGATTCCACTTTCAACCTCCTCTGGAATCCTGGGGTTTGCAGTTTCGGGAGGGGCCGGCCTCCCGAAACTGCAAACCCCAGGATTCCAGAGGAGGTTGAAAGTGGAATCATCGCGCTATAACAGGCTGGTGCGGAAATGGTCTTATTAGCGAGAGGGCGCTCGGTGAGAGTCCTTTTGTATTGCGGCTGCTTCTCTTTGGCCCTCAGGAAAGGCCTGGCTTTGATGGAGGAACCGCCCGGCCCACCAGTGGGAGGGGGATTGGGGTCATCAGGCCTCCTTGTTGGTTTTGGCTGGGCTTGGGTGCCTCTCCCCCGAAATTCACACGTGTGGAGGTGGAAATCAGGGGCTTCCAGACTAGGGGCTCTATTCAGACTGGACAGGCTATTGAGCTCATAGTTTTACTAGTCTGCCACCCACTCTTCTACCTCTCAAGTATTCTATAACTGTGTCTTGAAAAATGTGACTCACTACTGTTCCCTCCCCCTTCCTTTCCATTTTTAATGCACTTTTAAAATATCTGTTAGTTGAGCTCAGCTACAGTTAGAAACTTTGGCTTTAGCTTTTCTCTTCTGTCTCGACTTCCTGCTGTGCTGTAGTAACCGTTATATTAAATCCCCTGCTCTCTGCATCTCTTAACAGCCAATTAGACATTAACACTTCCTTTTTCTTTACTCTCTGCACCAATCACTTTGCAGAATGTGGGTTGGGCAAATTCAATCCTGCTTGTGATATCAGCTGTGCAAATAGTTGGCCAAGGTTTCTTTTTCTGTCCTTCTTGTACTTGGACTTATGGCATTGCTTCTCTTCCCTTTTCCATGGGTTTGGAAAAAAAAAACACTTTTATTTTGAAGAAAGAGTCCTTATGCACCATTAAAACTTTAAGAGCATTGAGTCATTGAACCCTATTGAGCCATTTTTATACACTTCTGCTATCCATGCTGTACTGTAATTTCACTGCTGCATATTTTTATTTCCAGTAAAGACTTAAAACATTGAACTGGAAATAGTTTTTTCTCCATTTACACTAGGCAGCTTTGTAGCACATTTTTCAGGCTATACATTCTTTCTCAACATCACCAGAACAAATTTGATAACTATTCTAGATACGTTCTCTGCATTTCTGCTTGTGTATTTATTTCTTAATCATACTCGTGAAGATGACTTTATTGTTCCAATGTTGTTTAAAACTGTCACCAACAAGACTGTTTGTAACATGAAAACTGGGGTGAATCTTTATGCATGCCAAAATCTTGACAATAACTCCTTGTCTGGACAGATGCAACAACCATTGGTTAGGTTCTTTCTTTCATAAAAAGGGCACTTTTCTTAAGTCTCCTAGAAATTTCTAAGATTTTTATAACCAGGGTAGCTATGAGGATATAGCAGTACAGCAGCTTCTAATAAAGCGTTGTAGAAAAATCTGGCATGTAAAATCAAAAGAGTAGATCTAAAAGCGTTGGAATTTTATGGTTATGTACTACTGATCAGTTCTCTGGCAATGTGGCAATGTTATTGGACTATGACTTCCAGCATTTCTCACTTTGGTTGTACAGGCTAGGCCAGGGTTTTTGGGAGTAGGGATCCTGTAACATCTGGAGGGCTTGTTGTGAGGGAAAAGATGAGAGTTTGTCATGAGTTCAGTGGAATATAAATGTGATTAGTGTAATAAGTTCACCTATTCATCTCCCAGCATGATATGTTTTAATTGTATTTGTTTGTGTTTGAGATTTATCTGACTGTTGGTATTAATTAGCTTGCCATTGTCATCTTTGAAGTCTGTGAATTGTACTTATTTTTTCTGTATTTTTCAACATAAACATAATCTCTCCTATTTACATTTTATTTCTTTCTGATCTCACTACCATGCTTACAGTTCTCCCTAACTATGAACCTATGAATAACCTGATAGCTGAGTATAACATGTAATGCATCTTTTGAAGTACATGAAACCTAATGCCATAAAACATCCATCTTGAAGATGGAATAAGAGTCCTAGATCTTTAGGAACAGATACTCTTTCTATGATTATAAACTTTCCTAGATATGCTTCATTAAGCAAAGTAGAACAATAAAAAATCAGAATAAAAATAGATGAAAGATTTAAAAAGTATTTAAAATGTCAGAAAATTGCATGAGTAAAACTATATTTGTTCTTTTTAGTTATATGACACTTGTTTAAATAAAAACATCCTTAGCAGAGGCTGAAAACAAAGCAACTGGTGTATGCTTGGTGTCAACTGTCTGGAAATTTCACTGAGATGGAGCTAATAAACAAAATGTTCTAAACGAACCTCAGGCACATGCTGAATCACGAAGAGTGCTAATTGCAGTAGCGACTTGGAAGGTCCATGTCAGAGAAGGCATGCTGTCAACTGTCTTGGTCCCAAGTTGTTTATGGCTTTGTAAACCAACAATGAAACTTTTAAAACCTGACCCTGTGGCAAATGAGATTCTAGTCCAATTCCATCAGTAAACATATTAAATGAGTGATAGCAGTGTGTGGCTCATGAGTGACATGAAGTCTCCCAGACTGTTTCTGTAGCCCCTAGGTGCAGCTTTCATAGCCCCCATAAAGGTAGCCTCGCATTAGAACACATTGTTGTGGTCATCATACAACGTATTACCTTTCCTGTGACAGCTGGAACCAGAAACATGATGGAAGGTGAGGGGAAGAACTCAGCTTAGTGATGCAGTCCCATGATTAGTGTGACAGGAAGCTCCTCCCTAAAACAGTTATATGAGTGTGCATGTGCCTTAAGCCTCCTGTTGATTTGTGGCGACCCATGAATTTCATAGGGCTTTGTTAGGCGAGTAATACTCAGAGGCACTTTTGCCAGTTCTATCATCTGAAATAAAGCACTTTGGTATTAATTGCTGGTCTCTCATCCAGTTATACTCATTTTGGGGAAAAAAAAATTGCTCTTCCAGGTAACATGCCCAGGTGTTACAGTGAAAGCCAGAGATGATGTCTACATCAGTGCCTGCATTTTTGGACAGTGTAAGAAGACTTCATATATCCGTGCAGTATTTCCCCTTGTATTTGATGAGAAACTGATATTTGAAAAGGTAAACGTCCACAGTACAATGATTAACTTGGAAATGACCTGCACCAAATGTAATGAATTACAGTGTACAGTCACAGTGTATCATTACCAGCTGACTTAAAATTTCTCGCTTAAATCAAACTGTCAGCTCTGGCTAAAATAAATCCATCGAATCACTGAAAACTCGGTTAATTTCGCACTAATGTAAGTTCCATTGATTCAGTGGGTCTGTTCTAGTTGGGAATGACAATTGCAGTTAGCCTGTTATCATAATCAGTTGTTATTAAATATTTTTTTTAACATTTATTGGAATAAATATTTCTGCTTAGATAATGAGTGTAGGTTTGTTTGTTTCTAGTAATATCTTGGGGTATTACTGTATAAATGCAGACTGGGGGATACTTGTAAAAGGTAGATACTTGCAGAAATGTCATTCCTCCTTAACTTAGCAAACTGGGAAGTTTAGTCCATGAATCCCATGCTAGGAAAAAGGCAGGATATTAAATGCATAAATACATAAATACATTAAATACATAAATGGTATAGCTGAATTATCCTGCATGTAAAACTTTTTTTTGAAAAAAAGCCCCCTACGTACTTACAGTGAAGGCATGAAAATGGCATAGGCCTACATCCAGTATTGCACTGGCTCTTCAGTGGCAGCATGATGAATCCTCCCCACTCCCTACAGCCTTCACAGCAGCCTGAACACTGATTTTGAAAGGCTTCACAGCACAAGGGACTGCAGAGGGAGAGAGTACTAATCTGATCCCTGGGTTTCTTGTTGGATGGGAATGCTAGCACAGATACGTCTGAGTGAACAAGTATCTCCCATTTGACTTAAATACCATGGTCAGCACTTTGTGGATTTTCTTGTGTTTCCTGCAATGATATCTTCAGCTCTGAAGTCATCAGGGAAGACCCACCCACCTGGGAACTGTGTTGCTCACTATGTGTTTTTTCTTTGGGTTGGAGACTGTGTGCAGCAAAATAGTTGGTCCAAAGATGGTTGTAGGATGTATATGTGAATCTTCTCCAGTCTTAGGTGATTCATCCTTGCCTAGCCTGTTCAGTGCACTGCTGCAGTTGGTGATTAAGTGATTCCAGTGCAGATTTTTTTTGATGGGATATGCTTAATACACTCTCTCTCTCTCTTTGTCTCAGTGTAGGTGAAGATTTCAGTTAACGATATTATACCCAAGTATTGATCTTTGCGGTCCATCTTGCATAATATTTTGAGCAATGCTGCTTTCAGCCTGACTTTTTCTGTACAATCTTATATACATTTATACTCAGAAATAAGACCTGTTCTGTTTATCCCAGTTTATTCCCAGGTAATTATGTATAAGATGGCAGCCAGTGATTGCAATCCCGTATTTATTTATATGGCATCAAGTACCCCTGAATTAAATTGCCTTACTTCTGAGCAGACACTTGTAGGGTTGCACTGTAGAAATATTTTATCTGCCTTCAGAATGAGTTGATATGCTTTGATTAATTTTCATAAGTGAGTGACTAAGAAAAAAAAAAGTTTTGTAAGAATTACCAGAATTAATTTAATCTTAAGGAAAGTTATCATAGACTTGCACTTGTTTGTGGTTCCTCTTAATTTAAGATGAGAGAGCAATGCTGAAGGGATCGAAAGAGAAAACTAATTTCTTTCAAGGAAAGGATTCTGTCTCTAGTTTTCTGCTCTGTCCTTAAAAGAAATCAGAGCAATTTTCTCTTTATTTTAATTGTTTCAATTTTTTTCCTGTTGTCTCAGCCAAATGATTCAATTTCATTTTCTTTAATGTTCATTTTAGGTGTATACCGATGTAGTTGATCCAGCAGATATTGTTGAACTTTTGGAACGTAGGTGTTTTTTTCTTCTTTTACTTTTTAATTTGTGTTATGTTCTGTCTACCAAGTTACTTTCCAGTATGAAAACTCAGTTGGAGGTTAAATGGGAAATTAGAAGATGTCTTTATTATTGTGTTCTTTTAAAAAATAAATAAATAAATAAAAGGACAGTAGCTAATATTCTATGAAGTTACTGGCTTTCTCAGAACATTGTAATTCAGACTGAATTCTATCCGAAAACCAGAAGCATCTAAGTTGAGCTAAGACTAGTGTATGTTTTTTTTTTCATAGTAAGATCTTGCAAATGTTTTAAATGAAAACATGTAGAATAAGTCTGTTTATGGGCTGCTATGTATTTGTTAGGGAATATATGATCAAACTTTTTAAATAATGGAATTCTAGGTAATTGTAATATCTAGTTAAACTTTATTTGTGGTCACATTTGTAGAATTTTTTCTTAAACTATATATTCCTCCATTCCTATATGTGAAATATTCCTAGCTGTTTTGAGATATGGTAGAGAAAGCAACTGATAATATGATAAAAATAATGAAAGCAAGAAAGGAAGCTAACAAAAAATTCAAATTCAGCTCTCCTGTATCTTGTCAAGCTGAGAGCAGATGAAACAGCAAACTTGCTGAAGCTCAGCAGGTCTGCATCTGGTCAGCACATGGGTGAGAGACTGCCTTTGAGTTCTTTGCTGAACAAAAGGTGGGATGGACATGTATGGAAATACATAACAGTGTAGTCCTATAAATGTCTTGTTGTGCCTTCAACTCAGTTCTCACTTATGGCAACCCCAAGTATCATTGGGGCTTCTTGTCAAGATTTGTTCAGAAGGGATTTGCACTTGCCCTCCTCTGAGGCTGAGAGAATGTGACTTACCCAAGGTCACCCAGTGAGTTTCTGTGACTGAGCAGGGACTTGAACTATGGTCTCCCAGAATCCTAGTCCAACACTCAAACCCTCCACAACACAGTTCGTCTATTCAAATATAAGCTCCATGTAATTCACTTGGAGTTATGCCAGAAAATAGGGTATAGGATTGTGGACTAATTACAGTTTTGCTAAACCAGATTTTTCTTAAGGATAACATTTTAAATTAAGACTTAGAGAGAGTGTTGTGCATCTGTTACCTGTTGCTAGCATCTGCCGGGTTCATCAGTTATGTTCAATATGTGGAAATTAACAGAAGCTGGTGATATAGTGCTGATGATGGTCCACAGTGGGGGAAAAAAAGACAGAACTTTGTGTCATCTTATTTAGAAAACTGTGTATAATAATTTAGTGGTCAAAATGCTAACTTTTAAAAAACTAAATGATTGTAACCTCCCATAGACCTCAAGAGCTTTTACTTCCACAGTTTCACAAACTTTAGTCATGGGAAAGCAGGAGCATTTTCTGCAGTAGCAGAAATGCTTTCTCTTTCAATCAAACTTCAGATTCCATTCCCAGCTTTTAATCTTTGGCTTCTTCAGATGGTATTTCAGATACTTTTGGATATTATTGATCTTATGTTTCATTCAGACCTCCTGGATAGCTGTCAGGACAACCGGAAAAGGGTATTCTTCCTCTCAGCCCTCCAGGGAAGAACTACCCAAATTTCATGTCAGCAAAAGCAAGAACAAATGATTTTAGTATAATTTGTATCTGGATTATCTAGTTTATGAACATCTCTAAAGGTTTACTCTGTGTAAGAGCAGCAAATGTATCTGATGCAAAACCTTACTCTAACCAGAACAAAAACCAAGTGTACACTCTCTACCCTCACCTCTCCTTATGCTTGCCCTCTTTCTCACTGCTAGCCACTGGTTTATCAGAGTTGTGCAAACTGTATTCATGTAGGACAGAGTTAAATTGGAGAACAGCTTTTCATTTACAAATCAAAATGACTTCTAACTATAATTTCCTCCTCTTTTTTTAGTTGACACTACAGTGCTTGAATTAATACAAACTGCTCCTCCAGGTATTGTACTGATATCTTAATAAATTATGCAACAGTAAGGTAAAATTCAGTGAACAGAAGAGAAGTCTGTGTTATTCAACTTACAAACAGGATAGCTTTTCAGCAAATGGTTTTTAATAAGCCTTTCCCAACTGTGGATCTCTCCATTTTACAAAGCATCGTGATGTACAGTTGCCTTATGCACATGAAAGAGATGTGTACTATTCATCCCACCTTTTTCACTGGGGTATAGGTTAGTGATCAGGGGGTCATAGGTAAACTTTCAGGCTCTGCCCCATAAGCTGACAATACATAGAATTTGAACCTGAGAGAGATAGATGTTCTCCTTCTTCCTAATTGAAAACATGGTTCTTTGATTCTGAGAGCCCTGACTTCATTACATTGCCAGAGGTGCCGGGAGGTATTTATGAAACATTGTTTTGTTTTCCAGAATGTGGAAAGAAAAAGTGTTTCCAAGAGCTTTATTGTGAACTAAAACTGCAAAGTAGCCATGCTGGCTAGGAGATTCTGAGAGCTGTAGTCTAAAAAGTGACTGCTCCAAGCTCTGGGGATAGGGTGAAGGTTTGCCACACCAAAACCAAGCCAAACTAAACCTGTGGCTGCAAAAGAATATCAATACACGGCTATTATCTTCATGCCTTGTTTCTGGGCTTTGCAGAGATAACTGGCTGACCATTTGTTAGCAGAATGATTGAAGAAAGGGTTGAAAAGAGTGAGGGAAAGCACCTTTCCTCTCCAGTCAGTTGGCACATCCACTTGAACCTAAGTATCCACAGTTCACAGTGTCAGGTTAACCTAATTGCTCTGCATCTTGTATCCATTCACTGGTATGAAGCTGCTTGGGCTGAACATGTACAGTTGGCCCTCCACATTTGCTAGGGTTAGGGTGCAGGACCTGTACAAAAGTGGAAAAATCGCAAATATCAAGATGTGTACGTATGCCTGTGGGAAGGGGCTGAGGCATGGTAAGGAGAACAGGCACCCAGGGTCCAAACCAGGTCAGAGAAAGGAGAGGGAAGTGGGGTTGGGTTGGCATGGTGGCCCTATGCTTCTTCTCTCTCACCCATGTCCTTCCTTATGTGTGAGGTGGCATCAGGACAGGGGTTGTGTCGTAGAGGAATCTGACTGCAAGTTATCCTTAGCTGGCCAGGCAGCAGCTTGTGGAAGAGGAGGAAGACCAGAGGCAAATTTTTAAAGAGCTGCTCAGCCTCATTGGAGCTGCTGAGAAAGAAGATTCCCTCGGGAAAAGAAGCATCTGAAGGGAGGGCAGGGGTTGAAGAAACTCACAAATGATCAAATCCATAAAACTCAAACCTGCAAATGTGGAGGGCTGAGTGTACCTGCTCCCACTTCTTGCCATTATTGTTTTGCTGTGTTTTTGCAGATGCTGGAAATATCAAAAAGGGCCCAAATGCTGATTCTGCTTTAAGCCTGCAAATGTTGTAGTGGTAATACAACCCCTGAACATCTATTACTTGGCTGAGGTTCCTTTCTCTTTCTGCATGGCAAACCTTGGAATTCTTGATAGCTTTTTGAAATCTTCCCCAAACCTCTTCCTCCTGCTCTAATGTGGGAGTAAACTTAGATGCACAGAGCCTGCTACAGGAGGTAATAGAAGCACACCATTTTCTTTCTCTCCGTGTGCATGGCAAGGGGCAATAAGCAGCTTTTATTGGCTGGCAGCTGAGGTACAGTGCCCCTGCCAGTCCAGTGACACCTATGTCACTGATTTGGTCTTCCTTGATTGATTAGTATTACTGGCAGTGTCAATATACACAGAATATTTCTGTGTGATTTGTACCTCTTTTTTTAACATGTGCAAGTTTTATGTCCAAGGGCTACATATCCTGTTATGTTATCATTATACCTTAGCAGAAATGCTGATATGAGTAAGGTGATTGGAAGGCAAGGTCAGGATCATATTCAGCATTGTTGTCTCTGTGGATTTAGAGTGAGATGAGTTGATTGGTTCAACTTTCTTGGATAGGAAAACAAAGGGGCCAGTTTTTACCTTCCAAACAGCTTCTGTTGCAGGAAGTTTGTGGGGGCAGTGGGGGAAGAGAAGGGCAAGCAATCCTTGCCAAATTGCCTTTCGCACAGCTCTTACCACCTCCTCTCATCCTGTTTTGAAGGGTCCAACAGAATAGGTTTTAAGAACATACAGGGACAGAAAGAAAAGAAAATTGATGAAGGCTCCTGGCATTCCTCACTATTGGTTGTGCAGGGTAGGGCTTCTTGAAATTGCAGTCCAGCAGCATCTGGAGAACAGCATGATTCCTGCCCCTGTTTACCTCCTCATGCCTGCAGGAGTATCTGGCCAGCTTTTACTCAGCTGTGGATCCAGTGTTTGGAGCTGCTACAAGTGGGTTTTTTTTATTTGCCTTTTTTATTGAATTGCTGCTTTAAATGGATTCTCCGTAGAATTTTGAACTGTATTTTAAATTATTGGAAGGCATTTTTGTGGCTGAAAGGTACGTTTAACAGATGAAAATACAAATAAATTTGCTATAAATCACTAAACAGTCCATGATGTAGCTATTGCCTGTTATTCAGTCATGTGCTGGACATGAATCTCTTTTCTTACTGGATATTTCTTACATGAAGAAACAATTCATGTAACAGATAGTGCTAGTAACCAATTATGTTTAATAACCTTTTGCTTCTGATTGTTTTGGTTCTGTCTACCAGCTCCCTTCCTCCTTTAGCATGCAAGCCTCTTTTAGGCAATGTGCTTAAATTTTGAGGCCATAATAAAATCATTCTTTTTGTACTTGTGTTATAAAGGCATTATAAGACTGGGTTTTTTTGTTTTCATTTTGCTCTTTAAGCAGCATCATAAAAAGCTGTAAATCTATGTATTTATGTATAATATATTTTGAAGACTATGTAAAAAAGCACATAGGTTTATGGGGAAAAACATAGAGGTTTTAGAACTTTTTGTCTGGTTTGGAAATTCATTATTTTGAAGAATCAACTCTTGAATTGATTAAGAAATTCAAATAACAATAAATTTCTGGTCTTGATGCTGTTGCTAATTCTAGCTAAAATAGACTGATAGCATCAATGGGGTTTACAAAAGAGTTGACTCACCATTCAGTAGTTGATTAAATGGGTCTACTCCCATGAACATTCAGATCTCTGACAAAATCTACACCACCTAAAAAAGCAAGGAATTAATATTGGGCTCAGTTTTAGGAAGAAGGTCTGTTGGGATATAATTTTTCCATCCTTGTCCCAAATTGTTGCCACAGTAGATTTTTCTTGTTATCTAGCGTGTTTTTCTGTGGGCTCAATAAACAAGGATACAGTGTGCAACACTGGTTAACTAATACAGATTTCACTGAAAAAGATTCATGTTTGTATTTATCTTCTTATGTCATCAATGGAATTTTAAAAATACTTTACATTTTAGGACTGTTGTCTGTATGTATTGTTGTCTTTGCCTGTTTGGGAATGTTTTTAGGTGGGTGTTTTTCAGTAAAATGTGTTATACATACTTTCAGTGGGAGAAATTCTAGCTGCTTATGAAGAAAATACAAGAGACTTCATTTTCCCTGCTCCTAAGCATAAACGTGGACAGCAAGGTTCTGTTCGTGAGGTTTTAATGAAGAAGACCTACAGTTTTACAGTATGTGAACTTTTGAACAATATTATTTGTAAACATGTGAATCCTAAGAACAGCTTCTGTGATACATCGTACTCCAAGCTATCGTTTTTGACAGATGAATTAGTACTTAAAATTATAAATAATAAACCAAGAACTTCACACAGTTCTGATAAAGTTCTGAAATATTGCTTGTTCCCATGAGATGTAACATGTAGTGCATGGATCGTATAATATCCACATTGTCATAATATATGATTCAGCATCCAGCCCTTTGTGGTCTTTGTGTTAAAAGAGAAGTTTTGGGTTGAACTGTTTTGTGGAGCCAGGTTCAGATCTTTTATCTTTTTAGGGTTAAGTTTCCTTATGCTTTTTAAAATTTGTTTATTTGATGCTCAGTTGCTAAACTACTTAGATAGTAGAGATGTTTTGGAATTCTTGTTTCTTCATTGATTTAGACCATAAAGTATACAAACAAGTGGAGGAGGAGGCATAGCTGCTTAATGGGACAGCATGTGTTCTTTCTGTGGGAATTCTAGATTCAAACATTGGAAGACTTTTGCCTGAGTTGCTGGATAGTTGTTGGAAGTCAGAGTTGATAATACTGAGCTAGATCTGATATATGGTCATAACCTATAAGAGGCAAAGCTGATTTTTGTAAAAATCAAAGCTTGTCCTTCTATACAACTGACATTCTAGACAAGGGGTGGTCAAAGAAGTGCTCTGTATGGCTCTTGGGGCCCCAAAATACAGCCCTGAAGCCCGCAAAGTGCCAGCTCCCCACAAAAATAACTTTCGGGGAGATTTTTCACCACTAAAATAGCTCAAAAATGCAGCAAAACACAACGGTTTTATCACCTTAATTGCCCCACAACTTGAAACCTCATCAGAAACCTTTAAAAACAATCAAAGCCAGAAGTTATGTGGCTCACTTCCTGTTTCTAGTAACTGATTTTCATAATTTTTTTTCCTTCTGGGTGGGGTTCAAGGAATGTAGGTGGACTAAGAAGGAAAGAAAGCTGCTGGTTTTTGAGCTGTTTTGAGATTTGGAAGGCAAAAATTTGCTTTGGCATGCCAGTGTGGCCCCTGCCATGTGAGGAAGGAGAATTGGCCCATCCTTGCTCTAGACCTATGTTCTGTGCTGAATGGACTGATGGTTATTTGGAAGTGGAGGAGCTTTCTTTAGTTATCATGGGTGAAGCACAGCCTGGTGAGATTTAGATTTGATTTAGGCTTGCTGGAACTCTAAGCCTCTGCAGCAGTGGGATTAAAATGGTCCATTCTAGCAGGCTGATGGATCCAGATGGTCTGCTGATGGCTTTTGCAGATATTGCTATAGGCTTGGCAGGTGATTCTCTTAAAAAACTAGTTAGGTAAATGATCTCTGGAATGGGTAAATGACAGAGTGATGTACATAGGCACTCCTGAGTGTCTCTTCTCATGGACCAGAGCTAAACCAACCCTTTGCATCTCTAGGTAGCTGTCAGCGGTGAAACAAATGAGATGGTGACACTAAACAAATGAGATGGTGACACTAAAAATGGCCTGCTTGATCGCTGGGCAGAATTTTTTTTTGCTTGCCACCACTGAGTGTGCGAAGAACCATCAAGTAGGGCTATTTTGAATGCTTAGAAGTCCTGTACAATCTGACCACAATAGAATTCAACAGCCTGCTGGAAAGAATTTGCCTGATACTTTGCAGATAATATTACTCTGATTCATTCTGATATGAATGCTGTAATTGATATCAATCTGATGGATGTAACTTTGGTTCCTGCTTGTCCAGTAAATGTGTACAGCCTGAGGATGTGGAGAGGATCCTTGGAGAGGTGAGAACCACCATATGTATTAGTGACCCTTGCCCTTCCTGGCTCATTAAATAGGCAAGAAGGGGACTGGCCAAGTAAAATGAGTGGTTAATGCCTCTTTACAGCAAGGCAATGCTCCAACATGCCTGTTGTAAGAACTTTACTGAAAAAAAAGTCCCTGGGTTCCACTAATTTGGATAGCTTCATTTTTGGGCAGGGTACTGAAGTGTGTCATGGCCTCTCAGCTCCAGGAGTTTCTGGAGGAGATGAGTTATACAGAACCATGTATGTCTGCCTTCCGGTCAACTTTGGTGACCTTAGTGAATGTCCTGCACCAGGAACTGGGCAAGGCATAGGTTCTGCAGGACATCTTAGTGCTCCCTGATAACCTAACTGAGGTTTCCTTCTGGACCACTTCTCTGGGATGGATGTTAGTGGCACTGTTTTATAGTGTCCCTTTTGTTACCTGGAGAAGAAAAGTGGTGTGAGATTCCCATTTGATTTCTTAGTTGTTGCCCTGCAGAGACCTTCAGGGATCTGTTTTTGTTCTCCATGCTGTTCACTATCTACGTGAAGCTGCTGGAAGAGGTTGTCTGGAGTTTTGGGCCCAGGTGTCATCAGTGTGCAGATGATACTCGAATCAATTTATCTTTTCCATCTAACCCCAAGGACTCTGTTTCTATGTTAAATTGGTGTCTGGCATCTGCAGTAGACTGGATAAGGGCAAACAAATTGAAGCTTAATCTCAGCAAGATAGAGGTGTAGAGGCTATTGAAAAGCAGATCAGGATGTAGGAATTCAATATATGCTGAATGGGGTTACACCGTGATGACACAGATGCACAGTTTTAGTGTGCCCCTTGATATAGTAGTAAGACTGGAGGGCTAGTATTTGGAAGTGTGGAGATACCTCAGGTGACCATGGGGGCACTTGCCTTGATTATATTTCCTCTGGATAAATGTAAAAAATGAGTCTGCCTTTAAGAAAAGTTCAGGAACTTCACTTGGCCCAAAGACCTATAGCCAGATTGTAAACTGGGGCTAGCTACAGGGAGCATACTTATTACACCAGTTGTACTAGTTGCTAGTCTATTTCTGAGTCCACTTCAAAGTGCTGGTAAGAGCTTGCAAAGCCCTACATGTCTCAGGTCCAAGCTATCTGAAGTGTCATACCTTCCATATGAATCTGCCCAGGCTTTAAGATCTTTGGGGGAGTTTTGCTGTTTCGGTCATACCATCTTCCAAGTTTGGAACACAGGAAAGGCGACTTCTTAATGACTGTTTCCCTAGAGCGGCTAGAATTGTTCTCTCCTTGTCTTTCGGTTGGAAAGTTAAAACTTTTTTATTCTAACATGCTTTTAGGAATTGACTATGTTGGGTTTTACAGGTATGTTTGCTTTTTTATTCTGTCTTTTGATGGATGTTTAAATAGTTTGAATTCTGTAGATAGCTTAATTGCATTTTTAAAATAAACTTTATTTTAATTAATGTCTTTGCATGTGTTTTAACCTGCATTTGTTTTCATTTTTGTAAGCTGCCTTGAGTCCCACTGTTGGGGAAAAGGTTGGATATAAACAGATTCATAACAGCTATTGTAAGATTGGCAATGCCATTTGCCAGTGTACCTGCAGTAAAAATTATATTGACGGATCTGTAGTTGCATGGATTTTAATTGTAGCTTTAAAAAGGCGACATGTCATGGGCTACTAATGCATTGATAAAGGGGCTGTTTTAGTATGCCGGCAGTTTTATTCAGTAGTAACTTCATGTTTGAGTTGTAAATTTTCAGATGAAGTCTTTATGAACTCTGTGTTTCTTAGAGAACATAGATTTCTATCTCTGTGGAACTATTTGTACCCTCATTTCTCGGACATCAGAGAGACGGGCAGCAAGCACATCTCATGGACTGAGCAGTTGAGGCACTAGATATGCATACTCCAGTGGGTTCCTAGTCTGAAGATGTATTTCCAATATAGGGGAAATTTTAGACTGAGCCCGCTTGCAAGGAGTGAGAGACTAAGAATCAAAACCAGATAGAATAGCAGTTGCTGTTTTTCTCCCACTTCGGTTTTGCCTGTAGGACCCTTGCAGGCCTTAAGAAGTCTTGGGGTGGCCTCAGTTCTGAGTGCTCTGATTGATCAATCCTGTAAACCATTTAATACTATTTTTTTTCTTGTTGACACATCATGTGGAATAATTTATTCCATATAGGGTCAGTGTGGTCTGTCTTGCAGAAATCTATTGAGAATAAGGATAAGATTCAGGGTGAAGAAGGATCAGGTAAATCTTAACAGACATAGAATAAAGGAAACGTTCTCTTATATATAAATGGTCAGTCCCATGCTGCTTCCTCTATATCACTCCTTCCAAATTTTTCTTCCATTTCACAATTCTCTTACACCCCTTCTCTCCCACCAAGAAAAAAGAAGCAGAGTGAGGAGAGTGCCATAGTTGTGATAGCTTGCCATTCCATTGTGAGGAATTGTCTGATATGACCCTATTTTACTTCATTTCATTTCATTTTTTCCCCATTTTCTCTCAAGGTGGCTCCCAGGATAGGTTAAACAGATTAAAATGTAAAAAATTATAGTACAAAAGTTAAAAGCGATCCTGCTAAAAATTCTAACTTAAAAGTTTTTATAGTATTTAAAGCATAGTAATGAAGTTACAGCATTGCTACCTGAAACATCCATTTAACAACTGAGGGTTTCTCTATTTGCTGGCTGGTAGAAAGAGAGGATGTGGGGTGGGAACTGTAGTCTGGCCTCCTGCGGTAGGGAATTCCACAGCTCAGAGAAGTCTCCAAGAAGGCACTCTCTCATGTCTTATCAAACACTCCTGAGTCAGTGGTGAGACCCCCAAGAATTTTAAGACTCAGGCAGGCTTATATAGGGAGAAACAGTTTTTTACCTATTTTGGACCCAAGCCATATAGGGGTTTATACATCATAATGAGCACTTTGAATTGAACCTGAAAACAAACCCATAGCCAATGAAGCTTTTGCAACGTGGTAGTTATATATTCTCTGTAACCAAACCCTCCATGTTGGGAAATAGAGCGGTCATTTGTTTCCTTAGGACAGTTGAGTGTGTTCTAAACATTTTATTTTGTCCTCTACCAGCATGTGTTATACAAGTATAGGAAAATATAGATTTCTTGTTTACAAATTGTTAACACCATAATTGTAGAGACTGTGGTTTCTCCAGTGTACATAATCAAGAAGTCTGAAAGTGATGTGAGTGAAGGTTGAACAGCATGACTTGACTTTTAATTAGTGATATGTAACATGCCATGAAAAATCTTTAAAAATGCTTTTGACAAAGCAGTATGTTGAAATAAACGCCAGACCTTAATTGTTGTACAAAAGCAATATAATCATCAGTAATTGAATTGTCAGAAATGCAAATGTTATCTTCTTGACATTTACCATTGCTGTTCTGTCTTTTCTAATTATCTTTATTAAAGGCTGAAATTAACAAAGGAAACTGTTAAAATTAGGAATGGTTTGTTGCTGTAGGTGACATTTACTTCTTTGATACCCTTTATCTCTGCAGTAAGAGTTTGATGTTCAATTACTGTCTCTGTTCTAGGGAATTGCACCAAAATTGAAGTTTTACACAACTTGTCTTATTTCTGAAAGCCTGTTAAATTCAGAAAAAGCTCAAAAGCAGGTTGGCATAATTTAATTGTTTTCAATTTAATTTCTAGATTGAATATGGATAACTAGATTTTTGCTGCTCTTAAGTTGTTTCTTTTCATCAAATTCCTCCTGTGAAAGTGTTTTGAAAACTGGAGACACATTTTTAATCAAATTCATTTTTTAAACAAGGGAGTTTGAATCCGTGAGAACATGAATCTGGAATAGATGTGAGTTATAAAATGTTGTAGTTGTCTAAATATTTAATGTTTGGAAGTAAAACATTATTGAGTAATAATTTAACGGAGTAACAATAAATTACGATAAAGATACCAGACATGCTACTGTATATATAAATATTTTTTATTAGATTAGAATGATGCAAAACAAAATATTACTACAAGGGCCATTTCCCCCTGACTGTTGGGGCCAGTCTAACAGTGTTAATGGGGAAGGGGAAGAAAACCCAAAACTATAGCGTTAATTATTCAGCTCCCTGAGACAGAGGAACAACAGAGTGCTTCCTTTTCCAGGCAGTAAATTTGGTTCAGTGAACCAAGGATCTGGGTAGACTGTGAGTGTAGTCTGAGAGGAAAGTATGAGCCCCAAGAATAGAAGAGCATTTGATATCAAATTTTTAGAGTGTGTTTTGGAAGCTTTGATTTTGTTAATAGCAGGGAAGTGGCTGTATTGTCCATAGTGAGAGCATATCTTCCCAAGCACTTCAGTCTTTTTTTTTTGTCTGTTTTCTCTGTGATTTAGGATAACTTAGATTGCCAGCATCATGCATTTACAGATGGAACATTGCAGACAAGTTCACCAAAAAAGAACACTCCCTCACCTGAGAAAACCAGGAACTTCATAGCAACAAAGAGCTATGAACAGCCAACAATAGCCTCTATTTCTCGATCTCCATCTCCTTACACAAAAAGGCGAATGTGTCAGCTTCTGCGAGTCAGACAACGCCTGGCCCATTTAGACCTAGGGCCTTTTGATTTCAGAAAAGAAACAGATAAGCCTCCATTTGTAATTCGACGTGTATGTATTTTCTAAAGCAGTTCCAGTTTAAGAATGGATTAAAATGTGTTTTTCCACAGCTGCTCTGAAAAGCTGTTCATTCAGCTCTTCCTCTTTGTGACTAATTCTCTCTCAAATATGATCTAAATGAAAAAATTAAGTGAAATTCAAGTTATTTTATGGGCTCTGGCAACTAACAAAGAAGCAGTTATTTCATGTATGTCACATTAAAAATCTTGATATCTATTTCCCTTCTCCCCTTTTCTTTCAAACATACCGGACAATACAGTATGCGTCTCAATACGACTTGGAAGAATCTGAGTATTATTAAATATTTTGATATGGTTTAGGCAAAGTTTGGCTTACATAAATATTAGGCTATTTTCCTAAAATAATTTGAATCTCTAAAAATATTTCCTGCAAAAATGTTTGAGAGAATGTTTAAGTGACAAACAGCATGGTGTGAATGGTAACAAATACATAGAAAGGAAATCTCTCTCGGGCATATCGTTTGAAAATCTGCCCAGTAGACTTCTCACTCTCACTTCTCACTAACTTGCATGTATCTTATACTATCTAAATTATAATGCAGTTGGTTTTTTTAACATACAGTTTAAAGTGGCCCCTTATGAATGTAATGATAAACCATTATTTATTTGTCTGTGCACAGGTAAGCTTAGGTGACCCACTGGTTTATATGCTTCCCTCTTCTCTTCCATTATGGTCACAGTGAAATCTGAAGCTTTCACTAAGCTAAGAATAATTCTGTCAATCATAGTTTACAGAAATAAGCGAACACCAGCCTTTGTTTATGAAGTTGGCTCATTTATGAAGCTAAAATTAACCACAGTTTAAAATTTAGGTGTAATGGAGGAGTGATGAGGATGGCACATAAGCTTGTGACTGATGCATATAACAATAAACTAGTGAACTTCAATAAGGTTTCCTTTGGACGTTTCACACTCCAGAGTCCATCAACTCCAATCAACATGACCAATGATCGGGAGCGTTGGGAGATGTAGTCCAAAACATATGGAGAGCATCCATCTTAGACAGTGTTTCACTAAGCCATAATTTATCACTATGTCTGACTGAGGCTTCCATGCACAGACATGTGCTTTATGTGTACACAAATCATGTGAGGCATTATTTATTTCCAGGTGGAACAATTGACTCCCTCATCTGATGTTCAGACTTGGTGTCGTCCAAGGGAGAATACCAAAGATGAAACAAATGATGGCAAGTTTTTTTAAGTATATGTGAAAGATAAGTTTAGATATGTATCAGAAACCTGAATTTCCTTGTTAGTACCAACTAGAGTAGACCCACTGAATCAGTGTTGTTGTTGAATGGTTAGTCAACACATAAGTAAACACCATTGATTCAGTTGGTCTTCTCTGATCAGGAATACAAACACCGTATAACAATCTGAGTGGTCTGAATTATATGTCTTCTTCATCTAGTCCATTCATTCTGTTGGCTTGAATGTCTCTTCTTCATCTAATCTGATTCGGAAATACAATACCTCATTTTTCATATTTCCCAGAATATAACATGGATTTATAAAATCTTTTGCTGGGATAGTTCTAAGTGCTCTGAATGCATATATCTGGTTTTGCATTTTCTGATGATCAATGCCTCCTTCTTGGATGGGGATCCTCAAACCCCTTTTTGTCCTGCTCCTTACAATATAGAAATTCTGCGTCTCACATCAAACTCTGGACACAGACACACAGACTCTTTTCCCGTAAGATCAGCCTGTACCACTGGCTATGCATCCACTGAGCTTATGATCTTTTATTTCCCATTTACACCCCCTTGGATTATCTGCTCTGTTGCTTCCAGTAATCCATGGATTAGAGTTAGAATCTGTTAGAGGAAAGCTGTACTGAAAGCAATTCTCTTTCTATGTGGTGTTCTCTTGCAGTGTATATCTGTTGCATTCATTTTCAGTTAAGATAGTATAATACCTAGAAACATTATTTTTCAACTCTTTGGCATTTTTGTATAATTTAATATATTTTTTTTGTCACAGTTTCCAATTATCCTTCAATAACAAGGTCTGCTTTTTTATTTTTTTAAAAAATCAATATCCTCAAGATGAAACGCCAGATAAGAGGACAGTTCTAGCAGATTATCCCTGGGGAGAATCATAATTCCCTTCAGTGAACTGTTCTGCTTTCCACATAAGAGAACATTATTCACATTCTGTTTACAGAGTATCTTGAACTCTGGTGTGTTCAATATCCTCATTTGAGCTCTCCAAGGATCCTAGAATCCTTTTTTTCTTATAGTTTAGGACATAGAGAATGTTTTGCTTGGCTTCTTCCCATGTCATAAGCATTGAGCTGTGTGGGAGGGGCCCATGCTACAACTCTATAGCATCTTTTTTCCTTTTCCAAAGCACAGCAATATAGAAAATCACTGAGATAAAGATTCCTCCTTGTATGAGCACAAGAAAAAGCCAAGCTTCAGTGGTTCTCACAGTATAAGAAAAAGCCAAACTCCTAGTTAAATTTATTGCTAAAGTTGAGATCTAGTCATCTAGTCTTTTACCTTACTATGCATAGCAGTATTGGTGAGAACAATGCAGAAGCAAATATTTTTATATTTTTGTATATCTTTTATGTCTGCAAGCTGCTTTTGGGAAGCTAGTACTCTGGTGTGAAAGTGGAAAATAGAAATAAAAATACATGGCAATAATAATACATATTAACACGTACAGCTATTCTTGATTGTTAGAACTGGTTTAGGAGTGCTTCCATCTAGAATTTAGTGGTGTGATAGCATTTCACTTCAGGTGCTGCCTTCTGCCTTTTCTTTTCCAAATTAATTGAATTGAATGGCCCAGGTACAGGTACTTGTGTCCAGGTTTGCATTGTCTTAGATCATCAGATGGCTACCAGCAGAACTGAATTGAGACATTGGGGCTGGGAAACCCAAAGCTAGTAGAATGGGGCATGGCTTCCTAAGAAGACCAGAGAAAACAGGAGGAGGGTGGCAAGATTAGGAAATGCTAGTCAAGCAGCCGAGAGGCTTAATCTGTTGCACACTCCCAGGACTGAGTGAGAAAAGTTTGTCTGTGGTCATAGAGTGTATTTGCTTAAATGACACAGTGAGGAAGAGGGCATATGATTGGAAAAGCCTTGTGGGAGGGGATGATAGAGCAGTCAATGGCAAAGTGTAAAGTAGAAGAGAAAGCAAAGATCCTTCCCCTCCACTGTAAAAGGGAAAAAAAGGCTGTTACAGTAGAAGTCCAGGAAGACCTGGACAGATTCCTATGATTCTTTACTCATCAGTTTCCTTGCCTTGTGTTAGTCACAGCATGTTTCCGTAAGAGACATCTTTTGTAAGAGGAAGTCATTTCTCAGATTATGATGCCTTTCCAGGAGACTATAGGATAAGCAGAAAATAAAGTGGAACTTGGAAAAAAGCAAAACAGTATGAACTGAAATACACCGTCTTATTTGAGAAAGTTATTTGCTTAAACATTGGTGTAGTGATGATTAAATCCTGTTTTCTCCAAAATGTATTTCACATAGCATAAACTTTTCCTTATCCAAAGACTTACAAAAGAGTTATGATTAGTTTGAATAATTATATCACAAACGGTACATTATATTAATTTGTAAGTATCCATTCATGTACAATAACACATGATAATTGGGCAAGTCACTGTTCACAGTGGTTACAGCTGAAAATGCAGCAGTAATAATGGTACTCTTTACAGACTACTTTGAGAATTATTTGAAAAGTTATTATGAGCTTTATGATAATTATGTCTAATACTTGGAAATAAAATTTTCTTGATTTTTTTTTTTAAGATCCTACACTTCTTGGCAGTTACAGACCTAAGAATGTTAAAGTAAGTACTGTAAGAGAATGAATTTTTAGGTAGGTGAAGCTGAATGAAAGTATTTTGGACATGTGACTTACATTTTTATTGCCTTACCATTGACTGTTTTATATTTGCAAAGTTAGAATATGATACACTCATAAGAGTTGAAGGAAATGTTTCCCTATGCAGCAAATCATTGGTATCTCTTACCAAGTAGTTGAGTTATCAAAAACTGACTACTTCAGTTTTCTACCACTACATCGTCTTTCCCATGTCTGGCCATCATAGATACCATTGCATGTTCTTATCATGGCCAGTGACTTAGGCCAGATGTAAACTATTTATTTCTTTATAAATAAACAGCTGCGGTGTTGATTAGCAACTAAATAATTGACTGGACACCAAGAATCCACCAATACTGCTTAATGGCCTTTAAGAGGGATCCAGTTGTTCGTTACTGCTGCTGGTGTAATGAAAGCTATGCTCCCCAATTCCTGCAGTAAAATGGTGAAGGAGAAGTTGTTTTGCAGATGTGGGGAAGAAATTTCAACCTCATTGGCCTTTTGTCTGTTTTTGAACTTAAGTCAAAGTGGAGGTCAGGATACTTATGCATTTATTTCTTCCTATGTATTTCTGCCTCAGACTGAGGACAGTGGCAAAGGCCCTTTTGTGTATGTACCCCCATCTGAGATCCACTTTTTCCATCATAGGAAAGCATGTACTCTGCCATAGTGCCCAAGCTTCCTTTTCTAGGAGACCCATCTGGCTGCTTCCCTGATAGTATTTCGATGCCAATTCAAAACTTCTTTTCTCACAGATTAGCCTACTTTTTTGTTTTGGTCTTGTTTTTTCATAGTAGTTTATTTTACCTGCAGTCTCTGTCTCTGTTTTTTTAAAAAAGGCTTCTATAATATGGTGTGCTATTTTTTTTAAAAAAAATCGTATTAAAATATATCAATGTATAAGCTACATTATTTTTCATACGTACCTCTGTTGTCTTCAGTAAAACAGATAAGTATGGGTAAGTATACTATTCAAACAGTTTGTGTAAGTATTCTATTTAAACAAATCTTACAATTTAAATGAGAGTCTGTGTGGTATAGTTGTTTAGAGAATTGGACTATGAATCTGGAGAATAGGGCTCGTATCCCTGCTCAGCCATGGAAACCCACTGGGTGATCTTGAGCAAATCATACTCTCTCAGCCATGGAGGGAGGCAAAGCAAACCACCTCTGAACAAATCTTGCCAAGAAAACTCCATGATAGGTTTGCCATCGGGTCACCATAAGTTAGAAACGACTTGAAGGCCCACAACAATGTTTTAATACCTTCAAAATATTTGTACTTCATATCAAAATGTACAAACTACATTATTTTCTGTACATAACACTGTTGTCTTCAGTTAAAGTTTGGATAAGTATACTATATAAATAGTTTGGATAAATATACTATTTACACAAAAATTTAATATGGTATACATTGCAGATTTCATGTGGTAAAAAGTTTCACAAATAAATATATCCCTAAAATTGTTAGAAACAAATGATTGCATAATTAATAGAGATTATATCTGATAGATTCCTGTATTTATTGATACCTAAATTATATGGACACTTAAGATAAAAAAATATATAAATGGAAGCCAGTTGGAGTAATCGGCAGTCCTCCTCCCCGTGGGCAGTACTGATGCTAGTGTAAATAATTTCCATCTGGTTGTTCACAATGGGGAATGGGAAGAAAGGAGGAGGATGCTACTGCTTCCTCAGTTGTGCTGGTATGAGCTTGGAAACGTTTTAGAAGTGTTGGAGGCTCCAGTACCAGACACTGTTAAACTAAAGATGGGATTGCTCTGTACATTATAGGATAGTGGGAGGACCATAAACTGGATATTGACTGAAGCTAATATTGAAAATACTTTTTCTTGTTAGCTGTTCTGTGCAATGTAACATGTTATGTGAAAGTATTGTGTTCCAGTGTAGAATAGATCCATTGTGTAAAAATCTGCCAAGGGTTATACTGCCCTTCACTTACGATCTCTATGCACCTCATCGTATTATTTAATACTTTAATAGGTTGAAATTACACCTCTTCAGTATCCTGACGGACAGAGTATAAACTTTCAGTTATCAATCAACAAAATTGTACATATCGAGCTTATTTTGCATACTATCCACCAGTGATGTAGACTCGAGTTGATAGACTCGGACTCAAGTCGGACTTAAGTCAGTTCAGTGACTTGACTTGGACTCGACTTGACCATAAATGATGCACTGACACAACTTGACTTGAGACTTGTATATTTTTATTGACTGGCTTGCTTCCTTTGGTTCAGTAACTTAACACATTCTTCCAGAAACCTTACAACTTTGAACAATGCTTCCATCCCTTTTTGCCTAATGCTCACATGACAATCTGTCTCTAGCCCAAAGTGTGGGCATATTTTTCAGTGGGGGAACAGCAAACGAGTTAGACAATGGACTTAAGGCAGGCTTGAGGTCTGCTCAGCAGCCTGTCCCCACTGCATATTGGAGGAGCCTTCTAAAATGTTTCCTAACAGCAGAAAAGTCTTGCCCCCAGAGTACAGGGCACAATTTCTCAGAGGGGAACAGCAAATGTGTTCGGCAACAGACTTGAGGAGGAAGGATCCTTCCTTCTAAAGCTTTTGAAGCTTCAGGAATGGGGAGTAGGAAGGATTCTATTCCCCACTTCTGAAAAATCTTCCAGCTTTGGAAATGGGAAGTAAGAAGGATCCTATTCCCCACTTCCAAAGCTTTAGATGGCAAACTTGCAAATGTGGAAGGCTAACTCTGCTTAAATTGTTAAAACTGACTTTATTTGACTTTGTCCAGCCATTCTGGAATATAGGTTGGGATATAATATTGGCTCCAAGACTTGAGACTTGACTTGAGGCTTGACTTGAAAGTATCTTCAAGGACTTGGGACTTGACTTGAGACTTGAGACTTGGAGTAAAAGACTGCTATCCACTATTTAACTCTAAAAAAGAAATCTTAAGTTAAAGGTATTTCATTTCACTTTCGTAACATGTTATCATTTATTGGTTGTATTTTATTTCCTGTTGATTTTATTCATATGTGGCCAAACATTTCCTCTTAAGTTTTAAGGAGTTAAATATAACAGTTTAAGGTAAATATAATTTCAGATTTGAGGTGGAAATTTCAAATGCATATAGATGCAAGAAATGGCATTACAAGCAGAAAATGTCTGGAAAGGATTGTGCAACATATGTTTTAGTCTATTGTTTCTGTTGCTGTAATATTCAAAGGTATTTATTTTCATGTACTGCAGTTAATGCTGAAGCATAGCCAGTACGATAAGTATGCTGTATATCTTCCTGAGAGGTCATGCTACCATTTTTGTGTTCCTGATAGATGATCGGGTCACTTCAAGAAAAAGACTTTCATGGTTTTTCTGACAATTATGATGACCACTTCATGTCAAGTATAGCAGGTAGACAGCTTCATTCAACTCGGCTGTTAACACGTTCAGCACCTCCATCATTGCAGAAATATTCTTCAACTCCTGTTTTGAATCGCTCATCTCTTAAAGAAAGGTAGTGTTGCATATCCCATGAAATCTAGAACTATATGCTGTCCTCTCAGTGCTTACTGTATTTCAGATAGTAAGCACTTTGTCTCTAATGGCTGAACAATTTAAGACATGGCTAGCATTGGCACTTAACAGATATTAGTCTGCCATTAGAGACACATACTCAAGTGTAAATGTTTGGAGTTGGAATGCGAAAACATCTGGCTGTATTCAGCAATCTCCACTGGTAAAATCTAGCTGTATAGCTTTGTCACCTTAATTTCATAAATGGCTTTTACTCCTCTTGTATGTGTCACTTTAGTGACAAGGATTAAGGCTTTCAGCTACTTTCTTCAGGTTAAATACTTGCCATCTAAACTAGAATTTCTTTTCAGTGTGACTAGGGTCTCCTAAATGCAAGAGCAATGCAGTTTTTTTTGTGATTGCCATGACATCAAACCTGCTCAGTCTAATGCCATTTTTTTCCTAAGCCTAGCACTACGAAGAGCCCCTCCCAGGGTATATTCTAGAAATGTTTTCATCTAAACTGGAATCTGGGCCTTTGGTTGGGATTTTGGCAGAGACAGAGGTCTGTCCCATTGTTTCCTACTAAAAGTGTTAATGGGCAATGCTTCTTCTGCTCATCTTGAGAATCATATTAAAAGCTTTTCACCCTCTTCCCAAGGAAAGCCCACTGCAACCACTTTCCTATGAGAAGGGGTGTCATGTAACATGTGTATTCCTATGGTATAATATTGGTATGTATATTCATACAGTATATTTCAGTGGTAAGGAGATTCAAGTAGAGGTTTATCTAAGTCCATGTGTAGACTGGTTAACAAGTGTGGAATGGTTGGCAGAGAATGCTAATTTGCATATGGCCATGGATTGGCTGAGAGAATGAATGGAGTATGAAAGAAACAAATAGGGCTTGAAGCTTGAGAAAGATGGTTAAAAACAGAGTTGAGACTGCATGAGTGACAAGAGCATATTTAAGTTTATATATAAAATTGGTAGGCTTGCCATATGTTGACAGGTGACTTGAAGGCATATACACACATATATCTCTGTAGTGGAAAACTGTTGACATTGTATTAGATAGAATCATTGAATCATGGGGCTGGAAATGACCACAAAGGCAGTCTAGTCTGACCCCCTGACATGTAGAAAAGCCCAGCTAAAGCACTCCCCAAAGATGGCCATCTGACATCTCTTCCAAACCTCCAAAGAAGGGGAGTTCATTATTCACCAAGGCAGTCTGTTTAACTATTGAACAGCTCTTACGATAAAAAAATTCTTCATAACATTTAGTAGAGCCTAGAAATTTTGATATGAATTAGTGCTCCTCCTAAAACTTCCCACTCTCAGGTTCACTCTTTATATTCTTCCCCTTCTCCAAACCTAATACCTATTCTTTACCTCACTTCCTCTCAGCTTCCTTTTTCTTGTTCTTTGTGGAACTGCCAATCAATTGCTCCTAAAGCCACTATTGTTCGTGAATTATTCTTTTCTAAACATCTTCACCTTCTTGGTCTTACCGAAACCTGGCTTCCAGCTCATGTCACCGCCACCTCTGCGGCCCTTTCTTTTGGTGGACTTTCCTTTTCTTATACTAGTCATCAGGAGGGTAGCGGGAGTGAGATAGGTCTTTTGTTATCTGCTTTGTACTAGTTTCAGCTCCTTTCCTTTCCTTCCACTCATTGTTTTTCTTCATTTGAGGTTCATGCTGTGTGACCCTTTTTACCTCTGCATCTGCGAGTTGCTGTCATCTATTGTCCACCTGTTCCTCTCTCCCTTTTTTGTCAGATTTAGACTCTTGATTGACTATCTTTATTTCAGACAATATTCCCTTACTTATTCTGGGTGATTTCAATGTTCATGTAGATGACTCTGATGATGTCTCCGCTTCATGTTTTCTTTCTTTACTGTCCTCCTTTGGACTCGAGCTCTGCTCTAACTCCTCCCACTCACTCCCGTGGTCATTGTCTCAATCTTGTTTTTACTAAACATTGCTCGTGTTTTTGTTTTTCAGTTACTGAATTTCCATTGTCAGATCACCACCTTGTCTCATTTGCACTTACTCATAATCCCGCTCTTCATCATCCTGTTATTCACTCCATTCTTGAGCTTCATTGGGTTAATCCTGAAGACTTCTCTCAAACTTTGCTTTCTTCCTTGCCTCTTCCTAGCTCTCTTACCTCTCTTGACCCTGCTGTCTCCTTGCTAAACTCTACCTCATCTTCAACTCTCTATAATTTTGCCCCTTTGTCTTTGCATACTGCTTCTGCTTCTAAACCTCAGCCTTAGCTTACTCTCTCCACTCGGCATCTTCGCTCCTGTTGTCGTGCTGCTGAGTGTTTGTGGAGGAAAACTAAAGAGCAGGCAGATTTCATTCACTATAAGTTTATTCTTTCTTCTCTTTCATACCATTTTTCTTGCCAAGCAGACATATTTCAGGTCATTAATCTGCGCTAATTCCCATTGTCCTCAGAGTCTTTTCTCTACTTTTAATTCTCTCCTTAAGCCTCTTTCTTTGCCCCTTCCTTCATTATTTTCAGCTGATGACTTTGCTACTTTCTTCAATACCAAAATCGAAACTATTCGCTCTTCCCTTTCTGTTCTTTACTCTTCCTTACTTCCAACTTATCAATTGTCCACTTGTCTTACATTCTCTTCCTTTCCCCCATCTCTCTAGATGAATTGTCTAAAATTCTGAAGTCTTCTAATTCTTCTACCTGTTCCTTGGATCCTATTCCTTCCCAATTCTTAATAACTGTTTCCTCTGCTATTCTTCCTTTCTTGTGTCATGTTGTTAATTTGTCTCTTTCTTCCGGTTCATTTCCTTCTGTTTTTAAACATACCACTGTTTCCCCAATTCTTAAGAAGCCTCTGCTTGATCCTTCTTCTCTTACCAGCTATCTCCCTATTTCTCTCCTGTCTTTCTTCTCTAAAGTGCTGGAATGTGTTGTCCATACACGTTTTCCTTTTTGTCTCAGGCTGCTATACTTGATCCTTTTCACTCTGCATATCATCCTTTACACACCACAGAGACAGCTCTTACTAAAATTACCAATAATTTTCTTTTAGCCAAATCCCAGGACCTATATTTTATCCTTATTCTTCTTGATCTTTTGGCTGCCTTTGATGTGGTTGATCATGTTCTCTTATTAGACTCGCTTCATACCTTAGGGTTCACCTGGTCTTTTCTTAGTTGATTTTCATCCTATCTTTCTGGTCGCTCTTTTAATGTGGTAATCATAAATCCTTTCCTTTCTTGGTGGGGGTCCCTCAAGGTTCTGTTTTGGGCCCCTCTTATTTTCTCTTTTCACTCTCTCCCTAGGTAATCTTACTAGTTCTTTTGGGTTTCAATATCATCTCTATGCCGATGATACTCAACTATACTTTTCCTTCCCTGAATTTTTAAAGGATATTGAAGATCATATTACAGATTGTCTTTCTGGTATTTCTTCATGGATGCTTCACCACTGTCTTAAACTTAATATGACAAAAACAGAATTACTCATTTTCCCTCCCAAACCTTCTTTACTTTACACTTTTTCTATCAATGTCAATAACACACTTATCCATTTGGTGAAAGAAGCTCACAGTCTTGGATTCATTTTTGACTCTTCTTCCTATATTGAGACTGTCATGCTGCTTCTTTCCTTATAACATCTCTAAAATCCGACCCTTCCTATCTCTCTCTTCTGCTAAGAGTTTAATCCATGCTCTCGTTATTTCTCATCTCGATTACTGTAATCTTTTACTTAGTGGTCTCCTATCTCATCTTTCCCCTCTGGTCTCTATTTTTCACTCTGTTGCTAAAATTATTTTCTTAGTCTGCCATTACCCCTCTCCTGATCTCCTTTCATTGGTTACCTATTCCTTGTAGGATCCTTTATAAACTCCTTGTTTTGACTTTTAAGGTCTTACATAATTTAGCTCCTCCTTATCTTGCTGCTCTTATCTCTTCTGACCAGCCCGCTGGAAACCTACGTTCTGCAAACACTTGTCTTCTTACCCAGCCTAGAGTCTCTTCCTTTTTAGTTCGGTTTTGCCCTTTTTCTCTCGCTACCGCTTATGTGTGGAATTGCTTTCCGGTGGCCTAGCGAACTGCTCCTTCTCTTACTGTTTTTAAATCTAAATTGAGAACTTTCTTGTTTTCTGAAATTTTTGGAATGTTGGACTACTTTTTATTGTTAATTAGATATTGTATTTTATTGGCATTATAGTAATGTTATGTTGCACTGGTTGTAACTGCATATATACCCTTGACTTTTTTCATTTTTTATATCTTCATTTTATTATGTATTTATCTATGTCAGTGGTTGTATTTTAATTTTGTAAAGTGCCATGTACATGGATGGCTCTATATAAATAGAGGAGGAGGAGGAGGGTAATAATAATAATAGAGCCTAAGAGACAAAGATAACCTAAGTTTGCACTGGTAATATTGAAAACTAGATCTTCTGAAGATCTGGTGGCAGCATAACCCAGAAACAGGTTGAAATCTGTGGGGGGTATATTTCTACTACTCTGATTTCATTGAGGAGAAAAGTATAGATCTTACACATCCTGGATAGAAAAGATATTTCTGGATTCATTTTAATGAAGGAATGGCTGGAACGGTCTATTTTGAAGGATCTGAGATTTATATTTTAAAATTAAGGACACTGTGATTTTTGTCCTTTCCCCCTAATTACTTATTCCCCCTTCACTGACTGGGACTACCGACTTCATATTTTCTTGTGACAGATGGTTGAAATTGATACATCATTCTTCCCTATTTTACCCTCACTTGGAATAACAGCTGCAATGCAGCAAGAGCAAGGCTTCTCTTCCGTGCTGCCTTCAAAATTTCTTGCTTACTTTCACCTTACAGATTGCTCCCTGTTGAGTCCAGTGGTATGGTAGAGAAGGAAAGAGTCTAAATATTAATTTAAGGTTATTATGAAACTCTTCAGTCCCCGAGTTTTCACAGTGTAGAGATTGTATAGCCTTCCACAGACTGTTGAACTACAGCTCCCATCATAGACAATTGTGAAGGTTGATAGGGGGTGCACTCTAACAGCATCTCAGATGGCCACATGTTCCCCATTTGGTGATCATTGTCAACAAATACAGAAAATGAAACAGCTTCAGAACACTCAACATACATTTCGGTCCCCAGGAAAGGGGACACCAGGATTGCAGTAACCACAAGCCGTTGCATCACTCACCCATGCAAACAAAATTCTGCTGACAAATCTACAAGGACTTTTACCATACATGGAGCAAGAAATGCCAGATGTCCAAGCTGGGTTCAGGAAAGAAAGAGGTGCTAAGGATCATATTGCAAATATATGTTGAATAATGGAACATACCAAAGAATTTTAGAAGATTAGCCTCTGCTTTATGGATTATAAAAATTATGGGTCATTCTTAAAGAAATGGGTGTGCCACAACATTTTATTGTCTAAATGTGTAAACTGTATTCAGAGCAAGAGGTTGCCATCAGGACAGAATACAGAGAAACAGAATGGTTTTCAGTTGGGAAGGGAGTCAGACAAGGCTGCATTTTGTCACCCTGTTTAACTTATATATTGGCCATATACTATATGTAATGCAGGATTATACTCAAGAGGAAGGAGATGTGAAAATCTGGCAAAGAAGCAACAGTTTAAGATAAGCAGATGACACCATGCAGATCAGGAAGACATTATGATAGTTTGAGATTTTCCATACCTTAAGTTAGTCATTAATCAGAACAGAGATCACAGTCAAGAAATCAAAAGAAGTCTACGACTTGGAAGGACATCTATGAATGAGTTCGATAAGATCTTGAAGTGTAAGACTGTATCATTGAATGCTGAAGTTAGAACTACCCATGCCATCATATTTCCAATTTCTACGTATGGTTGTGAAAGCTGGACGATGAAGAAAGCAGATATCACTTTCTTTGAAATGTGGTGCTGGAGAAGAGTTATATGATTCCATGGACTGCTGAAAAGACAAAGAAATGGGTCCTAGAGCAAATCAAGCCTTAACTCTCCCTAGAAGCCAAGATGACTAAATTGAGAATGTTGTAGTTTCCACATATCATGAGAAGATAGAACTCCTTAAAAAATAATAATAATGCTTAGTAATGTAGAGGCAGTAGGAAAAGTGGAATATTGCATTACAGATAGATAGACTCGAGCAAGGAAGCCACGGCCCTGAGTCTACAAGACCTTAGCAGGGCTGTTGGTAATAGGGTAACTTGGAGGGTTCTCATTCATAGGTTCGCCATAAGTTGAAGTCAGCAGTAGTTAACAAGAACAATAATTCCTGCATCTTCTCTGTTAGGATTATTTGAATGAGTGCAAGGTCCATATGCTTGCCAGGAGCTATTGCAGAAAGCAAACATTCTTCTCATTCTTCCTTCTTGTAATTATGAAAAAATAAAGCCTATAACATATAGTCTTTAACAATTGTTCTTGTGTTAATGTTCCTCATTTGAAGAAGCTGTCTTCTTCATTTTGTTAAAGAATAATGCCTCATCTGTAGTGTGAGCATGTCAGCTCTGGGCAGATCCCTTTGTTTCCATATTCACTGTGCAAGTGTGGTTTTGGCTCTACATGTGAACAAGGATGCATGGTAGCATACATCCAAGTCAAGATTTGGCCATGGATGAAAGCAGTATCAAGTCTTAAAAAATAAAAAAACAAAGCAAACAAACAAAAACCAGCCTGATCTGATCATTTAAAATCACCAAGATATGCATCTTGTATAGGCATCTCTGAAGGAAGATATAAAATGGACTCACAAGGTTTAAGAGCTCAAACTCTCAGAGCTTGAACAGTGTGATTTTTTTTTAAGGCTGCCAATGATACCGAGAGGCCACATAATGATAGAGAGAGATGTTTACTTTTTCCTGTTATAATAGGAGTCTGAATATCTGGGGGATTGATTTTCCTAGCATGATATGACCTTGTCTGTTCTGCAGTTGACAGGTATCAAAAACTGCCTAGCTGGCCTATAGAATACGAAAGGTGCAACTCATCACAAGCAGTTACTCTTGACCTCTGTTACTTGTCTGATATGGTTCATCAGGACTTGATCTTGTCTACTGTAGGTCAGAACAATAGATTTCCAAAGTGTTTTTGAGAATGTCGGTTATTGTAATGCTCATCACATCTTTCTTTGTATGCCAGATGCTCTAACCTACTTCCTTTCGTATTCAGAATACTGTGAAATATTTGTCAAAACAGTTGAAATGATCTTACTTGAAATCACTTTGGGTCTGGCAGACTCCATTTATGTTTTTAGAGTTGTCCAAAGGGAAGGAGACATTTCTAAACCTGAAGTTTCTTTATATGAAAGAAGCAAGATTTTCAGGGTGTGCAGTTCAGTGCTTTAAAAAAAAAAGATCTCAGAAAGACAAAAGTCTGTTCTTTGTGTATCTGAATCTTGTGCTTATTTCTTGTATATCTATCTGTGTAAAACTGCCTCCTAAGGGTTCAATATGACATCTGTGGATATCCCTGTTTGACATTTTTTGGTCCTCCCTTCACCTGATTAACAGAAGCATTGAGATGGAAGTACCTTTCCCCCATCCCTGCACACTGTTGAAAATGACTTTTTCTTGCTACCATTAATAATGTAATTTCCAGGGTCACTGAAGGGGAGGGAGATTGCACAAATTCTGAAAGCAATCTCTGTCAATAGTTCTAACAGCAGTGCTGATACAGTGGCTGGCATTCTGTACTGCAGTTACAGATTTGTAACCTAGACTTACGGATCTGTAGTTCTTCTGTATTCACCAATACTGTGGAGTCACAATATTGACACTATTGCCATGATTGTAATTCCTGCCCCTGTCCAGTGCAGCAGGATGATGCCAAAGATCTCTAGTGCAACAAGGAATAGTGACAAGAGTCCTGCTTCTGATTGTCACAGTCTTATTCACTGGTGGGAGGGGTTGGAAATATCAATTTGATGTACCCCAATCACTAGCAGAACAGACCTCCATTGCTTAGTATGTGGCTGCTGACTACTGAGGTAGGTTTAGGGGCTGGGGCAGGAGACGTTACTCAGTTATGCATTTGTAACTACATCAGTGATGTTTGATCTCAGCCAGCATTCTCTTTCCACAGCCTACATTCCTGTGGAGAGTAGCCGAAGGGTGCGTGTGGCCCATGCATTGGCTATATCTGTCATGTGCAGGAGAAAATGTTGTAAATTGCAGTCACTGGGAAGTTTTGCTGGAATATACTAATGCTGTTATGAATGTGTAACCTAAAGGAGGCATTTGTGATTGGTTCATATTTACAATCACAAAATAATTAGTAGTTAAGGAAACATGTAGGGACTTTGAAAGTCTCCCAGGCCCCACTTACCATGCAGCAGCCACTACAGGCAATAGGGATTGCTTCTCCTGTCAGTCGGGAAGCAGCTGACTGATGCTTCTGTTCATGCCCCACAAGCAATCTAGCATGCAAAAGGAAATTATGACAGTGGCCCTGCTTCTGGCAGTTGCATCAGAGATCACTCGCAGGTGGGGGTGGGAATGTCAGTTATCTGCCTCCTGATTGACAGAATAACAGTCCCCCGTCCCTCTCAGCAGTAGCTGCCCAGTTAGGAGTTGGAGGGATCAGTCCCAGAGACGCTACCTGGTTAAATGACTAAGGTGGTTACTTGGACAAGTAGTTGAAACAGTTCAAAATGTGTTTTGGCTTTTACATCTACTGCATCATCTAATTACTCATATTTCACAGTATTGAGCGTTGGACTATGGGCCTGGACACTAGGGTTCAGTTCCCTGCTTGGCCATGGAAGCCCACTGGATAACCTTGGGCACATCACACATGGGGTTTTCTCAGCCCCAGAAAACCCCATGATAGATTCACCTTAGGGTCTCCATAAGTCAGAAACTACTTGAAGGCACTCAAAATCACAAAACTCAAAACTGTGACCCATATGTGTCTTCAAGGCTATTTGACTTGGATCTTTTTGGGTATCATTTGAATTGTATTTTTCCTCACTGCAAATACTGCTATTTTACATTGCACTTGTTTCTCCTCTGCTTTTCTGGGAGTGTGAAGAATCTACATGGTTTCTAGTTCCTTCACAGAAAGGATTTGTGTTTGTGCCTTACCCCAAAACACATCTGATCATCTTTGCTGCAAGTTTAATGCTCTTGGGTTATTCATAACAGACATGAAAAGTTCCTCAGGCCTCATACTTTTGCTGTTATAATTTTACTCTGTCTGAAAGATCTGGTATCATGTACCTCTTCACATTTCTGAGGTAAGCCTAGAAAAGATGAGCTGTCATATCTTCTAACCAAGGATTGATCCTGTTTTTTCCATATGTATCTTCTCTTAGCTGATCATCATCTTCAAAATTTACTTTGGGAAAAGTGATCTCAAAGCCATTCATTTCAGACAAAATTTGGCTTGATATTTAAATGAAGACAAGCTGTTCTAAAGGTTGAATGATCTGTGATATTTTGGGAAAGATAGTAAGGCGATAAACTTTCTCTTTAAAATTGACTGGAATGCATAAAAGAGTTCAGTGGCCTAGTTGGTTTCTTTCTTTGTTCCAAAATGTCTTTGTCAAGTGGGCTTGCTGTTCTGGAGAGACTACTTGCATTTGAGGCTGTGAGACAAACCGTTCCCCTCAAATGTGTAGTAGTTCCTTCGGACAGTGTCCTGCTTACCTCTGACTGTTGGGCTGGAAGATATTCTGTATTTAACACTAAGGTTTTGCAGTTGTGTTGATAGTTAGCTTTAGAGTACAGAGAAACTAGTAGGAAAGTTTTTTCTCTCTTTACTAATTGTATTCCCATCTCACACAAGGCCATTGCCTTGAGGGTAAGATGGAGAGTGCAACAATTCGCCCCCCTCCTTTCTTTTTCCTGGTAAGGGAAACCAGGGAAGAGCTATTGCCAGGGTGAGCGAAAGTGACATCTGTGTCTCTTTCCATGCCAGGAGCGTGGAATATAGTGAAAGTGTGGAAGGCAGACCTCTTATAAACACCGAAAAATTTTTTTAACCTGAGTTCCTTCATTGAGAAAGTAACATTAGCATTTACATGTAAATCAGATCTGCATTCTCCAGGGGAAAGGCATCATGAACTGCTTCATCAGATCACTACTTTGATGCCAATAGTTAATCAACTATTATTGGATTATTACAAATTTTACAGAATATCCCATTAACCCTGGAACTGTCTGTATTAGAATAACTCACAGCTTAATTCTTTGGTATCTAGCTATTTCCCCATCACTCTTCATAGATGATGAATGAAAAGAGGAAATGAAAAGAGGAAAATTATTATTGCAATAATCCAGTGCAAGCCTGCAGTGTTTACTCAGATGTAAGTCCCATTCAGTTCAATGTGCTGTACATCCAAATAAATGTGTGTAGAACTGCAGTTTTAGTATGTTACATTAAATCACATTCTGTTAATGAATGTAGTTGCAGTGACAAATTCAATGATTCATTGTAGATTTTTTTTTCTGGCATACTTTTCCATAGAGCAATTGCTTTTTACCAGGTTCCATTCTCCGGATGTACCTCTGCTTCTAGAGTACTTCATTGATTTTTGTCCTGTGATAGTTTGTCCTTGTATATGTTTTCCCCCTTCTTCTCTTAGCACAAATCCCTTTTGAAAACTGATAAATTCTTCATGAAAGCCAGAGAGGTGAGACTGCACTTAACTGTGAGGCACTGTGATATGGGCAAAAACTACACATAAGGCCATAAATATTTTGCAAAATATGTTTATAATGATTTTGGATAATACTAAGTGTATTGCCAGATAGTATTTGAATATGTCGCTGTATGCAAGTGTGTGATTCAGTAGACACATTTAATTTTTTAAATGTACTTGAGAGCTGTAACCTTCTGTTTAAATAGTCTTTGTGGGGAAAACCTTATTTTTGAAGGACTAATTTTAGTCTAAGTTCCACTGAATTCAGAGGGACTTTCTTCTATGTAGGCTTGTATAGGATTGTAATGCAATTGTCTGTTTTACTTGAGTGAGTAGGCAAAAGGGATCTTCAACCAAATAAAGTTTCTAGACTCTCTTCTTGATTCTTCTCGAAGTAGAATAAATACCCAAGTTTTCATGGTGCTGATTTTTCAAAATCCTTCTCATAAAAGGAAAAGATGTAGCTTTTAGCTACATTACAAGAGAAAATAATTCGTATTGTTGATTGCTCCCACATAGCAGCTTTCAAATGAATTATGAGTAGTTCTCTATTGATCTGGCTTATTCTAGGTCACTGAGCTATATATCCAAAGTGTTTATACAATCTATTGTAATCAATAAACAGTTTAAACTGGTGTAACTGCAGAATGTTTGCTAGTCCCAAAGAAAATGAAAGTATGACAAAGAATGCAGTTGTAGAGGTTTATTTTGTTTTGTCAGAGTAAAGTCAGTAAAATAATATAACCATTCTGGCAGTATTGCAAGAAACTATAGTACTAACACCTTAATTCCATATGTAAGGGGTTTGTGGTTTACACAGGCATTATTTCAGCCTTTATGCTAGAGAAATACCTTTTATTTATAGTTTTAAGAAATTACTTTTTGAAAATGAACTTCAGAGAATATCTCCTCCAGGAGTAAGCACATCATAAAAAGGCTTCAATTTAGATTACTGGTGTTAAATTTCAGGTTTAGCTTTGTTGTATGGTGACTTTGCTGGTGTAAATATTAACATAATGGCTTAAAGTGTGGATTAGGTTTTATAGTTATGTCTAAAACTGAACAATTAAAAAGAAGCTGATACAGTTTTTATTAATACTTAAATGTTTGTATTTAGAAAATTAAGTGGAAAACTGTAAGACCAGTAAACATTTCTAATGCCACAGTGCACACTAGTGGATTTTTCTGTCATTTCATTGTATATAGTTTATAGTAAAAAGATTTTTGAACATTTTTTCAGTGCAACAGAATGCTGATCCTGCATTCGTCTGAAGCACAGGCTAGTACTGTGATGTGGAACAATACCAGAAGTTTAGTTTGTGACAAATAGAACTGCATCATATGTTCAAAAAAATAAGTACATTTACTTGAAAGTTCTGTCAAAATGAGTAGTATTTAGACCTATCAAAATACTTAAGTCAGTGCTACATACGGTTTTCTCCCACATCACCTCATAACCATAGTGACTTGTATTTATTTTTTTAGAAATTTGAAAAATGAGCCTGCTACATGCCCTACCTGCTATTTTTACTTTTCTGCTATCTCTCCAGCAGGAAGTATATCAGTCTTCCTTTTCTGCATGCAGCATATTCATGAAGCTTTAACAATTTGACTGAAAAGTTCCAGATGTCACAAAACTACACCATGTAGCAAAGGGTTGTAAAGTAGCCTCACAATTACAGCAAAGAGCTCAAAGAGTATGCAGAAAATTTAGCTCACATCAACTTGATGAAATCTGTATTCATAACAAAGAATTTTTTCATTGCTGAGAAGCATTGGCACAAATACTCAAATAATACAGCTGGGAAGGGAAAGGATCTTCTGCATGGACTGTGCTGATATAACTGCAAAAGTATTGCCTCAATTTATATGATATATTACTAGAATTAAGAGAGTGCCTTATATTTTTTAAAAATGCATGCATTACATGTATCTGTGTAAGAGAAAATAATATAAACATGTGTTATCAAGCAATCTCAGTAACTTAACAGCATTCACACTGAATGACATGAGCTGTAAAATGCTTTTCATTCAAGGTTTCATTCTGTTTGGAACACACCGGTAATTGGAGAAGAGATCCATAATCGGGTGAAAAATATTTTAAGGACACACAGTGCAAGGCAAAGGCTGACATTTGTAAGTTTTTAAATTAAAAGGCATTTTTCCTCTAAAGCAAGGATGGGAAACTGTTCTGGGCCCTGAGAGCTAGATTGCTTCCTGGAACATGTCACAGGGCCTGATGCCATCAGTGGGGGGGGCCTCTTCCTTCTGGAATCCTATCCCCTTCCCAGAAGCCCCACTCTGGACATGATTAGTATTTCTTTATCCAGGTGTAGAAAGATACAGAATAATTACCCTTCTCCATGCTTCAGTAGAGAAAGACATGGAGACAGCCTAACAATAACATGGGAAACTCTGCTCTTACCTTAGATGGGGGATAAGAATAGAATTTCTGTTTTCCATGCCTGAGAAGAGCAGCCTTTCCTTAGCTGCAGTGATGGATAAGGCCTGGAAGAGAGGAACTGGGAAGGAATGAGATTGGCCAGCTCAGCAATCACCACAGGCTAGATCAGTCAGTGGGATAGTGGTTACACATCCGTGCCCTAAAGTGTTATGGGAAAATAATACCCTGTAGACTCAAAGAGAGCCAGCGTGAACATTGGACCACAACCCCAGAGACCTGAGTGTGATCTGCTGCTTGGCTGTGGAAACCCACTGGGTGACCTTGGTTGCAGCATACACTCTCAGCCACCAGAAAAAAACTCTGATAGGTTCATCTTAGGGTCTCCAGAAGTAGGAAATGGCTTGACGGCTCAAAACAACAACAGACTCAAAAAGAAATGTTGTTTTTTTTTACTAACACATGAAGAGAACTCGGTGGGATGGGACAGACAGAGTAGCTTCTCTTACTTTGTGCTCAACTCTGAAAAACAAAACAGTACTAAAGTCCTTTATAATGTTTGACATTTCCCAGTGACTGACATACAGTGAGAGGTTCTTCTTCTGTCTACCATGTTTTTTTTTCTATATAAGTTGGTCTTATGGGTGGAAAATGGCTTTTTTCAACTTTTGAGGTTTTTCATACTGGTCTCATATTTCAGGCTTGACATCAAGGTGAAAAAGAAGTTAAATTTATGATCATTCTAGCTGGCTTGACTACTGTCATTCTGAACCACCGCCACCAACATTAACAATATCATCCTATAGAGCTTTATGAGTATACATGTGAAAGAAGAAGGGAGTGAATCTCCAAACAGTAAAGGAGTATGGAACATAGTTAAAAAAATGAATTTCTATAAATATGAGTACCAAAGGATTCTGATTAAATGTGCCCTAATTCTCAGCTTAACAAATTACTAATTAATTTACAACAAGCTTAGACTATCATTATATTGTACAGTGTATTGTACTTAGTCATTGGAATAACTAGGATTTTTTTTAAAAAAAATATACCTTTTCTTGCTTAGGAATATTGTAACAAACCTGGTTTTTTTTAAAGAAAGGAATGCCTACAAATGAGATTATTATGAAATGTTGATCTTAATTTCTTAGGACAATAGTTGTTTGTCAAAAGACGAGTCTGTTAAGACAAGCAAGACAGGAGCTTCCAGTAAAAAAAGAGATGTTTCCTGTATAGATTCTTCAAACAGCAGCGACCTTCATAGCAGGTAACATTTCTGTGCCTGTTGTACTTCTCTTGTAAACCTCATACAAATACAGTGGTAATATAGCACAAAATTAATCATACTTAAGCTTATTCATTTCAGTGGTTTAAAGTAAATACAGTTCTTATTCTACTGCTACTCTTACCTTTAAGTTGTATAAGCAGCAGGAAAGCCACTGCCCCACAGCTCTGTCCAATATTGCTGAGATAAGACAAGAAATCCTAGGTCACATTAGAGGAGACCATGCTTTGGATCATTTTCACATAATGATCCCATCTCCCAAGAATTATGACGATACTGGTGCATGTAAGAGTCACTCATCTTATGGGGCTCAGAGCTTTTAACATTATCTCAGTTACACTGGAAGGAGACATACTGTATGAGCTCCCATGCCACCTGGCTAATATAGGATGTAATATAGGACTGTGTATTAACTTGAGTGCCCCCCCTTCTGAGTTCTCTGACATTTGTCTTGTCAGCTGATTCAACATAGTTGTGTCTGTGTTCTTGGACTGAGTTTGGGGTGCAGAGATCATTGTGGGAGCTATGGGCTGTGCCTAAAAAAATCTGGAATGGCTATTGTCACAGCATCATTGAAAGAATGTACTTTAAAATGGAATACTCAGGGTTGGGCACTGATGGGATCATCACATTAGGAAGTGCAGTCAAGAGAGTAGAAGCTAAAGAGAGAGATTCAAGGACATCCTGACAGCTTGAAATCTGCCATCATCCTCATAAATAGCATATTAAGGCAGAGTTCAGAGGAGAGTGTAGTTTTGCTGACCAAATGTTCGCACTAATGTAAATGATTGAAAACCGTTGGGACTGTGCAGAAAGCCTGTGGTATTGAAATATTTAGTGTGCGGGTGACTTTGAGTGGAACTTGTGGGACTCGAAAAGAGATGGAACAAAAGCATGTGACAGGTGTATGACAGGTGTTTCCAAAAGTGGAGTTCAGTGCAGTATTCTCGTCTTAATATGATTTGTGCATGTAATCCCCAGATCACTTCAGCTTGGCTTGTCAGAATAGTTTCCAGTTAAGACAGCAGACTGATATTTTTCTAGTGTGGCTGTAGCTATGTCCATTCCAGTGTTCAGTTTCTCATGAGGAAGGGATGACTAATTGTCATTCGCTAATCAAGAACTGACAAATAATGAAACATTGTCAGTACAGTGATGTGGAATTCACACAAACTACCCCCACCCAGTGTATTTTGACCTGTTGTGATGACTGTGGTTCTAGGCAAAGGAGATGGATTTCTTGGAACAAGATGAAGGGTGCTGTTCCTTGTGCGATGCTCCCATTCAGCCCTCATTTATTTCATTTGAGCTTATAATGAAGTAGTAGCAAAATTAATTGTGCTTGAAATGTAAAGCCAAAACAAACCGATTTCAAGTTTTTTTAAGTAGCTGTTCCATGGCTATAGCGGTGGTAAAAGTTTTTTATTCAGCAACCATAGCATCTGCTATCTAATGCCATCTAATGGAACTAATCTGCTAGTGAATCCATTTCCAAAGTCTGACCCGTATCTAGCTTGCCATGATGAAAGTATTACCTTCAGTCTGCTTGTTTAGGTACAATGTTATGAACAGAGGTGTGGGAGTCTCTGTGTTACAGAGTGCAGCTGATTTTGTTCTTTAATTTTGACAAAGTGCTCAGGGGAGAACCAGAGACTGTCGTGTTGATCTGTATTTAGCTTTACTGGTGAAGGCCGTTTAGGGAATGCTGATTCTTCTTGTTGGTATGGTTAGTCTCTCTCTATTTGAGGCCTGGGTGCAGGACAGGACTTGAGTTCCATTGGGTACTTTTGGTTCTTGAGTCCTATACCCTCTTAATTTTCCTGTCCAAATCTAGAACATTGGCAGAGTCATCCCATAAAGCAGACCCCCTTTGTATGTGCTCTTTTTCTTACAAGTAGAGGGTTTGGGAGCCAAACCACTTCTTCCAAGTGGACTCCCATTTTGGGGGATGTGTTAAGGAGATGCATAAAGTTCAGCTGGATACTAGTTGGATAGTAGAATTGCTTGCTACAGGATCTCACCATGAAAAAGTGACTCTCACACACCTGAATATGCAAAGGAGTCTTGAAGAGTGTCCCAGAACCTGCAGATACTGTGCACTATGCTAGTACCTGCATTTTTTCCAAGGTTGTGCAATGATGGCAAAGGGAGGCAGGGAAAAAATTTCTTTCTCCATGCTTACTTTGTTCATAGTGTCAGTGCCTATAGATATTTGCCTCTTACTGCTGCCATTTACACTTGTATAATTATGCTGGCATAGTGCACTCAGATTCCACCCATTACCTTGGTCTCATAGTTACAGAAGTGCTTAGCGTATTGACTTGATCAGAAGTTCTAATCAAGAGGATTCAAATATGTATTCACACAAAAGGTGCCACTTCCCATATTTATGGACTCAGAATATAATGTATTTCTGAGATGCAATAACCATGACTGGACAGAATATTTAAACTGCGTCTACAAATACAATACACACAAAGGTAAAAATGACCAAGTTGCATCCACCTGTTCTTGCTTTTAAAGAAAATCAGAGTATAAATATCTCTTACTCTTCTCAGACATTTAAAAGGTAACATTTTAATGTGTGTTCTTGTTTTTTCCTTGTTTTGTTTTCTGTTTTCGATGGAGGGGTATTACTAGTTCATCCATGCGACAGAGCATCATGGTTCATCTTGATAATGGTGATTATTGGACTAGCCAAGCTGCTGAGTATAAAAACAAACCCCACAGAGCAATCTTTGAAGACAGCCTGGAGAAAATCTATCGAAACATGTACAGAAAAGCTTCTGGCTCCCTTTCGAAAAATAAATAAATTTCATGGTATGGGTGGAAATGAACAATATACACAATCAGTATTTTAAAAATGTTGTTTCTAATGTTTGTATTTTTTTTTACTTTTTTTAACCTGAAATGTTTTTACATGAACTTGTGAAATTCTGAGGCTGGGACTCCCAAAGGGGAAAGAAATAAAATCTAAATGATTTTAAGTAGGATGTATTGTTTGTTCTGGGATTTATAGATGTACCAATATGTTTAACTTCCTATTTTTCAAACATGCAGGTTTAAATTGGGGTGAATATGAATGCTTATTCACCACATAAAAGTCCATGGTTTTATATAATGCCTTCAAGTTCTAATGCAGGCACAAATGGGAATTATCCCCTTCCATTGCTTCTAGTAAAGTGTTTCTAACACTGTAGTATTGAAAAGCATTCACAGGGATAGTTATCAATAGCAATGCTGGATCAGTAATTACGTTTCTGAAAATTATCTTGCTGAAAATGAAAAAAAAAGATAGCCTTGGGTCCCACTCTGGAAGAAAGGTGGCATATAAATACAATGAATGAATTAATGTTCATCCATATGTTTGTATCTAAGTGGAGTTAAAAACAGCAGCATTTCTCATGGTGGCTGAATGTGTGAATTCAACATGAATAGCAATAAAATACCCTATTTGCTGGCTTATCAGATTCCTTTTCCTGAAAAATACTGTTAGAAAATGGGCTGCATCTTATACACCAGTGCATCTTATAAGCCTGCAAATAGTATTTGCTGGTGTATAAATGGGATGCGTCTTATATGCAGGTGCATCTTATATCCTGGCAAATACGGTATGCAGCAGGAGCAGAGCTCACATCCACTATCTAGGCTCTTGTTATTGGTGTTGTGATATGACACTGTAGTTACAGCAGATGGATATGGGCATGAACAGCCCAATATCATCCCAGAACAGAAAATTATACTAGAAGAAGTGTGGGTAGGTGGGTTGCCTGTGACCTGGTTTTGTTGAGCAACAGAAGGAACAGGAAAACTATTCTCACTAAAACATTTTCTATTACAGAACCATGTTTTTTCCTCCTTTCCTGTGCTACTTTGAATAACGTTATCTTGTTTATAATCTCCTTTTAACATAGCTGTCCTGTAGCATGAGGATGGAATCACATGGCCTTCCAGGAGTTGTAGGACTACTGATTACAGTAGTTTAGCCAGTAGTGAAGAATATTTAGAGCTGCAGTTAAGCAGCAGCTGAATGGCTGCATGTTCCCCCTTCTGCCATTAACTGCCTTCTGCAACTGAGCTGGTGTTTAGACTAGATGACCTCCAGGTCTCTTTGAGCTCTACAGTTCTGTTTCAACAATCTCTTTCTTACTGTGCTTGTTCCAAATTTCTCATGATCAAATAGGTTCCAGTGTTCTTTACATGTTGCATCAGCCATGTCAGTGTATTGCTTATGTGTGGAAAGAGCAAGGCTAACTAACACATCCAGCAAAAGCAAACATAATGAATGTTCTGGACTTCAGTATGATCAAATTTGGAGTCTGTCCTTACAGGCTCAAGGGATGCATTGGCAGAACTGTACTGGCAAAGCTGGCATCTCTCTGCTAAAGGACACCAAATGTTCACCAGCAGTTTTGAAACTTCCCCTGAGAAGAAACCTTTCCAGCCTTCCACTGCTTATTTCCCACATTAACAAATCAGGGCAAGCTGCCCACTTTCTTCAAGAGTCAAGAAATGTGTGTCTCCTACTTCCTTTCAGAAAAAGGAAAGAAACAAATTATTTTTGGAATAGTTTCTTTCTACAAGCATGGAAACAGACTTACAAAAGTGATTTCGAATGTATGTCTTTCCAAGGGAGCTGGTAAACAACATGAAGCATATAGAATCATAGAATCATAGAAATGTAGAGTTGGAAGAGACCACAAGGGCCATCCAGTCCAACCCCCTGCCATGCAGGAAAACCCTCAAAGCACTCCCGACAAGTGGCCATCCAGCCTCTGCTTAAAAACCTCCAACGAAGGAGACTCCACCACACTCTGTGGCAGCACATTCCACTGCCGGACAGCCCTGACCGTCAGGAAATTCCTCCTGAGGTTCAGGCGGAATCTCCCCTCCTGCAGCTTGCATCCATTGCTCCTTGTCCTGGTCTCAAGAGCAGGAGAAAATAAGCCCACTCCCTCCTTGACATGACATCCCTTCAAATATTTAAACATGGCTATCATGTCCCCTCTCAACCTTCTCTGCATATATAATATGCATATGCACAACCTTCTCTGCATATATAATATGCAGTTTTACTGCCAGATCATCATTTTCTATTTCTGTGTCTGCCCCAGAAAAAATTGAAGTCTTGTGTCCCCCCAGGGCTGTATCTGGTCAAATAATAATTTGTTTATTTAAAGAATGTTTAGGACCCCTCACCCCCAAAATCCAGGTAGTGTACATTAAAAATAGTAAAATGCCAGTATAAAATATAAGTTGACATATATGTAGAGTAATAGCATTGAGCAGAGAGGAGGATACTACTTCAGTAGAACAGATAAAAATGGCAAAAGCTAGTTTTTAAAGTGTCGATAAATAAAAATGTCTTCTTTTGGGGCTGGGGTGCCAGCAAGGATGACACTAGGCCTCCTTGGGGAAGGCATTCTGTAAAAAAACACCATCACTGAAATGGTTTCAAATTCAAATAGTGTATGTAGTGGGGGGATATCACAGTTCCAGGGTCCTGATCAGTTCAAATCCCCGGCCAACCAAGACATGAGAGTCTGCTAAAAGAACTCTTTTCACCATTCATACATTTATCTTCTCATCTTGGCTTTAGGCAACATCTTTCCTGCTGTTTTTGTCCTCCAATGACCATTGCTAAAACTGAACTTCTTATCTCATCACTATACCAATAAGTTTTGCATTTCTGTTGCTATTCACATATACCATGTGTTCTTTCGTAGCTATAAAGGTCTTTCCTAGCACTTCACTCAATGCATCTGATTAGTCTCAAAGGTGCTGCAAGATCCCTTTGCATACTGATCCAGACTAAGATGGCTGTGTCTTTGAAACTGAAAGGGAGTCACAGGTGCACCAAAATGATGGTTTATTGTTTTCATAGAAGAGTGAAAGGGGAGCTATAAAACCTCAAGGGCAAAGGCAGGGATGGCTCACATCTCTTCAGCTACTAGAAGGTGTCCTTTGTTGTAGCAAGGTCTGCATGATGAAGTAAATGAACTAATTTCTTAGGCAGGATTATAGCTAAATGCACCCACTTAGGACCAGACTGCTGGCCTTAGTTTTCCTGATATCTACTCTCACTTGTTCTGAAAAGTGCTGACATTTTCACAGGAAAAGTAGGAGAAGGTCACTCCATTCTAACAAAGGAATAGTTTCCCAGGTGCCTTTCATTAAGTAAGCCTTTTATTAAGCTCTGGCAGTATCTAGAGATGAGAAGAAATTGCATGAAATGGTTTAGACAGATTGGCAGTCTGTAAAAGGAGGGATAGAGCCCCTCATTTCTCCCTCTGTATCCAGAAATGGAATGTAGCAGGCTGTCCTCTGTTAATCTCCAGGCAGCTAGTCATTTTCTTTTCATTTACATACTCCTAAGGCTACCTTAGGAAGATGTTCAGATAGATTTGAGATGAAACCGAACAATGTCTGTTGCTGACACAAAGACGCTGATTCCTTTCCTGTGTAGTCCGCAATTGAAAGGAGTATTGGAAGGATTTCATCCTAGATCAGGTGGGTGAAAATGTGGCTGTCCAGAAGTTGTTGAATCCTATCTTTATCACTTTAGGTATACTGGCTAGGACTCATGAAAGTTGCAATGCTACAATATCTGGAGGCTGCACTGTGGCCCATCCTGTCCTGAATGGAAGTTTACTGCTTTCCTACAAATTGTTACCTTTCCCTCAGCTTTCTCTCAGCAATCTCTACCAGCCTAGGGAGACTAATTCACAGAGGTAGTAGAAAATATATAAAATTTGAGTTGAGTGGTACTTGCTGTCAGTGGTACTTGTTGTCAGGTAAGTGCATTCACAGTTGTAACTTGTGAGCCACTTTCCATCAGTTGCATACACTGGTGTTGTCTGTATTAAATGGAAAGGCAGAAGAAGAGCTTTGTGTGCCTGCTCAGGAATATCTCTTCTTTTACATTTGCATATTGTGGGCTTTTGCATAAAATGTGAAGCAGCTCCTCTATTACCTATTGCTGAACTGATCTTTATCCTGCCTAGTGCTTCCTTGTTCCATCCTGCTTTTGCAAGATTATTCCACTGTAGCTAAGACCAGAGTTAAAAGTACCAATAGCTGTAGCAGTTATGGGTAAAGCTGCCTCTGTTCGTAACATATGATCTCATTTATCCCTGTATGCACAGAAGAGTTTCCCTTTCTTCGTTTTTTTTTTAAAGTTGCATTTAAGTATTATGTGTTTTCTTTTTCATGTTAAAGACTGTTTCAGACATGAAAAATGGGTAGAAATTCCTCATCTCTACCCACATATAATCCCCAAGCGTCTTTGGCTTTCTGTTGGCTAACCCTCTGTTAGCTGGCAAACAAAAATGTAGTGAAGGCTGTGTCTCTTCCTTGACTGCAACGTGAGATAAGTAACATTTTAGGCAGTAAACCAACATAGTAATAAACAGTAATTGTTTAGTGCACCTTGCCTTCTAATACAATTTAAATCCCTTCTATCAAATGCAAATTCTTGAGTTCCTAAGTAGAGTTTCAAATGGCACTTTTGTGTGCTTGTTCCTTATCTTTTGCCTTTCACAAAGTGATGTGTCAGTGACTGAGGAAGGCATAATTCCACCAGCATCATTTTGTGTCTTAAAAGAGCTGCCTAGTCTGGTACAGAAAAAGAAACCCCATATAATTGAAGAGAACAGTAAGTGGTGGACAAATCCTTTCTTTCCCAAAATAAATGCCACTGCGGGATATGAGAATTCCTGCCGTACATTGTATTCTTTGTTTGCAAATGACATAAAAATGTAATTGGCATATGGCGGGGGCGGGTGAAAGACTTTATGAGCTGCATGCAGTTGAAAAAGTGTTGACAGTTTACTCCATGAGTTTAAATCAAAAGGCAAGTTAAAAGGAATCGCAAATACTTTGTGGATTTAAGCATCTTAAAATTCCTAAACCCATCTGGCTTTGGTGATGACTACCTTAGATGCAGTTTTCAACAGAGCATGAAAACAAAAATTTAGCAAGTGGAAACTTACTGTGATACACTAGCATCACTTAGAAAACAGCCCATTTACAGTATCTCTCCTGAGTGAAGAGAACTTGATCACACGTGAATATCCAATCAGAAATTTAAGAGGTGCTAAAAGAATGACAAAATGTTCAATGACCAGTTCAAGGTGGCAGTGGCTGTCTGTATTCACCATGAACTGGTTATGAGAGTCTTCAAAAGTTGGTGGTCCTCAGCCTGATATACCAATGTACACCCTTTAGGAATTGTGTTTTAGGGATTTCTTGTCTGATCTAGCAAGTCCAGATCTAGGTCAGAAATACTCAGCGAGTTATGAACTTGAATTCATAATGTGGGCATTATTTTGAAGAATGTCATAGGATTGTGAAAATGGTATGCAATTTAGACAGAGGATAAAAACTCTGTATTTACTCCCATCCAAAGATATGCAAATTTCTAAGTGTAGAGGTGCTTTCTTTTCATTATAGTGGAACAGTGCCCTTGTCCTGGGAATGTAGCTCTGAGGATCAATAACATTCTGTCACCCACAGTTGATTGCTGGATTAGATCAATAAGATTTCACACTGTTTACATTTGGAATATTCCAGATGAATCTAACATTCTAATTGTGATTTTATTTGCTGTTGTTTCTTCCTATGTGTGTATATGTGCATGCGCATGCACATGTGGTTACCATTTGAACAAGGAGAAATGCGAAGGTGTGAAATTCCAACCTTGTTATGTATCATTGTTAGCTTTTAAGCTATTTAGGAGTATTCAGTCTCTTCATGTTTTTTTTAAAGTGGATCTAATAACTCTTTATTGCTCAGGGATACGGTGATATAACAATTAATGTTTCTGTTTCTTTGACAGCTTATGTCATGGATGTGATGTATAAGAGCATTAAAAAAAACCCTTCCTTTTAAGGAAACCAAACATCCAAAGAAAGTCTTTGCTGTTGCCTTCTTGGTTTACTGGTTTTTAATCATGTAGCTGTCAGAAATAAACAGCCACTGTTTTTTTGTGTGATGGAGCCTAATGTTAAACCTGTCAGACTCCACTGAAAGAGAGCAAGTCTAGTATTTATGGCTATAGAGCTTGCCATTTGTGCTCTTCCCAGCTTTCACTGATTTAGGGCTCAACTGGTATGAACGAGTCTTGTTTTTGTACCCATATGAAGTCTGTGAGGTCTTTTTAAATGATGTTGCAGTGTGCAGAATGACACAGTAAAGATTTCCACTGTGTCTTTGTATACTTTTTAAAGCTGTCTTTTGAAAGGATGCCTTTTCCAGGATGCTCAAGAACCTATATTGAAATAATAGACATTGGTGAATGATCTAATGTGTCCTAAAACTGCACAATGGTGAAATCAAGATCCTTGCATAATCATACATGTTAGAACTGTTTTTAAAAAACTAGAAAACCAGCTATTATCATGTACTCTCCACTCTCATCAATGTATTACTTTTGTTAAAAAACAATGTTGTGCGGGGGCAGAGGGAGGGGAGAAGAACTGTATAATTTGTGGAAGGATGTATCGAAATCTGTATTATGTAGGTGCGTAGTCCACTAAGAAAGCTTCCTGCACAAGGCCAAGCCCAGTATTACCCAGCCTCTAGTCCTCCAGATGTTTTGAAGGTCAGCTCCCAGACTCTGTTATCATTGACCAGTGCTGGTGGAGGCTTCTAGGGTCAGAAGTACAAAACAGCTAAATGGAGGATTAATTGTTGAGAACTCCTGCCCTTGAGGATGACTGAAATGAAAGACACAACTTACTGTTCTGTAGATCCATCCATTTTAGCGAGCAGGATTTCTGGATTGTTCTGTTCCTCATTTCTTCATCCTGGTTTTTCTTAACATAACTTTTCTTTCTCTTGTGAATGCCATAGCTGGCGGGAGAATATTTCAACTTTTATTATAATTGACACTAAGAGGCCTTTTTTTATTGCAAAGCATAAGTAGCAAAGTCTGAATTCTGAATAAATTTATACCTCAGTACCATGTGATCTTGATGAATCAATGTGAAACATATTTCAGGAATTAATATTCATGTAAAAATACGTGCTTAGTCTATGTGAAAAGACTTATATTTTCATATGTATACTATACTAACTATATATATATATATATCATTTGTATTGAACTAGCTAGATTTTCTACTTTTACATTGTGTTTCTTTAAATCAAAATCATCAGGTTCAGAATAAAGTATTATAGTGTCTGAAATTACTGGAACTGCTGATGAATTGGTAATAGACATAGTAACTATGGACAATTAAAGAACGTGACCATTTTTGAGATCCCCTCCATTCTGAATGCCAACACTAACAATAAATAATATAGTGCTCCTTGAGTAGTTACAAGTGTATGAGGTAACTGAAACATCTATTAGAATTGTTGTCTGTTGCAAGCATGAAACAGTTTAATATCTTGTCAAAAATAAGAATTATGGAGAATAATTGTACTAGGCAATGAGAAGCCTTACTTGAATTTCAAGTACTAGGCAATGAGAAGCCTTACTTGAATTTCTTCAGTTGGTACTCTTAAAGAAGACAAAGTGTGAAGTCATCTTCTAAAGCAGAGATGTTGAGATCCTAGCTACTAGCAGAGTTTTAAGCTATTCATCACAATTAATACGTGGACCAGATTCCCAGGGCTGTTTTTCAGTCAGGTTTTTCCCTGTTTGAAACACAGGATTGATTAGTACTGGTAACTGAATCTGACTTTACAAAACTCTACTGTGTCTCTTATCCATGACAAGAATGTTACTAAAAGCCCTCCTTCAACATATGTCAGGAACTCACATTTCTACATGTACAAGATGACTCCAGAAATAGAGGGATTTTCCCATAGCTGCAGTTCATAGCTAGAAGATTATGCACTGTACTCTGGCAACATGGGAAAACTTATAATGAGAAAGTTACCTTGAGAACATTGGTGAGTACAAGGTATGTTTTATCATTAAAAAAAGTAAAAGGGAAGCATGCTTAATTCTTTAGACTAGCACTCTGTTCCTGATAGAAAATAAAGACAAAGGCAAGATTTATAGTTGGTCAAATGAAGGGCAAGGGAGATACAAAGGAAGGGATGAAACAGGACTTGGGACATGCTATACAACAGGGACTTCAAATTACAATGGCACTGTGGAAGCTATACTGGGATAAAATGGATTGCTGAAAAAATTACCAAGAATAATAGAAAAACTCCCAAGTTAGTATATTTACCTTATAAAAGGATTTTATTTTATGTTTAGTCATGGCTAATTGAAATTCATGGGATATAGGCTATCTCCTTTTGAGCCAAAAATTAAAAAACCCAGACTGTCTAGATACTCTTAAGTTCAAATGTGTCTGAAAAGGGGGTTGACGTATTAAAAGATAGCTCCCAGTTGACTCAGAGCCAGGCCAGTATGGTCACAAAAGCACAGATGAGAAGATGAAAAAGCTAAGCCATTGTTAGAGATCCTGGAGCCAAGACCACTGGGTTGCCAAAATATATTTTGGAATGAGAAGTGTGGAAACAAGGTCTGTCCTTGGACTCTGAATGTTGAGAGAGCATATGTAGTGAGGCAAGGAAAACTGGAAGACAGAAGCAAAAGAATGTAACTAATTAAATGCACAGGTGGTTGCACTTGACTCAAGACCCTGAAAAATCTCAACACAATGCCCTTGATTCTCAGCTTGTTCACTGAACAAGCCACTGTGCTCAAAGATGAGGATCCTGTTGTGTCAAATCACTCATGTAATGTAGCATAGCATGAACATACCATAGAACAAATACTTTTGCCACTTGATCAGTGAGGTATCTATGATGTCACTGCAGACCTAGAAATTGTGTTATCCCAATAGCATTCATCACATGCACAAAAGCAAGCAGGAATAATTATGCATTTCTATAGCCAAGCATTGTTTTGTGCTTGGCCAAAGTTCAGTAAGATCTTGGCCAGAGAGAACAACTCCTAAGTGACACAAACTTCTGCAAGGCACAGCATTCCACAGATTTGGAGCTCACAGTGGCTGTGCAATGGATGGAACTGGAGAGCTGCAGGAAATACTTTACCAGGAAGTGAACCTGTATCTGGATGAACAAGGCAAGTGAAGTGGTTTCATGCTGAAGGAGAAAGAGGAACTCTGTCTCAGGAAGCATGGAGTAGGCATTGGGAAAAGATAAGGAGAGAACTAGGAAAATTAAAAGGACCCATCCAGCTCTGGGTTGATCTTAGTGCTGTGTGACAGAAAGTCCCTTGACACTGAGTCCCACTACTCACCGAGTCCCATAAAGTCACCTGCTGTTGTTTGAAATGCCATTTTGATACTGCCCATCTGTGAGTGACTATGGTAGGAAATTTTTAAAAAGACATTCCTACTGCTTTAGCTGAAGCACTACTCAGAATTCTATAACTGCTTTTCTGAGCTAGAGAGTAAGATATTTGACAGTATAATTTAAAAATAAGACTGGGATGGGTTAGATATCTGTTCAGATACTATATAATAATAAATGTTGATAGGGAGACAGATTAAGGTATTGACTTGTGAAGTTCTGTACATAAGAACACAGAGCAAACCTTAGTTTTGTTCAGCATGTTGACGAGTAGTCACAGAGAATAAAACTGATATTAGTGTTAATGGCTGATGACCATGTGGTTGAGAGACAACAGGGGAGACTTAAGGAGGATGAAAGTATTCAAAGGCTGTGGTTGTATGGATTGACTTTCTCTGGTCTCTAGCAGTAAATATTTGACAGAAGATTGCTTTCCTTGCCTGTCTCATTTTCTGCACAATCATCTTGTGTTTACATACATTTTAGCCTCTGTGGCATTTTTGAAGACTTTATTTGTCTCATTTACTTTTTTTTTTTTGTATGGGTAATACTTAAAATATGAAATCCATCTGTGAAGCATATTGCCTAGTCACGTTGAAGGGTGAAACCAGTTTTTAATTAAAATTTTATACAGCACTTGTATTTCACTTTGTCCTTTTTTATTATGAAACACTTCAATCTTTTTCCTAAAACACATATGTCTTGTGCACTTCAAGATGTTCCTCGCTGCTCATGCAGAACTGGTTTCTTAGCTCTGTCAGCAGAGCACCATATGCTCAGGATTCATTTAGTTTCTCTCTGGCATTTGTGTAGGCAGAATCTTGGCTGCAATGCAGCTCAACTCTACTGCACCCCATTCTTCTATTTTGGGAAACTTGTCAGGAGATAAAATGGCAAAGAGGGAAAAAAAATGCTGGAAGATACTCTAGGGTCCTGCATTCTAAATAATCTAAGATAATTTGGCCAGTCAAAGCTAGGTCTTAGTGTGCACATGAGAGTTCCTTTCTGAATTATGCGTTGGGCATTGTATATAAAGAGAATGAATGTTCCAGTGTTAACACCAGAAATAAGGGCTGGAGATTAAGATACTATTTGGAAAGTTGCATGGCTTTAAATTGCTGTGGCACTGTATGTATATAGATCAGATTTAAACAGAAAAGATAGCAGATGTCTTTTGTCTTTGTAACAGCTCATGTTTCTCTTATTAAAATTTCCACTATCGGAGTAAGTTTTCTTATTATCATAACTTTGATTATGTTCCATCTGCAGATAAAATGGTATTCCTTACACAAGGCAGTCCAAGGGACAGTGTAGCAACTGATGCAGAGGACAGGAAATGACTGGACCTCTACACATCCCTCATTTTGGACACTGGAATGCCACATTTCAGCACTTTTAATCCCATAAGACACCTATCTTGGGTTCTTCAAACTTCTTGTTGCTGTTGTGTGCCTTCAAGTCAGCTCTGACTTATGGCGACCCTAAGACAACCCCATCATGGGGTTTTCTAGGGGCTGAGAGTGTGTGATACATCCAAGGTCACTCAGTGGGTTTCCATGGCTGAGCAGGAAATTGAACCTGGTCTCCACAGTTGTAGTCCAGCACTCAAACCACTAAACCACAGGAGCTCTCTTCTTTCAAACTACACACCCCCATTTGTTTACATAGCGGAGAGAGTGGTTTGACTCCTATGGATCTAATAGTCTTTAAAAAAAAAAAAGCCTTGCCTTTCTCCAGGGACGACAACTTCACTGTCCATTGAGCCTGACTAAATCCATCCAGCAATGTGGGATGCCTAGGATGCCTACAATACGACATACTGCTGGATTCTTCTTGATCCACCCATGTCTCACTTTCCAAGGATCTGGAAGCAATGTAGTTTAAGCATTAGGACTGTATTCGTTTGTATGTTCAAGATTCAGAGCTATGCTTGTCCTGGTCAGGGATGAACCTACTATTAAGATACAATGAGGCGGGTACTGGCTGGGGTGCAGAGCAGTGGCCAAGTGTTAGGGGAGCATGCTGTGTGTGCTACACAATTTGCCTTGTTACCCATAAACTAGCTTGTTGTAACCATCCTCCAGGGCAGTGCAGGATGCTGTCCTGTCACATAGAGGGTCATAACTGGAGTAAGATTCATTAGAAGGTCCATTCAACATTCTCTGAAATACACTATGGTGGTATCTTAGGCAGCAAAATGTCTTGGAAGCACACTTGGATGCATGGCTATGCTAGCGCCATTCCCATTGCACTAAATTTGGAGAATGAAGGTTCAAGTTGCTTAGGCTTGTGGTTCACTGAAAATGAATGATAGAAGGCAGGAAGACAGAAAGATAACTGTATTTCTCCCTGAGCCCTGTTGAAAGCTGAGCTTTTCCCTCCTCCAGTATTAAAGGAAACTAAAGCCTCCTCAAATGTCCTTTTTTTTTTTTAGAACAACCTTTAAAGTTCTCCAAACTTTTTAGCCTGGAGGACTCAGAGAAATTATAACTGTAATCTTACATATGACTGTCTGTAAGTTTTCAGAGACAGTGGCTCTAGGTTAATAAAAAATTGAAACCACTGCTTGTTAGAGCTTCTGACACAATGTGTCATCTTCCAACAAATGTAAACTCATTTCGCTCAAGGAGTTATGAATCCTACATGCTAAATGGATTGGTCATGTAGCTGAATATTTATTTACTCCTCGCATTTTGAACATCTGTTAAAAGGCAAAGCAAAAGTTGTCACAACCAGCCTGTTGTTTTGAATGAGTTGGCCTGATTGTCTTATAGCCTAGAGAGTAGAGCAATGCCAGACCATGAGAAAGGAGAGGAAAATACTCAAAGGTTTTTTTTAAAAAAATATGCATATATATTCAATCTGAGATTGTTTTAGTTTCACTGTTCTCTTCCAAACATCTACCCATTCTCCCTTCCTGCCACCTCCTCAAGTCTTTTAAGGAACAGTTCTCCACTAACTTCCACTTTCTATTACTCTAGGTGGGCAGCCTGTGACCCTCTAGATGTTGTTGGACAATGTAGAGTCCATCATCTCTTCTCAATTTTGGGTAAAACAGATAGGTGTTGTGGTTCAACAAACTCTGGAGGGTCACAAATTGTCCACCGTTGGTTTGGATGGAAAATAAATATTTAAAAGGACTACTCTTGAAAGAAAGTATTTGAGCTGCTGAAATCTAGGATGGAGAAAAATGAACTTTGAAGAAATGTAAATATCCCATGTGTAGGACCACAGTAAGTGTTTGTGCCACTTATCTTCTGTCCCGCTTAATCAGTCCTGATCTTGCAGAAAATTAAAAGACATGCATAGCATAGTGCCAGTTTATATTTGTTCAGCAAGTTGATCTTCATCTCCTAGCAAAAGCAGAAAAGAAACCCTCTATAGTTGGAGAGGGGCAGGAAAAAAATGACATAACTTGAAAGGGCTTTAGTCTGAAAAAAGATTACTGCAATTTATTATATTTGTGTCTGCAGAACACATTCCACTGTGAAGCTAACCTGTGGACAAAAACATACCACAGAGCAACCAATGTAATTGTTGTGTGTCATCTTGTGCTTTCTGAAGCTTGCTTGGTATTTCAATGGTAACAGGTCAGTGGAATTATTTCTCTAACTGGCTTTTAAACCCTGTCTGGTCATTGCAGTAAGATGAATGCCTCACTGGACAATGAAGGCTTCTGATATCTGTCAGACATAATGCAAAATTTCTTGGACAAAACCCATAGGCTACTGAGAAGAACAAAAACAGAAGCAGCAACAGTGAAACGTCAGGTATGAAAAACACATTGGCCCAAATACCATGTGAGTCAGGTTTCTATACTATATGATGTGAGTTTCTGCAGAGCACTCATGTGGTTGCTTTTCCATATATTAAAGCCTCACTTTTTAAGTGTGTGTGCATAAAAACTATGGCTGAAGTTATGGGGGAGTCTTTCCAGTGACCTTACATGGTCATACTTATGCTACGTATCATCAGCTCATCAATGTTTGCATAAATCAGCCCTTAATTCCACTTCAGTTTGAGTGATAATGAAAAAAACTTATTATCCATAGGTTGTGGTGGGTTTTCTGGGTTTTGAGGCCTGCATCTGTGACTGGCATCTTCAGAGGATATTCCTCAAAACCCGGAAACCCCACAACAACCTATGGATTCTGGCCGTGAAAGCCTTCAACTTTACATCAAACTTATTATCTGCTTTAAATAAAAATGATGGCGAACAATTCCAAATGATATGCTGATAGTCTGTTTTTCCACCTCACAATGCCATAAGTCAACATGGTGTAGTGATCTGAGCACTGGACTGCGACTCTGGAGACCAGGGTCAAATTGCCACTCAGCTGTGGAAATTCACTGGGTGACCTGGGGCAGGCCACTCTCTGAGCCTCAGAGGAAGGCAAAGGCAATCCCCCTCTGAACAAATCTTGGAAAGAAAACCTTGTGATAGATTTGTCTTAGGGTTGCCATAAGTCAGAAATGACTTGAAGGCATACAACACACAAACACAAATGTCAAGTTGGCTTATATTCTTGTAAACAGCAAATGCTGTAATATGCCTGTTTCAATGTGGTCATGAGTCAGCACCAAGATACCTTCCCTTCAGGCATCCATTGTGGTGAACAGCAGTACTATGTTACTTAAATATGGCAACTTCAGCACCACTAGACACTAGTGGGACAGTTAAGTGTCATATTTAAATAATGCTGTCCTGTTGAAATGCAGTTTTAGTGACTACTGTTTTTATTTCTCTCCTAATGCTAGTATTTTTGTCAGCTTTCCCCTCCCATGTAAGAAGATCACTTGTGAAAACTGCCATTTAAAAAGAGGATTTTGGTTTGCCACAATTTCTGCTATGTAGCTGTGGCAACCTGGAAAAAAAGACACCACTAAACCTACAAACTATTGTCTTAAGTTGTGTGTAAAGCAGATTTACTTGCTGTGTTGTATGACAGTGTTTCTCACCAGAAAGCTATCGTGTGTCAAAGGGATAATAGTCATGTATACATGTTTCAGACCTCTGAAATATTTGTTTTGGAAGCCTTGATTGGCGAGAATCCTTGATATGTGTATTTTGGATGTATGGCATCTCTACTTTGTAGAGAAATGTTAGGAAACATCCAGAACAGTGTTCTGCTTATTCAGTAGGACACCTTTTCTTTTCCTCATCCCTGTCTCCCATCTGTTTCAGAGGATCCCAAAAATCTATACTGCATGACTGGGGAGGGTGCTTGGGCACTGCATGGCTGCTTCCTTCGTAAGATGGACAGTAAAGGATTTTGCACATTGGTGTAATATGTTATATAGTGAATACAACAAATGTATTTGTTTGTTGCACAAAGTAAAGAGCATCAGATGTTGCCATCTGATGTAATATTGGTGTACAGCACTATTGGATCTTACCTACTGATGTAATAATGGTATACAGTAGTATAAAGTAGGGAGCACTGGGTTTTATCCATTGTTGGAATATTGGTGTATACTACAGCACTATGAGAGTTTACCTGTTGGTACGATACTGGTGTACAGTACATGTGACAATTGCATTTTGTTGCATAAAGTGTGACGCGTCCCTTAGATTATCTTCAACAGACAATTTAGTTCTTGTTAATAATGGTAAGAGCACAAATAAGAACACGCAGCATTTTTTTGCTCACCAATATAATCATATGAAGAGAACTTAGGATTTCAGAGGGAAAATGGATGATAATTATCTTAAGTCTCTGGCCATTGAGTGTCTTTTAAATTTGAATGAATGGGCACAGAAGAAATTCTTTGGTATTGGACAAAATGGATTGCATTGTAATAATGATGAATGCCTTAATTGCTGAGAAAGTCATCTTATTAATTCTTCTGTATATTTAGAATTTATGGATAGGAGTGTATAAAACATGAAGACTAATAGGCAAACTTCCTCTCCCTCAAATTTATGTAGTCTTTTTTACTACGTGTGGTGGAAAAAAATGCCTACACAAGCAGATATGGTTAAAATAACATTACGGTTTAAATAACATTTTAAAATATTTTCCCAATAAATTAGTGTAGTGACATGTTTGTAGGAGTTCATTGTTAATTTCATTTCCTTTTGCTCAGCCAGCCTGACAAGAAAACAGCAAGTCATTAATCTTGGTTTAAAAGAAGATTCTTTTTGGTGGAACAATAATGAATGACCTTGATAGATTTGTCAGGAGAATGAATGATAATCATTTCCTGATCGACACAGCCCTGGCAGAGAAGATTAATAAGAAAGTATGTATTGACTTCATTAAAATTGTCTGCTGCCAATGGACTTGTATATCAATTACAATTGAGGCAATGCATTGCAGCCAGGACAGTGTGGTTTAACCACAATCTGTTTGTAATGTGAATATATGAACCCTACAGTGCTGACATCTCATTTCTTGAGAGATGCTAGTATGAAAAATTAATTTTTAGTCGAATCAGAGTATCAGACCCATACATATAGATTTAGCATGATGAGAGGTAAACGGGCTCTTTCACATAAGGATCTGTGGTGGTAGTGAGGTGTTTTATCCTGTTAAACTAATGCCTGCTGCTGTAGTGGGAAATTCTGAAGTTACATCACAATAATCTGCCACCAACAATGACCGCTGCAGAAATGCAGACTGCTGTGTTGATCCATGTCAACAAACCAGTACTATCAGTATGATATCTCCAGTAGGAGCAGGTCTTCCTAAAGTTGTTATCTAATAGTCCATTCAGGATTAAGCTTTTACCCCAGTACATACCACACACATGCACATGTCCATATATATATACACACACACACATTTGATCTTTATCCTCCCTACTAATCCCAACTAGGGTAGATCCATTGAATCAACAAAGGTTCCATATGTGTCATCTCACCACTTCAGAGTTGATTCCATTACTCCAGTTGGGTCTACCAATGTAATGCATATGTATTACAAGAGAGATAACACATATCACAATAATATTGTACTCTTGAAAAAGTCAATCCCTTCTCCCATGCTTGTGGTGAGAATTGTGGTTAAGCACAGGACAAATAGGGAAGCTAGGGGTAGCTTGGGGTGGCAGATAATTTCATTTGTCCATCCATCAAAAAGTCCAGGTGCTACACCACTGATTTTCAATCTTACAGTGTTCATTAGGTGATGAGAATAAAAAGGAAACCTGAATGCAGCTCTTTGAACCAGGATATCAGCACTGTTAGGGATAATCACACCCCCAAGCAGATGCAAGAAGCCATGAGCGTGGACCTGATCTAGCAAAGGTCACCTGTTACCCTGCTGGCTGGGGGTTGGATTCCCAACGTCGTCAAAATTGTCTCCTGTGGGGAAAATTAGCTAAGAGCACTGCTTTAGCAATGCAAAGAGGGCAAGGTGATTAGGGATCTTTAACCCAATGTTTACGAGGTCAGGCTCAGTCAGAAATCACACACAAAGGTCCAGTGAATGACTTTATTGAATAACAATAGTTTGCACTCACTCACTCACGCACACACACAAACACACATCCAAAGGGCTACTAGAAATAAAAAGTGGAAATAGGATAGGAAGCATACTGCACCTTCTCCTGAAGTCTTCTGGTTAGAGAAGCAGTCAGCTCAGCGAAGAGACACTGAGGAGGGAGGGGGACCAGTCAGGAGACATCACAGTCATTCTCCTTGTCTCTATCTCCTGCCCCTGCCTCTCCTGCCTAACTAGCCCAAAACAGGGACTATTTGTAGGAAAAATTTACTTTGAAGGCAAATCCATTCCCAGGGAACACAAACAGCGAGAATATGAGAACAAACACCTCCACACCTGGCATTTCTCGGAAGACAACAAAGTGTCAT